>CM066049.1:33378462-33978462 GCA_033557465.1 Ichthyophis bannanicus
GGTCGATGGACACAGAATTTAGATGAGCCATAGAGGTGGCCATGGCCCTCACATTATGAGCTGTGACATGGCTCTCCAGAGAAAGGTTCTTACTCTGGTAGGTGAAAGAAATACACTGAGTAATCCAATTGGACAGTGTTCTCTTAGAGACTGGAAGTCCCAAATGAGAAGGATCAAAAGCAACAAAAAGCTGGGAAGACTTTCTATGTTGCTGTGTCCTTTGTAAGTAAAAAGCAAGAGCTCTTTTACAATCCAGAGTATGAAGAGTCTTCTCTGCATTGGATGCATGAGGAGCTGGAAAAAAGACAGGTAAATATACCTCTTGATTAAGATGAAAAGGTGAGACCACTTTAGGCATAAAGTGTGGATTTGTCCTAAGGACCACCTTGTCATGATGGAACCTTGTATAAGGTGGATTAGCCACTAAGGCCTGCAGTTCACTGATGCGGCGAGCTGAAGTGACTGCAATGAGGAAAATAACCTTCCAGGAAAGGAACTTCGAGGTGGTAGTGGCTAAGGGTTCAAAAGGTGGCTTTATAAGCTGACCAAGAACCAAATTTAAGTCCCATGCCACCGGAGGAGGCCTAATGGGAGGTTTAGTTAAAGTTAGGCCTCTCATGAATCTTGCAATGAGAGGTGAGAGGAAATAGGTTGTCCATTGATGGGCTTAAGGGATGCTGCAATAGCACTCAAATGGACTCTTACTGAATTTGTCTCAAGTCCTGCATCAGAAAGATGCAGGAGATAGTCTAACAGAGAATTTAAACGTAGTGCTAGAGGGTCAAGACCCTTTTCAGCACACCAAATGGAAAATCTTTTCCATTTAAAAGCATAGGAACGCCTGGTGGAAGTTTTTCTGGAAGCATGGAGAATATCCTTCACTTGCTGAGACAGATTCAAGCCCTGAAGGTCTAGGCCTTCAGTAACCAAGCTCTGAGGTGAAGGGACTTGGGTTTTGGGTGCCACAAAGTCCCTTCCTCCTGGGACAGAAGGTCTGGAGCAGCTCCCAAATCCAGGGAGGGGGCTTGGGAGAGATGCAGAAGTAGAGGGTACCACACTTGGCGTGGCCAGCGTGGAGCTATGAGGATCATAGATCCTTGATCCCTCTGGAGTTTGAATAGAGTCTTGGGAATCAAGGGAATGGGTGGAAAAGCATACAGGAAGCCTTGACACCAATGAAGGAGGAAGGCATCCTTGGCCTAAACTCCCTGACACGGAATTCTGGAACAGAACCGGGGAAGTTTGGCATTCCACGGACTTGCAAAGAGGTCTATGTCCGGGGTTCCCCATTCTTGGAAGATTCTGACTACCTGATCCATGTGCAGGGACCATTCGTGTGGAAGCAGAACTCGACTGAGTTTGTCTGCCCAAGAGTTTTGGACTCCTGGGAGGTATACTGCCAGGAGATGGATTTGATGCTCTCTGGCGAAGGCCCACAATCTTAGAGCTTCGTTGCAAAGCGACAGCCAGTTCCTCCTTGCTTGTTTATGTAAAACATGGCTAATTGATTGTCCGTATGAATGAGGACTGTCTTGTAGCTGAGGAGGGTATGAAAGACCTTGAGAGCTAGAAAAAC
The DNA here is from genome assembly GCA_033557465.1 of Ichthyophis bannanicus. Taxonomy (NCBI): domain Eukaryota; kingdom Metazoa; phylum Chordata; class Amphibia; order Gymnophiona; family Ichthyophiidae; genus Ichthyophis; species Ichthyophis bannanicus. The sequence goes on from CM066049.1 coordinate 33,380,039, forward strand.
TGCTCGAAGCTCCAAGTGGTTGATATGAAGGGAGGTCTCCTGTGGGGACCAAGTGCCTTGAGTGGAGAGGTTCTGTAGATGGGCTCCCCAACCTGTTTGGGAGGCATCTGTTGTGAGGGTTGCTTGGGGTAACAACTGTTGGAAGGGGGACCCCAGCAACAAATTTTGAGTGGACATCCACCATTGGAGAGACCAAAAGAGACGCTTGGTGGTTGCTATTTGGTCTGAGAGAGCTCCTGAAGCCTGAGTCCACTGGGTGGACAAAGTCCATTGAGCTGCTCTCATGTGTAGGCGAGCATAGGGAACCACATGCACTGTGGAAGCCATGTGGCCTAGCAGTTGTAGCATCTTCCGGGCAGTTAAGTGGCTTTTTGACTGAATCTGGGAGGCTAACTGCACTAGACGATGGCAACGGGCCTGAGGAAGGTAGGCCCTTGCAGTAGTGGTATCCAACCAGGCCCCTATGAATTCTAGGGACTGAGTAGGGGTAAGCTGAGACTTTGGGAGGTTTACCACAAGTCCCAGGTACTGCAGAATGCGCCTTGTGCGGTCCAGAGAAGTCTGGGCCTCTGACTGAGATGGGGCTCGGATGAGCCAGTCGTCCAGGTATGGTAAGACAAATATTCCCAGAGTGAGTAGAAATGCAGCAACTAATGCCATGCATTTGGTGAACACTCTTGGGGCAGAGGCCAGACCCAAAGGAAGCACTCTGTATTGGTAATGTTTTCCTTGGAAAAGAAAACGTAGGAATCTTCTGTGAGATGGATAGATGAGGACATGTGTGTACGCATCCTTGAGATCTAGAGAACAAAGCCAATCCTGACTTTGAAGGTATGGAAGGAGAGTGCCCAGAGAAAGCATCTAGAACTTCTCCTTGCATAGAAATTTGTTCAATTCCCTGAGATCTAAGATGGGTCTGTATCCCCCTGTTTTCTTGGGAATGAGAAAATAGGGGGAGTAGAACCCCGACCTCGTTGAAGAAGAGGGACTTCTTCTATTGCCCCTTGGGCAAGAAGGGTAGTCACTTCCTGACCTAAAAGGTCGAGAAGAGATGTGGGGGAATTGAAATGTCTCACCATGGTGTGGGGAGGAAGGTCTGAGAAATGAAGCTTGTAGCCCTCTCTTATGATGGAGAGGGTCCATTGCTCTGATGTGATTTGCTCCCATCTGGGAGCAAAATGAGCTAACCTTCCTGGAATGGTGAGAGATTCTGGCTGTTTTAAAGCCAGAAAGGCTAAGTTCTCTAGCATCAAGTCAAAAACCCTGAGGAGGTTGGGACTGCTGAGTTGCAGCAGCCCCTGTAGACTTAGGCCTGGCCTGCTTAGGTTGCTGACGCTTAGCGGTAAAGCGACCTGTAGAAAATTGTTGGCCAGAAGTGGAAGGAAACCTGCCCTTTTTGAAAAAAGACTTTTTAAAAGTCTTTTTCTTGGCAGGAATGGAGGTAGACTTTGAAAGTCTATCCAGAGCAGAATTCTCTGCATCAATTTGAGTGGCTTTTATTTGCCACTCTTTGCCAAATAGATTTTCACCTCTACAGGGCAGATTTCCTAAGCCATCTTGAACCTAGGGTTCTAGATCAGAAGCCTGGAGCCAAGCAATTCTGCGAGCAGCTATAGCAATGCCTGAGGCTCTACTGGCACCTTCAAAGGAGTCAAAGGCTGCCCTATTAGAAAACACAAAAAAACGGAAGTTCTTTTTATCTCAAGGAACTCTAAGTTCACACCACCCACATTCATTGAGGTTCAAGATGCCAAGTTGCAAGTAAAAATCGCACATCCGATACCTTGGAGTGACTCTGGATCAGAATCTGGATATGAAGACCCACATAGCCAACACAGTAAGGGCAGTGTATTTCAAGATTCGCTCCCTCAGACACCTCCGTCAATTGATTGATCCAGATGATTTCCGTACGGTCTACCAGGCTCTAATTATTCCCCATTTTGACTTCGCAAACTCTATATTACAAGGGCTCCCACAATCTACCCTAAACCCGCTTCAACTAGCCTTAAACAGTGCAGCAAGAGTGCTTTTCGGGGTACCTAAAAGAGAACATGTAACACCTCTCCTGAAACAATTACATTGGCTCCCTATCCAAGCGAGAATCACCTTCAAGACTCTTCTCCTAGCCTTTAAAGCTCACAAAGGACTCGCTCCCTCATCATTATCAGAGATGATCCAACCAATCCCAACCAACAGGCTAAGAAGAACCACGGAACTAAACATGCTAATGGTTACGAAAGAGTCCTTAAGATACAACTCCACAACAGTAAAACGATCCTTCAGTTTATGCGCTCCAAAACTTTGGAACACCCTCGCACCACACATTAGGTCCATCTCTGATCTCTTCCAGTTCAAGAAGGCCTTGAAACATCACCTTTTCATCAAATATTTCCCAGAGAACATAGTAACACAGGCACACTCAAATAGCAACAATCCCGTTCCTAACACGTAACCTCTGCTAACCCAACAACACTTCACACCTCTCTCACATAATAACAAGGTTCTTTTTATACAAAATGTCTCCTAAATGTAAATAGTTACACTGACTATTATTTATTGTAAATAATTGCCCCGGTTACCCAAGTTACTGTTCCTGTTTTATGTAAAAAACAGATAATTTGTATCTTGTCTGTTGTTTTCTTGTTCCATGTAAACCGCGCTGATTATGAATAGTGCGGTATATAAAAGATGTTAAATAAAATAAATAAATAAATAAAACTTGGAGATGTCTTGAGTATGCTTAAGCCACATGCGGAATTCTTCCCTTTTATCCTCTGGAATAAAAGGGAGGAAAGTGTGCAGCTTTTCTGCCACTTCTTTTAGAAACATACCCATGTAGAGGCTATATGAGTTGATTCTGGCAATAAGCATACTGGCCTGGAAGATTTTCCTACCAAAAGCATCCAAAGTTCTGCATTCTCTTCCTGGAGGAGCAGAAGAGTGTCTCTTTGTACTCTTTATCCTCTTCATAGCTGACTGCACCACAATGGAATGGTGAGGAAGCTGAGTCTTGAAATCCAGGACAGGGAGGGACACGATACATAGTGTCCAACCTGCGAGAATGAGGAGAGAGAGTGAGAGGAGTCTCCCATAAATCAATCATGTGTTCATAAAGAATCTCATGAATTGGTAAGGTGACTGCCTCTCTAGGAGCCTTAGGGTATCCTAAAATATCCAATTTTTTTGCTCTAGGCTCTGATTCAGAGGTTACTGAAATAGAAAGTCCTTTAGCTACTTCTCTTATGAAGTCTTGAAAGGACAAGTCCTCTGGAGGAGACATTCTTCTTTTTGGAGAAGAAGGTTCTTCAGGAAGGGCTATGGATACTTCAGGAGATTCGTCTGATGAATCAGAATCACCAGAGAAATCGAAGTACCGCCTATCAGGGTGCTCTTCCAGCGCTCGGTACGCGTATCGAGCGGTATCGACATCGGGCGTCCTCTGAACCAGATCAGTACTGAGAAATAGCCCTGGACAAGGAACCGCTGCAGCCAGTATCCTGGTCGATGTCGATGCAGTCGGTACCGGTATCAGCGTTGGTGCCGGTACCGGAGCCGATACCAACAACGGAGCCTGTTGCGGCACCGTCAGCGTCGCAGCTTGAATGAAGGCTGAAATAGCCCGCTGCATGGACAGAACATTCTGATCCATCGACGCCATGAATGCCTGGAGTTCGGTACCGGGAGATTGTGCCGGTACCCCAGAGCATTCTAACAGGTGATCGGTCGAGGCCGGCCATCGATGTCAACCTGTAACCACATAGGAGGAGCTTTGGAAGCTGGAGCTTCCCGCCGGGGTTGTTTGGCTGGTGCAGGATCCTCGAGGGCAAGCCCGGAGGCATCTCGATGCTTAGAGGGAGATCTACCCTTCGAGGACCTGCTAGACTTATGTTTGGTTCCATCAGGAGAAGACCGGGAAGAGGTTGATGCTACCGACGCTGCATCAGCGGGAAACAGCACATGGAGCTTAGCTGCTCGGTTCTGTAAACCCCGTTTAGACATTAGAGAGCAGGACGGACAATCCGGAATGGAGTGTTCAGGACCCAAACATTTAAGGCACCATTCATGGGTATCTGTAACAGAAATAGTACTTAGTGCATTTCTTGAACCCGGAGGCTGGTTTTCCATGAGGGAAATTTTCTCTTGGGCCCTGAGGCCTAGAAGAAAAATTACACTAAGTGGGGAAAAGTGTAGATATATATATATATTTTTTTTTTTTTTAAAGAAGAAAGAAAAGACCGGCGGTACCGGTCCGGAGTCGGGGAAGGCAGACACGCGACCAAAGAAATAAAATAAAATAAAGAACTTTTTCAGCGGTGACAGGGCTCGACCTGCTGACTCCGCGGCAAAGAAGAACTGAGGAGAGCTGGTCAGGAAAGGCGGGAAGGCAGCGCGCAGGCGCAGTGGGATGCTCCCAAAAGCTTTCCTTTTTAGGAAGCTGGGGAGCGTTCCCGCGCAGGCTCCGTCGGTACCGACGTACCCATATGTGAAGACTCATTCCTGCTTGTTCCTGGAGATAATCTATTCAAAAGTGAGGGTCTTAGACTTTAGGAAAACTAACTTTGCCAAGAAGGGACAATATCTCAAGAAATTGTTAGCGGGATGGGAACTGCTGGGGGATGCAGAAAAGCAATGGGCAAAACTGAAAGCGGATATAGTAGTCAGGAAAGCAAAGATACAGGGACAATATCTCAAGAAATTGTTAGCGGGATGGGAACTGCTGGGGGATGTAGAAAAGCAATGGGCAAAACTGAAAGCGGATATAGTAGTCAGGAAAGCAAAGATACAAAAAGAAGAAGAAATAGCCAATGCAATAAAATGGGGGGGGAGGGGGGGGGGGAAGACATTTTTCAGATATGTTAGTGAGAGAAGGAAGAGAAAAAGATGAAGGAGAGAAATATGCAGAAGCTGATGAGGTTAAAGCGGAATTGCTTAACAAATGTTTCTGTTCTGTGTACACAGATGAAGGGCAGGGAGCAGGACCTCAGAAAACAACCACAAATGGGAATAGAAGTGACAGGGATCCTGAATGAATTTCAGAAGATTGTGTTTATGAGGAACTAGCTAAACTAAAAATAGACAAAGCGATGGGACTGGATGAGATACATCAGAGAATACTGAAGGAACTTGCGGATGTTCTAGCGGCTCAACTGACTGACCTTTTCAGTGCTTCTTTGGTGGTCCCAGAGGGCTGGAGAAAAAGAGTAGTTACTCACCTGTAACAGGTGTTCTCCAGGAGCAGCAGGAATCAGTCCTCACATATGGGTGACATTGACGTCGATGAAGCCCTTGTGGAGCATTTCCCCAGCTTTCCATGAAAGCCTTTGGGAATGCAGGCACGCATGCGCGGTTCCCATCCCGCCTAAAGGTGCCATCTTACCTCAGTCAAATGACATAGCTAAGAACAGCACACAAAAATGAAAAAAATTTAACTATGTACAACTGCAGCTCCCAGGGGAGGAGGGAGGGTTGGGAGGACTGATTCCTGCTGCTCCTGGAGAACACCTGTTACAGGTGAGTAACTACTCTTTCTCCAGGACCAAGCAGGAAGTCAGTCCTCACATATGGGTGACTCCCTAGCTCTGGGCTACCAGGAACCCAGACTGAACAAGAGGACTCCCTCTAGTCCCAGCATCAAAGAAAGGCTTTTCACTGAAAGGACCTCCACCAGTAGCCCAACAGAGGGCAGGAGTTGCCTAAACCTCAAAGAGATTCCGGAGTACTGCCTGGCCAAAAGCACTGTCCCTACAGGACTCCCTTTCCAGACAGTAATGGGCCGCAAAGGTCTGGCTTGAAGACCAAGTAGCAGCCCTGCAGATGTCTACCAATGGTACAGAGCGGAGATGAGCCACTGAGGCAGCCATTGCCCTGACACGATGGGACGTGACCCAACCCTGCAAAGGAAGGTCAGCCGCCCTTTAAGCCCAGGTGATACAGTCAGCCACCCAGATGGACAAGGTACGCTTGGTCACAGTCAACCCTAGATTATTAGGGTCAAAAGAGATGAAGAGCTGAGTAGCCTTTCTGTGCCCCTGCGTACAGTCAAGGTAGAAGGATAAGGCCCTCCTACAGTCCAGGGTATGCAGAACTGCTTCAGCCTGGTTTGCATGAGGCCTAGGGAAGAATGTTGGAAGAACCACCTCCTGGTTGAGGTGGAAAGAGGAGACAACCTTGGGTAGGAACTTGGGATGAGTCCTGAGGACTACCCTGTTCCTATAAATTCTGGTGTAAGGCCTGCCACAGACCAGGGCCTGAAGCTCACTCACTCTCCTAGCCGAGGTGAGGGCTATCAGGAAGAGTGTCTTCCAGGACAGGAAGCGTAGTGGACAAGTAGCCATTGGCTCAAAAGGTGGGCGAGTCAGTTGCTGCAAGACCACATTCAACTCCCATTCAGGAGCAGGACGACGGACTGGAGGCTTGAGCAAAAGCAAGCCTCTGAGAAAGCGGGACACCAAGGGGTGAACAGACAGAGAATGTCTTTCTACCATGAGTGGTGAGCTGCTAGAGCTGAGAGATGGACCCGAACAGAATTGGACTTAAGCCCCTGATTGGATAAGTGCAACAGGTACTGAAGCACTACAGGTACAGTACAGAAGAAGGGATCCTCTGTACGTCGCTGACTCCACACAGAAAACCTCTTCCACTTCAGAGCATATGTCTTCCTAGGGGACTGTTACCTAGAGGTTAGGACAACCTCAACTTCCGGAGGTAGGCCCCAGGGAGCCAAAACTACCCTTGCAGCCTCCATGCCATCAAATTCAGAGCTTTGAGATTGGGGTGCAGAAGGGTACCCTGATCCTGAGAGAGAAGGTCAGGTTGCAACCCCAGAGGTAGAGGAGGATCCACTGCCAACTGAAGGAGAAGTGGGAACCAAGGCTGTCTGGGCCACCTGGGAGCCACTAGCAGGACTGAGGCCTTGTCCTGAAGAATCTTGAACAGAGTTTGGGCCACTAAAGGTGTGGGAGGAAACGCATACAGGAGGCCCTGAGACCAGGGAATCAGAAAAGCATCTGCTGCTGTCCACAGAGGATGTGGTTGCCTGGAGCAGAACCTTGGCAGCTGTTTGTTCAGAGGACTGGCAAACAGGTCTATGGATGGAAGTCCCCATTTCAGGAAAATCTTTTGAACTACCAAAGGGTGGAGCTGCCACTCGTGGGGCTGCAGAATCCTGCTCAACCTGTCTGCCAGGTAGTTCTCCTGGCCAGGGAGATACACTGCCTTGAGGAGCATGTTGTGTCTGAGAGCAAACAAGCAAAGGTCCTGTGCCTCCTGACAAAGGAGCCTGGACCCAGTTCCGCCCTGCTTGTTCACATAAAACATGGCTACCTGGTTGTCCGTTTGAACCAGGACAGACTGATGAGCCAGGGTTTGAGAAAAGGTCGTGAGGGCTAACCGAATAGCCCTGAGTTCCAGGAGGATGATTTGCTGTGCGGCTTCCCAGGGAGACCACAGACCCTGGGTGCACTTGCCTAGACAATGAGCCCCCCAGCCTTGCAGGGAGGCATCCATGGTCAAAACCACTGTGAACTCAGGACTCTGAAAAGGTACCACTTGTAGCAGATTGAGTGGGTGCAGCCACCAGCTGAGGGAGTTCAGAAAATGTCTGGACACCCTTATTCTGTCTCTGAGGCTGCCTGTGGCCCAGAAGCCTCAGGCAGAGTCTGGCGGAGACCAGGGACCTGTTGAGAAACTGGTTTGCTAAGTTGATCAGTCTTTGGGCTCTATCTTCTGGCAAGAATGCCTTTGCAAGCAGAGTGTCCAACCTTGCCCCTATGAACTCCAAGTTCTGGGAGGGGAGCAAAGTGGACTTTGTGAAGTTGATGACGAACCCCAAGCTTTGAAGAAGAGCAATAGTCCTGAGAGTAGCTTGTCGGCCTCCTGGCAAGTTTTACCTCTGATGAGCCAGTCATCCAGATATGAGAAGACAAAGACTCCCTGATTTCACAGGTAGGCCGCCACCACTGCCAGGCACTTGGTAAAGACCCTGGGAGCGGAGGTGAGGCCAAAAGGCAGTACTCTGTGCTGATAATGGTTTCCTCCCACAATGAACCTGAGATACTTTCTGTGGTCTGGATGAATGAGGATGTGAGTATACGCATCCTTTAGATCTAAGGAGCATAGCCAGTCTCTCTGCTGGAGGTAGGGCAGAAGTGTTCCAAGAGTAAGCATCTTGAACTTTTCCTTCTCCAGGAACTTGTTGAGGTTTCGGAGATCCAGAATAGGTCGAAGGCCACCTGTTCTTTTGGGCACCAGGAAATACCTGGAGTAGAACCCTCGACCGTGCAAGTGGGGAGGCACAGGCTCCACCGCCCTGTCCACCAACAGACCTTGGAGCTCCTGAAGCAGAAGATCTGTGTGCAGGGGAGGCCTTGGAGGCTCCCCTAGGAAGTATGGAGGAGGCAGTTGTTGGAAGTGTAGTGCATAGCCCCTGTGGACTTTGCTTAGTACCCAACTGTCTCCAGTGATGAGTGGCCACTGGTGGGCAAAGAGGGCGAGGCGACCTCCTGTGCAGGGTTGGGAGAGCAGGGACGGAGAGGCTATGCCTAAGGAGTCAAAAGCCCCCACCCTGCTGAGTGGGAGCAGGGGCCGGAGGCTTGGGGGTCCCTCTGCCTACGGGGCCCATTACCCTGCCCCTTGGCCTGCTGACCCTGAGGGGCAGCTTGGGCAGTCTGATATTGTGGGTACTCTTTGTAGGCAGTGCCCTTCCTCGGGTAAAAGGACTTTTTACCCGAGCCCTTCTTCTTGTGAGAAGGGGCAGAAGTCTTTCTAGACAGCCGTGTCCGTGTGAGGTGCTCGGCCTTCTCAGTCATGGGCTTGCCAAAAAGGTTCTCACCTCGGCAAGGGACATCGACCAACTTGTCCTGAACCCATGGCTCGAGGTCCGATGACTGCAGCCATGCCTGGCGTCGAGCCGCGATGCCGGCTGCCGCAACACGGGCCGAAGCCTCGAAGCCATCGTAGTCAGCACAGGACATAGAGCATTCCCGGATCCCCGAGGACAAGGACTTGAACCTCTGCAAGGGTTCCCCAGAGAGACCAGCAGAGAACCCGGCCAGTTCCTTGGCCAGGTCTCGCAAGTACATGCCCATGTACAGCTGGTAAGACTGGACATGGCAAGCAAGCATCGAGCCCTGGAAGCACTTTCTACCAAAACCATCGAGGTTTTGGGCCTCCCTGCCAGGGGGCACCGCGGAGTGCATCTTCTGACTTTTCAGGCGATGCATGGCCGATTCCACCACCATGGAATGGTGTGGTAGCTGCGCCTTCTGAAAGCCAGGACTCTTCCGGAGTTGATATTTCAAATCGACCCGCTTGCTTAAAACCGGCGCCGAGGCCGGTGCCTCCCACATACGGAAAAGGAGCCGTTCCAGCATCGGAGGAACCGGGACAGTAAAGGCCTCCTTCGGAGGAGAGTCATACTGCAGGGCCTCGAGCTCCTCAGCTCGAGGCTCCTCTTCGGGGTCCGCAGGGATAGCCAACGCCGTGGCCATATCCCGAACGAACTCCGAGAACCGGGTATCTTCTGGAGGGGATCTACTCCGGGGTTCAGACTGCGGTGAGTCCGACGAGACGCACCAAGTCTTGAAAGTGTCGGGGGACTCCTCGTCCTCCCTCTCCCATGCGGACTCGTCCGATGAGGAATCGGGGTCCGACCTCGCGGGGCCTGCGAGCACCTGCCCTGATGCCGAAGGCACTGGCGTCGACGCCCTCGGTCCTGAACGGGAGGTCGAGGGAGACCACGACCGAGGTCGACCTCGAGCCTTCATGACCTCGAGTATCGGCTCAGTCTCCGGGGTCGACGTCGATGTCCCGGTGGTCGGGGCAGATGCACCAGACAAGCTGGCCATCAGTGCCCGCTGCTGTTCCATGAAGGCAGACTTTCTGCTCTCCAAGGCTGTCAACCTGAGACTCAGCTCAGGAGACTCAGCAGCTCCCAACTCGAGCCCCGGCGGCGCCGGGCCCGACGTCGGCTCCCTGGGAGGAGAGTCCACGAGGACTACAGGGCTTACGTGTCCAGCAGACTCCGGCTCCAGTCGAGGAACTTTGGAAGGCTTCTCCTGTTCCACAAGCCTGGGGCAACGGTCAGGGGTCTGCGACCGAGCTCTCGAGGAACCCGTGATCTCTTCCGACGACTTTCTCACGAGCCGTTTCTTCCTCTTGCATTCCCGGTCGGGGGACCCCCTTTCCGAGGAGCCACGACTGTGCTCGGGATCCGACTCCCGAGATGTTGAGGCCTCAGACGAGGTCCGGGCCCGGCCGGAGGCCGAGTCAGAAAAAAGCCTTTCTTTCTGGTGCTGACGACTTCGCAGTGCCTTGGAAGACATTTTCCCACATGGTCCACACGTCTTAGGGTCGTGATCAGGACCGAGGCACCGAAGGCAGCAGTCGTATGTGTCGGTGAGAGACATCAGTTTCTTGCACCGATCACACTTCTTAAAACCGCTGGAAGCCTTCGGGGAAAAAAGAGTCCCCGCGAGATCGAAGGACCGGCCTTCCAGGGAAAAAGAAAAAAGGGCGCGAATGCCAGCCACTAAGGGCAAAAACCGAAAAAAGAAGATCGGGCTCGATACCGGTGTACCGAACCCGGCGGGAGGGGAACCGGCGTCGAACCGGATTAGAAAATAGCGATGAATCGCAAAAAGTCACACAATTTTCCAGGATGACGGACTCACGTCCGGTGGGCTTCACGGAAAACGAGAGACTGAGGTAAGATGGCACCTTTAGGCGGGAAGGGAACCGCGCATGCGTGCCTGCATTCCCAAAGGCTTTCATGGAAAGCTGGGGAAATGCTCCGCAAGGGCTTCATCGACGTCGATGTTACCCATATGTGAGGACTGACTTCCTGCTTGGTCCTGGAGAAAGAGTAGTTACTCACCTGTAACAGGTGTTCTCCAGGAGCAGCAGGAATCAGTCCTCACATATGGGTGACATCGACGCCGATGGAGCCCCTGTGCGGAGCATTTCCCCAGCTTTCAAAGAAAGCCTTTGGGAATACTGCACGCATGCACGGTCCCCTTCCCGCCTAAAGGTGCCATCTTGCTCAGTCAAATGACATAGCTAAAAAACATCACATAAAAATGTAAAAATGAACTATGTACAACTGCAACTCCCAGGGAAGGAAGGAGGGTTGTGAGGACTGATTCCTGCTGCTCCTAGAGAACACCTGTTACAGGTGAGTAACTACTCTTTCTCCAGGACCAAGCAGGAAGTCAGTCCTCACTTATGGGACTCCCCAGCTTCAGGCTACCGGGGACCCAGAGCTGAAAAAATGAGCTCCCTCTAGCTGCAGCATCAGAGAAAGGATTTCACTGAAACATACTCCCACCGGTAGCCCAACCAGAGGGCTGGAGGGTAGAAGTTGCCTAAACCTCGAAGAAATTCCGGAGCACTGCCTGACCGAAAGCACTGTCCCTACGGGACTCCCTCTCCAGGCAGTAATGGGCCGCAAAAGTCTGGCTTGAGGACCAAGTTGTAGCCCTGCAGATGTCTGCCAACGGTACAGAGCGGAGATGAGCCACTGAGGCAGCCATTGCCCTGACACGGTGGGCCGTGACCCGACCCTGCAAGGGAAGGTCAGCTGCCCTGTAAGCCCAGGTGATACAGTCAGCCACCCAGATGGACAAGGTACGCTTGGAGACAGGTAACCCCAAGTTATTAGGGTCAAAAGATACGAAGAGCTGAGTAGCCCTCCTATGCCCCTGCGTACGTTCAAGGTAGAAGGATAAGGCCCTCCTACAGTCCAGGGTATGCAGGACTGTCTCAGCCCGGCTGGCATGGGGCCTAGGGAAGACTTTGGTTGAGAAGGAAAGAGGAGACAACCTTTGGGAGGAACTTAGGATGAGTCCTAAGGACTACCCTGTTCCTATAGAAGCGAGTGTATGGCCTGTCACAGACCAGGGCTTGAAGCTCACTCACTCGCCTGGCCGAGGTCAGGGCCACTAGGAATAGAGTCTTCCAAGAAAGGAAGCGGAGAGGACATGTAGCCATCGGCTCAAAAGGTGGGCGAGTCAGTTGCTGCAAGACCACATTCAACTCCCACTCAGGGGCCGGTGGACGGAGAGGAGGCTTGAGCAATAGCAAGCCTCTGAGAAACCTGGCCACCAAGGGGTGAACCGACAAAGAGTGTCCTTCCACCAGAGAGTGGTGAGCTGCCAGAACAGAGAGGTGGACCCGAACAGAATTGGACTTAAGGCCCTGACTGGACAAGTGCAGCAGATACTGAAGCACTACTGGCACAGTGCAGGCGAAAGGATCTTCCTTGCGTTGCTGACACCACAAGGAGAACCTTCTCCACTTCAGGGCATAAGGTTTCCTGGTGGATTGCTTTCTAGAGGCCAAGACCACCTCTTCCACTTCCTGAGGCAAGCCCCAGGGAGCCAACACTACCCTTGCAGCCTCCAGGCCAACAAATTGAGAGATTTGAGATTGGGGTGCAGAAGGGAACCCTGTTCCTGAGAGAGAAGATTGGGCTGCACCCCCCGAGATAGTGGTGTGTCCACTGCTAATTGAAGCAGAAGGGGAAACCAGGGCTGCCTCGGCTACCTGGGGGCTACCTGGGAGCTACCAGAAGTACCGAGGCCTTGTCCCTTAGAATCTTGAACAATGTTCGGGCCACCAGAGGCGTGGGAGGAAACGCATATAGGAGGCCATGGGACCAAGAAATCAGGAAGGCATCCGCTGCTAATCTCAGGGGGTGTGGTTGCCTGGAACAGAACCTTGGGAGCTGGTGATTCAGGGGACTGGCAAAGAGATCCATGGATGGAAGTCCCCATTTCAGGAAAATCTTTTGAACCACCAGTGGGTGCAGCTGCCACTCGTAGGGCTGCAGAATCCTGCTTAACCTGTACGCCAGGAAGTTCTCCTGGCCAGGGAGATACACAGCTTTGAGGAACATGTTGTGCTTGAGCGCAAAGGAACACAGGGCCTGTGCCTCCTGACACAGGGGCCTGGACCCAGTGCCTCCCTGTTTGTTCACATAGAACATGGCCACTTGATTGTCCGTCTGGACCAGAACAGACTGGTGAGCCAAAGTTTGAGCAAAGGTCTTGAGGGCTAACTGGATAGCCCGAAGCTCTAGTAGGTTGATCTGTTGCGTGGCCTCCCATGGAGACCATAGGCCTTGAGTGCACTTTTCCAGACAATGCACACCCCAGCCCTGCAAGGAGGCATCTGTCGTCACCACCACTGTGGGGACAGGCACCTGAAAAGGCACTCCCTGAAGCAAGTTGGGGGGGTGTAGCCACCACTGCAGGGAATTCAGGAAGGGTTTGGATACCCTTACTTTTTCTGCTAGGCTCCCTGTGGCCTGCTTCCACTGAGTTCTGAGGCACCACTGTGCAGGCCTCATGTGGAGGCAGGCATTGGGGGTCACATGTACTGTCGATGCCATGTGGCCGAGGAGCTGTAGACAGAGTCGGGCAGAAACCCTTGGCATGCTGAGAAATTGGGAGGCCAACTCCATGAGCCTTTGCGCCCTGTCTGCTGGCAAGTAAGCCCTTGCTTGTAGAGAGTCCAGGCGCGCCCCTATAAACCCGAGGTTCTGGGAGGGGAGCAAAGTGGACTTTGCAAAGTTTATGACAAAGCCTAGGTGTTGGAGTGACACAGTTCGAAAGGTGGCCTGTCTGGCCTCCTGGTAAGTCTGACACCTGATGAGCCAGTCGTCCAGATAGGGGAAGACAAAAACACCTTGAGTCCTCAAGTAGGCCGCCACCAGAGCCAAGCACTTTGTAAAAACCCTTGGGGCGGAGGTTAGGCCAAAAGGTAGTACTCTGTACGGGTAATGGTTTCCTCCCACAATGAGCCTGAGGTACCTTCTGTGGTCTGGATGAATGAGGATGTGAGTGTACGCATTCTTCAGATCTAAGGAGCATAGCCAATCTCCCTGCTGGAGGTAGGGCAGAAGTGTTCCAAGAGTAAGCATCTTGAACTTTTCTTTCTCCAAGAACTTGTTGAGGTTTCTGAGGTCTAGAATAGGCCTTAGGCCACTGGTTCTCTTTAGCACGAGGAAGTACCTGGAGTAGAAACCGAGCCTCTGCAAGCGAGGAGGTACAGGCTCCACCGCCTTATCCAGAAGCAGACCTTGAAGTTCTTGAAGGAGGTCTGTGTGTAAAGGAGGTCTTAGAGGCTCTCCTGGGAAGTAGACAGGGGGCAACTGCTGGAAATGGAGCATATAGCCTCTGTGTACTATGCTCAATACCCAAGCATCCCCTGTAATCGGTGGCCATCTGTGGGCAAACAGGGCGAGACGACCTCCTGTGCAGGAATGGGGCAGCAGAGGTGGAAAGGCTATGCTGTGGGAGTCAAAAACCCCCTTCCTGCTGAGCAGGAGCCGGAGGCTTGGGGGTCTTCTGCCTACGGGGCCCATGTCCCTGCCCCTTGGCCTGCTGACCCTGCTGGGGAGCTGGGGAGGCCTGGTACTGAGGGAAAGGTTTGTAGGCAGGCACCTTCCTCGGGTAAAAGGGCTTTTTACCCGAGCCCTTCTTTTTGTGAGAAGGGGCAGAAGTTTTTCTGGAAGCCTTGTCCTAGTCAGGTGCTCAGTTTCGAGATCAGCTGCCTTCTCGGCCATGGGTTTGCCAAAAAGGTTTTCACCTTGGCAAGGGACATCGACCAACTTGTCCTACACCCAGGGCTCGAGGTCCGATGACTGCAGCCATGCCTGGCGTCGGGCCCCAATACCGGCTGCCGCTACACGAGCCGAAGCCTCGAAGCTATCGTAGACCGCTCGGGACATGAACTTCGAGCAGTCCTGGATTCCTGAGGACAAAGTCTGGAAACCTCTGCAAAGGTTCCCCGGAGAGGCCAGCAAAGAACCTGGCAATCTCTTTCGCCAGGTTTCGTAAGTACATGCCCATGTAGAGCTGGTAGGACTGGACACGGCAAGCAAGCATCGAGCCCTGGAAGCACTTTCTGCTGAAAGCATCCAGGTTTTGATGCCCAGTCTTCCAATTTATCAAGATCCTAGAGGATCTTGATAAATTGGAAGACTGGGCATCAAAATGGCAGATGAAATTTCATGTGGCCAAATGCAAGGTTATGCACCAAGGGAAGAACAACCCAAACTATGGTTACACGATGCAAGGTTCCACATTAGGAACCACCACCCAGGAAAAAGATTTAGGCGTCATTGTGGATACCATGTTAAAACCCTCGGCCCAGTGTGCAGCGGCGGCCAAGAGAGCAAATAGAATGCTAGGTATGATAAGGAAAGGAATGGAAAATAAAACAAAAGATATTATAATGCCTCTATATCGTTCCATGGTGAGACCGCACCTTGAATATTGTGTGCAATTATGGTCGCCGTATCTTAAAAAGGATATAACGATTTTAAAAAAGGTTCAGAGAAGAGCCACCAAAATGGTAAAAGGGATGGAAGGATACTCCTATGAAGAAAGGCTAAAAAGGTTAGGGCTCTTTAACCTGGAAAAGAGACGGCTGAGGGGAGATATGATAGAAGTCTATAAATTAATGAACGGAGTGGAACGGGTAAGCGTAGATCGATTGTTTACCTTATCAGAATATAGAAAAACTAGGGGACATGCAATGAAGCTACAGGGTAAACTATTTAAGACTAATAAAAGAAAATATTTTTTCACTCAACGTGTAATCAAACTCTGGAATTTGTTACCGGAGGATGTAGTAAAGGCTGTTAGTGTAGCTGGGTTTAAAAAAGGTTTGGACAAGTTCCTGGAGGAAAGGTCCATAAACCATTATTAAGAAGGGACCCAAGATATCAATGCTTGAACCAATACAAGCATTGTGGAACCTGTGTTCCTTGGGGAAACTGCTAGGTACATATGACCTAGATTGGCCACTGTTGGAAACAGAATAGTGGGCTTGATGGACCTTGATCTGACCCAGTATGGCATATCTTATGTTCTTAGGTTCTGGGCCTCCCTGCCAGGAGGCACCGCGGAGTGCATCTTCTGGCTTTTCAGACGATGCATGGCCGATTCCACCACCATGGAATGGTGCGGCAGCTGCGCCTTCTGGAAAGAGTAGTTACTCACCTGTAACAGGTGTTCTCCAGGAGCAGCAGAAATCAGTCCTCACATATGGGTGAGCCCTCGTGGAGCAATTTCCCCAGCTTTCAAAGAAAGCCTTTGGGAATTGCAGCGCGCATGCGCGGTCCCCTTCCCGCCCAAGGGTGCCATCTTGCTCAGTCTGATGACATAGCTAAAAGACAGCAAAAAAAAAATAGCAAAAACGAAATGATAGGACTGCAACTCCAAGGGGAGGAGGGAGGGTTGTGAGGACTGATTCCTGCTGCTCCTGGAGAACACCTGTTACAGGTAACTACTCTTTCTCCAGGACCAAGCAGGAAGTCAGTCCTCACATATGGGACTCCCTAGCTTAAGGCTACCAGAGACCTCAAGCGGAAAAATGAGCTCCCTCTAGCTCAGTAGCACAGAAGGAAGGAATCTTCTCTGAAAACGCCCCCGACCGGTAGCCCAACACCAGGGCCGGAGGGTAGGAGTTGCCTAAACCTCAGAGATTATGGAGGACTGCCTGACCGAAAGCACTGTCCCTGCGGAGCTCCCTCTCCAGGCAGTAATGTGCCGCAAAGGTCTGGCTTGAAGACCAAGTAGCGGCCCGGCAGATGTCTGCCAACGGAACAGAGCGGAGATGAGCCACTGACGCAGCCTTCGCCCTGACACGATGAGCCATGACTCGACCCTCCAACGAGAGGCCGGCTGCCCCATAAGCCCAGGCGATACAGTCAGCGACCCAGATGGACAAAGTACGCTTGGAGACAGGTAGCCCCAACTTTTTGGGGTCAAAAGAAACGAAGAGCTGAACAGCCCTCCGATGCTCCCACATACGGTCAAGGTAGAAGGACAACGCCCTCCTACAGTCCAGGGTATGCAGGACCATTTCAGCCCGGCTGGTGTGCGGCCTGGGAAAGAAGGTCGGAAGAACCACCTCCTGGTTGAGATGAAAAGGAGAAACCACTTTTGGAAGAAACTTAGGGTGAGTCCATAAGACTACCCGATTCCTGTAGAACCTAGTGTAAGGAGGATCAGACACTAGGGCCTGCAGTTCACTAACGCGCCTAGCAGAGGTAAGGGCTACCAAGAACAAGGTTTTCCAGGAAAGAAAACGAAGAGGGCAGGTAGCCATAGGCTCAAAGGGCAGACAAGTAATCCGCTGTAAGACCACATTCAGATCCCACTCAGGGGCTGGTGGACGCAAAGGAGGCTTAAGCAGAAGGAGGCCTCGGAGAAAATGAGCCACCAAAGGGTGGTTGGAAAGAGGCCTGCCATCCACCTGTGCGTGATGCGCAGAGAGAGCACTGAGGTGGACCCTGACAGAGTTGGACTTAAGGCCCAGATTGGAGAGGTAAAGCAAATATTGCAAGACCACTGCCACTAAGCAGGAGAAGGGATCTTCAGACTGCTAAGCACACCACACGGAGAACCGACGCCACTTAAGAGCGTAGGACTTCCGGGTGGAGGGCCGCCTGGAGGCCAAAACGACCTCCTCCACCTCCCGAGGCAGCAGGAGGGGAGCAAGGACTACCCTTTCAGCAGCCAGGCCATCAGATGAAGGGACCGGAGGTTGGGGTGTAGAAGAGTCCCCTGATCCTGTGACAGGAGATCGGGTTGAAACCCCAGAGGAAAAGGCGTGTCCACCGCCAGCTGCATCAGAAGCGGGAACCAGGGTTGCCTCGGCCACCGGGGAGCCACCAGGATCATCGAGGCTTTGTCTCTGAGAACCTTGAAGAGTGTCCGAGACACCAGTGGCATGGGAGGAAAGGCATACAAGCGGCCTGTGGACTATGGAATCAGAAAAGCATCCGCTGCTACCCTGAGAGGATGTGGTTGTCGAGA
This sequence comes from Ichthyophis bannanicus, assembly GCA_033557465.1. Taxonomy (NCBI): domain Eukaryota; kingdom Metazoa; phylum Chordata; class Amphibia; order Gymnophiona; family Ichthyophiidae; genus Ichthyophis; species Ichthyophis bannanicus. The sequence goes on from CM066049.1 coordinate 33,397,864, forward strand.
GCAGAATCTGGGAAGTTGCCGATTCAGAGGACTGGCAAATAGATCCATAGTGGGGAGACCTCACCTGAGAAAGATCCGTTGAACCACCAATGAGTCTAATCTCCACTCGTGTGGTTGGAGGATTCTGCTCAGCTTGTCTGCCAGGTAATTTTCTTGACCTGGGAGATAGACCACTTTCAGGAGGATGCCGTAAAGGACGGCCCAAGAGCACAGTCTTCGTGCCTCCTGACAGAGAAGGAAGGAGCCTGTGCCGCCTTGTTTGTTCACGTAGAACATCGCAACTTGATTGTCCGTCTGGACCAGTACAGACTGGTGAGAAGTGAGGTGGGAGAAGGCTCTCAGAGCTAGGCGAATGGCTCTGAGCTCCAAGACGTTTATCTGCTGAGCAGACTCACAAGGAGTCCAGAGGCCTTGAGTGCATGTCCCTTAGCAATGTGCTCCCCACCCCAGGAGAGAAGCATCGGTGGTCAGCACCTGAGAAGGCGGAGGAGATTGAAAATCCACTCCCAGCACCAGGTTTGGCAGATGAAGCCACCACCGCAAAGAGACCAGTAGGTCGGACACCTCTACTGAGTCCGCCTGGCTCCCCGTGGCCTGATGCCATTGAGTGCGAAGGCAGCACTGAGCAGGTCGCATGTTCAGGCGGGCATTGGGGGTCACATGGACCATGGAAGCCATATGGCCGAGCAGTCTCAGAAATTGACTGGCAGAGACCAGGGAATAGCTGTGAAAGTGGCTGGCGAGATCCATGAGCCTGTTGGCCCTGTCTAGAGGCAGGAAGGCCCGCGCCTGAAGTGTGTCCAACCTGGCGCCTATGAATTCGAGATTTTGAGAGGGGAGCAAAGTGGACTTTGCGAAGTTTATGACAAATCCCAAGTGCTGGAGTAGAGTCACAGTGCGATGAGTGGCCTGAGTGGCCTCTTGGGAAGACTGTCTCTGATCAGCCAGTCGTCCAGGTATGGAAACACAAAAAGGTCTTGAAGTCTTAGATAGGCCGCCACCACTGCCAGGCACTTGGTGAACACCCTGGGTGCTGAGGATAGGCCAAAGGGCAGTACTCTGTACTGGTAATGATTTCCTCCCACAACAAACCTGAGATATTGTCTGTGGTCTGGATGAATAAGGATGTGAGTATAGGCATCCTTTAGATCTAAGGAGCATAGCCAGTCTCCCTGCTGGAGGTAGGGCAGCAGGATTCCAAGGGTAAGCATCTTGAACTTTTCCCTTGCCAGGAACTTGTTGAGGTTTCGCAAGTCCAGGATGGGCCTCAGGCCTCCAGTTCTTTTTGGAATCAGAAAGTACCTGGAATAAAAGCCGTGACCTCTGAGGTGGTGGGGTACCGGTTCCACAGCCTGTTCCTGAAGAAGACTTGCTAACTCCTGAAGGAGTAAGTCCCTGTGCAGAGGGAGTCTTGGAGGCTCCCCTGGAAAGTAGGAGGGAGGTACCTGTTGAAAGTGTAGAAGATAGCCTTTTTGAACTATATGGAGCACCCAGGTATCTGATGTGATGGCAGACCACCTGTGGGCAAAGTGGACCAGCCGGCCTCCTGTGCTGAGAGAAACTAGCGGAGGGGAAGAGGCTATGCTGACGGAGTCAAAAACCCCCACCCTGCTGAGCAGGGGCCGGTGTTGTGGGCTTGGGGGCCTGCTGCCTACGGGACCCATTACCCCGTCCTTTGGCCTGCTGACCCTGTTGGGGAGCTGCTCAGGCCTGATAATGGGGGTTGTGTTTATAGGCAGCCGCCTTCCTCGGGTAAAAGGGCTTTTTCCCCGAGCCCTTCTTCTGAGAAGGGACAGAGGTTTTTCTGGACAGCCGAGTCCTGGTCAGAGTATCGGTCTCGAGTTCTGCAGCCTTTTCAGCCATGGGCTTGCCAAAGAGGTTTTCACCTCTGCAGGGTACATCGACCAACTTGTCCTGTACCCATGGCTCGAGGTCGGATGACTGAAGCCAAGCCTGTCGGCAGGCACCGATGCCGGCTCCGGCTACTCGAGCCGATGCTTCGAAGCCATCGTAGGCTGCTCGAGAGATAAACTTCAAGCACTCTCGAATACCAGTGGACAAGGCCTGGAACCTCTGCAAAGGTTCCTCGGAGAGACCAGCAGAGAACCCGGCAATTTCTTTTGCCAGGTCTCGGAGATAGATGCCCATGTAGAGCTGGTAGGTCTGGACTCGACAAACAAGCATAGAGCCCTGGAAGCACTTCCTACCGAGGGCATCCAGGTTCCGGGCCTCCCGGCCGGGAGGCACCGAGGGGTGCATCTTCTGACTCTTGAGTCGATGCATGGCCGATTCCACCACCATGGAATGGTGCGGTAGTTGTGCCTTTTGGAACCCGGGGCTCTTGCGGACTCGATAAATGGAATCGACCCGCTTGCTTAACACTGGCGCCGATGCCGGGCTCTCCCACTTGCGGAAGATAAGTCGCTCCAGCATCGGAGGAACCGGTACAGTAAAGACCTCCTTCGGGGGAGAGTCATACTGGAGTGCATCGAGCTCTTTGGCTCGAGACTCCTCCTCGGGATCTGTGGGGAATGCCAAGGCCTTGGCCATATCCCGCACGAAGTCCGAGAACCGGGTGTCCTCCGGGGGGGACCGTCTCCGAGGTTCGGACTCGGGCGAGTCCGATGGGACGCTCCGAGTCCAAAACGTACTGGGTGACTCTTCGTCCTCCGTCTCCCAGGCCGATTCCTCGGAGGAGGAATCGAGCGGCTCCGGTCGGGTGGGCACCGATCCTCGGTCCCGAACGGGAGGCCGAGGGAGACCGTGACCGAGGATCGACCCGAGCTCGCATGGACTCGAGGATCGGCTCGGTCTCCGGGGTCGACTTGGATGTCGACGTCCCGGTGGTCGGGGCAGATGCACCGGCGAGGCCAGTGATCAATGCCCGCTGCTGGTCCATGAAGGCAGCTAAACTGCTCTCCAAGGCCGTCAACCTGAGTCCAAGCTCAGGAGACCCATCAGCCCCCGACTCGGGCCCCGACGGTGTCGGCTCCTTCGGAGGCGAGTCCACGAGGACTACAGTACTCACGTGTCCAGGAGACTCCATCTCAAGACGAGGATGTTTCGAAGGCCTCTCCGACTCCGAGGACCCAGGACGGCTATGCGACCTGGCCCTCAAGGAACCAGGAGCGTCCACCGACGCCGCCCTCACGGGTTTTTTCTTCCTATGATGTTCCCGGGCAGGAGACCCCTGCTCAGAGGAACTCCGACGATGCTCAGGACCGGAGTCCCGGGACGTCGAAGCCTCTGACGAGGTCCGGGCCCGGCCGGACGCGGAATCAGAGAAGATTCGTTCTTTTTGATGCTGCCGACTCCTCAACGCTTTTGAGGACATTTTGCCACACGGACCACAGATCATCGGGTCATGATCGGGTCCGAGGCAGTGGAGGCAGCAGTCGTGTGTGTCAGTAAGAGACATAAGTTTCTTACACCGATCACACTTTTTAAACCCGCTGGCAGCCATCGGGGGAAAAAGGGCCCCTGCGAGGTCAAAAGACAGGGCTGCCAGTGAAGAAGAAAAATGGCGCGAACGCTAGTCACGGAGGACAAAAATTGAAAAAATAAAGAATGGACCCGATACCAGCGTAGCGGGTCCGGGCGGGAAAAGGATCTGACGTCGAACCGAGAAAAGAAAAGGAAATAAAATCAACTTTTTCTGCGGCGATCACAAACAGCGTCTGTAGGGCTCCGCGGAAAAAAGAAGACTGAGCAAGATGGCACCCTTGGGCGGGAAGGGGACCGCGCATGCGCGCTGCAAAGGGGAAATTGCTCCGCGACGGCTCCGTCGGCGCCAACGTCACCCATATGTGAGGACTGACTTCCTGCTTGGTCCTGGAGAATCCAGGGCTCTTACAGAGTCGATAGATGGAATCGACCCGCTTGCTCAAGACCGGCGCCTCCCACATCCGGAAGAGGAGCCGTTCCAGCATCAGAGGGACTGGCACAGTAAAGGCCTCCTTCAGAGGAGAGTCATACTGGAGGGCCTCGAGCTCCTCGGTTCGAGGCTCCTCCTCGGGGTCCGCGGGAATCGCCAATGCCTTGGCCATGTCCCTGACGAACTCCGAGAACCTGGTGTCCTCCGCTGGGGACCTATTCCGGGGCTTGGACTGCGGTGAGTCCGAAAGGACGAACCGAGTCCGAAAAGTGTCGGAGGACTCCTTGTCCTCCTTCTCCCACACGGACTCATCCGAAGAGGAGTCGGGGGGCTCCGACCGTGCGGGTCTCGGTGGCACCCGCCCCGACGCCAAAGGCACCGGCGTCGACGCCCTCGGTTCTGAGTGGGACGTCGAGGGTGACCGTGACCGAGGACGACTTCGAGCCTTCATGGTCTCGAGTAGCGGCTTGGTCTCCGGGGTCGACTTCGACATCAATGTCCCGGTGGTCGGGACAGATGCACCAGCGAGGCTGGCCATCAGTACCCGCTGCTGATCCATGAAGGCAGACAGTCTGCACTCCAAGGCTGTCAGCCTGAGTACAAGCTCAGGAGACTCAGCAGCCACCGACTCGAGCCCTGGCGGTGCCGGGCCCGACGTCGGCTCCCTCGGAGGAGAGTCCACAAGGACTACAGGACTTACGTGTCCGACGATCTCCGGCTCCACGCGAGGCATTTTGGACGGCTTCTCCTGTCCAAGGGCCCGGGGCGGCGGTCGGGGGTCTTAGACCTGGCTCTCGAGGAACCAGGGACCTCTTCCGATGCCTCCCTCAGGAGCCGTTTCTTCCTCTTACATTCCCGATCGGGGGACCCCCTGTCCGAGGACCCTCAGCGATGCTCGGGATCAGACTCCCGAGACGTCGAGGCCTCAGATGAGGTCCGGGCCCGGCTGGAGGCAGTCCGAGAAAATCCTCTCCTTCTGATGCTGACGGCTTCGAAGTGCCTTGGTGGACATCTTACCACACGGGCCACAGATCTTAGGATCATGATCTGGGCCGAGGCACCGAAGGCAGCAGTCGTGTGTGTCGGTGAGAGACATCAATTTCTTGCACCGATCACACTTTTTGAAAGCACTGGAAGCCATCGGGGAAAAAAGGGCCCCCGCAAGGTCAAAGGACCGGCTTTCCAGGGAAAAGGCAAAAAAGGGCGCGAACGCCAGCCACAAAGGGCAAAAACCAAAAAATAGAAGACGGGCTCGATACCGGTGTACCGAACCTGGCGGGAAGGGGTACCGGCGTCGAACCGGAGAAAAAGAATGAAATAATCGCAGAAAGAAATGTCAACTTTTCCGGGTGACAATAACAGACGTCCGAAGGGTTCCACGGAAAAAGAAAGACCGAGCAAGATGGCACCTTTAGGTGGGAAGGGGACCGCGCATGCGTGCAGTATTCCCAAAGGCTTTCTTTGAAAGCTGGGGAAATGCTCCGCACGGGGGCTCCATCGGCATCGATGTCACCCATAAGTGAGGACTGACTTCCTGCTTGGTCCTGGAGAAGCACATGTAGTCCCTTTTACACAAAAACAGAAGGATGAGATTGAAAATTACAGGCAAGTTAGTCTAACCTCTGTGCTGAGTAAATTAGTGGAAACGCTGATGAGAGAGAACAGTGAGGTTTCTGGAGTCCAATGGATTGCAGGATACGAGGCAACATGGGTTTACCAAAGGCAGGTCTTGTCAAACAAAACTGATTTCTTTGATTTAGTGACCAGGGAGTTGGACTGAGGGAGAGCCCTAGATGTGGTGTACTTAGATTTCAGTAAAGTCTCTGACACTGTTCTGCAAAGATGACTTATAAACAAACTGAGCACACTAAGGATGGACCTTAGAGTGACAGACTAGGTTAGAAATCGGTTGAGTGGGAGGTGACAAAGGGTATAAGTAAACAGAGCTGACTCTGAGGTGAATGAAGTTACCAGTGGTGCGCCGCAGATATCTGTCCTTGGTCCTATTCTTTTTAACGTCTTTGTTAGAGATACTGCATAAGTGCTATCGAATGTTAACAAAATCTGCAATAGAGTAGACACTCAGGAAGGAATTGATAATTTGATAATATAATATCTAGCTAAGTTTGAAGGATGGTCAAGAATTTGGCAACTGAGATTTAATGCTAAAAAATGCAGGGTCATGCGGTTGGGCTGCAAAAATCCAAGGGAGTAGTACAGTGTAGGGGGTGAAATACTTCTGTCCATGAAAGAGCTGGAACTGGGCATAATTGCTTCTGATTATCTTAAAGCAGCTAAACAGGTACAAAAGGCAACGGCAAAAGCCAGAAGGATGTTTGGGTGCATAAGGAGAGGAATGGCCAGTCTAGTGCCTCTGTATAAGTCTCTGGTGCAACCTCATTTGGAGTTGTTAAGTGCTGTTGAGTCTGTTGATTCATGGCGATCCTCAGAATAGTTGACCTAAACTATGTTTGGCCTTCAGCCAGGCGGCTCATTGTTGATAGAGTGGCACCCATAGCTGCTGTTATTGTTATCGATCCATCTCATTGCTGGCCTTCCTCTTTTACGTTGACCTTCTAGCTTGCCAAGCATTATGTTTTTCTCCAATGATTCTCTTTTCACATGCTGTGTCCAAAGTATTGGAGTATTATGTGCAATTCTGGAGACTGCACCTTTAAAAGGATATAAACAGGATGGTGTCGGCGCAGAGGTTGGCTACTAATATGGTTGGTAGTCTTCATTATAAAGAATCTTAGGACAGGCTTAAAGATCTTAATATATATATATATTAGAGGAAAGGCGGGACAGAAGAGATATGATAGAGATGTTTAATACCTCTGAGGCATAAATGCAGAAGAGGAGAGCATCTTTCGATTGAAAGCAAACTATGCTACGAGGGGACATAGGATGAGGGTGGAAGGGGATTGACTCGGGAGTAATATGCAGAAATATTTCTTTATGGAAATAGTGGTGCGTGAAATAGTCTCCCAGTAGAGGTACTAGAAACGAGGACAGTATCTGAATTCAAAAAAAGCATGGGACAAAGATAGAAGATCTCTTAAGGAAAAAAAAAAAAAAGAGGACTATTGTAGTTGATATGGATGGGCTGGCTAGATAGAAACACAAACATGACGGCAGAAAAAGACCACATGGCCTAAGTGCCAAAATCAAAGATGTTACAAAAAGTTTGCAGAAACTCAAGCATTTATTTATTTATTTAACAGTTTTTATATACCGTGCTATTCATCATCAGCGCGGTTTACATTTTAACAACCTCGTACTTAAGCATAAAACATATGTCAAGTTTACAGATAACAGGGAGTGAAACAGGGATAATGGGGTTAACGATAAGATAAGGTAATAACAAATATTCACAACTAGAGGATGAGCATGACTTATCTGAAGCTTTTCATCTGTGTTGGCACAAATGACACGGCTAAATATTTCTCTGAGCGTACCAAGAGTAATTTCATGGCTCTGGGAGAGAGAAACGAAACACAGGTGCAAAGCTGTGTTCTTTTTAATCCTCCCTGTGGAAGGTGAAGGCCAAGGCAGAGAATCTGGCATCCTAGAGATGAATGCATAGCTACCTGAATGGTGTCATTGAGAGTTGATTTCCTGGACCATGGGATGATTTTCCAAGGGCTGCTGAACAGATACGGTGTCCAACTATTCAAGATAGGTCAAAGTATCTTCTGCAGCAGACTGATTAATCTACTGAAAAGAGCTTTAAACTAGATTTATTGAAGATGGGTGAAGAAAGACCCCTGCTAAGTAACATAGTATATGACAGCAGATAAACACCAGTATGGTCCATCTAGTCTGCCCAGCAACGCAGCAAGAGTAGATGCACCTGCCATTCCATGTAGGTCACCACTCCCCATGCCTTTGTTTAGGGGTGTACCCACTGCTTCGTGTAGGTCATCCCTATTTGTTGAGATATAAGAGATACTGTAAGTTATGTTTGTTTTGATTTTATCCTGTTGCTATAAAGGGATACACTGTGTCTGTCCCATGCCATTTTGAATTATGTCACTGTATTTGCCCCACCACTTCCATCAGGAGGGCATTCCAAGCATCCACCACCCTTTCAGTAAAAAAAAAAAAGTACTTTCTGACATTGCCTTTCAGTTTATTCCCTTGCAGATTCATGTTATGCCCTCTAGTTTTACAGCTTCCCCGTCTTTGGAAGAGGTTTGTTTGTTCATTAATACTTTAAGTATTTAAAGGTCTGAATCATATCTCCCCTGTCCCTCCTCTCCTCCAGAGTATCCATATTTAGGTCTTCAAGCCTCTTCTCATACATCTTCTGATGCAGGCTCCAAATAGTTTTGATGGCTTTCCTTTGAACCGTTTACAGTCCTTTTATATCCTTTGCAAGATATGGTCTCCAAAACTGAACACAATATTCCAAGTGAAGCCTCACCAGCAACCTGTACAGTGCATTAGTACCTCTTCCTTTCCGCTGGTAATTCCTCTCTGTATGCAACCCAGCATCCTTCTGGCTTTTGCCACTGCCTTGTCACACCGTTTCACCACCTTGAGATCCTCAGAAACAATCACTCCGGAGTCCTCCTCCTGTTCCATGCACACCAACCTCTTGCCCCCTATTGCATACAATTTCCTTGGATTTCTGTTTCCCAAGTGCATGACACTGCACTTCTTCACATTAAACCCTAACTGCCAAGCATTAAGCCATTCTTCCAGTTTTGTAGATCTTTACTCATGTTATCTACTCTCTCAGGAGAGACCACTCTGTTGCAAATTTTTGAGTCATCTGCATAAACAGACTTTTCCATTCAGTCCTTCAGCAATATCACTCACAAATACATTGAACAGTACCGGTCCCAGGTCCGAACCCTGGGGCACACTGCTAATCATCTTCCTTTCATCTGAGTGAGTTCCGTTTACCATTACCTTCTGTCATCTGTCAGTCAACCAATCTCTGATCTAGTTCACCACCTTGGGACCCATCCCCAAGCTGTTTAGTTTATTGATAAGCCTCCTTTGAGGAATAGTATCAAACGTTTTGCTGAAATCTAGGTAGATCACATCTATTGCATGCCCTTGGATCTAGTTCTCTGGTCACCCAGTCAAATTTGTTTGGCAAGATTGTCCTTTGGTAAAACCATGTTGCCTCGGATCATGTAACCTGTTGGTTTCGAGAAAGTCCACTATTTGCTCTTTCAGGAGCGCCTCCATTACTTTTCCCGCCATTGAGATAAGTCTTACTGGCCATTAGTTTGTCACTTCTCCAGTCCTGTGGAACTTCTCTAGTCTCCGAGGATCTATTAAAAACATCCTTTAACGGTCCTGCAAGAACCCCTCTGAGCTCTTTCAGTATCATGGGGTGTACCCCATCCAGTCCCATGGCCTTGTCCACTTTCAATTTTGCAAGCCATTCTAACATATTATCTTCTGTGAATGGTGTGGTATCTACTCCATTCCCATCTGTATATTTGTCAATCACTGGTGGTTCTTCTCCAGGATTTTCATTTGTTTAGTATTTTCGCTTGTCAATGTCACTTTACACAAACCTGTTCCCAGCACTTTTGAGTTCTGCAATTCCACCTCGGATTTTCCTCCTCTCCCGAATATACCTGAAAAAAGTATTTTTGCCACATTTCACATCTTTAGCTATCTTTTCTTCTGCCTTTGATTTTGCTATCCTTATTTCTCTTTTTGTCTTTTAGTTTTATCCTGTATTCTTGTCCGTGTTCCTCTGTTTGCGAACTTCTGAATTTTGTGAAAGCTGTGATTTTGCCTTTATTTGTGCAGCCACTTCTTTGGAGAACCAAATAGGTTTCCTTTTCTTCTTGTTTTTATTTAATTTCCTTACATATGAATCTGTTGCCCCTTTTATTGCCTCCTTTAGTTTAGCCCACTGCAAGTCCACTTCCCTTATCCCTTCCCACCCTGCCAACTCCTCGTTCAGGCACTTGGCCATTTTACTGAAATGAGTGTTTTTGAATTCTAGGACTTTGAGCTTGCTGTGATTAGACTCCACCTTAGGTTTTATCTCAAACCACATCATGTGATGATCGCTGCTGCTCACATGGGCACCCACCCGAATTTCAACAAGCTGTCTTCGTTGGCGAGTACTAAATCCAGCATCGAGCTTTCCCTGGTTGGTTCCAATACCATTTGTCTAAGTAATGCATCTTGGAAGGCATCCACAAGTCTTTTTCCTTCTTTCCAAATTTACAAAAGGAATACTCCAATCCACAACTGGTAGATTACAGTCACCCAATCACGTCACTCTTCAAGGCTATCTTTGCAATTTCAATAATCAATTCGCTATCCATTTCTTTGGTTTGAGTTGGAGGCCTGTAGACTACACCAGTATGGATGACAGTGCCCTCTCCTCTTTCCAACACAATCCACAGTGCTTCTTCGTTTCCCCATGTCCCCTGCATTTCAGCAGCTTTAATATTGCTTTCGACATATGGGGCTACTCCCCCTCCTTTGCTACCCTCTCTATCTCTCCTAAATAGATTATAGTCAGCTATGGCTATATACCTTTCATGCGACTCGTTAAACCATGTTTCTGTAATGGCCACAGTTTTCAAGTCCATTTCAACCATTAGGGCTTCCAGGTCAGAAACTTTGTTGGCTAGGCTTCGAATATTTGTGCTCATTGCTTTCCAGCATTTGTTGACTGGCTGCCTTTATTTTGCATGGATTTTGTTTTACTCGCCTCTTTCCACTTGGTATTGATGTGTGGGTTAATACTGCAGCTGTTTCCAATGTATTATGGTTTTGCTGGGAGTGACGTCCTGAACTACTTCTTTTCCATCCGTCACCTCCTTTCCCTAGTTTAAATGCTTGTCCACAAAATGCCTGAATTTTTTTTACTTAGGATCCTTTTCGCTGCAACAGAGTGATGTAGTTCATCAACACAGTATAGTCTCTTGTTGTGCCATCTATTTCCCCAGTTGCCTATATATCTAAATCCTTCTTGTTTGCATCAGGTCCAGAGCCATGCATTAAAGTTGATTATGTGATGCAGCCTTTCTGCCCCCTTACTGAGAACAGGTAGAACTTCTGATAATGCTAGTGTGTTAAGCAATGGGTTTGAGTTTCCCTCCCAGAATCTGGAAGTCACTCTGAACTGTAGAGGCACTGTTTCTAGCCAGCCTCTGAAAAATGGGTAAAAGGGTTAACATCTGGGAAGTGATGTTGAAGCTTTAACGGAAGAGGATGGATTTGGATTTAGTGGCAGTTGGAAAGACATGGTTCACGGACAACTATGACTTGTATATAATTATACCGGGCTATACTTTATTCAGAAAGGACAGGGAAGGAAGGAGGTAAGGAGCATTACCTCACTAATCTTATCCACGCTCACCCCTCCCCCCCCAGTCCCTCCATCGTGATCGCTTGGCCCTCTTACCAGGTCATAAGAATATAAGATATGCCATACTGGGTCAGACCAAGGTCCATCGAGCCCAGTATCCTGTTTCCAACAGTGGCCAATCTAGGTCATACGTATCTAGCAGTTTCACCAAAAGACACAGGTTCCACAATGCTTGTATTGGGTCAAGCAGTGATATCCTGGGTCCCTTTTTAATAATGGTTTATGGACCTTTCCTCCAGGAACTTGTCCAAACCTTTTTTAAACCCAGCTACACTAACAGCTTTTACTACATCCTCCAGTAACAAATTCCAGAGTTTGATTACACGTTGAGTGAAAAAACATTTTCTCTTATGTGTCTTAAATAGTTTTCCCTGTAGCTTCATTGCATGTCCCCTAGTCTTCCTAAATTCTGATAACGTAAACAATCGATCTACGTTTACCCGTTCCACTCCGTTCATTAATTTATAGACTTCTATCATATCTCCCCTCAGCCGTCTCTTTTCCAGGTTGAAGAGCCCTAACCTTTTCAGCCTTTCTTCATAGGAGTATCCTTCCATCCCCTTTACCATTTTGGTGGCTCTTCTCTCAACCTTTTCTAATAACGCTATATCCTTTTTCAGATATGGTGACCAGAATTGCACACAATATTCAAGGTGTGGTTGCACCATGGAACGATAGAGGCATTATAATATCCTTTGTTTTATTTTCCATTCCTTTCCTTATGATACTCTTTAGTTTTGGCAAAAGTCTCTGATGAGGGACTTTGTCAAAGGCTTTCCATCTCAAGCACACCTGTCATGCTACTTTCTTTTTCCTTGGACCAGCACTATGGAACTCCCCACCCCCCTCTCTCCGTTCTGAGCACTCATACTCCCGGTTTAAGTCATTACTGAAAACTCACCTATTCTGCCAGGCATTTGACTTACCAACCACCACTACTTAACTTACCGATGTTGGTTTGTTCGTTCTCTTCTTCTGACTGTCGCCTACCTTATCTTTCCTGTCACATAATTGCCGTTTATTTTATTTTATTTCCTTACTTGCAGTCTGCATTTTATTTTTGTAAACCGCCCTGACACCTTGGCCTGGGCAGTCAAGCAAATAACAAAGATAAAGATATGTAAAAACTAATATTAAAGCTACAGAATTACAGGATTTATGAGGAAAGGAGGCGGCACTGTGGGTTAAACTAGAAAGAGGAAAAGGGACATCCATTTGCATTGGTGTGATATACAGATCTCCTGCACTAGCAGAAGTGGACAGATATTTATTTGAAAACACTGAAGATATTGTATCCTTCTTTCCCTTTCTTATTCTTATTGTACACCGTTTTCTAATCTCTCTCTAGGTTAAAAGCATAGCTACTCACCTGTAACAGGTGATCTCCGGGAACAGCAGGAATTTAATCTTCACATGTGGATGTAGTCGGTACTTATAGAGCCTACGCGGGAATGGTCCCCAGTGTCTAATAGAAAAGCTTTTGGGAGCATCCCACTGCACCTGTGTGGCTGCCTTCCCAATTCTCCCACCTCAGTTGAGTTTGTAGCTGATAGAAAAGAAGAGTAAAGACGACCTAGAACTCCTAGGAGGTCCCATATGTGAAGACTAATTTTCTGCTGTTCCCGGAGATCACCTGTTACAGGTGAGTAAGTATGCTATCTCCAGGAACAAACAGGAATGTAATCTTCATATATGGGACTCTCTAGCTTCCAGATGTCAGAGAAATGACATCAGAACAGGTGAAGCTTTGCCTCAGAGCAGGTTTCAAGAGGTCATGAATCCTTCATAGATGTCTCCTATCATTAATGCCCAGAATGGAGGGTAGCCCCTTAGTCTGAAAGAGATGCTGGAGAACAGCTTGACCAAACATGGCATCCCGGCGGGAGTCCATGTCTAAGCAGTAATGAGCAACAAAGGTATGGGCAGAAGACCAAGTTGCTGCCTTGCAGATCTCGTCAATAGCCACAAAGTGCAGATTTGCCATTGAGGTAGCCATGGCACGAACATTATGAGTAGTGATGTGTCCCTCTAATGAGAGTCCTGCTTTATCATTAGCAAATGAGATGCAATCTGCTATCCATTTGGTGAGGGTACATTTAGATACTGGAAAATCCAGGTGACTAGGATAAAAAGGAAATAAATAACTGCAAGGCTTTATGGTGATTGAGTCCTCTGGAGATAAAAAGCCAAGGCACGCTTGCAGTCAAGCATATGGAGGGTTGATTCGGCTCTAGACGCATGTGGTCTAGGAAAGAAAACAGGAAGGTAAACCGACTGATCAAATGGAAAGGAGACCCAATCTTTGGCATAAAATGCGGGTGAGTCCTAAGGACGAACTTGTCATGGTGGAACCGGGTGTAAAGTGGGTCCGCACCAAAGCCTGTAGCTCACTGAGGCATCTAACTGAAATGAGGGCAATAAGGAAGATGACTTTCCATGAAAGATACTTAAGTGGGATCATAGTAAAGGGTTCATAGGGCAGCTTTAGAAGCTGTGCTAGAACTACATTAAGATCCCAAGCCACCAGAGGTGGTCTGATGGGAGGCTTGGTTAACAAAAGACCTCTCATTAAGCACGCTACCAGCGGTTGTGTGGAGATGGGCTGCCCCTCCAAGGGATGATGGGAGGCAGCATTCACGCTTAGGTGAACACTCAGAGTTGGTATTGAGACCAGATGAGGAGAGGTGGAGGAGATATTGAAGGAGTGCCTCAAACAAAAGCAGAGAAGGGATTGAGAGTTCTTTGGTAACAACAGAGAGTATACGCCACTTGAAAGCGTATGAATGTCTGGTAGATGGTTTCCTGGAAGCTACTGTAGCAGGATCTCCTTTACCTCTTGAGGAAGGTGCAGGTCTTGTAATGCCATACTTTCAGCAGCCAAGCTGTGAGATGGAGCGACTGTGGGTTAGGATGGAGCAGTGTCCCTTCGTCCTGGGAGCAGAGATCTGGCACAGACCCAAGTCGTAAAGGCTGAGTCTGAGACAGATGTAAAAGGAGAGGAAACTACGGTTTTATTAGTATAAATTAGTTTTATTACTAAAAATATCCATAGCAACCCTTAGTAAGTAAAGAACTTAAAGATCTAAACACAAGCTTAAAACTAAGATGCAGACAACAGTCCAGCAGCAAGATGGGGGCTTTCCAGTCTTTTGCATTGAGTGTCACATGTATGATATTCTACCAGTTGGTGAGAGGTCTTACGTGTGCACTAGGTGCAAGGAGCTCTTTGCTCTCAGGGAACGAGTCCGTTCTCTAGAGGCTAGAGCAGCAGACTTGGAAGACATAAGAAAGACAGAGGTACACAGACGAGACCTACAGGGATATAGTCCTGAAGTCCCACCTCCAGTCTGGCAGCATCCCTGTTGCCATGGAGGAGAGAGGTCACGTGATAGGAGAGCATCACCCTGGTGTGGCAGGAAGTGATCCTGTAACTAGGACCTGTCCTCCAGGTGATGTAAAACCCCTTCATACCGAGGAAGTTTCTCCAGGGCCATGTGCCCATGAGGGAAGGGTTAGGACAGCCGTTATAGTTGGTGATTCGATCATTAGGCATGTAGATAGCTGGGTGGCTGGTGGACGTGAGGATCGCCTGGTAACATGCCTGCCTGGTGCGAAGGTAGCAGACCTCACGCGCCACCTAGATAAGGTCTTAAATAGTGCTGGGGAGGAGTCTGCTGTCTTGGTACATGTCGGTACCAATGACATAGGAAAATGTCGTAGGGAGGTTCCGGAGGCTAAATTTAGGCTTTTAGGTAGGAAGTTGAAATCCAGAACTTCCAGGATAGCATTCTCCAAAATGCTTCCCGTTCCACGTGCAGGACCCAAAAGGCAGGCAGAGCACCGGAGTCTCAATGCGTGGATGAGACAATGGTGCAGAGATGAGGGTTTTGGATTTGTTAGGAACTGGGGAATATTCTGGGGAAAGGAGGGGCTCTTCCGAAGGGATGGGCTTCACCTTAACCGGGATTGATTTATTTATTTACATTCTCTTATATACCGCGCTATTCTGCATCAGTGCGGTTTACATTGAACAAACTGAAATTACATTGAACAGGGCATTATAACTTGGAGATAACTATTTTACAGGGAACATGGGCGATGGAGGGTTAAGTGGCTTGCCCAAGTCCACAAGGAGCACCTGTGGGACTAGAAACCCCAGTCTTTCCGGCCCAAGGTTGCTGTCCTCTAGTGGGATTTGAACCCCCGACATTCCGGCCTGAAGTACCTTGCCCCAACCACTAGGCCACTCCTCCACTCTGGGATGCAACCAAGCTACTGGCATCAACCTTTAAAAAGGAGATAGAGCAGCTTTTAAACTAGATAATAAGGGAAAGCCGACAGTCGCCCAACAGCACATGGTTCGGAAGAATGTATCCTTGAAGGATACCAAAAGCAGAGAGGTTCCAAAAAAGAGTAAAGTAGCCCAAATGCCCTCGAGTATGGAGCAGACAGAGCTTAAAGATCCCAAATTACCCATGTCTACCAATAGCCACATTAATATGAATAAAATACAGTCTCTAAAATGCTTGTATGCAAATGCTAGAAGTCTAAAAAATAAGATGGGAGAGTTAGAATATATAGCACTAAATGAGAGGTTAGATATGATTGGAATATCAGAGACATGGTGGAAGGAGGACAACCAGTGGGACACTGTGATACCTGGGTACAAACTACATCGTAATGATAGAGCTGATCAAATTAGTGGAGGGGTTGCGCTCTATGTTAGAGAAGGCATTAAGTCAGAAAGGATTAAAGCTTTGCAGGAAACAAATTTTGCTGTAGAATCTCTATGGATTAAAATTCCATGTAAGGGAAGGCGATGGCAGTGGGGGTGTACTATCGACCGCCTGGCCAGAATGAACAAATGGATGATGAAATGCTCAAAGAAATCAAGGAAGCTAAAAGTTACAGCGCAGTAATAATAATGGGCGATTTCAATTACCCCAGTATCGACTGGGTCAGTGTCACGGTAGGACATGCTAGGGAGATAAAGTTCCTAGATGAAATAAATGACTGCTTCTTGGAGCAGCTGGTTCATGAACTGACCAGAGGGGAAGCCATATTGGACCTAGTCCTTAGTGGAACACCAGATCTAGTGCAAGAGATAAGGGTGGGAGGAGTGGTCTAGTGGTTAGGACAAGGTACTTCAGGCCGGAGGGCCAGGGGTTCAAGTCCCACCTGGGAACAGTAATCTCAGGCCGGAGGGACTGGGATTGCTAGTCCTACAGGCACTCCTTGTGGTCTTGGGCAAGCCACATAACCCTCCATTGCCCATGTTCCTTGTAAGTATTAGTGTATGTGTCTCATATCCCCTCGTGTTAAATGTATCCCCCAATTGACCGCTTTGACCCAGTGAAAAGTGGGATATAAATACAGCTAAATAAATAAATAAGGGTGTTGGGGCCACTTGGCAATAGTGATAATAGCATGATCACATTTGATTTAATTAGTGGAGGAGGAATAGTAAGGAAATCCACAGTACTACCTTTTAACTTTCAAATAAAATGATAAAATGAGGAAAATAGTCAAGAAAAGACTAAAAGGAGCAGTTGCAAAGGTTAAAGACTTACATCAAGCTTGGGCGTTGTTGAAAAATACTATCTTGGGAGCCCAGATCAGCTGTATTCCATGCTTTAAGAAAAGTGGAAGAAAGTCCAAAAAACTGCCAGCATGGTTTAAAGGTGAGGTCAGAGAGGCTGTTGTTGCCAAAAAAGCATCTTTCAGGAAATGGAGAAAAGAGCCAAATGACGAAACCTGGAAACATCACAAGCACTGGCAAGTCAAATGCAAGGCATTGATAAGGCAGGCAAAGGGAGAATTTGAGAAGCAGCTTGCTGCGGAAGCAAAAACAGGAAATAAAGACTTTTTCAAGTACATTCGTAGCAAAAAACCTGTGAGAGAGTCAGTTGGTCCATTAGACGACAGAGGGGTTAAAGGGGCTCTAAGAGGCGACAAGGCGATAGCGAAGAGAATGAATGAATTCTTTGCTTTGGTCTTTACTGAGTAAGATTGTAGGGATGTTACCCATGACTGAAGTGGTATTTAAAGGTGCGGAAGAATTGAAGGAAATATCGATACATCAGGAAGATGTATTACAACTAGTAGATAAACTGAAGAGTAGCAAATCACCTGGGCCGGATGGTATACATCCAAGGGTGTTGAAAGAACTAAAATATGAGATTGCAGACCTGCTATTAGTAATCTGTGAATTTTCATTAAAATCATCTGTAAAACCTGAAGATTGGAGGATCGCCAATGTAACGCCAATTTTTAAAAAGGGTTCCCAGGGTGATCCGGGAAACTATAGACCGGTGAGCCTGACATCAGTACCGGGAAAAACAGTAGAAACCATCATAAAGAACAAAATTACTCAGCATGTAGATAGTCATGGCCTAATGGGCGACAGCCAACATGGCTTTAGACAAGGAAGATCTTGTCTTACTAATGTGTTATGTTTTTTTGAAGGTGTGAATGAACAGGTGGGCAAAGGTGAGTCGGTTGATATAGTGTATCTGGACTTTCAGAAAGCCTTTGACAAGGTCCCTCATCAGAGACTTTTGGCAAAACTAAAGAGTCATTGGATAGGAGGCAGTGTACTATTGTGGATCAGGAACTGGTTAAAAGATAGAAAGCAGAGGGGAGGGCTAAATGGCCAATTTTCCCAATGGAGAAAGGTGAATAGTGGTGTACCCCACGGATCTGTGCTGGGTCCTCTGCTTTTTGACATATTCATAAATGACCTGGAAAAGGGAATAACGAGTGAGGTTATCAAATTTGCCGATGACACAAAACTAAAATTGTGAAAACCCAAGAGGATTGTGGAAAATTGCAAGAGGATCTTGATAAATTGGAAGACTAGGCATCAAAATAGCAGATGAAATTTAATGTGGACAAGTGCAAAGTTATGCACCTAGGGAAGAACAACCCAAAGTATGGTTACACGATGCAAGGTTCCACATTAGGAACCACCAACCAGGAAAAAGATTTACGTGTCATTGTGGATAAAGCGTAGTTACTCACCTGTAATAGGTGATCTCCAGGACCAGCAGGAATAAGTCTTCACATATGGGTACTGTCGACACTGACGGAGCCTGCGCAGGAACGCGCCCCAGCGTCCAAAAGGAAAGCTTTTGGGAACATCCCACCACGCATACATGCTGCCTTCCCACCCAACCACCTCTCTCACTTCAGTTGAGTTGAAAGTTGAGACCAAAGGAGAGAAGTAGAAGAAAAACAGAAAGAAAGCAACAACTCCTAGGGGAGGTGGATGGGTTGTGAAGACTTATTCCTGCTGTTCCCGGCGATCACCTGTTACAGGTGAGTAACTACGCTATCTCCAGGAACAAGCAGGAATGTAGTCTTCACATATGGGGACTCCCCAGCTGAAA
This sequence comes from Ichthyophis bannanicus, assembly GCA_033557465.1. NCBI lineage: Eukaryota > Metazoa > Chordata > Amphibia > Gymnophiona > Ichthyophiidae > Ichthyophis > Ichthyophis bannanicus. The sequence goes on from CM066049.1 coordinate 33,416,483, forward strand.
ATGCCTAGGGATGACCCCAGCATGTTGCGGATCTATGTGAGATGGGCCATGCTTCCCCCCAGGGACCTCAGGCATTCAAGAGTGGATGGTGGGAAGGAGTTGATCTAGGAATGGAACAGATGCTGTAGAACAGCCTGACCGAACAAGGCGTTCTGACGGGATTCCTTGTCTAAACAGTAGTGGGCAGTGAAAGTATGCACAGAAGCCCAAGTTGCTGCTTTGCAGATCTCATCAATAGCAACTGAACGAAGATTAGCTGTTGAGGCTGCCATGGCTCTAACATTATGAGCCGTGACATGGCCTTCAAGAGGGATTCCTTTACTCTGATAGGTAAAGGAAATACAGTCTGCAATCCACTTAAAGAGAGTTCTCTTAGTGACTGGAAGTCCTAAATAACTAGAGTCAAAAGCCAGAAAAAGCTGAGAAGATTTTCTAAATGGCTGAGTTCTGTGAAGATAAAAGGTCAGAGCCTATTTACAATCTAAGGTATGAAGATTTCTTTCCGCGCTTGAGGCATGAGGCCTAGGAAATTAGACTGGAAGATAAATCAATTGGTTTAAATGAAAAAGTGATACCACCTTTGGCATAAAATGAGGCTAAGTCCTCAAGACTACTTTGTCATGATGAAACCTTGTATAAGGCGGGTCAGCCACTAAAGCCTGCAGTTCACTAATGCGTCTTGCAGAAGTGATAGCAATTAGGAAAATGACTTTCCATGAAAGAAACTTTAGCTCCGAAGTAGCTAAAGGTTCAAAGGGTGGCTTCATGAGTTGACCCAGAACAAGATTAAGATCCCATGCCACCGGAGGTGGTTTGATAGGAGGTTTTGTTAAAAGGAGGCCCCTCATAAATCTTGAAACAAGAGGATGAGAGGAAATTGTTTGTCCATCAAAGGGTTTATGAGATGCAGTAATAGCACTAAGATGGACCCTAACAGAATTGGTCTTGAGACCAGAAGCTGATAAGTGAAGGAGATAGTCCAGAAGGGACTCTACTGGTACCGAGGGGATCAAGCCCCTTTTGGGAACACCAGACTGAGAACCTCTTCCACTTAAAAGCGTAAGAACATCTTGTGGAAGGTTTTCTGGAAGCTAGAAGAATATCCTTCACTTGTTGTGAAAGGCCTAGATCTTGAAATGCTATGCCTTGAGTAACCAGGCCTTGAGATGAAGGGACTGGGGATTGGGGTGTAGGAGATCCGTTGTTCTGGGAAAGAAGATCCGGAGCACTCCCCAACTCCAGAGGAGTGGCTCACGAGAGACCTAAGAGAAGAGGATACCATGTCTGCCTTGGCCAACAGGGAGCTATGAGCATCATGCGACCTCTGTCTCTGGAGTTTGAATAAGGTTTTGGAAATTAGGGGAATTGGTGGGAAGGCATAGAGAAAATCCTGGCCCCAATGGAGCAGGAATGCATCTCTCGCCTGACAATTTTGAGCTGGAAGTCTGGAACAGTACCGGGGAAGTTTGGCATTCTGTGGACTTGCAAAGAGGTCTATGTCTTGTGTTCCCCAGACTTGAAATACTCGGGCAAGTTGATATGAGTGGAGACACCACTCGTGTGGCAACAGGACTCGGCTGAGCCTGTCCGCCCAAACGTTTTGAATGCCTGGAAGGTATACTGCCAACAAATGAATCTGATGCTCTCTGGCAAAGACCCACAGTTGCAAAGCTTAGTTGCATAATTGCAGAGAGCCTGTTCCGCCTTCTTTATTTAGGTAAAACATGGCCACTTGATTGTCGGTTTGCACCAGAACGGTTTTGTTTATGAGATGAAAGCAAATGGCTCGAATAGCATTGGAAATGGCCCCGAGTTCTAGGAGGTTTATTTAAAGAGAAGCCTCCAGAGACCCTGGGTCGACAAATCGCCCAAGTGGGCTCCCCAACCCAACTGGGATGCATCTATCATCAGGACAGCCTGAGGTAGGGATTGCTGAAAAGGAGAGCCTACTGTAAGGTTTTCCAGAGATTGCCACCAATGCAGGGACGCAATCAGGCGGGTGGTAACTCTGATCTTGTCTGTCAGGCATCCTGAGGCCTGGGATCATTGGGAAGCTAAGGTCCATTTGGCCGCTCGCATGTGAAGGCGTGCATAAGGAATCACATGGACTGTAGATGCCATGTGTCCTAGAAGTTGAAGCATCTGTCGCGCAGTGAGGAAGGTTTGTAGCACTGCTTGAGATGCTAGTTCGATGATGCGCAGACAGCGAGGCTGAGGCAGGAAAGCCTTTGACTGCTGTGTGTCCAAGCGAGCCCCTATAAACTCGAGGGATTGAGATGGAGTGAGCTGGGACTTTGGAAGGTTTATGATCCATCCCAAGTATTGCAGTATTTGCATCGCTCGGGAAAGAGCATGATTTGCCTCTAGAGCCGACGGTGCTCGAATAAGCCAATCGTCTAAGTACGGGAAGACAAAAATTCCTAGAGTCCTCATGAATGCTGTGCTACTGCTATGCATTTTATGAAGACCCTTGGAGCAGAGGCCAGTCCGAAAGGAAGGACCCTGTATTGAAAATGTCTTCCCTTGACTAGGAATCAAAGGAATTTTCTGTGATCTACATGAATAAGGACATGCATGTAAGCATCCCTTAAACCTAGAGAACATAGCCAATCTTGCTCGTGAAGGTATGGAAGAAGTGTGCCGAGGGAGATCTTGAACTTTTCTCAGACTAAATATTTGTTCAGTTCTCTGAGGTCCAGGATTGGTCTTAGTTCCCCTGACGTTTTTGGCATGAGAAAATAGGGGGAAAAGAATCCTGTGCCCTGCTGGGATATTGGAACCTCTTCTATAGCCCCTTGAGCCAGAAGAGTGGTGACCTCTTGCCACAACAGGTCTGAGACCGGTGGTTAAGATTTGAACTGTCTTACTAGCGTGGATGGAGGCAAGCTGAGGAAATGAAGCTTGTATCCCAGATTCACGATAGACAGACTCCAATTTTCTGATGTGATTTGTTGCCATCTCTTGGCAAAATGGCAGATACGGCCTGAAATATTTAAAGGTTCTGGGCTTAGAACAGGAAGAATGGCTAAGTTCTCTAGACAACAGTCAAAGACCCTGAGGAGGCTGGGTCTGCTGAGCCTGTGGCTTTCTCCGTCTAGTTTGTTGTTGCCCCTTCTGGGGAACATGTGCTTGCTGGGTGGAAGATGGATAGAATTTTTTCTTTTTAGAGAAAAAAGGTTTTTTGAAAAACTTTTTCTTGGCTGGGTTAGCTGTATATTTTGACAATCTGTCTAAAGTTGTATTATCAGTGTCAATTTCATTAGCTTTGAGCTGCCAATCCTTGCCAAAGAGATTTTCTCCTGTGCAAGGAATGTTTCCCAGCTTATCTTGCACCCATTCTTCCAAGTCTGAAGCTTGGAGCCAGGCAATACGACGTGCTCCTATGGATATAGCAGAAGTTCTGCTAATACATTCAAAACAGTCAAAGGTAGCGCAATTCATAAACTTAGAGACATTTTCAGCATGTTTGACCAAAGTCAAATGATCTGTCCGTTTATCCTCTTGAAGAAAAGGGTTTAAAAGTTCCAAGACTTTTGTAACCTCTTCAAGAAACATTCCCATGTATAATATATAGGAACTGATTCTTGCTGATAGTATAGAGGACTGAAAGCATCGACGACCAAAGGCATCCAGTGTTCTAGACTCATGACCTGGTGGATTGGAAGAGTGTCTTTTAGCACTCTTAATCCGCCTCATGGTGGACTCTACCACCATAGAATGATGTGGTAACTGAGTCTTCTGAAAACCTGGACAAGGTGGTACTCGATACATAGTGTCCAGACGTCTAGAATGTGGAGATACTGTTAAAGAAGCTTCCCACATTCTTAACATTAGATCATGTAAGATCTGGTGTATAGGAAGCATAGCTGCCTCCTTTGGAGCCAAAGGATATTGAAGAATTCTCAATTCTTCTGCCCTAGGCTCCTTTTCTGGTACTACTGTAATGGCAAGACCCTTTGCCATATCACGTACAAAATCATGAAAAGACATATCCTCAGGAAGGGACATTCTGCGTTGAGGAGAAGGAGTTGAATCTTGTAAAAGTTCAGCTCTAGTACCGGTGGAATCCTCCGAGTCATCGGAATCGGAAGACTCAAAAGGAGGAAGCACCGGGTTCTCCCGAAGCAGATGGCGTCGGTACCGCTCGATGTTGGTACTGAAACAAGTCGGTACCTGGATCCCCCATACTGGAGAGAGATTCCAAGGTTGGCATCGGGGGAAGCATGCCTGTCGAAACAGGTACCGAGGGCACTGGCACCGGTATCGGTACTGGTGCCTGCGGAACAGTCTGCAGCGACTTTAGCGGTACCGAAGTAGCTAAAAGAGTCGCTAGACTGCTTTCGATAACGAGGAGTCTCTTCTCCATCGCTACTGCCGATGCCGGGGTGTCGGTACCGGTGGAAGCGGCCACAACCCCCAAGCATGGCACCAGTAGTTCCGTTGAGGTCGAGGCCTCGGGAGCATCCTGGAGCCCCAATAAAGCTTTGGAGCCCGAAGACTCCCGCCGGGGCTGTTTTGCCGGTGAAATGTTCGAGGGCAACGCCAGTGGCATCTCGATGTTTAGAGGGAGATCTACCCTTCGAGGACTGGCTAAGTCTTAGAAGACTTGTGTTTAGTTACCTGAGATCCCTGGGAAGAAGTAGAAGCCCTGGAAGACATCGATGCTACAGACATCGTGTCTGAAGCAAATAGGGCACTGAGTTGATTTGCTCGATTCTGAAACTTTTTAGTCAACTTCCTGCAGGAGAGACACTCTGTAGGGCAATGGTCAGGACCTAAACATTTGAGACACCAGTCATGGGTGTCGGTAATAGAAATTGTACCGCCACATTTTGAACATTTTTTAAAACCAGTGGCTGGTTTTTCCATGGTAAGGAAAAAGAGAGCCTAATGCCCAAAATGGCCCCAAGCACCAGAGCAGGGAAGAAACCCCTGAGAAAAAGCAACTAAAATTGAGTCATTTTTAGAAGAAAAGAAAGAAAACCACTGGTGGTACCGGTAGGCGTCGACGGAAGGCAGACACGACCACAAAAAATATAAAAATAAGAAGATTTTCTGCGGTGACAGGGGACACGTCCTTTTGGCTCCACGGAAAACGAAGAACTGAAGTGAGAGAGGTGGTTGGGCAGGAAGGCAGCACGCATGTGTGGTGGGATGCTCCCAAAAGCTTTCCTTTTGGACGCTGGGGAGCGTTCCCACGCAGGCTCCGTCGGTGTCAACGGTACCCATATGCGAAGACTACATTCCTGCTTGTTCCTGGAGATCATGTTAAAATCATCGGCCCAGTGTGCCAAGAGAGCAAATAGAATGCTAGGTATCATAAGGAAAGGAATGGAAAATAAAAGAAAAGATATGATAATACCTCTATATCGTTCCATGGTGAGACCACACCTTGAATATTGTGTGCAATTCTGGTCGCCGTATCTTAAAAAGGATATAGCGTTATTAGAAAAGGTTCAGAGAAGAGCCACCAAAATGGTAAAGGGGATGGAAGGATACTCCTATGAATAAAGGCTAAAAAGGTCAAGGCTCCTTAACCTGAAAAAGAGACGGCTGAGGGGAGATATGATAGAAGTCTATAAATTAATGAACGGAGTGGAACGGGTAAACGTGGATCGATTGTTTACGTTATCAGAATATAGAAAGACTAGGGGACATGCAATGAAGCTAAAGGGTAAACTATTTAAGACTAATAAAAGAAAATATTTTTTCACTCTACATGTAATCAAACTCTGGAATTTGTTACCGGAGGATGTAGTAAAGGCTGTTAGTGTAGCTGGGTTTAAAAAAGGTTTGGACAAGTTCCTGGAGGAAAGGTCCATAAACCATTATTAAGAAGGGACCCAGGATATCAGTGTTTGACCCAGTACAAGCATTGTGGAACTTGTGTCTTTTGGGGAACTGCTAGGTACGTACGACCTAGATTGGGCACTGTTGGAAACAGGATACTGGGCTTGATGGACCTTGGTCTGACCCAGTATGGCATATCTTATGTTATTACGTACGGTTGATGTGACCAGAGTGGGGCTATAAGGATCATGAAGCCCCTGTCTGTTTGAAGCTTGAAAAGAGTCTTGGGAATTAGTGGCATGGGAGGAAAGGCATACAGGAGACCTCAAACCCAGTGGAGGTGAAAAGCATTTATCTGCTGGTCGCTGGAGATGGGTGTCTTGGTGCAGAAGCATGGGAGTTTGGCATTCTGTGGTGTGGCAAACAGATCTATGTCTGGAGTCCCACAGATATGAAAGACAAGGTGGTCATGTCTGGATGGAGACACCATTCGTGGGGAAGAAGGATCCGACTCAATCTCTCTGCCAAGATGTCTTGCTCCCCTGGGAGATACACTGCTTGGAGGTGTATTTGATGAGTAATGGCGAAGGACCAGAGATGAAGGGCTTCCTTGCAGAGGGTCCAAGAGGCTGTTCCACCCTGCTTGTTCCCATAGAACATGGCCACTTGATTGTCCGTCTGAACCAGAACCCTGTGGGATGCTAGGTGATGCTGAAACACTGAGGGCATTGGAGAAAGCACGAAGCTCCAGTAGACTGATCTGGAGCTGTGACTCCTGTTCTGTCCAGAGACCCTGCATGGAGAGTGTGCCCAAATGAGTCCCCCACCCCAGTTTGGAAACATCCGTCGTTAGTGTGCATTGATATGGAGGCATCTGAAAAGGTGACCTGATGAGGAGATATTCTGGGGAACACCACCATTGAAGGGATGTGATGAGGGGGGCAGTGAACTGGCCCCTGTCCCTGAGACAGCCTGAGTCTTGCTTCCATTGGAGGCAAGAGTCCACAGGGCTGTGCGCATTTGTAGATGGGCATATGGTAGTACATGTATTGTTGAGGCCATATGCCCTAGAAGAAGGAGAATTTCCCAGGCAATCAGATGGTCTCTGAGCTGCACTTGGGATGCCAGCTGAATGAGACTAGAACAGCGGACCTGTGATGGAAATGCTCTTGACCATTGTGTGTCCAGGAGAGCTCCAATGAATTCTAGTTTGAGTACAAGATAGTATTTGTCATAAACCTTCCAAAATTCCAAGTGTTGCAGTACCTGCATGGTACGAAGCAGAGACAGCTGAACCTCCTGGGATGTGTTTGCCTTTATAAGCCAGTCATCTAAGTAAGAGAAGACAAATATCCCTAGAGATCTTAAATATGCGGTTACGACCGCCATGCAATTTGTGAAGTCTCTTTGGGCAGAGGCGATTCCGAAAGGAAGGACTCTGTATTGATAATGTTTTCCTTGAAAGATGAAGCGTAGATATTTCCTGTGTCCTGGATGGATGAGGATATGTGTGTACGCTTCATTTAGATCTAGAGCCAGTCCTGACTGGAGGTAAGGGAGAAGGGTCCCTAGAGAGACCATCTTGAACTTCTCACGGACCAGAAACTTGTTCAGGTTTCTGAGGTCCAGGATGGGCCTGTACCCTCTACTCTTTTTTGCTATGAGAAAGTATGGAGAGTAGAAACCCATTCCCCTGCTGAGGTGTGGGGACCTCTTCTATGGCACCCTGTGATAGAAGAGAAGACACCTCCTGTAGAAGGAGAGCAGTGAGAGGGGGCCGAGTATGATCTTCCCCCACTAGGGTGGAGGGGGACAGAGGTTACAGGTAAAGTCTGTAACCCTCCTTCACTATGGTTAGTGTCCACTGCTCTGAGGTGATGAGATGCCACCTGTGGGCATAATGATAGTCTTCCTGCTATGTGGAGGGGGTGGTGGACTTCCAGAGGCAAGGTGGCTATGTTATCTAGGAAAAAAAAAACAGGCGCAGACTGTGGCTGCAGAACTGGTTGAGCCTTAGGTACTTGTAACGGCTTCTGTTTGGGAGGCTGTTGCCTCTTTTGAGGACCCTGAGCCTGGTATTGAGTAGCAGAAGTATAAGAAAAGTAGAACTTCCTTTTTCCTATTAAAGGTGGCTTTCATTATAGCTGTCTTTTTCCCAGCAGGGTTGGCAGTAACTCAGACAGCCTATTTAGAGTGGTATTCTCTGAATCCAACTGAGAGGCCTTATCCTGCCAGTCTTTGCCAAAAAAGGTTCTCGCCTGTGCAGGGTATATTGCCCAGTTTATCTTGAACCCACTGTTCAAGGTCTGAGGCTTACAACCATGCATTCCTGCGTGCACCAATGCAGATTGCCGTGGCTCTGCTTGTGCACTCAAATGCATCAAAGGTTGCTCTGTTAAACTTTGAGACATTCTGGGCATGCTTAACTAGAGCAAGATAATCACCCCTCTTATCATCCGGAAGAAGAGGGGCCATGACTTAAAGGTCCTTGGCAACTTCCTTGAGGAACATAACCATGTAGAATATATAGGAGTTAATCCTGGCCGAAAGCATGGAAGCCTGGAAACATCAATGTCCAAAAGCATTGAGGGTTCTCGATTCTATACCCAGAGGGTTAGAAGAATGTGTCTTACAACTCTTAATTTGATGTATCGCTGATTCCACCAGCATTGAATGGTGGGGAAGTACTGTCTTTTGGAAGCCAGGACATTCCGGTACTCGGTACATGGTATCGAGGCGTTGAGTATGGGGTGAGATCGTGAGGGGAGTCTCCCACATCTGGAGCATGAGATCTTGGAGAATGTAGTGAACCAGAAGGGTGGCTGCCTCCTTAAGAACTGTTGGGTACTGGAGGATATCCAATTCCTCAGCCCTAGGCTCTCTCTCAGAGGTCAAAGTTATGGAATGATTGACAAGCATGTTTGCTTGGGTTATATTGTAAAATTTATAAATATTAAATTAAAAAAAAAAACAAAAAAAGTTATGGAATGACCCCTCGCTAGGTATTTAATAAACTCCTGGAAAGACATGTCCTCGGGAGGGGACATGCGCCGTTCCGGTGAAGGAGAGGGCTCCACTGGCAGGCTTTGGAGTCCTCGGGTATCGAGTGATTCGTCATCAGAAACATCCGATTTGGAGAACTCTAAGTATTGGCGGGACCAGTGCTCCTGCTCAGCTAGGTGCCGGTATCAGGACGGAGGATCTGCTTGGATGAGTCCTCGGTACCGGGAATGGACTTGAGGGCAGGCATGGGTGGCAGTGAACCCAGCATGTATCCCGTAGCAGTTTGCATCAGTACCATTGACAGTACTGGAGTCGGCGGTACCATCAGTAATGTTTTAATCAAACTGAAGCAGCCAATAGAGCCGCCAAGCTCCACTCGATGACTAGGATACGCTGATCCATGGAGCTCGCCGATGCTTGGGTATCGGTAACAGAGATTTGCGCTACCATCCCAGAGCTCTCCTGAGATGGAGGCCTCGGGAGCATCCTGGAGCTCCTTGATGGCTTTGGAGGACAGGTCCTCCCGTTGGAGCTGTTTGGCTGGCCAATCTACCTCAAGGTCAACACTCAAGGCATCTCACTGCTTAGAAAGAGTAGTTACTCACCTGTAAGAGGTGTTCTCCAGGAGCAGCAGTCCTCACATATGGGTGATGTTGGCGCCGACGGAGCCCCCGTGTGGAGCATTTCCCCAGCTTTCAAGGAAAGCCTTTGGGAATGCAGTGCACATGCACGGTCCCCTTCCTGCCCAAGGGTGCCATCTTGCTCAGTCTGACGACACAGCTAAAAGACAGCAAAAAACCAAAATGAAGTATATGACTGCAACTCCAGGGGAGGAAGGAGGGTCGTGAGGACTGATTCCTGATGCTCCTGGAGAACACCTGTTACAGGCAAAAAAATGGCCCCCTCTCAAGAGCCTCAGCATACGTGATAAGAATATCCTCTGAGAACGCCCCCGTACGGTAGCCCAACACAAGGGCCGGAGGGTAGGAGTTGCCTAAACCTCAAAGAAATTACGAAGTACCGCCTGTCTGAAAGCACTGTCCCTTCGGGGCTCTCTCTCAAGGCAGTAGTGGGCTGCAAAAGTCTGGCTTGAAGACCAAGTAGAGGCCTGGCAGATGTCTTCCAATGGAACAGAGCGAAGATGAACTACTGACGCGGCTTTCGCCCTGACACGGTGGGCCATGACTTGAACCTGCAAGGGGAGGTCGGCTGCCTTGTACGCCCAAGCGATACAATCTGCTACCCAAGTGGACAACGTACGCTTGGAGACAGGTAACCCCAGTTTGTTTGGGTCAAAGGAGATGAAGAGCTGAGTGGCCCTTCGATGTCCCCTCGTACGTTCTATGTAAAAAGACAATGCCCTCTTACAGTCCAGGGTATGCAAAACTGTTTCAGCCCGGCTGGTATGCGGCCTGGGAAAAAAGGTCGGAAGAACCACCTCCTGGTTGAGGTGGAAAGAGACGACGACTTTTGGAAGGAACCTGGGATGGGTCCGTTGGACCACCCTGTTCCTATAGAACCGTGTGTACGGTCTATCAGAAACCAGAGCTTGTAGTTCACTCACACGTCTACCAGGAAGACCGCTTTCCAAGAAAGGAAGTGCAAATGGCAAGTAGCCATCGGCTCAAACGGTGGGCGAGTAAGTTGCTGCAAGACCATGTTCAAATCCCACTCAGTCGCCGGTGGACGAACCGGAGGCTTGAGAAGAAGCAGACCTCTGAGGAAGCGAGACACCAAGGAGTGAACCGACAGACTGTCCCTCCACCGGTGAGTGGTGCACTAATAGAGCAATGAGGGGGACCCGAACAGAGTTAGACTTAAGGCCTAGGTCTTAGAAGTAGATACTGCAGTACTACTGGCACAAGGCAGGAGAAAGGATCTTCATTGCGCTGAGCATACCATATTGTGAACCTACGCCACTTGAGGGCATAGGACTTTCTGGTGGACTGCCTCCTAGAGGCCAAGACCACCTCTTCAACCTCCTTAGGTAGAAGCAAAAGAGCTAGCACTATCCTTTCAGCAGCCCGGCCATTATATTGAGGGACCTGAGATTGGGGTGCAGAAGGGAACCCTGATCTTGAGACAGGAGATCGTGTTGCAACCCCAGAGGGAAAGGAGTTTCCACCGTCAACTGTAGCAGAAGTGGAAACCACGGTTCCCTCGGCCATCTGGGGGCTACCAGAATCACCGAGGCCTTGTCCCGGAGAATCTTGAACAGAGTTGGGGCCACCAGGGGCGTGGGAGGAAACGCATACAGGAAGCTTGTAGACCAAGAGATCAGAAAAGCATCTGCTACCATTCTCAGGGGATGCGGCTGTCTGGAGCAAAACCTGGGCAGCTGACGGTTCAGTGGACTTGCAAAGAGATCGATGGATGGAAGTCCCCATCGTAGAAAGATCTACTGGACCACCAATGAATTCAACTGCCATTCGTGGGGCTGGAGAATCCTGCTTAGCTTGTCTGCCAAGAAGTTCTCCTGACCAGGTAGATAAACTGCTTTGAGAAACGTGCCTTGTTTGACTGCAAAGGAGCAAAGGGCCTGCGCCTCCTGACATAGGAGCCTGGACCCTGTGTCCCCTTGCTTGTTCACTAAGAACATTGCTACCTGATTGTCTGTCTGAACTAAGACAGACTGGTAAGAGAGGGCATGAGAAAAAGTCTGTAGAGCCAAGTGGATTGCTCGCAGCTCCAAAAGATTGATCTGCTGTGTGGCCTCCCGAGGAGACCAGAGGCCTTGAGTGCACATGCCCTGGCAATGTGCACCTCAGCCCTTTAAGGAAGCATCGGTCGTCAGCACCCTTGTGTGTGCTGGGGCCTGAAAAGGTACTCCCTGAGAAGGCTTGGGAGATGTAGCCACCACTGCAAGGAGTCCAAAAGTGGTTTGGACACCTTTACTCTGTCTCGGAGGTCGCCACTGAGCAGCCCGCATGTGCAGACGGGAATTCGGAGTCACATGTACCGTGGATGCCATGTGGCCCAGGAGCCGCAGGAAATGTCTGGCAGAGACCTGAGAATTGCTTTGGAACTGGTTGGCCAAGTCCATCAGTCTGTGGGCCCTGTCCTCGGGCAAGTAAGCTCTTGCTTGCAGGGTGTCTAATCTTGCCCCTATAAACTCTAGGTTCTGTGAGGGGAGCAAAGTGGACTTTGCATAGTTTATGACAAAGCCCAGATGCTGAAGAAGAGAGACAGTGCGAAGAGTGGCTTGTCTGGCCTCCTGGAGAGACTGGCCCCTGATGAGCCAGTCGTCCAGGTAGGGGAATACAAAAATTCCCTGATTCCTGAGATAGGCCGCCACCACCGGCAGGCATTTGCTGAAAACATTGGGGGCGGAAGATAGGCCAAAGGGAAGTACTCTGTACTGAAAATGGTTTCCTCCCAAAACAAATCTGAGATATTGCCGGTGGTCTGGGTGAATGAGGATGTGAGTATAAGCATCCTTTAGGTCTAAGGAGCATAGCCAGTCTCCCTGCTGGAGGTAGGGCAGCAGTATCCCAAGGATAAGCATCTTGAACTTTTCCCTCTCCAGAAACTTGTTTACGTTTCGCAAGTCTAGGATAGGCCAGAGGCCTCCTGTCCTTTTTGGTACCAGGAAGTACCTGGAGTAGAAGCCTTGCCCTTCCAGGTGGTGAGGCACCGGTTCCACCGCCTGTTCCTTTAGAAGACTTACCAACTCCTGAAGGAGGTGGTTTCTGTGCAGAGGGAGTCTTGGAGGCTCTCCTGGAAAGTAGGAGGGGGTAGCTGGTGGAAGTGGAGCATGTAGCCCTTTTGGACTACGCTGAGGACCCAGGTTTCCCCTGTAATGGCTGGCCATCTGTAGACATAGAGGGTCAGCCAACCTCCTGTGCTGAGTGGAGCCAGCTGTGGAGAAAAGGCTATGTTGTGGGAGTCAAAACCCCGCTCCCTGCTGTGCAGGAGCCGGAGCTAGTGGCTTAGGGGTCTTCTGCCTACGGGGCCCATGCCCCTGCCCCTTGGCCTGCTGGCCCTGTTGGGTAGCTGGAGAGGCCTGATATTGAGGGTAGGATTTGTAGGCAGCACCCTTCCTCGGGAAAAAGGGCTTCTTTCCCGAGCTCTCCTTTTTCTGAGAAGGGGCAGAAGTCTTCCTGGACAGCCTTGTCCTGGTGAGAGTCTCAGTCTCGATTTACGCAGCCTTTTCAGCCTTGGGCTTACCAAAAAGGTTTTCACCTTGGCAGGGGACATCAACCAACTTGTCCTGCACCCATGACTCCAGGTCTGATGACTGCAGCCAGGCCTGACGGCGTGCACCGATGCCGACCACGGCTACCCGGGCCGAAGCCTCGAAGCCATCATAGGCTGCTCGAGAGATAAACTTCGAGCACTCTCGGATCCCTGTTGACAAAAAGCCTTGAACCTCTGCAAAGATTCCTCGGAGAGGCCAGCTGAGAACCCAGCAATCTCCTTTGCCAGGTCTCATAGGTACATGCCCATGTACAGCTGGGTAGGTCTGGACACGGCAAGATAGCACAGAGCCCTGGATGCACTTTATACCGAGGGCATCCAGGTTCCGGGCCTCCCGACTGGGGGGGGGGGGGGGGCCCCAAGGAGTGCATCTTCTGACTCTTCAGGCGGTGCATGGCCGATTCCACAATCATGGAGTTGTGCGGTAACTGCGCCTTTTGGAACCAAGGGCTCTTATAGACTCGATAAATGGAATCGACCCAAAGGGACCACGGGTCCGGAAGGTGTCTGGGAACTCCTCGTCCTCCGTCTCCAACGCCGACTCCTCCGAGGAGGAATCGAGCGGCTCCGGTCGTGTGGGCCTCGGTGCCACCCGCCCCGACGCCGAGGGTATCGGCGTCGACGACCTCGGCCCCGCACGGGAGGTCGAGGGGGACCTTGACCAAGGATCGACTCGAGACTTCATTGACGGATCGGCTCAGTCTCTGGGGTCGACTTGGACGTTGAGGTACCGGTGGTCGGGGCAGATGCACCAGTCAGACCGGCGATCAGCATCCGCTGCTGTTCCACGAAGGCAGCCAAGCTGCTCTCCAAGGCCATCAACCTGAGTCTAAGCTCAGGAGACTCAGCAGCCCCCGACTCGGGCCCTGACGTCGGCTCCCTCAGAGAAGAGTCCAGGAGGACAACAGCACTTACGAGACTCTTGGACTCCAGCTCCATGCGAGGTAACTTGGACGGCCTCTCTGACTCCGAGAGCCCGGGGTGGCGGTTAGGGCTATGCGACCTGGCCCTCGAGGATCCAGGAGCCTCCACCGCCGCCCTCGCGAGCTTCTTCTTCCTTCTGTACTCCTGGGTGGGAGACTCCCTCTCAGAGGAACCCCAACGGCGCTCGGGGTCAGACTCCGGAGATGGAGGAGTGGTCTAGTGGTTAGGACAAGGTACTTCAGGCCGGAGGGCCGGGGGTTCAAGTCCCACCTGGGGACAGCAATCTCAGGCCAGAGGGTCTGGGATTTCTAGTCCTATAGGCACTCCTTGTGGTCTTGGGCAAGCCACTTAACCCTCCATTGCCCATGTTCCCTGTAAGTATTAGCGTATGTTTCTCATATCCCCTCGTGTTAAATGTATCCCCCAATTGACCGCTTTGACCCCGTGAAAAGCGGGATATAAATACAGCTAAATAAATAAATAAATAAATGTCGAGGCCTCTGACGAAGTCCGGGCCCGGCCGGATGCAGACTCTGAGAAAATTCTCTCACGTTGATGCTGACGGCTCCGAAGTGCCTTCGATGACATTTTGCCGCACGGGCCACAGGCCAGCGGGTCATGGTCGGGCCCGAGGCAACAGTCATGTATGTTGGTGAGAGACTTAAGTTTCTTGCACCGATCACACTTTTTGAACCTGCTGGCAGCCATCGGGGGAAAAAGGGCCCCTGCAAGGTCAAAAGACCGGGCTGCCAGTGAAAGCACAAAAAGAGCGCAAACGTTAGTCACGAAGGACAAAATACAAAAATCAAAACTCCGGACTTGATACCGGTGTACCGAGCCCAGGCGGGAAAGGGAACCAACGTCGAACCGGAACAGAAAAAGCTAAAATAGCCGAAAAAACTCTACTTTTCCCGGGTGACACAAACTCATGTCCATTGGGCTCCACGGAAAAATAAAGACCGAGCAAGATGGCACCGTTGGGCGGGAAGGGGACCGTGCATGCGCGCTGCATTCCCAAAGGCTTTCCTTGAAAGCTGGGGAAATGCTCCGCACGGGGGCTCCGTCGGTGCTGACGTCACCCATATGCGAGGGCTGATTTCCTGCTTGGTCCTGGAGAAAGATCTACCTCTAGAGGGATGATCTGTTTGAGGAAAACTTGTGCTTTGATATCTGAGATCCATGAGAGGAAGATGATGCCCTCGAAGCTATAGAAACAGCATTCAAGGCAAAGAGAGCTGCAAACCTCATGGCCGGGTTCTGCAGACCTCTGTCATCTTCTTACAAAGGGGATATTCTAATGGCTGGTGGTCGGGCCCAAGGCATTTTAGACACCAGTAATGAGTGTCAGAAGCAGAGATGGTACTGCCATATTTAGAACAATTCTTAAAACCATTAGCTGTTGTTTTCCGTAGTGTCAGTTTACAGTATGGTAGGCTTAAGGCCCAAAATGGCATTGATGTGCCTGAAGAAAAGTTTCTTACCTTTTTTTTTTTAAACAGAAAGGAAAGAAAGAAAGAAAGGGAGAATTGTAGAACCGACAAGAGATGGTTCCGGCATCAACGGAAAGGCAGACACTAACCACAAAAAGGGAATTAAAGAATGGTCTGCGTTGATGGGATTTGCTTCCTGTTGGTTCCGTGGACAACGAAGAACTGAAATGGGAGAAATGGAAAGGCAGCTATACAGGTGCAGTGGAATGCTCAGAAAAACTTTCCTATTGGACTTTGGGGAGCGTTCCCGCACGGGCTCAGTTGGTACTGACATCACCCATATGTGAAGCTACATTCCTGCTTGTTTCTGGAGATAAACAGTATATCAATTTGCAGTTTTGCCATGAAAGGAGAAGTGCTATTCATAGGTGATTTCAATATGCTGGACGTTGAATGGCACATCCTTGCTGTGGTGCTATCTAGAAGGAAGGAGATCCTGGATTCTCTACAGGGACAACTATTCCGGCAACTGTTAACAGAACCAAAAACATCAGGGGACCATACTGAATCTGATACTTACCAATGGGGAACGTGTTTCTGATGTTATAGTGGGTGATCATCTCGTATCCATTGATCATCAGATGGTGTGTTTCAGTATTAAGACTAGGGCTGATAAAATCCATTCAAAGGTGAGGAGTTAGCTGGATGGTAACAGCTGGGTGATATAGAAAAGCAGTGGGCAAAACTGAAAGGGGAGATTTTAAGGTTAACAAACCTTTTTATTAGGAAAGTAAATAAATGTAAAAGGAAAAAGAGTCCACTATGGTACTCAAAAGAAGTAGTGAAGAAAAAGAGGGTGGCCTTCATAAAATACAAGAGATCACAAAGTAGAAGACGAGCATCAGTATTTGGAAAAGCTAGGAAAGGAGTCAGGAAAGCAAAGATACAAATGAAAGAAAAAATAGCCAATGCAGTAAAATGGGGGGAGGGGGGACAAGATATTTTTCAGATATTTATTAAACATTTTTATACCGCATTTTTCCAGTAGATCAAAAGCGATTTACAAATAACCGTTTGATTAGTATGGTAACAGGTACATATTCAGTTACATAAAATGTATTAGAACTATATACGCTAACATTGTTATAATTATTATAGATATTATAAACAGTGAAGAATTAACATGAAACTATATACAATCTGGATGTGAAGTAGAGGGAGAATGTTATGGATACATTTTTTTAGGAAGGGGTGGGGAGTATGAAATCTGAACTATTGTGTTCATATTGGGTACCAAAATGAAGGGTAAATAGGCGAGTTAATTTTTTTTTGGAATGTGAGGAGGTCATTTATTTCTCTTAGGTAGGCTGGGAGAGCATTCCAAATATTAGGGGCAATGTTGGGAAAATGCTGCTTTGTTTGTTGTTTTTCTTGATTTCCTGAAATCAATTGGTATTGCAAGTTTATTTTTGTTCCAGTCTCGTTGTGTGTGATTGTGGGTTTCCTTTGTGATGAGCATGGATAGGTATGAAGGGGCAATATCTTTGGTTAATTTGAAGGTCGTAACAAGTATTTTGTAGTTTATGCGGCTCTGGATGGGGAACCAATGGAGGTTGTAAAGTGTTGGGGTGATGTATTCCGTTGGGTTGATGTTCATAGATGGAGTAGAGGAGTAGCCTAATGGTTAAGAACACTAGCTTGGTAACCCAGAGACCACGGTTTGATTCCCACTAGCACTCCTTGTGGCCTTGGGCAAGTCACTTAACCCTCCATTGCCTCAGGAAAAACCCACGTTATCAATGTCACTGTTTAATGTACATTACCAAATTTAAGTTTCAATGTAAACCTTGCTGCAACGTATTGTGCTAGTTGGAGTTGTCTAAAGGCCTTTTTTGTGATGCCTTGTAGAGTAGAGTTGGCGAAGTCAAAGTGGGATGTAATGATTGAATGGATGAGAGATTTGAAATCGTGTTGGTGAAGCAGTGGGAGGAGTTATTTTAGCATTTTGAGCTTATAAAAGATCTTTTTAGTTGTTTGCTTTATATATGTCGTCATATTGAGGGTGCAGTCAATGATTACCCCGAGGTATTTCACCTCGTTTTTAACTTATATGTTTATATCTTGAAACCTGCTAGATGTTGGAGGAGAGAAGCTATGATTTTCTAGTTACATACATGGCTTCTGTTTTTGTGAAGTTGATCCTAAGATTGTGGTTTTCAAGCCATTCTATTATTTCTGAAAAGCAATCAGTAAGTTGTTGAATTGATGGGTTTGAGGTGTTAAAACGGGAGATATATCATTATATTGTCCGCGTAAATATAATAATTTACCTGAAATTTTTAAAAAATGGAGCAAATAGGCTAGAGATAAATGTTAAACAGTAGGGGCGAGAGAGTGGAACCTTGTGGTAGGCCTTGTTCTTGTTTGTAGGGTTCAAATATTTGCTGTTCCATTCTTACCTGTTGTGTTCTATCAGATAGGTATGAAGAGAACCAATTTAGAACTGTTGAGATATGTTAGTGAGAAGACGAAGTACAAAAGTGGTGCTGTCAGACTCAAGGGTGAATGGGAGGAATATGTAGAAGCTGATGAGGATAAAGTGGAATTGCTTAACAAATAATTTTGTTCTGTGTTCACATTAGAACAGCCTGGAGGACAACCTCAGAAATCACCAACAAATAGGAACTGAAGTGAAGGGGATCTTGAACAATTTTCAGAAAACACTGTTCATGAGGAACTAGCTAAACTAAAAGTGAACAAAGTGATGGGGCAGGATGATATCCATCTGAGAGTACTGAAGGAACTTGGGTTAGTTCTAGCGGCTCCATTGTCTGATCTTTAGAGTCAGGAGTGCTTCCAGAGTAATGGAGAAGGGCGGTTCCTTTAGACAAAAGCGTTGGTAAGGATAAGGTTGGGAACTACAAGCCTGTTAGTCTGACCTCTGTGGTGAGTAAATTAATCGAAACGCTGCTAAAACAGAGGATAGGGAGCTGTCTGGAATGCAATAGATTGCAGGATTCGAGGCAGCATGGTTTTACTAGAGCAGTGGTTCCCGAACTTGTGGTTGGGACCCAAAATAGGGTCACTTTGTCAGTGGATGGGGTCACAGAACCATGGCCGCATCCCCTTCTTTCTGGACTTTCACTCTGACCTATGCCAAGTAGAGAGGGAAGGGTGGCCTAGCGGTTAGGACAAGGTACCTCAGGCCAGAAGGCCGGGGTTCAATTCCCACCTGGGAACAGCAATCTCAAGCCACTTAACCCTCCACTGCCTCAGCTACGCATGTAGATTGTGAGCCCTTTGGGGACGAGGGAATGTATCCAATACCTGCTTGTAGTGATTGTAAACCGCTCTGATGTCTTTCAGCCTGGGCGGTATATCAAGAAATTGCATATAAACGTAAGTAGTAGTAGTCACCAGTCAGCATGAGTCAATGAACATTCATAGGCCCTAGCCCTGTTCAGTTTCCTGTTAGACTGGAAACCCAGTATGAGAACTGGGGTCTGTAAGCATGCACGGCACACTGACACAAGAGTCCCTGTGCAAACTGCCATTGCCACTACTGTTACTGCTGCTACCTTCCTGCTTTAGATGAGGGGAAAGAGGCTGGAGTTCTGCTATAATCATAATATGGGGACATGTGAATTTTCACTTGTTAAAATGGGGTCATATAAGAATATGAGATTTCTCATACTGGGTCCATCAAGCCCAGTATCCTGTTTCCAACAGTGGCCAATCTAGGTCACAAGTACCTAGCAGTTTCCCCAAAAGACACAGGTTCCACAATGCTTGTATTGTGGCAAGCAGTGGATATCCCAGGTCCACTTTAATAATGGGTTTATGGACCTTTCCTCCAGGAACTTGTCCAAACCTTTTTTTAAACCCAGCTATACTACCAGCTTTTACTACATCCTCTGGAAGCAAATTCCAGAGTTTGATTACACTGAGTGAAAAAACATTTTCTCTTATTAGTCTTAAATAGCTTCATTGTAAGTCCCCTAGTCTTTTTATATCCTGATGACGTAAACAATCGATCTACGTTTACCTGTTCCACTCCATTCATTAATTTATAGACCTCTATCATATCTCCCCTCAGCCGTCTCTTTTCCAGGTTGAAGAGCCCTAACCTTTTTAGCCTCTCTTCATAGGGGTATCCTTCCATCCCCTTTACCATTTTGGTGGCTCTTCTCTGTACCTTTTCCTTTTTAAGATACGGTGACCAGAACTGCACACAATGTTCAAGGTGCGGTCACACTATGGAACGATCAAAGGATATTATAATGCCTCTATTTTTATTCTCCATTCCTTTCCTTATGATACCTAGCATTCTATTTGCTCTCTTGGTTGCCACTGGACACTGGGCAGAGGGTTTTAACATGTTATCCACGATGATGCCTAAATCTTTTTCCTGGGTGGTGGTGCCTAATGTGGAACCTTGCATCGTGTAACCATAGTTTGGGTTTTTCTTTCCTATGCAGGGCCGGCCCCATCCATTGTGCGAGAATGTTGTTCGCATAGGGCCCCGAGCTTCAGGGGCCCCGCACCAAGAACATCCCACATTGAGCACTGGCATGTAGGGCAGCTTTAGAGGGAGCCGGAGAGGCTCTGGCTCACGTCTAACAGTTGCCAAAGTGAAGAGCATCTTTTTTCTTCACTTCGGCAGCTGTACTGTAGTTTAGGACGCTGCCGCGCTGAGTGCCGGGAAACAGGAAATCCCCTTTGACCTCAGCGTGGCAGCATCATAAACTACAGTACAGCTGCCGAAGTGAAGAAAAAAGGCGCTCCACTTCAGCAGCTGTTAGAGGTGAGCCAGAGCTTTTTAGACAGCCGTGGGACTCTTCGGGAGGGGGGGGGGGGCTTGGACTGGAAATGGGCTGAGTGGGGGGAGGGGGCTTGGACTGTAAATTGGGGGAGGGGAGTTAGGACTGGAAATGGGCTGAGTAGGGGGAAACTAGGGCTGGAAATGGGCTGAGTGGAGGGGGCTTGGACTGGAAATGGGCTGTGGGGGGGCTGGACTAGAAATGGGCTGAGTGGAGGGGGCATGGACTGGAAATGGGCTGAGTGGAGGGGGGCTTGGACTGGAAATTGGGGGAAGCTAGGACTGGAAATTGGGGGGAGCTAGGACTGGAAATGGGCTGAGTGGAAGGGAGCTAGAACTGGAAATGGGCTGATGGTGGGGCTAGGAAAGGACTGGAAATGGATCGATGGGGGGCTAGGACTAGAAATGGAAGGGGAGGGCTAGGACTGGAAATGGGCTGATGGAGGGGCTAACGTAGGATTGGAAATGGGCTAATGGGAGGCTAGGACTGGAAATGGGCTGATGGGGGGCTTGGATTGGAAATGGACTGAGTGGGGGGAGCTAGGACTGGAAATGGGCTGAGTGGGGGGGGGAGCTAGGACTGGAAATGGGCTGAGTGGGGGGGAGCTAGGACTGTAAATGGGCTGAGTGTGGGTGGAGCTAGGACTGGAAATGGGCTGAGTGTGGGTGGAGCTAGGACTGGAAATGGGCTGATGGAGGGGCTAGGATAGGACTGGAAATGGGCTGATGCGGAGGCTAGAAGGGAGCAGATGCTGGGTGGGGCTGGAACTAGAAGGAAGCTGATGTTGGCGGAGGACTAGAATGGGATGGGACTGGGGGGGGGGGTGAAATGGAGAGGAGAAAAAATATTTTGTGTGGGAGGGAAGAAAAATCTACGATTGGCCGGGTATTGGGAGAGTAAGTGAGGACTGAGGATGGAGGGGTAAATTTGAGTGGATGAAAAAGGAATAAAGAAAGAGATGGAGGAAAGAGCAAAAGGAGAAAGATCAGTATTTTAAAGCAGATGTAGAGAGAGAATGGAAAAAAATTAAAAGAGAGAAGAAAGGACAAATGGACAGTAGACAATGGAGAGTTAGCAGAAGACTCGAAGGAATCAGAAGAAAGTGACTGGAGCAATTGCAACTGAAAAATAAAATGCACAAACAAAAGGTAGAAAAATACTTTATTTTGAATTT
Organism: Ichthyophis bannanicus; assembly: GCA_033557465.1. Taxonomy (NCBI): domain Eukaryota; kingdom Metazoa; phylum Chordata; class Amphibia; order Gymnophiona; family Ichthyophiidae; genus Ichthyophis; species Ichthyophis bannanicus. The sequence continues at coordinate 33,437,821 of CM066049.1, forward strand.
ATTAACTGGAATAGGTCAGCTCTGGGAAATGTGCATCTTTAATGTCTGCATTTTGTTTAGTACAAGAGGAAATTAATTTATAGTTGTATTTCTGCAGTGTTATTGTTGTTGTACATTCCAAGTTTGGCTTTTGAGGTTCCCAGTTTAATAACTGTCTTCCTATTTCTAAATTGTGATCCCTTGTTCTTTGTTTGGTGACGGTCTATGTTATGCATGTGTAACTGAGCTGAGGTATTGTGTTTATGTAGTTTCTATTTGACAGTGCCACTTGTTCTTTTTCCCCTGTAGGAGATGTATTGGTATTCTCTGAGATGTATTGGTTTAATATTTGCAATGTTGCCTTTTGATAGGTAGGGTATGGTGCTTTGTGAGTCCCGGTAGTACTGTTATGATATGGTGGGTTTGCTATGGGTTCTAAATGGGCAGTGGTGGTTGGCACTGGAGTATAGTAATGTAGAAATCTGGTAGTCTTTCTTTCTCCATACACTCATTAAGAGGCATGTTTACTAAAAGTCGGTGCATGTTAACATTATGCAAATATTTATGCAAATGAGGCCCGTACCGAGTCTCCACACATGCCCCGCACCCCCCCTTGGGCCGCTCCTGTTCCTATGGGATAAGAGTTTGACAAGAACTGTACTAGAAACAGGTCTTGTCAAACAATCTAATTTCTTTAACTGGGCAGTAAGGGGATCACTGTCAGGAAGTGCACTACCAGGACAGAGCAACTGCAGTTTTAATCCAAAATTTCCCAAAAGCTCAGTCATGTCAGCTCAAGCTGGCAAGAATGTACTAATAAAGTTCCTAATGAGAAACAGCACAACCTAGGTCTCACCTCTGGTGATGAAGCAATATCCTGCAGGACAGGAAGATTTCCCAATGTGCTCTCGGAGTTGTGAAACCAATGGACCCTGGGAATAACCACCCTTTCCTGATTTGTCTAAGACAATGGCAAGTTCTGTTCTAAAACATCTCTCTGTCGGATCTTTTTGCCTTTTTTATTTTTTTTATATATAGGTAATTCGATCTGTTGGACAACCAAACTGGCTTAGCCCAACTCCTGTTCCCTAGCTGAACCCACTTCTGGATTATGGCAACCAATATTTCATGTGGAATTCCTTGGATTGGATTGGAGTAGCTGAAGTTTTAACTCCATCCCAGTTCATCCCAGACAGACTCATACAGACGAAACCAGAGGCATTAGTTCCCATAGCCAGAGTATAGAACACTGGAGTTCTACCTGGCAGGAATCAAGAAATTGGAGTAGCCCAAAGTGCCTGCTCTTTGAGTCAGCAATGTTTGCATCCAACATAACCTTGTCAGAATTTCTAAATAGATGAGAGTGCCAAGGCACACCACCCAATGACAGAGGTCCCCAAGGCAGACAATGTTAGCCGAAATGCCTTTCACACTCATAAAACTGCCCTGGTTGTACAGTCAATCGGAACTCAATATCCATGATCTTGTCACATGCCTTTCTTTCAGCTGCAAGAGACTCCCTGGGTGGATGTCCTCCTGGAAGCTGAACCAAACGAACAGCTCATGCCAGTGAGGCTGTCTTGAGGAGGTTGGCCTCCTGGCCTCTCTCTAGTGAATGTAATGCTCTTGGCATGTACTAAGAACAGCAAGCCCCTGAGCAGACTTGGCTGCCCCTTGCCAAAGCAAAAAACAGCCTTGCCTGATTATCAGCTATCCAGATAGCCCGAAGCCATATGTTTTATGTATTTAATAGAAGTAGCATGGTAGTTATAGCACTGGCTTGGAAACCAAGAGACCAGGGTTTGATTCGCACTAGCACTTCTTGTGACCTTTGACAAGTCACTTAACCCTCTATTGCCTCAGAAGAAAAGCCTGGCAATCTTCTTCCGGTCACACTGCCAAGAAAACCCAGGAGCTGCTGAGTTCTCAGGTGTCAGCATTGACTCAAAGGCACGCTTTTCTTTTTTTTTTTCCAATCCACAGCACCTGATATTCCAAGGTGTTCTCCCTTCTAATCACCACCCAGGCCTGACCCTGCTACGTACCAAAGCTCAGGCAAGAGCGGTTGCACTCAGGATAGGGTGGCCATAATCTGGACACAACCAAAAAGGTCACAAGGATGGCTCTGCACCTGGACCCCCAAGATGAAAACCACCGCAGGAGAGGCACATGCCTGCCTCCTGTGGAGATATCTGAAGGTGTTGTGTCACTCCAATGCTGTGCTCGATACACCGCACTTAAAACAGTGTCAAAGGGTCATGCATTCTGCCTCCCTCAAGGCAGCAATGAATGTCTGGGCTCCTCTGAACCTAGCCTGTACTGATAAGATAGAGCAGCTTATAACAAACGTTAAATCAGTCCTGACAGCTAATGCTGCGCCATTCGAATATACAACCCAAGAGCAATGGGCTACAGGAATAACAGTTCTGAACCCTGACCACAGGCAATGCTCCATGCATGTACCCTATAGATGCGTTCTGCTCCAGGCAAGCACCTGGAATCCAGCCCAATAGGACTGGGGAGTCATGCTGCAGGTATGATCTGACAGTGCACCAGCACCTCCGGTTCGTAAGCTCTCGAAAACTGCCCTGAATCTGGAATCATGCCACTCAGGCCTCTTCCACAGGCTGCTGAAAGCCTTCCTAGACGTAACCAAAAGACGGACTGACTTGCCAGCCTATATAGTCCAGAGTAGGGCAACCCCAGAGGTCAACACCACCGACCTCACCACAGGCTACCAAAGAGGGGATACACCACTTCTAGTCTATGACCTTTTTTTTCCTCCCCTTGGAGGATGTCTGACAAGGTCTAAGAGGAGGTAAAGGATTCTCCAGCCAATTCAGACCTCAGCCCCAAAGGCTTGAGGTTTTTTCCTTTTTTCCTCTATTCTTCCTGCCCCCACCCCAAACTTTAAATAAGTATCACACTGGCCCTGAGGACGCCCAAGCCATACTGTCAATGAAGCTACAGGGTAACCTATTTAAGACTAATAAGAGAAAATATCTTTTCACTCAACATGTAATCAAACTCTGAAATTTGTTACCGAAGGATTAATAAAAGCTGTTAGTGCAGCTTGGTTTAAAAAAGGTTTCGACAAGTTCCTGGAGGAAAGGTCCATAAACCATTATTAAAAGGGACCCAGGATATCACTGCTTGACCCAATAAAAGCATTGAGGAACCTTTGTCTTTTGGGGAGACTGCTAGGTACTTGTGACCTAGATTGGCCAGTGTTGGAAATAGGATACTGGGCTTGATAGACCTTGGTCTGACCCAGTATGGCATATCTTATGTTCTTATGTCAGAAACCAGCCAGGAAAATGCGGGGTCCAACCTTCCCCCAAACTGAACAGTTTGCTCATCCTTCTTGCTCAGCGGCAACGCATGCTTAACTCAATGCCACTGGCAGAGAGCATGCCTCCTCCAGAATCCAAATTCAATTCTTATGGCCTGCCACTCCAGAGCACGGCTGCAGCCACTCACACCTTCCCCAAGGCCATGGATGCAGCCACTCACACCTTCCCCAAGGCCGTGGATGCTGCCTTAACAACCAGGGGTCTGGCACAAAGTGGTGGCCCTGCCCTCCACAATTGGCTAAAAGGCCTCTGATGTGCCTGCTAAAGCTCCTGGCCTCTGATCATTCATGCCAGAACAGTACAATTTCAGTCCCGAGGCAGCCTTCTCCATAGACATCCAACCACATCAGTGCATGGCCCTAGCTGCTGCATCAATGAAGCACAGGGGGTCCAGACACTGGGGTCCCCTTCCCCCAATTGACCACATTTAACGGCTGCAGCGGAACAGTGAACTCCAGTCTCTTACTCCAAATAGCCCTGCAGACTATCAAGTGGCAGCTGCGGTCTATGTTTTTTTTCTTTTAAGGTGAGCCAAATACCTCTTCCAGCCCCCTTCCAAGGGCTGGTAAGGAGGAAGGGAAGATGCATCACCTATAGCCTCTCCATGTCCCCTCCCAAAGGTTGGTGATGAGGAAGGGGGAAGTCTCCACCAAGGTCCAACATCCATAAACACTCACAGTGAATCACTTTGAAAACTACAGGCCAGTTAGTTTAACTTCGGTGGTGAGTAAATTATTGGAAACACTGCTGAAAGAGAAAATAGTGAGGTTTCTGGAGTCCAGCGGATTACAGGGTTAGATGCAGCATAGATTCACCAGAGGCAGATCTTGTCAGACAAATCTGATTTATTTCTTTGACTGGGTGACCAGGGAGTTGGACCGAGGGAGAGCCCTAGATGTGGTGTATTTAGATTTCAATAAAGCCTTTGACACTGGTCCTCACAGGTGACTTATAAACAAACTGAGCACTCTAGGGATGGACTCTAAAGTTACTGCTTGGGTTAGAAATTGGTTGAGTGGGAGGTGACAAAGAGTACAGGTAAATGGATCTCACTGAGAAGAAGGAAGTTACGAGTGGTGTGCCTCAGGGATCTGTCCTTGGTTCGATTCTTTTTAACATCTTTGTTAGTGATATAGCAGAAGGGTTGTCTGGTAAGGTTTGCCTCTTTGCGGATGATACCAAAATCTGCAATAGAGTAGACACCCAGGAAGGTGTAGTTATCTAGCTAAGCTTGAAGAATGGTCTAGAATTTGGGAGCTGGGATTTAATGTTAAATAATGCAAGGTCATACATTTGGGCTGCAGCAATCCAAGGGAGCAATATAGAAATTACGCTTACCTGGTAATTGTAGTTCCTTAGCTTTCCTCCAGTTTAGTCCTCCACCTCTGGGTTGTGAACCTCCTCCTGCAGCTTGGAGACTGGGCATGACAAACTCGTGACATCACTGGATATAGCATGCTGGAATCTCCCATCAGCCCCAGTGAACTACTGACATATTAATATTAACATATTAATAACCATTTAACACTTAAACTGCAAAGGTATAACCGATAACTTCTAGGCCAAACCACTCCCCTTTCGACCCTAGGAGACTTGTGACCGCGCTTGTTCCCCAACCCTCTGCCACACCAGAGAAGCGGAAAAGAGAGCATAGAATAGTAAAGACTTTCACCAAAAACTTAACTGTAATCTCACACTGAATCCCATAGAACGCGCTCCGCTAATAAGCCATCCCTGGGCGGGAATGAAGACTAAACTGTCGTCACTAAAGGAACTACAATTACCAGGTAAGTGTAATTTCTATTTCCTTAGCGTTCCTCCAGTTTAGTCCTCCACCTCTGGGATGTAACAGAGCAGTACTAACGGGAGGTACCTGTCCAGCCGGAGCGCAAAACCGCCGACCTGAAACAGGCATCATTTGCCGCCAGAACATCAAGGCGGTAGTGTTTACTGAAAGTATGAAGAGAGGAGCAAGTAGCCGCTCTACAAATTTCCACCAGCGGAACCAAGCTGTGTTCTGCCCAGGATGTCGCTTGCCCTCTAGTGGAATGCGCTCTTAAACCCACAGGCGCTGGGCGACCCAGTAACACATATGCCGACACAATTGCCTCCTTAATCCATCTGGAAATGGACGCTTTCGCCGCCGCCTCTCCTTTTCGTGGTCCCCCGAACACCACAAAAAGACGATCCGACTTGCGAAAAGATTCAGAAACCTTCAAATAATGCCGCAGCACTCTTGATGTCCAGCCGGCGCAACCCACGGTATGAAATGCTTTTCCCCCCCCAGACCCGAGGACCGGCAAAGAAACCGTCTAATTTAAATGAAACGGAGAGGAAACCTTTGGCAAAAACGATGGAACCATGCTTAGAACAACCTTTTCTTTAGAAAAACACAAAAACGGCTCCCTACATGAGAGCGCCTGCAACTCCGAGATTCGCCTTGCCGAACAGATGGCCACCAAGACGACGGTTTTCAAAGTTATATCCTTAACCGACGCCTGGTCTAAAGGATCAAAGGGTTCTTTAACCAGAGCTCCCAAAAACAAATTGAGATCCCAAGACGGAACCGAAAGTCGACATGCAGGCCGCATTCTGGTGACTGCTTTAAGAAAACGCACCACATCGACATGAGAACCTAGAGCCATTCCCTGAACATTACCTCTCTAACAGGATAGGGCCGCTAATTGAACCTTTAGGGAACTGGCTGCTAGTCCTTTATCGAAACCTTCCTGTAGGAAAGCCAACAGCAATGGCACGGACGCCGTAGCCACGCGCCATTGCCGCCGTGAACACCAGTCCTCAAAAAGACGCCATATGTGCACATATGCCAACGAAGTGGAACGCTTCCTTATTTATTTATTTATTTAACTGTATTTATATCCCGCTTTTCACCTTGCCTGAAGTAAAGTGGTAATCACCTCTCTGGAATACCCCTTCTTCCTCAACCTAGCCCTTTCAATGGCCAAGCTGTAAGCGAGAACCGACCCACTTGAGGCATTTGAAGGGGACCCTGGATCAACAGCTTTTCTGATACCGGCAACCTCCATGGGTCCCCATCCAGCAAGCGCATGAGATCGGCATACCACGGGCGCCTCGGCCAGTCCGGAGCCACCAACAGCACCCGATGTGCTTCGATCCGCTGAACCACTCGTCCGATGAGCGCCCACAGCGGGAAGACAACAGAAGACCCGCCGACGGCCACGGTTGCATCAAAGCGTTGATGCCCTCCGACATTCTTTCTCGCCGTCTGCTGAAAAAATGTGTCGATTTTGCGGACTGGCAGGTCGCCGTCAGATCCATGATTGGTGTCCCCATCTCTGAACTAGTTGCTCAAACACGTCCGGATGCAACTCCCATTCCCTTGCATCCATTTGGACCCTGCTGAGGAAATCCGCCCGCACGTTGTCCTTTCCCGCAATGTGCGCTGCCGAGATCGCTGGCAACCAATTTTCTATCCAAGAGAACAGACCGTCCACCTTTTCTTCCATTGCCACACTTCCTGTACCACCCTGCCGATTGATGTAAGCCACGGTCGCTGCGTTTTCGGACAGTACACGTATTGCTCGACCTGTCACCATTGTCGCAAACCTTCTCAGGGCTAACAAGACTACTCTGAGTTCCAGCCGATTGATCGACCATTTGCTCTCCTCCGGAGACCAAACGCCCTGCGCGAAGAGCTCCCCGCAATGTGCTCCCCACCCTGCAAGGCTGGCGTCCGTCAGCAGCGGGAGCCACTGCGGCTGTTCCAGGGGCATCCCCGCTCTCAGGGACCCAGGCCTTAGCCACCAACAAAGGGCCTGCCTGACCCGCGAAGGGCAAGGAAGCCGTTTGTTCAACGAGTCTGTCTGATGCGACCATCGGCGCAACGACGACCTCTGCAATGGTCTCATATGAAAGCGGCCTATGGCACCACCTCCAGGGTCGTCGCCATTATCCCCAGCACCTGAAGGTAACTCCATGCCATGGGCGCTGGAGCCGACATGAACGCTCGCACCAGCTGCTGGAGCGCTCAAACTCTCCGATCCGGCAGAAACACCGCTCCCCTCTGCGTATCGAACCGAACACCCAAATACTCGAGATCCTGGGCCAGCACCAGTCGGCTCTTGGTCGGATTGATCACCCAGCCTAGACTCTGAAGAAACGTCACTACCTTGTCTGTGACCCTTTTGCTTTCGGCTGCGGACTTGGCCCGAATCAACCAATCGTCGAGGTAAGGATGAACCAGGGCTCCTCCTTTCCGTAGAGCCGCCACCGTCACCACCACCATGATCTTTGTGAAGGTGCGCGGAGCTGTAGCAAGACCGAAGGGCAGCACTTGGAACTGGTAATGTCCCCAAGGCAGAGCGAAGCGCAAGTACTTTTAATGAGACGCTCTGATCGGGACGTGCAGATACGCCTCCGTGAGTTCGAGGGAAGTCAGAAACTCTCCTTGCCTCACCGCCACGATGACCGACCTTAGCGTTTCCATTCTGAAATGTGGTACCCGGAGTGACTGATTTACTCCCTTGAGGTCGAGGATAGGTCGGAGGGCACCGTCTTTCTTTGGCACCACAAAATAAATGGAGTACCGTCCCACTCCATACTCCTCCACCGGTACCGGTACCGGTACTATGGCTCCCAAATACACGAGCCGGTCCAGCGTCTGACGGACCGCAAGTGTCTTTGTGTGCCCTTTGCAAGGAGACATCACAAACGAGTCCCGAACCGGCCTTGCCAAATCTAGCGCATAACCTTCACGTATGATCTCCAACACCCACTGATCGGTCGTTATCTGGGTCCAGGCAGGAAGAAACCCCCGAAGCCGCCCCCCTATCGGCTGGTTCCCTGCCTGGACCTGCCTCCTTTCATTGTGGTTTTCGCACGGACCCTGCGGACGATGCAGCGAATCCTCTACTTGCTCCACGAAAGCCACGAAACCCCTGCGCTCGAGAAGCAAATCTTCCCCTTTGGAAACCACCCAAACGAGAAGTGCGAAATCTCCTGAAATCTTTAAACTGACCTCTAAAAGCCGGAGAGAATTTCCCTTGATTAGGTTTGTCCTCCAGTAGCCTCCCCCCTTTGGACTCTCCTAAATCTTTGACCAGCTTGTCAAGATCCTCTCCAAACAGTAACTTTCCTTTAAAAGGGAGTTTACTAAGCCTAGACTTGGAAGATCCGTCAGCCGCCCAATTTCTGAGCCACAGAGATCTATGGGTGGCCACCAGCGAGGCCTTGCTATTCGCCAAAGCCTGACCAGATCATAGTGCACATCCACCAAATAAGCAGACCCTGACTCTAGTCGCTCCAGCTCCCCGACACTGTCCTGGTCCAAAGCGGCCGACTGACGTAAGTGTTGTGACCATCTGAAGCATGCTCTTGCCACCGAAGCTCCACAAATGGAAGCCTGCAATGACAACACATCCGCCTCGAAGGATTATTTCAAAAAAACATCCACCTTTCTATCCTGCGCATCCTTTAAGGCCGCACTGCCTTCCACCGGTATGGTGGTCTTTTTAGTGACCGCGGACACCGCTGCATCAATTCGCGGAGAGCGGAATTTCTCCTTGTCTTTCTCCGCCAAGGGATAGAGCTTGTTCATAGTCCGAATCCCCTGGAGTCCCGCTTCTGGCTGATCCCACTCCTCCTGGATCATCCGATCTACCACCTTGTGGACGGGAAACACTATCTGAGCCTGCCGCACCGCTTGAATGATAGGGTCCTCTCCATCGTCTTCTTCAACCGGTTGCATAGTGGTGAGTTTAGCGTTTGGAGAGATTCCGCGATTAATACCGTTAGCTCGTCCCTTTGGAACACCTGAATGATTTTCGCCTGATCCTCAGGTTCAGGAATTTCCCCTTCTTCCAAATCTGCATCAAACTCCAGGTCTGTGTCTTCCACCTCCTGTCACCCCAGCTTGGAAGGGGGTTGGCCCGGTGGACAAGACCTTTTCGACAGTCTCGGGGAAAGTGCCCTCCCCTCCGCCCTCCCAGACTGCGGAGTAGCCGAGGGAAGCAACATGGGATCCGGTAATTTACCCTGATGCCTTAAACAAAATGCCTGATGCATCAACAGGACAAAGTCGGGCCAAAAATCTCCCTGCTGTGCACCCGACCCTATACCCGAGGACGCAGTAGGACATGCTGCTGAAGCTTCCGGGTCGGATCCCGATGGGGAAGGCCCCCACGGTTCGCCCTCCACTGCCGCCGTGGACCCCTGGGAAGCTGGAACCGCTGTGCTCTCCATCTGCTGCTCCACACTGGCCGAAACTGCAGCACAGCTCCTACAGATGCCAGTGTCTGCCACCGTGCCTCTGTGGGTCCCACAAACTACACACTGCAGGCATGCTGACATGTGCTGATATGTCCAACCGGCCTGGAAAGGACCGTAGGATGCCCCTCAGCCTAACAAGTTGTATTTAACTCCTTAGCTACAAACTTATCAACTTATTTATTTCTATTCAAAATATCTGCTTCTTTTCAAATGAAACCCACGGAGCAAACAAATACTGGGCCTCTCCTATTCTACTTCCACCTGCCAACGCCCAAGAGAATGAGGACCCCCTAAAGGAAACCCCAGTTACTGTCTGTTCTATATGGTGCCTAAATATAAAACCCTTTGGGTATATATTTAAATTGAGTAATGAAATAAAACAAATAAAACAAACCCAAAAACAAGCAGAAGCTGAGCTACTGACCCCTCGCAGCGGCCTCCACCCCCCCGCGCTGCTGCAGTCAGCCACGCGGTCAATACCGCTACTTTAAAATGGCCGCGGCTTCAAAGAGAACGGGTTTTGGCACGCACCTGACAAGATAACCCCTCTGGCTCACAAATTACTCCCCGACTTCGGCAACGTTGCCGAGAACGAAAAACCTTACCGCCGGAGAACAGGGCCCTGCAAACTGCGGCGTTGCCCCGCTTTAGAAGCAACGTCTGCAGCGAGAGCTTGCTCTATAAGTGCTGCTGCCGCCGACCATGCTCCCACCAGGACTCAGCGCTTTGGGCCGTCACACCTCCGAAGAGTGAGGGAGAGGTCTTGGTGCGACAGGGAGACTGATCTGCCCCCACACTTTTTTTTTTTTTTTAAAGAGATACCCTTTTAAAACAAAGAAATTTAAAGGGACAAACCAAAATTGACTGAATCCAAAAATTTATGGGCCTAAAAACCTAGAACTCTGACTAAGTTACTCCTTATTCGTTTCTCTAGTGAGCCCAGTACCTAGGCTCACTACGTCCTCCTGCTGCATGGAGACTGGACACACTGGAGCTGATGGGAGATTCCAGCATGCTATAACCAGTGATGTCACGAGTTTGTTATGCCCAGTCTCCAACCTGCAGGAGGAGGTTCACAACCCAGAGGTGGAGGACTAAACTGGAGGAATGCTAAGAAAATAGTACAGGGGGTGAAGTAGTTTTGTCCACTAAAGAAGAGTGGGACCTCGGTGTAGCTGTGTCTGATGATCTTAAAGTAGCTAAACAAGTAGAAAAGGTGACAGCAAAAGCTAGAAGGATGCTTGGGTGCATACGGAGAAAAAAGGAGGTGATAGTGCCTCTGTATAAGTCTTTGGTGCGACCTCATTTGGAGTACTGTGTGCAATTCTGGAGACCGCACCTTCAAAAGGATATAAACAGGATGGAGTCAGTTGAGAGGGTGGCTACTAAAATGGTTAGTGGTCTTCATTATAAAGCATATGAGGACAGACTTAAGGATCTTAATATGTACATCTTAGAGAAGTGGCTCTCAACCTGTGGGTCGCGACCCCCATAGGGGTCGCCACAGGATTTAGCAGGGGTCGCAAAAGTGCACAAGTTGCTGCCACTGCTGAGTCCGCTTCTCGGCAGCGGCAAACTCACCGCCCCCTTCTGCAGCTGTGGCTTCCTGCCTCTTAGGGAACTGCGGCTGTGCCTGTGAAAATGTTGCGGAGACTTCCTGTCTCTCGACAGGCTCCGTGCAGCATTGTCCCGCCTCCAAAGGAAGTGGTAAACAACTTCCTTTGGAGGCAGGACAATGCTGCATGGAGCCTGTCGAGAGAGAGAAAAGCTCCACAGGCACAGCCGTGGTTCCCAAAGAGACAGGGAACCGCGGCTGCAGAAGAACAGGGCAGTAGCAGCCAGACATAGGGAGAAGGGAGGAGGGGGCAGGGAACCTGCAACAGGGCTGACATGGGGGAGGGAGGGGGCTGACATGGACAAAGGTGGGGCTGACATGGAGGGAGGGGGGAGCTGATATGGAGGGAGGGAGGGAGGGGGCTGACATGGACAAAGGGGAGAGACAGAGGGACATTTATTTATTTATTTATTAAGCTGTATTTATATCCCGCTTTCACCGGGTCAAAGCGGTCAATTGGGGAATACATTTAACATGAGGGGATATGAGACACACACACTAATACATACAGGGAACATGGGCATTGGAGGGTTAAGTGGCTTGCCCAAGACCACAAGGAGTGCCTATAGGACTAGAAATCCCAATCCCTCCGGCCTGAGATTGCTGTCCCCAGGTGGGACTTGAACCCCCGACCCTCCGGCCTGAAGTACCTTGTCCTAACCACTAGACCACGCCTCCCTACTGGACAGACGGGATAAATGCTGGACAGAGGGGGAGAGACAGTGTGGGTTAGGATTATAATGGGCTGATAGGGGGGCTAGCACTGGTTAATGGGTTGATTAGGGAAGACTAGGACTGGGAATGGACTGATCAATGGGGGGGTTGGGACTGATAATGGGCTGATGAGGGGGTATGACTGGTAATGGACTGATGGGGTCTAGCATTGGAAATGAGCTAATCGGGGAGCTTAGGATTGGAAATGGGTAGATTAGAGGAGGCTAGGACTGGCAATGAACTGATGGGGGGGTAGGACTAGTAATGGGCTAATTAGGGGAGCCTAGCACTGGTAATGGGGTTGAGGGGGAACTAGCACTGGAAGTGAGTTGATTGGGGGGGGGGGGGCTTCAACTGGAAATGGGCTGATGGGGTGGGGTAGGACTGGTAATGTGCTGATTAGGGGAGCCTAGCACTGGTAATGGGGTTGAGGGGGGACTAGCACTGGAAGTGAGCTGATTGGGGGGGGGGCTTCAACTGGAAATGGGCTGATGGTGGGGAGGGGAGGATAGAGCTGCTGGCCTTGGAAGAAAACTGGGGGCTAGGGCTACAAATGGGCTGATGCGAGGGGATGGGAGAATGGGACTGGAAGGGAGTGGATGCTGAGAGGGGCTGCCATGGTAATTGGACTAGAAGGGGACTGGAAATAGGCTGATGGAAAGAAGTGAAGAAAACAAAAGAAGAGAAGAAATGGCATATGGACTATAGACCACAGAAAGAGAGCTAAGAGAAGACAGGAAAGCAGAATCCTCAGATCCGGACCATCATGATCAAATTGGTCAAACAAAGGTAGAAAAAATAATTTTATTTCATATTAGTGATTTGACTACAAAATCATCATAATTTTGAAATCAAATATTGTTACTTGTTATTGTGATTAATTATTGTGGGTTGTTGTTGTTAAGTGCCGTCGAGTTGGAGTCGACTCATGGCGACCCTCTGGATAGATATCCTAAATTGTGTTTGGTCTTCAGTCTGGTCTGACAGACTGGTACCCGTAGCTGCTGTTATTGTATCGATCCATCTCATTGCTGGCCTTCCTCTTTTGCGTTGATCTTCTATCTTGCCAAGCATGATGTCTTTTGATTGTGGTTTAAATAAGTAAATTTTAACAGTAGTTTTGTAAACATTGGTTAGGGTACAATGAGTTTACAGTGAGTCAAGTTATGGTATGTTCTGGATTATGCTATGTTCGAGCTGAGTTATGTAATGGTTCCAAAATGTTCTGTGTAAAGTAAAGTTTTTAGTGTCTTGAGTGGATCTGATGTTTTTGGGAAGGGAGTTCCACAGTATCGGTGATGATAGGGAGAAAGCCCTTTTCCATGAAGATTGTTTCTTTTTTGGTTGGGCATTAGGTGTGATGAGCAGGTTCATGTTATTAGTCCTTCTTGGTCAGATTTTGGGGACTCTTGTGACCAACGTTTATAAGATGTCTGCAGATGTGTGGTGTAATATTTTGAATGTAGTGAGTAGTGTCTTGAATTTGATGCATGCTGAGACTGGGAGCCAGCGTAGATCATTCAAGAGGAGTGTTATGTGGTTGTATTTCGTGGAAAGCATAATTACTCACCTGTAACATGTGATCTCTGGGAACAGCAGGAATTTAGTCTTCACATATGGGGTATCGTCGGTACCAATGGAGCCTGTGCGGGAACGCTCCACAGCGTCCAATAGAAAGGCTTTTGGGAGCATCCCACAGCACCTGCGTGCTGCTTTCCCGCCTTTCCCAACTGTCCCTCTCCAGTTGAGTTTAAAGCTGAGACAAAGAGAGAGGGAAAGAGGGAAAGAGAGAGAGATACAACACCTAGGGGAGGTGGGTGGGTTGTGAAGGCTAAATTCCTGCTGTTCCCGGAGATCACCTGTTACAGGTGAGTAACTATGCTATCTCCAGGAACAAGCAGGAATGAAGTCTTCACATATGGGGACTCCCTAGCTGCAGATGCCAGGGAGAAGGCCCCAGAAGTTGTGTGCCCCTGTGAAAGGGCTCCACTTCCCCCCATGGATCTCTGGCATCCTACCAGGGATGGTGGGTAGGAGTTGATTAAGTATGGAACAGGTGTTGTAGAACAGCTTGACCAAACAAGGCATCCCGGCGGGAGTCCTTGTCTAAGCAGTAATGGGCTGTGAAGGTATGAACCAAAGCCCAAGTAGCTGCTCGACAGATGTCGTCGATAGACACAGAGTGAAGATGAGCTATAGAGGCCGCCATGGCTCTCACATTGTGAGCTGTGACATGGCCTTCAAGAGGAAGGTTTTTACTCTCATAGGCAAAAAGATATACACTGTGCAATCCAGCTGGACAGTGTTCTTTTGGAGACTGAAAGTCCCAAATAATTAGGATTAAAAGCAACAAAGAGTTGCTTTTACAATCCAAAGTATGAAGATTCCTTTCTGCATTTGAGGCGTGAGGCCTTGGGAAGAATACAGGAAGGTAAACTGCTTGGTTTAAATGAAAAGGTGACACCACCTTTGGCATAAAGTGTGGATGAGTCCTAAGGACTACCTTATCATGATGGAACCTTGTATAAGGAGGATCAGCCACCAACGCTTGCAATTCACTGATACGACGTGCTGATGTGATTGCAATAAGAAAAATGGCCTTCCAGGAAAGGAATTTCAAAGAAGTAGTGGCTAATGGCTCAAAGTGCGGTTTCATGAGCTGCCCAAGAACCAGATTTAAGTCCCATGCCACCGGTGGTGGCTTAATAGGAGGCTTAATTAAAAGAAGGCCTCTCATAAATCTCGCTATGAGAGGATGAGAGGAAATAGTTTGTCCATTTAGAGGCTTGAAAGAAGCTGCAATAGCACTCAAATGAACTCTCAATGAATTGGTCTTAAGCCCTGCATCTGATAAATGAAGGAGATACTCCAGTAATGATTCCAGAGGTATTGTAAGAGGGTTAAGGGCCTTCTGCGAGCACCATATGGTAAACCTTTTCCACATAAATGCATAAGAGCGTCTTGTAGAAGGCTTCCTGGAAGCATAAAGGATATCCTTTACCTGCTGGGAAAGGTTAAGACTGTGAAGTTTGTGATAATGAGGCTACTGACAAGCACAGAAAAAGGGTTGGTTTTAAAACTTTTTCTTCTGAGCTAAAGCATGGCTCAGGCAGGCATTCATTTAAAACAGCACCTAGAGAGCAAAGCCCTTGTGAAGGTAGGAACCCAAACTATGGGAGAACTGTAGAATACAGCTCAGATAGCAGTGAGGCTGCTGAGATTTCAGAAGGAGAGATTTATCCTTCTAGAAAGCCTGAGAGAAAGTCTGTTCCTAGAAGCCAGGGAAGACAGCAGAAACCTGTGAGTGACTTGCCCAGAAATACAAAGCCGTGCAGCTCATTTAGGAAGCCTGAAGGGAGAAAGCACAGTTACTTACCTGTAACAGGTGATCTCTGGGAACAGCAGGAATAAGTCTTCACATATGGGTACGTTGGTACCGACGGAGCCTGAGCGGGAACGCTCCCCAGCGTCCAATCAGAAAGCTTTTGGGAGCATCCCTCAGCGCCTGCGTGCTGCCTTCCCGCCTTTCCAACTGTCTCTCCTCAGTTGAGTTTTATAGCTGAGACAAAGAGAGAGAGAAAGAGGAAAGGAAGATAGATAGAGAGATACAACTCCTAGGGGAGGTGGGTGGGTTGTGAAGACTTATTCCTGCTGTTCCCAGAGATCACCTGTTACAGGTAAGTAACTGTGCTATCTCCAGGAACAAGCAGGAATGAGTCTTCACATATGGGGACTCCCTAGCTGTAGATGCCAGGGGGAGATCCCATAAAATGCGTGTCCCTGGGACAGGACTGCACTTCCCACACATGGATCTCTGGCATCCCATGAGGGATGGTGGGTAGGAGTTGAAAAGAGAGGAGCTGTAGAAAAAACAGCTAACCAAAGGACTACAGGTGAGGAGTCCTTGGTATGTATGATAATTATCATGAAAAATATTGAATGAACAATCACAATATGGACCTCACCTACTGGATTGCAGGAAGTAGAGAGGCTGATGGAGTCTACTGGAGATTCAGTAGAGGAATCTTCAAGGTGACCTCACTTGAAGGTCCAAATCTGGAATTGACAGGTGACCCAGGTGTCAACTGGGGTAGTATAAAAACGGCAGGTCTTTAGTGGAAAGCTTTATGGGAAAAAGCTGGAAACTCTTAGCTACAGAGTCATTAACATTTAGGAGCAAAAGAGGAAGACTGACTGATTTGGACAAACTAGCCCAGTCCTAGAGGGAAGAAGGGGTATGGGAAAAAAGCCCGTATTCCCAAGGAGGACAGATGTCTGAAGGGCTGAAACCTCAGATCTACTGAAGATCCACCCTGTCTTTCCTAGCTGGTGAGAGATAGGAAAGATATTGAAGCATGGCGCTTCAGGGATACCTAGACCTAGGGTTAAAGTAGGAGCTGTCAGTACCACAGTAGTGGTTGTGTGCATAATACCCCAGACATACTGAGAGACAGTATGAATATATGCAAGTCCACTGTCTGGAACCTCTCTGAAGGTAAAACCTTTATAAGCATAGACAGTTAGAGAGATAACTATGTAAATACATATCCACCTATAAGGAAGCATCTCGACAGATACACATATATATATAGGGATATATATATATGTGTATAGATATATATAGAAGTCTATAGTGAGATCTGGAGGGGCATAACATATGCACACGCAGCTTACAGACATATGTATCTATAGAGAAGTATATAGAGAGATATACATAGATGAATATATATGTCTAAAGATAAATGTCTGCAACTAAGCAGATAGAGATATGCCATAAGAACATTCACATGGGAGATGTGAAGGAGAAAGATTCATCTAATAACAAGAAGGTGGAACCTACTTGAGAAGATATATAGAGAATGTATTCCCCCTGGCTAAGATGGTGCAGGAATGCTATCCAGTGAAATAACCAGGATGGTTGCGTGAAAAAACAGAGGATAATATAAGTCTGTAAACAGCAAGTCCTGAGTCCTGTAGAACTCTCGCATGGTAAATGGACAGAAAACGCATAGGATGAGATACCAGGTTGACCCACTGGAGGGACACAAGGGGTATCATGCGTAATTAGTAAAATATGTGCTGTCCATGAAAGAGTAGGATACCATGAGGACAAGCTGCAAGGAAAAAGAGAGCATATTCCTTGTAGGAATTGGAGAACTCTTTGGACGTTCACGTAGAAAAGGCTTATGTCCTGTATTATAACAGGATATATAATTATAATAGGGTGTGGAGAACCCTCACAGTCATGGAAAATGACTGAGGAAGCCTTTCCCAACCATATAGGATAGTCATCAGAGACAAAACCCATGCTCTCTAGCAAGGGCCCATAGTAGAAAGCTTCTCTGTAAGATTGCAGAGAGCATTATGCAGGAGAATTGGGAAATAAAACTGGCTGTAGGTCAACTATGCTGCCAAATCCAAAGAATTGGAGATGGCAAGAAAAGAAGATAGTGTGATAAGCCTGAAGTGATTAGGATTATCCAAGATAGATGAAAGCACTATCTTGGAATCACTACCAAGGCCAGACAGAAAGTAGTGGAAGACAGACTGGAAACTTGTGGAAAAGTACCAGTAGTCCAATCACTGGAACTCCTGCATGGGCAGCTGCTGAATAAGACAGCAGAGAGAATCTTTCTGTGTAAAACAGAGAGAACAAACAGAAGAGGAGGAGAAATTCCTGTCCCTTTCTGATGAGCTGCCCAGAGAAAAGAAGGGAATTTATTCGAGAGAAAAAACTCTACACTGGAATGAAAGGCTAGAGAAGCCCTGCAGTGGTATGGTACCACTCATTCAGGAGAAACCCTGGATAAGAGGGTAGAGAAACAGGAGCTGAAGGGTGACTTACCATGTGGTAAGTCTGTGGAAGGAAAAAATTCATGTTGGAACAGAAAACTATCATGGGATAGTTGTTAACTTCTCTTCTTGGTAGGAAGAAGAGGAGAAACCTGTGACCCATAGACATGAATATCCTGACAGCTCAGCATACCTAGGAGCAACTGGATGTCCTGAGAAAGGGAATCCATGTGTAGAGTTTTGAAGGAAAAAACAGTGAGAAAACTTCTACTGAGAAGACGTCAACTGTAGGTTGTGAACTTCAGGAACCTATGGTTGCTGGGTTTGTTCAGCCTGGCTAGAGTTTGGATTCTTTAGACCAGAGCGAGGTTTCCCCTGCTTGGGAACATCTGTATGATGGGCAGGAGAAAGGTGAAACCTTCTTCTCCTAGGGAAAGAAGGTTTGGTAGGGCATTTCCTACCTATTGGGGAAGGAGAAGGCTTAGAATAGCCTTCAGAAACAGGGAAGTCAATGGAGCACTGAGCAACCTGATGTAAAGACTTCTTATTGAAGAGATGTTCCCCAGTGCAAGGAGTATTACCCAGTCTTTGTTGTGCCCATCTGCTTAAGTCTGAAGCTTGGAGCCAGGCTCTACGTCGTGCCCCTATGGCTATAGCAGAAGTTCTGCTAACAGACTCAAAGGAGTCTAGGGAAGCACGAGTAAGAAACCAAGAGATACTTTGAATATGACTGAGTAGTAAGGAATAGTCTGCAGTCTTGGGCTCTGAAAGAAAAGGAGCCAAAAGATAAAATTTCTTTGTGACCTCCTGAAGGGATAGACTCATATAAAAAATATATGAGAGAATCCTTGTTGACAGCATGGATGTCTGGAAGGTTTGACGTCCAAAGGCATCTAGTGTCCTAGACTCACGACCTGGTGGGTAAGAAGAGTGCTTCTTCTTACTTTTCACCTTCTTCATTGCTGATTCCACTACAATGGAATGATGGGGAAGTTGAGTCTTTTGAAACCCTGGAGAGGGGGGCACCTGATACAGAAGATCAGTTGCTCTAGAACAGGGGTCACCAACCTGCGGCCCGCGGGCTGCATGCGGCCCACGAGGTCCCTTCGTGCGGCCCGCGAGGCTCTACCCCGGTTAACATTACGTGCGGCCCGCCAAGGATTCCCGCCATTGTATCCACGCGCTCGCAGCTCACCAATGACCACCTGCAAGCGTCCCTTCTCCTGTCAGTGTCATCTGTGAAGCCGGACTTTAAGCGTTTGTCTGCTAGCATGAATCATCAGCCATCTCATTAAATTCAATAAAGGTGATCAGCCATTGTTTTCATAATTTTGCGTTTGTTGTTTTTTTTCGCGGGGGCGGGGAGAAGGGGGGTGCGGCCCGCGAGGCTCCCGGTAGTCGGCTGTGCGGCCCGCGGCCCTCTGGAGGTTGGTGACCCCAGCTCTAGAAGGTGAGGGAACCCTTAAAGGTGTTTCCCACATTCTTAGAAGAAGATCCTGCAAGGAATGATGTAAAGGAAGCATTATATTTTCCTTTTCTCCAGTAGGAGGAGAGCCCTGTGTAGGATCATAGCCAGGGATAGGAATAGCAAGAGACGTTGCTATATTCAGGAGAAAATTCTGAAAAGAAGGATCTCCAAAGGGAACCGTCCCTGGGCAGGCTAGCCCTGAAGAACTAGCCTGGGCACCGGAGGATCTACTTGAGAATATAGGAATAAAAGATCCTGCACGGTGAAAAAAAGGAACCTTAAGGGATGGATGCTGATACTGGAGGCCATGACCTGAGACAGTCAGTACTGCATCGTCCATGCCAGGTATCGACTCCAAACTTGGTACAGAAAGGAGTGATCCCGGTGAAAAAAGCATGGAAGGAGCTGGCCCCGATGTTACTGCGGGTACCGGCATCGATACCGGTAGCTGTGTCGGAATCGAAGGAGATACCGACATCAAAGCAGTCATCGGTGGCTGCTCAAGCGGTACCGAGGTAACCAAAAGCCTTTGGTAATCACCCTCGGTACCGAGCATCCGGAACCAGTAAGCGTCGGTACCGAGACGTGTCGGTACCCAGTCTTCCAGACTAGAGATCGATTCCATACTTGGCATCGAAGGAAGCGAGTCTATCGATGCATGTCTAGAGGGTACCGACGTCGGTGGTAGTATCGGCATTGATGCCGATACTGGAAAGTCAATCTGGGGCATATCGATCGGTCCCGAAGGTACCGAGAAAGCCAGATGACGATCCCTGGTGAGGAGTGAATCGCTCAACACCAGTGCCGATGCCGGGGGTATCGGTACCGCTCAAAGCGGATGCCACCACCGAGCATGGCTCAGGTATGTTCTGTGAGGGGTGAGCCCCAGGAGCAACCTGAAACCCCTGATAGGCTTTGGAGGCCAAAGACTCCTGCCGGGGTTTTGAAGCCAATGGATCCAATTGAGTCAGAAAGGATTAAAGTTTTGCAAGAAACAAAATTTGCTGTAGAATCTCTATGGATTGAAATTCCATGTAAAAAGGGGAAGGCGATGGCAGTGGGGGTGTACTATCGTCCGCCTGGCCAGAATGAACAAATGGATGATGAAATGCTCAAAGAAATCAAGGAAGCTAGCAAAAGTTACAGTGCAGTAATAATAATGGGTGATTTCAATTACCCCGGCATCGACTGGGTCAGTGTCACAACAGGACATGCTAGGGAGATAAAGTTCCTAGATGAAATAAATGACTGCTTCTTGGAGCAGCTGGTTCATGAACCGACCAGAGGGGAAGCAATATTAGACCTAGTCCTTAGTGGAACACCAGATGTAGTGCAAGAGATAAGGGTGTTGGGGCCACTTGGCAATAGTGATCATAGCATGATCGCCTTTGATTTAATTAGTGGAGGAGGGATAGTAAGGAAATCCACAGTACTACCCTTTAACTTTCGAAAGGGAGACTATGATAGAATGAGGAAAACAGTTAAGAAAAAACTAAAAGGAGCAGTTGCAAAGGTTAAAGACGTACATCAAGCTTGGGTGTTGTTGAAAAATACTATCTTGGAAGCCCAGACCAGCTGTATTCCACGCTTTAAGAAAAGTGGAAGGAAGTCCAAAAAATTGCCAGCATGGTTTAAAGCTGAGGTCAGAGAGGCTGTTGTTGCCAAAAAAGCATCTTTCAAGAAATGGAAAAAAGAGCCAAATGATGAAACCTGGAAACAGCACAAGCACTGGCAAGTCAAATGCAAGGCATTGATAAGGCAGGCAAAGAGAGAATTTGAGAAGAAGCTTGCTGCGGAAGCAAAAACGCGAAATAAAGACCTTTTCAAGTACATTCGTAGCAAAAAACCCGTGAGAGAGTCAGTTGGTCCATTAGATGATAAAGGGGTTAAAGGAGCACTAAGAGGCGACAAGGCGATAGCGGAGAGACTGAATGAATTCTTTGCTTCGGTCTTTACTGAGGAAGATGTAGGGATGTTACCCACGACTGAAGTGGTATTTAAAGGTGTGGAAGAATTGAAGGAAATATCGATACATCGGGAAGATGTCCTACAACTATTAGATAAACTGAAGAGTAGCAAATCACCTGGGCCGGATGGTATACATCCAAGGGTGTTGAAAGAACTGAAATTTGAGATTGCAGACCTGCTATCAGTAATCTGTGAACTATCATTAAAATCATCTCTAATACCTGAGGATTGGAGGATCGCCAATGTAACACCAATTTTTAAAAAGGGTTCGAGGGGTGATCCGGGAAACTACAGACCGGTGAGCCTGACATCAGTACCGGGAAAAATGGTAGAAACCATCATAAAGAATAAAATTACTCAGCATATAGATAGTCATGACCTAATGGGAGACAGCCAACATGGCTTTAGACAAGGAAGATCTTGTCTTACTAATCTGTTATGTTTTTTTGAAGGAGTGAATAAACAGGTGGACAAAGGTGAGTCGGTTGATATTGTGTATCTGGACTTTCAGAAAGCCTTTGACAAGGTCCCTCATGAGAGACTTTTGGCAAAACTAAAGAGTCATGGGATAGGAGGCAGTGTACTACTGTGGATCAGGAACTGGTTAAAAGATAGAAAGCAGAGGGTAGGGCTAAATGGCCAATTTTCCCAATGGAGAAAGGTGAATAGTGGTGTACCCCAGGGATCTGTGCTGGGTCCGCTGCTTTTTGACATATTCATAAATGACCTGGAAAGTGGAATAACGAGTGAGGTTATCAAATTTGCTGATGACACAAAACTATTTAAAGTTGTTAAAACCCAGGAGGATTGTGGAAAATTGCAAGAGGATCTTGATAAATTGGAAGACTGGGCATCAAAATGGCAGATGAAATTTAATGTGGAGAAGTGCAAGGTTATGCACCTAGGGAAGAACAACCCAAACTATGGTTACACGATGCAAGGTTCCACATTAGGAACCACCACCCAAGAAAAAGATTTAGGCGTCCTTGTGGATACCATGTTAAAACCCTCGGCCCAGTGTGCAGCGGCGGCCAAGAGAGCAAATAGAATGCTAGATATGATAAGGAAAGGAATGGAAAATAAAACAAAAGATATTATAATGCCTCTATATCGTTCCATGGTGAGACCGCACCTTGAATATTGTGTGCAATTCTGGTCGCCATATCTTAAAAAGGATATAGCAATTTTAGAAAAGGTTCAGAGAAGAGCCACCAAAATGGTAAAGGGGATGGAAGGCTACTCCTATGAAGAAAGGCTAAAAAGGTTGGGGCTCTTTAACCTGGATAAGAGACGGCTGAGGGGAGATATGATAGAAGTCTATAAATTAATGAACGGAGTGGAACGGGTAAACGTAGATCGATTGTTTACCTTATCAGAATATAGAAAGACTAGGGGACATGCAATGAAGCTACAGGGTAAACTATTTAAGACTAATAAAAGAAAATATTTTTTCACTCAACGTGTAATCAAACTCTGGAATTTGTTACCGGAGGATGTAGTAAAGGCTGTTAGTGTAGCTGGGTTTAAAAAAGGTTTGGACAAGTTCCTGGAGGAAAGGTCCATAAACCATTATTAAGAAGGGACCCAGGATATCAATGCTTGAACCAATACAAGCATTGTGGAACCTGTGTCCCTTGGGGAAACTGCTAGGTACGTATGACCTAGATTGGCCACTGTTGGAAACAGAATACTGGGCTTGATGGACCTTGGTCTGACCCAGTATGGCATATCTTATGTTCTTATGTTGAGGGCAAGGCCGGAGCCGTCATCATGCTGTGCATGAGACGTACCACTCAAGGGTTGGCTAGTCTTAACAGACTGTTTGTGGGTTACCTGATCTTGTGGAGAAGAAGAAATAGTCGGTGCCCTGACACTGGAAGGGAACTCGGTATCGAGGGAAACTCGAAATGGAAAATCTCTTCTCACAATATTGTAGCCTAATGGCTCCGGAGGAAAATGGTCAGGACCCAAACAGGTTAGACACCAGTTATTGGAGTCTAAAAACAAAACTGTACCGCCACAGCTTAGACACTTCTTAGCAAAAGAAGGAGGCGGCTCCATGATGGAGAGGCCTAGAAGGCCCAAAAAATTTAAGACAGAAACTGAGGGAAAAAAATTCCCTAAATTTAAGGAAAAGAAAAGAAAAAACACCGGCGGTACCGGTGAAGTCAGGGAGACAGCCGCTACCACAAGAAAACAAGAATAAAAGAATTAAGAATTAAAAAATTTTCTGCGGTGACAGGAGGACGTCCTGCCGGCTCCACGGAAAAACGAAAATGGAGGAAAAACAGTTGGAAAGGCGGGAAGGCAGCACGCAGGCGCTGAGGGATGCTCCCAAAAGCTTTCTGATTGGACGCTGGGGAGCATTCCCGCGCAGGCTCCGTCGGTACCGACGTACCCATATGTGAAGACTCATTCCTGCTTGTTCCTGGAGATAAGGGAATTCCTGGGATGAAATGTTTAAGTTAATGCAACGATTGAAACCTGATTGTGCAGATAAAGACCCAGAGCTGTTTCAGTGTGAAACTGAAGACATGGAGACAGAGTTAACTGGATTGGATACAGTCTTTAATGGATTGCTCAACAGCTTATGTTTAATAAAGGGAAAAGCTGATTTGCTAACTAAAGAGAAAATTCAGAACTGTGATAAATGCTCTGAGGTTTTTGAATCCTGAAAGCAAAAGGAAAGGATTACAAATGTGTTTTGCTTAACACTGTTTGAAGCATTAGTTCCTGTATGCTGAAGAAAGCTACTTGAGTTCATTATTGTTTCTGTTATACCTTGTTCATGTTCTAAAGAAGATTTACTTTGCTTAAGGCTGATACAAAAGAAAATTAAAAAATTTCCTGTGAATTGCCTAAAACTACTCGGACTGCTTATTAACCGCAACTATAAAGTCCTAGCAGCATTTGCTCTGGTAATAAGTCAAGTTTAACAAGAACAGTTGGCACGCTGCCTCTTATAAGGCAACCGCCTAGACAGGGTGCAGCGCCACAAGTTCTAGGCTTTCAGCAACCAGGCCCTAAGATGCAGAGACTGGGGATTGGGATGCCACAGCATCCCGTCCTCTTGAGAAAGGAGATTTGGAGCAGATCCTAACTCCAGAAGCGGAGCTTGAGAGAGATGTAGGAGCAGAGGGTATCACATTTGCCGTGGCCAACGTGGAGCTATGAGAATCATATGACCTGTCTCTCTGAAGCTTGAACAGGGTTTTGGGAATTAGGGGAATGGGTGGAAAGGCATACAGGAAGTCCTGACTCCAATGGAGGAGGAAAGCATCCCTGGCCTGACAACCCTGAGCCGGAGGTCTGGAACAGAACCGGGGAAGTTTGGCATTCAGCGGACTTGCAAAGAGGTCTATGTCCGGGGTTCCCCAAATTTGAAAGATTTTGGCCACCTGGTCTGCATGGAGAGACCATTTGTGTGGAAGCAGAACTCGATTGAGTGTCTGCCCAAGAGTTTTGAATGCCTGGAAGATACACCACAAGGAGATGAAACTGATGCTCTCTGGTGAGGGCCCATAGTCGCAAAGCTTCGTTGCAAAGCAACAGAGAGCCTGTTCCACCCTGCTTGTTCACATAAAACATGGCTACTTGATTGTCCATTTGAACTAGGACTGTCTTGTAGCTGAGCTGGGTATGGAATACTCGAAGAGCAAGGAAGATTGCTCTGACTTCCAGGAGAATGATGTGTAGATAGGCCTCCTGTGGAGTCCAGATACCCTGGGTAGAGAGGCCTTGCAGGTGGGCTCCCCAACCCACCTGTGAAGCATCTGTTGTTAGAGTGGTTTGGGGTGGGGGTTGCTGAAAATGAGACACCACCAAAAGGGTTTGGGGTGAATGCCACCATTGGAGGGACAAAATAAGGCAATCTGAGTTTGCTATTTTGTCTGACAGGCAACCTGACGCCTGAGTCCACTGAGTGGATAAAGTCCACTGGGCTGCCCTCATATGGAGGCGAGCATAAGGAACCACATGCACGGTGGATGTCATGTGGCCTAGCAATTGCAACATTTCCCGAGCAGTGAGGTGAGGTTTTAGCACTGCTTGGAAAGCTAACTGCACAATGCGAAGGCAGCGGGGCTGTGGAAGGTAGGCCCTTTTCTGTCTGGTGTCCAGCAGAGCTCCTATAAACTCTAGGGACTGAGTGGGAGCAAGGTTGGATTTTGGGAAGTTTATGACAAGTCCCAAATACTGAAGGATACGCATTGTGAGAGACAGAGCAACCCTAGCCTCTGGCTCTGAAGGGGCTCGAATGAGCCAGTCGTCTAAGTAAGGGAAGACGAATATTCCCAGGGTGCGGAGAAATGCTGCTACCACAGCCATGCATTTTGTGAACACCCTTGGTGCAGAGGCCAGGCCAAAAGGAAGAACCCTGTATTGGTAGTGCTTCCCTTGAAACAGAAAGCGAAGGAACTTTCGATGAGTTGGTTGGATGAGAACATGAGTGTATGCATCCTTGAGATCTAGAGAACAAAGCCAATTCTGACTCTGAAGGTATGGCAGCAGAGTTCCTAGAGAAATCATTTTGAACTTCTCTTTGAACAGGAATTTGTTCATTTCTCTGAGGTCTAAAATGGGTCTGTGTCCTCCTGTTTTCTTTGGAATAAGGAAATAGGGGGAGTAAAACCCTGTACCCCGTTGGGGAGTGGGTACCTCTTCTATTGCCCCTTGGGCAAGAAGCACAGTGACCTCTTGACCTAACTGGTCGTTGAGAGAGGTCTGAGAATTGAACTGTCTTACCATTGTAGGAGGGGGCATGCTGAGGAAATGAAGCTTGTACCCCTCTCTTACAATAGACAGAGTCCAATTTTCTGCTGTTATCTGACCCCATCTGGGGGCAATATGACATAACCTTCCTGGGATGGTGGAGGGTTCTGGGCCGTTCAGGGCCAGGAAGGCAAAGTTCTCTAGATAGGAGTCAAAGCCCCTGTGGGGGCTGAATCTGCTGAGCCGGTTGAGGCTTAGCTGCTTTTGTCTTTCTTTGCCTAGGTTGTTGCTGCTGTCCCTTTTGGGCAGACTGACCTAAGCGATGCCCCTGTTGGGTATAGGAGAGATAAAACTTCTTCTTTCTTACTGAAGAATGGTTTCTTAGAGGATTTTTTCCTCTCAGGATCAGCTGTAGATTTAGACAATCTATCCAAAGTGATATTGTCAGCATCTATCTCATTAGCTTTTTCCTGCCAATTCTTGCCAAAGAGATTCTCTCCTGTGCAAGGAATATTCCCTAGTTTATCCTGTACCCAAATTTCCAAGTCAGATGCCTGGAGCCAGGCAATCCTACGTGTACCTATGGCAATAGCAGAGGTTCTGTTATGCACTCAAAGCAGTCAAAGGCTCCACGATTCACAAACTTGGAAACATCCTGAGTATGTTTGACAAGGGCGAGATAATCTTGCCTCTTATCATCAGAAAGGAGAGGGCTCATAAGCTGTAAATCTCCTGTGACCTCCTTAAGGAACATTCCCATATATGATATATAGGAACTGATCCTAGCAGAAAGCATGGAAGCCTGGAAGGTTCGACATCCAAAGGCGTCAAGCGTCCTACACTCACGTCCTGGAGGATTAGATGCATGCCTTTTTGCACTCTTTATCCTTCTCATAGCTGATTCCACCACCATGGAATGGTGTGGTAACTGAGTCTTCTGAAACCCAGGACAAGGAGGAACTCCATACATGGTGTCGAGTCTTCGAGAGTGAGGAGATGTGGTTAACATGAGATCATGCAAGATCTCATGAATAGGTAAGGTAGCTGCCTCCTTGGGAGCTTTAGGGTATTGCAGGATTTCTAATTCCTTTGCCCTAGGCTCCTTTTCAGGAGCCACTGTGATGGAAAGACCTCGGGCCAAATCTCGGATAAAATCCTGAAAGGATATATCATCTGGTGGAAACATCCTCAGGAAGAAGTACTCTGGTATCGGCAGAGCTTTCAGAGTCTTCAGACTCATCCGAGGATTCAAAGTATCTCCGATCTGGGTGATTGTGCAAGGCATGGTACCGGTACTGATCGAAGTCGGCATCGGAGTGGTGACGGATAGACATGTATGACTCAGTCCCGGTAAAATACCTGCCGATGTCGATGCAGTCGGTGCCGGTACCGGTTGAATTGTCTGAAGCGGTTTCAGGGGCATCGAGGCTGTGAGAAGAGCCGCCAGACTGGCTCAATAGCCAAGAATCTCTGGTCTATCAACGCTGCTGATGCTTGGGTATCGGTACCGGATGAAGCGGCCGGTACCCCTGAGCATGGCACCAGTAGTTCTGCCAAGGTTGAAGCCTCGAGAACATCCTGGAGCCCCGTTAGTGCTTTTGAAGCCGAAGCCTCCCGCCGGGGCAATTTTGCCGGTGAAAGTCCTTCAAGGGCAACGCCAGAGGCATCTTGCTGTCTAGAAGGAGATCTACCCTTTGAGGACCGGCTAGATTTATGTTTAGTTACCTGAGATCCATGGGAGGAAGACGAAGCCCTGGAAGACATCGATGCCACGGAGGCTGCATCAGAGGGAAAAAAGGCAGACTGTCCAGAAGTTGTTTTGGGTGAGCAGGGGTTTTAGTTTTTGGATGATTTTCATTTTGTGGTATGAATTCTTTATGGTTTTATTTATGTGCAATTGTAGGATGAAGCTTTGATCAAGCGTTACTCCCAGGCATCTCACTTCATTCTTTACTGTTAAGCTGTCATTTAGTAGTTTTATGCTTGATAAGGGGACAACTGTGAAATATAAAATATGTAAAATGTAAAATATATTGGGTTTTTTTTAGAAAGATATTAGGACTTCATGTACTAAATAGCAAATTTTTTGGCAAAAGTGGTTTCACGTATAAAACAATGCAGAAATTCAAGTAGATGCACCAAAACAAAAGACTTGCTGGCATTTCACAATTTTTAACATGAAAAACTCTTTTTACTTAAAGTTTATAACAAGACTGACCCCTTCTGAGAAATTCACACAAAGTTCACTTTTCATAAAAATTTATGTAAAAGCTCCTACTTTTTTTTAGTTTTATTTAACTTTTAAACACATACAGAGAGGAGTCAAATACAATCCAATATAACACTATAAATAAGATAAATATTCCCCATTAAAAAAACAGAGATCCAATAAAATTTTCCTATTAATGTTGCTACAATGCAAATTCAAAATTCATGCAAAACAGCTCATTAAAGTAAATTCTGTTTATAAAAGATTCAGGACACTGTTTCAACAGAAAAGCTATCATTTTTCAGAATATCTCCAAAAGATCATGTTAGCAACTTACAATTAAAGGGCTTACTGGCCCAAATTGGAGGCCCCCCATATCCCTGGTGTCTAGTGCCCCATATCCCTAATTTCCAACCAATCAGCCCCCACACCTTGGGGTATAAATAAAGAAAAGGTTCCCTAGCTGCCCCCCCCCAATCCTTGGTGTGCCTAAATTCCATGGTGGCCAAAGGCACCACAACCCCTCTGCCCTAAGTCTAAAATGCCTGAAGAAACACCCTACCCCACCCTAAGTCAAAAAAAATCTGAGGGCCAGCTCTGCACCTCCCCAGAACTCTAATTCACCCAAGGGATCTGGTGGGAAATGAGGATAGAAGCAATCCCCACTCACACTTGCCATAGCAGCTGCTATGTTCAAAATGGCACCATTTTACTCTTAGTGATAAGTCTCAAAGTACCAATGCCATGGTTCAGGGTGCCAAAAAAGAACTGGCGTTCTAGAGGGCAGGGTCAGCCCTGAGATTCTTTAAGGTGCAAGACTTGGGAAGGGTTTCTTTAGACTCTCTAGCCCCAAGAGTTTCTGCATACTAAAACAGTCAGGACTCCAAGGCATCTCCCCCATGGCAGGTCAAGGGAAAATGATTTTTAGGTGTGTTTTGCCCAAGTGATAGTGTCTATAGCGAAGGGTCCATCTGTGTCTGTTCATTCACATGCATAGGTTTGTTTGTGCTTTTAGAGGTAAAGACCAGCAGAGACCCCATACCCCTGTTGGCAGAAGAAGCCTGCAGGGCCACAGCAAAGCAAAGCAGCCGAGGATCTCATGCAAGTAACTGGAGGAAACAATGTAATGTAATAAAATAAAAAGTTAAAAGCTAGTGGAAAGCAGAATGTGTAGGAGGGGCAAGAAAGGGACAGACGAGAGGGAGGAAGGGCATTGGTGGGTAGGAGTTTGAGAACTTGAGTGTATGGGTGGAAGGAGTTCAGAATGACTGTATGCCAAGAGGAGCTCCACGTACACATTCTCCTCCTCTCTACACACAGCCCCTCATTGCATACTGCACTCTCTAATGCACGCATGCAGATACACACACAACCACACAACAAAAAGAGGGAACTATACAAACAAAACCATTCAAAGAGGAGCTCCACAGCCCCTCCTACCCCACCAAGACAGACTATTATGCCTCTCCACACATAGTTGCCCCACAAACATGCATGAGTTTGCAAATGGAGGAAGGGGAAACACTTTTTTCACACTACATAGATGCACTTTTCAACATGTTTAAATATATTTATGTCCCAAGTCAGAGCTGGAGGGGGAGGAACTGGAGTTAGTCAGGGCTCTGTGCAAGCAAATTAGCATCTATTAAGTGTTTATTTCCATCTCGCCCAACCCAGGCATAATCTTAGATTTATAGGCTCTCACGGCCCTTACAGAGACAGAGGTAGTCAAATTCACTTTTAGGTGTAACTGGTTATCCTCATCAGGTATAGTTTCAAGAAAACAACTTAAATATCTTAATACAACCTTAAAACTAAGATGCAGACAGCAGTCCAGCAGCAAGATGGGGGCTATTCAGTCTTTTGCATTGAGTGTCATATGTATGATTTTTTTCCCAGTTGGTGAGGGATCCTATGTGTGCACTAGGTGCAAGGGGCTCTTTGCTCTCAGGGAACGGGTCCGAACTTTGGAGGCTAGAGTAGCAGACTTGGAAGACCTAAGGAAGACAGAGGTAAACAGACAAGACTACAGGGACGCTGTGCTGAAGATCGTCCTCTAGTCTGGCAGCCTCTCTGTTGCCATGGAGGGGGGGATTGGTCACGTGGAAAAAGAGTATCACCCTAGTGTGGCAGGAAGTGATCCTGTAGCTACTAGGACCTTTCCTCCAGGTGATGTAAAACCCTCTCACACTGAGGTGGTTTCTCCAGGGACATTAGCCCATGAGTAAAGGGTTAGAACAGCAGTTATAGTTGGGGATTCAATCATTAGGCATGTAGATAGCTGGTAGTTGTGAAGATCACCTGCTTGGTGCGAAGGTAGCGGATCTCATGCACCACCTAGGCAAGGTTTTAGATAGTGCTGGGGAGCAGCCTGCTGTCTTGGTACATGTTGGTATATGTGGGAAGGTGGTTTTGGAAGCCAAATTTAGGTTTTTAGGTAGAAAATTGAAATCCAGAACTTCCAGTGTAGCATTCTCTAAAATGCGTCCCATTGCATGCACAGGACCCAAGAGGCAGGCAGAGCTCCAGAGTCTCAATGTGTGGATGAGACGGTGCAAGGAAGGGTTTTGGATTTAGAAACTGGGCAACACCCTGGGGAAGGGAGGGGCTTTTCCAAAAGGATGGGCTCCACCTTAACTGGGATGGAACCAGGCTGCTGGCATGAACCTTTAAAGCGTAGTTACTTACCTATAAACGTGTTCTCCAGGGACATCAGGAATCAGTCCTCACATATGGATGATGTCAGCAACTATAAGGGAAGGAGGGAGGGTTGGGAGGACTGATTTCTGCTGTCCCCAGAGAACACCTGTTAAGGTGGGTAACTACGCTTTCTTCAGGAACAAGCAGGAAGTCAGCTCTCACATATGGGACTCCCTAGCCACAGACTACTGAAAGCCTGTACAGAAAATACACAGCTGCCTTCAAGGGGAGCTGCCAGCAGCAGCAATTGAGTTCGCAGATACAGACTGGAGGACCCGTGTGTCTGATGGGAACCAATGCTCCGGTAACCTGAACACAGAAGGGTCAGAGTATAGAAGTTGCCTAGACTCTAAAAAAAAAAAATTATGAAGCACGGCCTAGTCGAAGGCACTGCCCCATTGGGACTCCCTCTCCAGGCAGTAATGAGCTGCGAAGGTATGCCGTGACTCGGCCATCCAGCATGCACCCAGCCTGCTCATAGACGAGGATGATACAGTCTGCCATCCAGCGTGCACACAGCCTGCTCACAGACGAGGAAGATACAGTCGGTCATCCAGCGTGCACCCAGCCTGCTCACAGACGAGGATGATACAGTCGGACATCCAGCGTGCACCCAGCCTGCTCACAGACGAGGATGATACAGTCGGACATCCAGCGTGCACCCAGCCTGCTCATAGACGAGGATGATACAGTCTGCCATCCAGTGTTCACCCAGCCTGCTCATAGACGAGGATGATACAGTCTGCCATCCAGTGTGCACCCAGCCTGCTCATAGACGAGCATGATACAGTCTGCCATCCAGCGTGCACACAGCCTGCTCATAGACTAGGATGATACAGTCTGCCATCCAGCGTGCACAGGTTTCGCTTGGTCACTGCCTCCCCCAGCCGACTGGGGTCATAAGAAACGAAGAAGTTTTGCAGCGGCCCTGGGTATGTTGAATGTAGAAGGACAGGGCCCTCTTACAGTCCAAGGTGTGAAGGACGGTCCCACCCTGTTATTGTGAGGTCTCAGGAAGGTGGGTAACACCACCTCCTGGTTGGGGTGAAAGGAAGACACCATCACCAGAAGGAATTTGGGATGCATGTGTAGCATGACCTGTTCTTGTAGAACCTGGTATATGGCGCCTCTGACACTAGGACTTGGAGCTCACTGACCCTGCGAGCAGGTGAGCACCACTAGGAACACGACCTTCCACGAGAAATACCTCAGTGGCAGGTAACCAGGGGCACAAAGGGCGGGCGGCTGAGCTGTGCCAGCACTACATTGAGGTCCCACTCAGTCGCTGGAGGGCAGATAGGGAGTTTTGACAACAGGAGTCCCCTCGGGAAGCAGGACACCGGAGGCTGGGCTGAGAATGGCTTGCCCTCAAGAGGGTGGTGGTGTGCCACCAGGGCACTGAGGTGAACCCTGATGGAGTTTGATTTGAGCCTGGATTGCAAGAGATGAAGGTACTGCAGCACCAGCTGCACCAGGCAGGAGAATGGGTTCACCCGTTGCTCCATTCACCACACTGAAAACCTGCACCATGTGAAGGCATAAGCCCTCCTGGTGGAGGTCTTACGGGAGGACAGCAGGATCTCTTCCACTTCCCACGAAAGTTTGAAAGGGGCTAGGGTTACCCTTTCAGAAGCCATGCTGTCAGTGATAGGGACCCCAGATTGGGGTGCAGGAGAGACAAGAGTCCTGGGGAACTCCCCAGGGAGGTTGTGCTTCCACTAACAATCAAAGGAACTGCGGGAACCATGGCTGCCTGGGCCACCAGGATCAGCGACGCTCTGTCACGAAGAGCCTTGAAAAGGGTCTTGGCAATCAATGGCATGGGTGGGAGGGTGTACATGAGGCTTTCCAACCACGGGATGAGGAACACATCTGCCACTGCCCAGCCCAAGTGGGGCTGACGTGAACAGGAGCGGGGCAACTGGTAATTGTCCGGGTTTGCAAAAAGGTCCACCCGAGGGGTCCCCCAGTCGGAAGATCCGGGTGGCCACTCTGGGGTCCAGCTGCCACTTGTGTGGCTGGAGGACCTTGCTCAGTTTGTCCACCAGGGCATTGTCCTGGCCTGGTAAAAATACAGCCCGTAGGAGCATTCCTTGACGAACTGCATAGGAGCAGGGTGTCGTCGCCTCACAGCAAAGGGTGCGAGACCCTATGCCCCACTGTTTGTTCAAGTAGAACATCGCCACTCGTTTGTCCATTTGGATCAGCACCTACTGGTGCCTCAGACGGTGATGAAAAGCTTGGAGGGCTAGGAATATTGCCTGAAGCTCCAGAAGGTTGATTTGCTGGTTGCCTTCGGCTTGTAACCAACTGCCCTGGGTGCAAAGTTCCTCTCAGTGGGTCCTCACAGGGAGATGTCCATTGTGAGGACCCTCAGAGGACTGGGGGCTTGGAAGGGCATCCCTGCACAAAAGTGTTGCTGATGTTGCCACCATGTCAAGCAGTCCAACTGGTGGGTCACTCAGAATCTGTCTTGGAGGTGGCCCGAGGCCTGTATCCACTGGTCTCGAAGGCACCATTGGGCAACACTCATGTGCAGACAGGCATCTGGGGTGACATGGACCATGGAGGCTATGTGGCTGAGTAGGCACAGCAGAAACCAAACTGACACAGAGGGATGATAGTGCACAATGCAATGTGTGCCTTCGAGTCAGTCCTGACTCCTGGCGACCCAGAAGCTCCTGGGTTTTCTTGGCAGAGTCACCGGAAGTAGATTGCCAGGCCTTTCTTCTGAGGCAATGGAGGGTTAAGTGACTTGCCCAAGGCCACAAGGAGTGTTAATGGGAATCGAACCCTGGTTGCTTCGTTACCAAGCCAGTGTTCTAACCACTAGGCTACTCCTCCACTCCATGATAGTGCACATCTGGGGCCAATACCCTGAGACGGTTGGCCCGATCCAGGGTGAGGAAGGCCTTTGTCTAAACCATCTCCAGCTTTGCCCCTATGAACTCCAGACACTGTGTCAGGAGGAGGTGGGGTGGTTTATCACGAACCCCAGATACTGTAGGACATGGATGGTGCATGTCATAGCTTGCTGCACCTTGGCGGCCATGCCTCCTTTTATAAGCTAGACATCCAAGTAGGGGAAGACGAACACCCCTTGGAGGTGAAGGTAGGCGGTCACTACTGCCAGGCATTTGGTGAAGACCCTGGGGGTGGAAACCAAGCCAAAGAGTAATACCCTGTACTAGTAGTGGTCTCCCCCTACCATGAAGTGAAGATATTGTCTCTAGCTGGGGTGAATGAGGATGTGGGTATAAGCATCCTTCAGATCCAAGGAGCATAGCCAATCTCCCTGCTGGAGGTAAGACTGCAATGTTCCAAGGGAGAGCAACTTGAACTTCTTCCTCAGCAGGAACTTGTTCAGGTTCCGCAGGTCTAGGATGGGACATATGCCCCCTGTCCTTTTTGGCACGAGGAAATACCTGGAGTAGAACCCTTTGCTCCTGAGATGTTGGGGTGCTGGTTCCACCGCCTTGTGCTCAAGAAGGCCTGCAAGTTCCTGTAGGAGGTGGTCCCGGTGAAACTTGGCATAGGGCACAGATGCCTGCCGCAGCCTTTTTGGAGAGCCTGGTACGGAGAAATTAGACCTTACCTGCTAATTGTCTTTCCTTGAGTTCTCTCCGGGCCAGTCCAGGTACAGTTGGGTAGTCAATCCCTTCTAGCAGCTGAGGACTGAATGTTGAAACTTTTGCTGGCAGTTGCTATAGCTCCCTCTGGTGTCCGAAAGCCAGTCACCTATTGTCAAAGCAGCGAATGAAAAACAAAAAACTCGAAACATCGTCCACCTGCTGGAAAAACAACTCGTATTCAACCAACGCACGAGAGGAACCCCCCCCCCCCTTAAAAATACTTTGTTCCTAGCTAGAAATCTCCAATATCTTCCTCAATACGCCCGTGAGGCACTGATCCCTGCGGACAGCCGCGAAGACCTGACTGGAAACCAATGCATGCGGACTCCCATAAGAAACCAAACTGTTGCTCGCAGACCAAGGGGGCGGGACATGGACTGGCCCGGAGAGAACTCAAGGAAAGACAATTAGCAGGTAAGGTCTAATTTCTCCTTCCTCTTCGTCTCTCCGGGCCAGTCCAGGTAAAGTTGGGCAGTACCAAAGCAGTACATAAACTGGGGAGGGTCCTGCGAGCCCCGCTATAATGGCCGAGGCCCTAACCTTAGCATCCGAGCGCGCCTGTACATCCCACCTATAATGCTTCGTGAAGGCATGCAGAGAGGACCAGGCAGCCGCCCGACAAAGATCTGCTGGCGGAATTAAGGCCATCGCAGCCCCAGAAGTCACCTGCGCTCTAGTGGAATGCGCCCGGAGCACACACGGAGGTATCTAACCCCTTGCCGCAGAAGCCCCCGCTATCGCCCGCTGCACCCAACGAGCAATAGAAACCTTCGTAGCGGCAGGTCCCTTGCTAGGACCGCCACACAGAACAAACCATGGATTAGACTTCCTAAACTTCCACGTTTGCCGAAGATCCTTCCGCAACACACGACCCAAAGCCAACTTTCTCAGAGTGCCGGCCACGGAACTGCTGCCCTGCAACTGAAAAGTAGGCAGCAAAACGGGCTGGTTCATGTGAAATCCCGAGACCACCTTCGGCAAATACGCAGGAACGGGCCGCAGAACCACCTTCACCGCCGATAAATGGAGATACGGCTCTCTACAGGAGAACGCTAGTAAATCGGAAGCTCTCCGAGCCGAACACAAGGCCACGAGAAAGGCCGTCTTCCAAGACACCTCCCGCAAGTTGTCAGGAGCGCGGACTCAAATGGTGGTGGTCCCGACAAGGCCTCGAGAACCAAATGCTAATCCCACGGAGGCACCACGAGTCGAAGAGGTGGACGGATATGCCTAGCCGCCCAAAGAAATTTCTGCACATCCGGGTGCGACGAGAGCGAAAGCCCTGCACTCTACCCCGAAAAACAAGCAAAGAGCGGCGAAGTGCACCTTGAGAGTGTGTAAGGTGAGACCTCTTTCCAGACAGCTCCGAAGAAATGCTAGAACCTCCGGTAAGCCGGCGGAACGGGGCGAAACCCCTCTGTCTCTAGCCTACGCCTCAAAAATGCACCAGAGGCGAATAACCGCTAAGGAAGTCGATTGCCTCCGGGACCTTAACATAGCAGCGAACACAGAAGCCGAGTACCCTCTGCGCCGCCATCGATCCCTCTGAAGAGCCAAGTCGTAAGCAAGAATCGATTCACCGGCGGCGGCATCAAAACCGGACCTTGAGCCAAGAGGGCAACCACCAAGGAGGAGCAATCAGCAAACGCACCAGATCCGCATACCAGGGACAACGGGGCTAATCCGGAGCAATGAGAATTACCTTGCCTTTGTGACTCGATATCCTCCGGAGGACCCCCCCTAGCAAAGGCCAAGGAGGAAATACATAAAGAAGCTGTTCCGTCGGCCAGGGCTGAACCAGACAGTCTAGGCCCTCCGACATGTGCTCTCTGCGCATGCTTAAAAATCGGAACGCCATGGCAGTGTCCAGAGTCGCCAAAGTCCACTACCGGCTGACCCCAAGGCAACGTGATCTCGTGAAAAATCGCCCAGTTCAGCTCCCATTCTCTGGGATCCAGACGATAACGACCTAGAAATCGGCCTGCACATCGTCCTTCCCTGCCACATGCGCCACCGACAGTGCACGAAGAGGCAACTCCACCCACTGAAACAGAACTGGACTCTCTTGCAGCAAAAGCGTACTGCCAGTGCCCCCCTGCTTGTTGAGGTAGGCCACAGTCACTAGACGGACGGAAAACACCCGAACCGCTTGCCCTCCGAGAAGCTACCAGAAATGCAGGAGCGCTAAACGAACCGCTCGCAGCTCCACGCGATTGATCAACCAGGTGCTCACGTCCACCGACCAACAGCCTTGTGCTAATCGGGATAGACAATGAGTCCCCCAACCTGAGAGGCTGGCATCCATCGTGACCAGAACCCACTCCGGATCCTCCAGAGGAACCCGTCTGAAGACGCGCTGGAACTGCCACCACCGCAGACTGACGCGGACGTCCATCGGACACCGCAGCCGTTGAGTGAGGGGATGAACCTGAAGAGACCATCTGGAGAGTAAGGCATGCTGCAGCGGATGCATGTGAGCTCTGGCCCAGGGTACCAGGTCCAAAGCCGCTGCCATCGAACCCAACCCTGGAAGTATGTCCAAGCTGATGGCGCCGGCAGAAGGAGGAAGGCCGTTCCTTGAGCTATCAGCATTTGTACCCTGACTGGCGGCAGAAGAACCCTTCCGCAGCTTGTGTCGAATAAAGCTCCAAAGGACAGCAACTGTTGCACCGGAAGTAACTGACGCTTTGCCCGGCTAATGACCCAACCGAGGCGGTGCAGAAACTGCACGACCCGAGCCGCCGTAGAACCTGCCCGGATCCGCCAATCGTCCAGGTAGGGATGAATCTGAACACCTCCATTGCGAAGAGCCGCCACCACCACCACCGTCACCTTGGTGAAGGTGCGCGGCGCGGTCGCCAGACCGAACGGTAACGCCCGAAACTGAAAATGCCCCATAGGAACTGCAAGACACAGAAAGTACCGATGGTCCGGTCGTATTGGAATGTGCAGGTAAGCTTCCGCGAGACCCATGGAAGACAGCCACTCTCCTGGCTTCACTGCACGAATAACCGACCGCAGGGTCTCCAACCGAAAGTGCGGAACCCGTAAGCAACGGCTCACCTGCTGGAGATCCAGAATCGGACGAAGCGACCCTACTTTCTTGTGGGCACAACAAGTAAATCAAGAATCGACCTAACCTGTACTGGTCTAGCGGATCCGGCTGCACGGTCCGCAACCGCAACAAATGTTGTAGCGTTTCCCCGATCGCCTGCCTCTTTGAGCGCGGACCGCAGGGGAACAACACAAAGGCACCTCCTTATAAAATTACCCCAATGAGAGGGAAAAAGCAGTGAATTGCATTGCATACAAATACATGCAAAGCCCTTCAGTGTTATACAAAAAGACAGATGCGGACGCTGTTAATATTTTTAATGCACCCTTTACCTAGAAAGTTACGTAGAGACCCCTAAGGCTCTGCTGTGGTTATCTGCAGAGAACTTTAGTGGTTCCATTAAAATATAATAACTTGAGCCAGTGTTTCCGGAACATGGGAGGGTCCTCCTGATCGGTGAAGTAATTGTGGGAGGAGACTGGAAGGAAACCTGACGAACATAAAGGCCAAGCCTAAGGGGAGTTTCCTGTGTTTGGCTGGCTAAGGCACTATACCACAGTGGCCGGTGCCTCCTGGCTCTAACCGCCAGGGTGCCACAAGGGAGGAGATGGGATCTCTGGCTAACCGAGCCAATGACCCAAAAGAAGAGTAGTGGCAAGGACAGAGTAGGACAACACGCTAGTGTGAAGGAGCCACACCACAGGAGGAAGCCTCTACATATCCAAAAGGAAAGAAGTACCACTGATCCTGGCGAAAGGGAAGAAAAGGAACAAGTGGACATCTCGTAGAACTGAAACAAGGAGGGCTAGGCTCTACGGGACTGCAGGGCCTGTGATGACATCTGGATTCAACAGGGACTGAAGAGGAGGAGCTCCCTGACTCAGGGAAAGTCCCAGCAGAAGGAAAAGCGTCTGCTTTCGTCATATTTGTTTATCATGCAGACAATTGCTACTATTGTTTGACTCTTAACAACTTCCAGTAAACTTTTGGATCAGAACAAATCCTGGCCTGGACTCAGAGAATGGAAGTGGTGAGGGGTGGAGTGACTGAAACAAGGAGCCAATGATCTTTCTGGTAAGTTGGTGCAACCTGGAAACCAGAAACTGCACAAATGAAACCTGTGCACAAATGAAACCTGAAAGTAGCAGTGTTATATCCATGAAGCTGTACCCCTGCTTTACTACAAGGGAAATACAGACAATGAGGCCTCTCACACAGGAAGGGTTGCAGTTCAATGCACCCACAATTTAATGGAAGCAGGGGAAATTTCAAGTAGCTCCAATTAATGCAGTGCCATTTTACCAAACAGGCATCACCTGACCCCCCTAGTGGTGTTCTCCCATGTACCACACTAGGGAGCAGGAGAGACTAGGGATTTCTCCTGCCCTCAACAGACCACTAGATATTTTCAGTAAGAGACGAGAGAGGAATTGCAGGGTTTAGGGGAGCCCCAATATTTGTGCCACTGGAGAGAAGTGGTTGGGGCAAGGTACTTCAGGCCGGAAGGTCGGGGGTTCAAATCCCACTAGAGGACAGCAACCTTGGGCCGGAAGGACTGGGGTTTCTAGTCCCACAGATGCTCCTTGTGGTCTTGGGCAAACCACTTAACCCTCCATTGCCCATGTTCCCTGTAAGTATTAGTGTATGTGTCTCATATCCCCGTGTGTTAAATGTATCCCCCAATTGTGTTGTGACCGCTTTGATTGAAGGATAAGGCGGTATACAAAACTGTCTAAATAAATAAATAAATAAATAAAAGTGTGAACAGGAGGAAGGCAGAGCCTATACCATTATTATACCAGTGTTAAAAAAGGTGAGC
Organism: Ichthyophis bannanicus; assembly: GCA_033557465.1. Taxonomy (NCBI): domain Eukaryota; kingdom Metazoa; phylum Chordata; class Amphibia; order Gymnophiona; family Ichthyophiidae; genus Ichthyophis; species Ichthyophis bannanicus. Next base: position 33,477,085 of record CM066049.1, read on the forward strand.
AGCTTTTCTTTTATACATCGACTGGTCCATGTAAAAAAAAAAAAAATAGGAAATCTAACGAACCCTGGGTCTCAGGGGACGAAGATTTACTAGTTTCTGCCTTCGCAGGAGTCTTATGTGACTTAGAGCTCTGCCTCCCTGCACGCTGCAAAAGCGCGGGAGAATCAGCAGGCTCTGAGGTAATCATGGCTGCGGATCCTGCTTCAAGCAATGGAACCGGAAGCCGCTCCCCAAACAGCTCTCCAGATCCCGAACCTGCCATCACGGGTCGACAGAAACCCAAAATAAACCAAAATAAAACTAATCCTATAAACAGCAATGCCCAACGCACACTGCCGCTCAAAAATACCGGCGAAAATAAAATGGCGCTCCCGCCTCACCCGCCGGTCTAAAAACCGCCAAACAAACAACACCGACCCGAGAACCAACCTTTCACACAAAAAATTAGTTGCCACACCAGGACCAAACCTAGAGAACAGGAAGAAGACCACAGCTTACCTTGAACACAACCCACAAGGCTTTTGTCTCTAATCGCCTGCTGCTAGCAAGGCACCAAGACGAAGGGAACAGTGGCGGAAAGAGGATACTGGGGCTCCCAGCGCACCTACTAACCCCCTCGTGTACTAGCGGATCCTCCGGAAGCAGGCTCTGCCCCCGGTTAGTCAAAAAATCAAAAACAAACAAAAAGTAACCGAGGATCGCTGTACTACACTTCCAATTACTGTCACTGCCGTGAAGGAATAAGGGAGCGCTTCCTGCTATGTAGCCCTGCCAGAGCCAGTGAGCAAGGTTCCCTTTTGCAAAGTTTAAGCTGTCCCTCTATATAGATATATATAAATATATGTTTTTCTTCTTCCTATTTCCCAAGAAACAAAAAACCATCCCATAGCCTGTCCAAATCCGTCTCTCCTGGGAGCCTGCCAGAGATACGTCCTCTCTAGCTGCTGAGGACTGAAGACTGGCTTTCGGACACCAGAGGGAGCTATAGCAACTGCCAGCAAAAGTTTCAACATTCAGTCCTCAGCTGCTAGAAGGGATTGACTACCCAACTGTACCTGGACTGGCCCGGAGAGACGAAGAGGAATTGTCACATTCAGTCTCCAACTCTGTGGTCTTTTCCATCATGGATTTGCCAAAGAGGTTCTCCCCTTGGCATGGGACATCGACCAATTTGTCTTGAACCCACTGCTCGAGGTCAGAAGACTGTAGCTAAGCTTGGCGCAGGGCACAGATGCCCACCACGGCTACTCTAGTCGCTGACTTGAAGCCTTCATAGGCTGATCAATTTATTTATTTATCTGCATTTATATCCCGCTTTTCACCGGGTCAAAGCGGTTGGGGGATACATTTAACACGAGGGGATATGAGACACATACACTAATACTTACAGGGAACATGGGCAATGGAGGGTTAAGTGGCTTGCCCAAGACCACAAGGAGCACCTGTGGGACTAGAAACCCCAGTCCTTCCGGCCCAAGGTTGCTGTCCTCTAGTGGGATTTGAACCACCGACCTTCCGGCCTGTAGTACATTGCCCCAACTACTAGGCCACTCCTCCCTCCAAGTTCATGATCAAGTCATGAACTTGGAGCACTCATGGATGGCTCTGGCCAGGTTCTTGAACTGCTGTAGGTGTTCCTCGGAGAGACCAGCTTCTCCGCCTCCAATGCGTTCAAAACACCGCCGTTCATATCCTAACCCATGCCTCTCGCTTTCACCACATCACCCCCCTCCTTTTACGTCAGCACTGGCTCCCCATTTCCTTCTGGATTCAATTCAAGCTTCTTATTTTCGTCCACAAATCTATTCACACAGGTATCCCCCCCTTTACCTTGCTGATCAGGTTCACCTTCACGCCCCTCACCGTTCCCTCCGTTCCATTCATGCAAATCGCATGTCCCTTCCCTTCCCTCCCAGGCCCACCTGGAGTCCACCCGTTCCACAGCTTTTTATTTCCTTGGCCCGAGGCTCTGGAACTCGCTCCCCCCTGCCCTCCGTTTAGAATCATCTCTCACTGCCTTCAAAGCAAAACTGAAAAAGCACCTTTTCTGCTTAGCTTACGACCTACCCCCTTTCCCCTCTCCCCACTGATGTGCAGCCTTATATGCTTTCCTGTCCCACCCCCTTGTCATCATAGCATTCCCTGCCCCTTTTGTTATCTGTTGCTCCCCTGTCCCCTTTCCTTCTTCTGTCCTTACCTTTTTCTCTTCTGTCCTGTTTCTAAAATTTAATGGCGTTCCTTTTCCTTCTCCTGCAGCTTTTTGTAATTTCTTGATTTTCATTGTAAACCGCCCAGATGTTCATGTTATGGGTGGTATAACAAGTTTTTAATAAACAAACATGAGCCAGCAGTTTGTTGCATCCCATTGCTAAAATCTCACGAAAATGAATACTAAATGGAAATTACACTTACCTGGTAATTGATGTTCCTTGAGGGAGTACAGTTCAGTCCTCCACCACTGGGTAGTGCAACTCCTCCTGCAACATGGAGACTGGACAAGTCAAACTTGTGACATCACCGGGTATATCCTGCTGGTCTTCTCCCATGATCCCCCAGTGACCTACTGTCAAAGCAGACTCAAAGGAGCAAACAAACAACCAGTTAAAGTACTAAATACAAAGCTATGCTCAAACTTCAACTTTAAAATCACAGGGCCCCAAAAAGAAAGGCCGAAAACACCCTCCTCTGTGCCCCTGTCCCCCTGCGCACCAAACAGCGGAAGACAGAGAGCTAGAAGGAAGGAGAACTAAGGAAGAGTATAGGCAGAAAAGGTTGCTCTCGCGATTACCTGCCAATCAGAGCCCGTTGCCGACTCTAGGATCCGAAAGCATACTCGGAACTGACGCCTCGCGTCTGAAACATCCATCCCCGGGCGGGAATGAGGACTGAACTGTACTCCCTCAAGGAACATCAATTACCAGGTAAGTGTAATTTCCATTTCCTTATCGGTCCTACAGTTCAGTCCTCCACCACTGGGATGTACCAGAGCAGTAATCATTGGGAGGGACCTATCCAGTCGGCTCGGCCCCTAAACGAACAGAGCAGGCACCGACCCCAGCCCGCTCCTCACGTCAACAGGCGGTAAGCCAACCAGGAAGACACGACCGAGAGCCCACTTGGATCCTCTTCACTGGTGAAAACAGCACAGAACTCTGCCCCAAGCAGCACTAGTGCTTCAGAAAGACAAACTCGCCATCGCAAACACACTGAATGCCCTAGAAGCAGACCTACTGAGAAGGCTACCGGAGCTCCGCCTGAAAATTCCGCTTGAGCTCCCCCTTGGCTCTCGACCCCACCAGGGTGTCAAGTGTTAGCAACCGCTGCTCTCCCACAGAACCCGCCTCCACGGAGGGACAGGCAGTGAAGAGACCTCCCAGAAAGCGACAGAACCTCACCTAAGGTCCAAGGAACACAGGTTACAAGCAAAGTGTTCTTGCGTAAGTCCCAAACCGACAACTAAACAGGCACAGCCGGATTCCACGAGGGAGAACGGAACCGAGGTCCATCCAGACAGAGGTGGGAAGCAAAAAGAGGGAAATGGAAAAACCACCAGCGTCAAACACCCTATTTGTCACACTTCTTAAGGGCTTTATTCTTTGCAACACAAAGTAGCTCTACAGCTATGTCCTGGACCAGTTGGAGTCTTTAATTGAGAATGCAGCTAAGCAATGAGTTGCAATAAACCAAGCGTGATCCACCAAGGGCTATAAGAGGGTGTCAAGTGCCCCAGAGTCCAGCGTTGTTTCAGAAGAAGTGGAGTCTTACATGGTGTGACAAAAAAGAAAGGAGACTGGTAGCCACGCCCACGACGCAATGCCAGTAGGCCAACCGCTTACATCACCTGGATATGCCCTCCGGAATTGGAGGAACCATGCAGAAGTAGCAATCGCCGACGTGATCCATGGGCCCTCTCCAGATCATTGGAACCGCAAAAGACTTTGATGGTCTTTTCCCATCCATCCACAGCCTGAGATCTGCTACACATGTATTGCAGCATATGTGTGGCGCCTAGCTTTTATCCTGATCTTTTATTCTGCAGCCAAAATATAAATTGTAGGCTTTCTGAACCGCCAGTCATATGCCATTTTTGTGATGTAAAAGTCACATCACCACAACTAGAGCAAAAATTATCTGCATGATTAACACCAGGACGAGGAATCGCCAAATATGCTGTGAGTGACCTATCGGTATAAAATAAATGTGTCTTTTTTTTTTTTTTTTACTGTCAAGCAAGGCAAATTTAAGTAGTGACTGCATCAACTGGTTTTGGACAGTTATTTCGATTGGTTGCAAGTAAAGATTATGCAAGCTCATGCAAATGTTGCAGAATACACTGGTAATGGTCCCCACTGACTAATGAAGAGCACATATCTTAGCAACCAGCCCCAGTCGGCCATTTTCACAATGACCTCTGAAAGGCATAGAATGGACCGGGCCACGGCCCCGTACCAATGCGTCGATGCTATCCAGTAGCCTCATATGTCCTCTGCTAAACATCGACCCGTCGCCGCAGACTGACAGGTCGCCATGAGGTCCAATATGGGCTGACCGCATCTGAGCACACGCGGCGCGCACACCGCCTGATGCAATCTCACTCCTCCGGCAAACACTCGGACCCCGCTAAGGACTTTCGCCACCACAGTGTCCCCACCAAAACGCAGGCCGCCAAGGCTTCAACCACGCACGCTGTCCCTTCGCTCGGGCCACCCTGACCACCCGACCGACTCCACCCTGCCGATCGAAATAGGCCACCATCCCGGAGATCTCAGACAGCACCTACAGCGCTCGATCCGCTACCGTGTCCGTGAACGCCTGCCATGGCTGACGTACCGCGTACCATTCCAGTCAGACGATGGAACACTGGGCGTGCTGCGTACACTAAAACGCCTTGTACATAAAGGATCCCCAAAATGTAGCTGAGTCTAACCACGCTCCGGCCAAGCTCCCGGAAGAAAGGGACAGAACCTTATAAAAAAGAAGTGGGGACAATTAGGAAGGCTTTCCTGTTTGATTATTCTTTTTTTTTGTTTTTTTTGTTTTTCCTTTTTACAACTCCATAAGGGCCACAAGGCACACAACCGAACAGGGCATTGTCCAGAGAACGCAAGGCCCCTCCTCCAGGCTGACTCCACAGCCTAAACCGGCAGTCACCTTGGCTGATGCCGAGCAGCGCGGAAGCCAACTTGTAAGCCCAGCATATGAAGTATGCCTACTAGTACAGCATTCCACAATGGAGGGACATGTAACCGGACGGCTTTGAATATGAACCTACAGATATCCCGCGCTTGCTCCAAGACAAGCACTGTGCAGCCTACTGGTCTTCTCGGAGCACTGCCACGACCCGAAGACCTAAACCGGCCAGCAAAAGACGACGTACACTGGGCCCGAAGGAACCTGGTTGAACGGATCCCAGCACTCCCTGTATTGTTAGGATCGGAGCCTCCCCCCAAGGACTCAGCCCTGGCTGGAACCGGCTGAGCATAACTCCAGGCCCTGCGGCGAGCCCCCACGAAGAAGTGGGACGCAACGATGCCTTGAGGAAAGGGAAGGCCCAATGGGTGAAGCAAGTTGCTAGCCGACCAAGGGAGTAAACCCCACACGCGCACCTCAATGGAAGGTCGGAAGAACCGAGGATTCTGGTCCCACAGGTGCACCTGCTAGCCTTTAACAACATACACCTCCGCAGGTACAAAAAACTTAAATTGTGAGCACCTTCAGGGGTAAGGGGAATAGACCACAGCCTCCGACTGTTGACCACCTTGTCTTGCACAACAGACAGCAGCACCCCACCAAACAAATGATTGGGAATATATGACCTCAGAACCCCAAGACAGAGGTAAAACAGTAGAACGTGCAGTGGACGTGAATTTCCAGATCTGCCAGCCCCCCCGCCCATATTGAGAAGAGGCAGAGAAGAACTGTACCGGCGGATCTGGAGGGGTGCCTCCTGGACAGCCAGGCCACCGAAGGGAAAGCTGATGACTGAGGCCCAAACTCCTCAGGATGGCCCCGTCTTGCATTGGCAACCCCATGCAACACCATGACAACCCCGCTCACGATATCCCAAGCGATCTCTGTCATTGCTGCAACAATCACCTGAGCATGAGATCACAGACGGAACACGGACATGCAGACGCACTCAAGGAGAGTGCACCTAAGAAGTATGAGCATATCCAACATCCAGCACCACATGTCCAGGTGTCCCACTCCTGTCACCCAAAACACAGGACGCTTGAACCTAGGTGACCGTCATAGCAAAGACAGGGAGGCCTGACTGCCGCTATCAACCCTTCCAGGACCCTGGAACACTAAGCCCCGGACTGTGCCATCCAGCAACACTTCTCACGATCCCCAGCAGGGGCCTTTCCCCAGATGGCCCAGATGGGCAGTGTTCCCGCCAAATGGGCAAGCTGCGCTCTGATAACATAGTGCAGAAAACCAAATCAAAGTGTCTTAACCTAGCTAATTTTTGTCTAATAGTGATCATTCATAATATCAGCCAGGCTCAATCATAACATTAGTATTAATGATCTCTAAAGATTGAAGAGTTACTAATGTAACACTAATTGGGTTTTTTTTTTTTTTTTTTTAAAGAGCTTCAAAGGCGATCTTGGAAACTACAGACCAATGAATCTGAGTTCAGTGCCAGTTAAATGATAGAACTTGTTCTGAAAAGCAGCACCAAGCTGTCTTTTCAAAGGGTTAATAAACATGTGAGTAAGCCAAATGATATGTATCTGGATGTTTTAGAAGGTACTTGACAAAGCCCCTTATGAACTTCTCCTGAGGAAGGAGATGATGTGCTATTATAGAATGGGAAATGGATCAAAAACAGGAACACAATAGGACTAAATGGCCAGTTTTCTCACAGGAGACCCGTAAATACTGGAATGTCTCGGGATCTGCACTGGAACTGGCATCTGGTAACATCTACTGCACTGAAATGATCTGGAAAAGAGATCAGCAAACATGGCGATCAAATTTGCAGATGGCATAACGACATTTAGAGGCTGTCTGCACAATTTCCAAGCGTATAAACATGGAAATAGCATCCTTATGTAAATGACAATTTCAGAAAGGGCTCAATTTGTAGGTGGTTGTGCCGCCGATGACCCTGAATGGCCAAATCCTAGCACGGAAACCTGCTGCTGACAGACGTCACTAACTGCCAGAATGCAGACAAAGGTAAAGGCACCCCCCAAGAAGTAAAACCCAAACCAATCACATTGCATTCAAAGAACTATAAACTATCATGAAATTAAAAGGAAATTAAAATTAAAAGGAAATTAAAATTAGAATTAAAATTAAAAGTAACAGCAAAAGGAAGTCCTTATCTGGGTGTAGCCGCGTGGAACAGCGTCGTCTGCTCAAACGCGGGGCTGCTCCGCTCTCCGCCACGAGGCCTCAGCCCTGCCGAGAAAATGGCGCCAATCCGAAGCAGGCCCGCTTGGCGCCAAACACCACAGAGGCGGCAAGAGCTCAGAGCCCCTCCATGCGGACTCGAGAGACTCCCTTGTGGCGTCGGGATGCAGCAGTTACCCCGCTGTAGCTGCGGGGTGAAGAGCTGTCCAGACACGCTGCTGCCTCGTGCCACCAGAAGTAGCAGACGCTGCGAGCCCCGGCCCACCGGCTAAAGAACCTCGAACGGCCTGAGGCTCCCGCCGCGATGGGAATCTGCCGCATGGACACTGCCAAAATGCAGGTGTTCCACAGAGCTCTCCCCCGTACAGTCCTGGGGGAGAGATCATCACCGGGCACAGAGACCGAAGAATCCCAAGCAGAGAGGCTAGCTGGCAGCGTGAACTTTGAAAAGGGACAGAACCCCCCTTTACACTAAGGCAGACTAGGTGAAAATAAATAAAGTAAAAGTAAATGAAATTAAATGAAAATGAAAATGAATTCAATTTACAGGATTACACCTAAAGAAGGGCAAAAGAAATGCAAGGTAAATCAAATCCTGACTAACTGCTCCTAAACTGCTTCTCAAGTGAGCCCAGCACCTAGGCTCACTACGTCCTCATGCTGCATGGAGACTGGACACACTGGGGGATCATGGGAGAAGACCAGCAGGATATACCCAGTGATGTCACAAGTTTGACTTGTCCAGTCTCCATGTTGCAGGAGGAGGTGCACTACCCAGTGGTGGAGGACTGAACTGTAGGACCGATAAGGAATCCCAAATATTTTTTCAGGCTAGTACACGAAAGCCTCGGCGATTGATGCTGCGAAGGAAGGAGAAAGATAGAGAATGAAAATAAGGACTTAGAAGAGGGAGATGGATATGGAATGAGGGATAAGCACAGGAAGGTATATGACAGGAAGAAAGTAAAATTAAAGGAGGAGATGGGGGGGCGGGGTCCTGGGTTGGGAGAAGATGAATCTACTCACATCCCTCACACGTTCATCCTTACTGCATACTATCTAAAATCCCCCATGCCACCCATACTCTCAGCCACCTTCAAGAACCTTCCCCAATGTTGCCATATACACATTAAGCCTCTCTCCCAAACCCATCATTTCCCCTTCATGCTGATTTAGGCCTACTCTTTACTATTTCAGATTTATAACCCAACATTCTGTTGCACTCAGTTTACAGTAGTTAGAAAATAGCAGCAGCCAAGCTGCACCTCAGACTGCTTTCTTTCTCTGCTGGACTGGAGCATCAGGGAAACAATGCAGTGCCACAGTTCAAAATATGATGCTCTGGCCTAGTGCAGGCAAAGAAAAAGCCCACTTCTTCCAAAATACTGCAGATGTAATCTCAAAATCAATACAGCACCAGAATTCCTAAAATTACTGTGATGAGCATACCTCAGATCTATAGACCAGCTGCCAGGAGCCACTATTACCCTGTTTATAAAATTCCAGGAATGGATCCGATTTACCAAGAAAGTCCTGTCAATAATACAGAAGATAGAAACAAGCATAATACATACAATGATAGTCTCTTAAAATTAAATGTATTCATTGTTACTACATACCAGAGAGACCTGACAGTGCAGTCAACAATATAAATTAATTAGTCCACAAATGGCATGATCAGCATTAATACTGAGAGCTTCTGCACACATGGGTTTATTATGAGAGCTCAGACTGAGCACACCAGATCAAATAGGCCAAGTTACAAACCCAAGCGACAGAATGCCCATGCTACTCCACTGTACACAGAGTAAGAGGGACAAGTCTGATTGGTTGACTGCCCCATCACTTTACTGTTGTGGTCAACATTATTGGTACACTTGCATTTTAGGTATATTGTGTACAATATCTTCAGAAATAGTTGGAAGTATTCCAACTATATGTCATCATAATATTTTAATAGTATGTTCAAAGGTATACAATAAAAAAAAAAGATGACTGTGCAACTTAGGTGTAATAATTTCTGAGAAATAAACAAAACAAAATATGACCTGGACAGGATTAATGGCACCCTTCACTGCTATTTGGTTGCACAACCCTTGGCAGTAATGACAGCTTACAAATGTTTCTTCTAGCAATCTATAAGTTTTGTGCATCTGTCTGCTGGTAGTTTTTCCCACTCCAACTGTGATTTGTTCCAGCTCATGAATGTTTCCAGGATTCCTTTTACCAATGGCAGATTTCAGCTCTTTCCAAAGGTCCTCAATTGGATTGAAATCAGGGCTCATCGCTGGCCAGTTTAAAATAGTCCATTTATTTCTTTTTAACCACAGTTTTGTACTTTTGGATGTATATTTTAGGTCACTGTCCTGCTGCAGGACCCATGTTCTTCGACCCAGAACTAGCTTTCTGACACTAGGTAGCACATTTCACTCCAAAATACCTTGGTAGTCCGCTGACTTTGTGATTTCTTTAATATGTTCCAGGTCTCCAGTTCCTGAGGCAGTTAAATAGCCTCACAACATTATTGAACCTCCACCATATTTAACTGTAGGAAGGGTGCTTTTTCCTTATAAGCTTCACTTCTTCACCTGTAAATGTAGCGCTGGTCTACGTTGCAAAAGAGCTGAAGTTTGGTTTCTCAAAGTGGGTTTGGACAAAGATCAGGCGTGCCTTTTTATGTCTGTCTTTGAATAATGGGGTCCTCCTTGGCCTTCGCCCATGAAGTCCTTCTTTGTTTAGTGCATGGCGAATGGTGCGGGTTGAAACCACCACTTCAGATTGTGCCAGGTCAGCCTTAAGCTCTTTGGATGTTGTATGTGGTGTTTTCCCAACAGTTCGCACTAACCTTCAAAGACTTCTTGGATTAATTTTCCGCTTCCCACCACATCCTGGGAGTTTCTGGACAGTTCCATGAGCAGAAAACTTCTTAATAACATTGCAAACTGTAGACACACGAATCCCAAGGTCTTTGGAGATAACCTTGTACCCTCCTTTGAAGTTTCCTGATAATGGCTTTTCTGACGGTCTCAGGCAGCTCTCTTGCCTTCATCATTGTGAAAATGGAACAGGGAGTGAATGTGTTCAGAACTCAGCTGCACAGGTAAGTTACAAATGCTCATTTAACCTCTTTTCAAATCGCTTCATTGGCTCACTATTTCCATATGCAGTTCAAACTTCTACTAACCTATAACCATTCTGCTGCTCCTCACTATCTTTCTTCTCTTCTCTCTCTCCCTACACTCCTCTTCGGGATCTCCGCTCTTCTGGAAAATCGCTTCTATCAATGCCCTTCTCTTCTACTTCCAACTCCAGACTTTGATCCTTTCACCTTGCTGCTCCATACACCTGGAACAAACAACCTGAGTCTACAGCAGGCTTCATCTCTGGCTCTTTTCAAATCCAGACTTAGAACTCACCTCTTCAAGGCAGCTTTTGGATCCCGATCCGCTCAGTCTCCCATGCGTTTCTTACCATTCACCTAGTTGTATCTCTATCTTCAACTGTTGTGTTTGTCTTGACTAGATTGTAGGCTCCAATGAGCAGGAACAGCGCTGTGTATGCCTTGTAGCTCTATATAAATGATCAATAGTAGTAGTAGTAGAACATAACCATTTTAAACATTAGAGGAGTGGAGGAGTGGCCTAGTGGTTGGGGCAAGGTACTTCAGGCCGGAAGGTCGGGGGTTCAAATCCCTAGAGGACAGCAACCTTGGGCCGGAAGGACTGGGGTTTCTAGTCCCACAGGTGCTCCTTGTGGTCTTGGGCAAGCCACTTAACCCTCCATAGCCCATGTTCCGTGTAAATAGTTATCTCCAAGTTATAATGCCCTGTTCAATGTAATTTCAGTTTGTTCAATGTAAACCGCACTGATGCAGAATAGTGCAGTATATAAGAGAATATAAATAAATAAATAGAGCCATTATTCATCAGTTGATTCAAGTCATGCGAGTACTGAGAATTGATCACTGCAGTGGAAATGTGGTGGTTCTGTTCTAACTGATTTGAATTGTTTATAAGGGTGCCAATAATCATGTCCTCACTTGAAACTCTCACTGTCATTCTGTATTACAAGTTTTAGTACTTTCACTCCTGGACCATTGTAAGTCTATTTTCAGGTCTCTCAAAAGCTACTTTGTCTCCTTTACAGTCAATTCAAAATGTTGCCACGTGTCTTCTAACTGGCTGCAAACGATTTGAGGATATTAGATCTCAAATGTTTGCTCTGCATTTCGAGTGTTATACAAGGTGATTATGATTACCTTTAAATGTTTGCACAAAATGGTCCTATTAGTTTGTCATCTCTGCTTAAACCATACTGTCCTTGCATTTTACGCTCTTAGGAGACACATTAGGAGATGTTCCTTCTTTTAAATCAAATCATCTTCAGTCCATATGCAAGTGAATTTTCTCTATGACTGTTCCATCTATTTGGAACTCTTTGTAGACTGATTTGCATGCTGAAGTAAAACTGATGACTTAAAAAAAATGAAATGTCATTTATTTAAACAGGCTTTTTCTGAATTTTGTCTGATGGGCAAGTTTGGTGTGTGGGCATTTATAACTTGTGCTGAGCCTATGATGGCAATTATGATATAATATAGCAGTGTTTTTTAATGGCTATTTTTCAATTATGTTTCTATTTGTCCTTGTTGTACATGATGACTTATCGTGTATGTATTTTGTAACCTGCCTCGGCGATAGTGCAGAATATAAATCCTTTTAAACAAACAACTGTCAGTGACAGAATGAAGAAAGGTAAACTGAAACACGAGGTGAAATACCTAGGTGTCATTCTAGACAAAACACTCAGCATGGTACCCCAGTTAAAGCAAATATCCAAAACTATATTATATAAACTAAAGCAAATATCCAAAACTATATTCTATAAACTAAGAATCATCCAACACTTGAGACCACTTATTGATCACATGGATTTCAGAACAGTAGTCCAAGTCCTCATCACACCCCATTTCGACTATTGTAACAGTATATTACATGGAATGCACAAAAAGAATCTAACTATTCTGCAAATGGTCCAAAACGTCACAGCCAGAATCATATTCAAAGCAAGACTGTCAGACTACATTACACCCATCCTGTAAAAACTCCATTGTCTCCCAATTGCCAGCAGAATAAAATATAAAGTCATAATGATCACTTTCAAGCTGATTAACAATAAATCCCCATCCCACTTCTCATCTCTTTCACCTCCAATCAGATAACAAACCAGAAGTACCAACTAGGACACACTCACAGTCACAACCTCAATCCGGAAAACAAAGCAAATCACTAGTAATAGGGCTTTCACCTATACAGCCCCCACACAATGGAACTCTCTCCCAGAATCCTTAAGAATAATCAAAGACCTCCAGTCTTTCCGGAAAGAACTAAAAACATACCTGTTCATTGAACACTACAGCACCGATATCCCCAAAAACACCATCACCACAGTCACCACCTCAACACCTACTCCCCCCCCCCCATTATCTGCCCCCCCCAAGTAAAATTACCTCAAATTAACCTCAATCTATCTGGTCGTATATACAAGAAACAACTTCCTGATTGTGATAGAAATGTACATAGTTGATGTAATATTTTTTGAGAAGTGATGGGTATGTTTCGGAGACTTTTACCTCCTTGAAGAAGCACTGGCGAAACACCTGAGATGGCATCTGGAGCGGCATTGGGGATTACATGATTAAAGATGTGTGATTTTGTGGTTTATTGTTCAACAGTTCTGCATACCAGATAACATGCTCTGTGGGATGGAAGGCTTGATTGCTGAAATTTTCAATTGGTTTTATGGGTGATTTACCAATATCTATTTAAGGAGTTTTTGAGGATCAGTGATGTTCTTGGGAAGAACCAAGGGCTAAGGAATGATATGCCCTTGGTAGTGCATTGATAATACACTGAGATCCTTCTTTCCTTCAGAATATGAAACATTATCCCCAGTTTTGTTGAGAGTGGAATAAAGTTGCATTGGGAATAATCAATGTCCTAGTTTTTATACTATTTCTTACTGTTTCCGTTTTTAATAGGTATTGTTTTATTTGATTTTTTTGTTTGTCAGATATGTGTGCATATATAGTCCAAAAACATTTCACTGGCCACTTTTTTTAAAGGAGATATTGGACATTAAGGAGTTGAACTGCAAGGGTGCCAATAATTTTGACCACAACTATAGAAAACTTTGTGCACCATGGGTTGGGCTTGCAGTCAGCACCATCAGAGAATCATGCAGTATACCGACATTATCCATTTAGTTTAGGATTACAATTTAGCAGGCCTAAACTAAACAGATAACATATCCATTTAACGGATGAATATTTACACTGAATGGATACATTTTAGGGCTGCCCAGCCCCACCCCTAACCCATCCCACAATTATATAGTAACATAGTATATAACGGCAGAAAAAGACCAGTATGGTCCTTATCTGCCGTCATATTCTATGTTACTATGGATAGTATCTGGTCATTTAGCAATTTAAACAGCTAATTACTATCTCTATAATTTTTGATAATATATGAATTCATCACAATTATTCAACAACCAGAAAATGCATAATTTGCTTGACTATCAAAGCCACAACTGCAAAGGAAAACATACTATAATTACCTTCTTATCCAGGTTCCGCGCTTCAATTTCTAATGTGACCACTCTATTGTCTTTGATCTCTTCGGCAAAAATCTGTTCCATGGCAGAGAAATACAGAAAGGTTACTGAAGCACATGAATGTTCAGCTTAGCAGCAAAGGATCATCATCCATCAGTTTTCTGTACTAAGGTTTCTTCCACAGACACTCAAACACAAAAGAAAAGGAATGAACAGACTACATGTGTGCATAGACAGTGCTTCTCAAATAAGGTCAGAATAGTGCACCACATAATAGCACTCTGGTATCATGGTACTACCTTTCCAATGGAGGATACTAGGAAATGTTAGCAGTTACCTTCCGCTCAGGTTGGGAGGCGACACTCCTTGGACATTCACCTAGCGACTACAAAATGTTGAGATAATTACCTGGGATAACCATCCACTGCTATATCCTCCCCTCCTCACTCAGGCACACATACACATGCTGTCAAGCCTACCAAAAAAATTATTGCAATGCTTTAACAAGAAACCTTTATTATAGAAGCTTAAGTATATTGTCTAATTACACCTAGCAAGCAGCATAAGCATACCCAATGAGAGAGTTTGTGTTCTGTTCCCACTAACTCTCCCTGTACATTTCTTCTCCTACTTACTTTATAGACCTTTCAGCATGTACACACTCATATAGTCTTCTCTCTATTTTTTTCTCACCCACAAACATGAACACAAGCGAGGGGCATCTTGAACAATTTTCAGAAGACTGTGTTCGTGAGAAACTAGCTAAACTTAAAATAGACAAAGCGATGGGACCGGATGGGATACACCCTAGAACACTGAGGGAACTTGGGGACATTTTAGCAGCTTCACTGACTGACCTTTTCAATGCCTCGGAGTCAGGAGTGGTGCCAAAGGACTGGAGAGAGGCTCATGTGGTACCTTTACACAAAAGGGGAAGTAAGGATGTGATTGAAAACTATAGGCCAGTTAATTTAACTTCGGTGGTGAGTAAATTATTGGAAACGCTGCTGAAAGAGAAAATAGTGAGGTTTCTGGAGTCCAGCGGATTACAGGATCCGAGGCAGCATGGATTCACCAGAGGCAGGCCTTGTCAGACAAATCTGATTGATTTCTTTGACTGGGTGACCAGAGAGTTGGACCAAGGGAGAGCCCTAGATGTGGTGTATTTAGATTTCAGTAAAGCCTTTGACACCATTCCTCACAGGCGACTTATAAACAAACTGAGCACCCTAGGGATGGACCCTAAAGTTACTGTTTGGGTTAGAAATTGCTTGAGTGGGAGGCGACAAAGGGTGCAGGTAAACGGAGCTCACTCTGAGGAGAAAGCATAGTTACTCACCTGTAACAGGTGTTCTCCAGGAGCAGCAGGAATCAGTCCTCACATATGGGTGACGTCGGCACCGATGGAGCCCCCATGCGGAGCATTTCCCCAGCTTTCAAAGAAAGCCTTTGGGAATGCAGCGCGCATACGCGGTGCCCTTCCCACCCAAGGGTGCCATCTTGCTCAGTCTGATGACATAGCTAAAGACAGCAAAAAACAAAATAAAATATATGACTGCAACTCCAAGGGGAGGAGGGAGGGTTGTGAGGATTGATTCCTGCTGCTCCTGGAGAACACCTGTTACAGGTGAGTAACTACGCTTTCTCCAGGACCAAGTAGGAAGTCAGTCCTCACATATGGGACTCCCCAGCTTAAGGCTACCGGGGACCCAAAGCTGAAAAAATGAGCTCCCTCTAGAGCCTCTCTCTGAGAACGCCCCCGAACGGTAGCCCAACACAAGGGCCGGAGGGCAGGAGTTGCCTATACCTCAAAGAGATTACAGAGTACCGCCTGTCCGAAAGCACTGTCCCTGTGGGGCTCCCTCTCGAGGCAGTAGTGAGCCGCAAAAGTCTGGCTTGAAGACCAAGTAGCGGCCCGGCAGATGTCTGCCAACGGAACAGAGCGGAAATGAGCAACTGACGCAGCCTTCGCCCTGACACGGTGACCCGTGACTCGACTCTGCAAGGAGAGGCCGGCTGCCCTGTATGCCCAGGCAATACAATCTGCTACCCAAATGGACAGAGTACGCTTGGAGACAGGTAACCCCAACTTATTAGGGTCAAAAGAGACGAAGAGCTGAACAGTCCTTCGATGTCCCTGCATACGGTCAAGGTAGAAGGACAACGCCCTCTTACAGTCCAGGGTATGCAAGACCATCTCAGCCCGGCCGGCATGCGGCCTGGGAAAGAAAGTTGGGAGAACCACCTCCTGATTGAGATGAAAGGAGGAGACAACCTTTGGAAGGAACTTAGGGTGAGTCCGTAAGACTACTCTGTTCCGATAGAACCTAGTGTATGGTGCCTCTGACACCAAGGCTTGAAGCTCACTTACTCGCCTTGCTGAGGTAAGAGCTACCAAAAACAACGCCTTCCAGGAAAGAAAGCGCAAAGGACAAGTAGCCGTAGGCTCAAATGGTGGGCAAGAAAGTTGTTGCAAGACCACATTCAAATCCCACTCAGGGGCAGGTGGACGAACTGGAGGCTTAAGCAAAAGCAGGCCTCTGAGGAAGCGAGCCACCAAAGGGTGACTTGAGAGAGACTGACCCTCCACCAGTGAGTGCTGCGCTGAGAGTGCACTGAGGTGGACCCTAACAGAGTTGGATTTAAGGCCTAGATTGGACAGGTGCAGCAAATACTGCAGCACCACTGGTACCAGGCATGAGAAAGGATCCTCCTTGTGCTGGGCACACCAGGTGGAGAACCTACGCCACTTAAGAGCATATGACTTCCGAGTGGACTGCCTCCTAGAGGCCAAGACCACGTCCTCCACTTCCCTAGGCAGAAGTAAGGGTGCTAGAACTACCCTTTCAGCAGCCAGGCCATCAGATTGAGGGACTGGAGACTAGGGTGTAAGAGAGATCCCTGCTCCTGAGACAGGAGATCGGGTTGCAGCCCCAGAGGAAGAGGAGCGTCCACCGCTAGTTGTAATAGAAGTGGGAACCACGGTTGCCTTGGCCATCTGGGGCCACTAGGATCACCAAGGCCTTGTCCCGGATCACTTTGAACAGTGTTTTGGGCACTAGAGGTGTGGGAGGAAACGCATATAGGAGGCCTGAAGAACATGGTATGAGAAATGCATCTGCTGCTACTCTGAGAGGATGCGGTTGTCTGGAGCAGAACCTGGGCAGTTGACTGTTCAGTGGGCTGGCAAACAGATCTATGGTGGGATGACCCGATCTTAGGAAGATCTGTTGAACTACCAGAGGATTCAACTGCCATTCGTGTGGCTGTAGGATCCTGCTCAACTTTTCTGCCAGGTAATTCTCCTGTCCAGGGAGATAGACCGCCTTGAGAAGTATGCCATGCTTGACTGCCCAGGAGCACAGGTCCTGTGCTTCCTGACAAAGAGGCCGGGACCCTGTTCCCCCTTGCTTGTTCACATAGAACAAAGCAACTTGATTGTCCGTCTGAACTAAGACGGATTGCTGAGAGAGGGCATGAGAGAAAGTCCGCAGGGCTAAGCGGATCGCTCTGAGCTCTAGGAAATTGATTTGCTGTGTGGCCTCCCAAGGAAACCACAGGCCTTGAGTGCATGCTCATTAGCAATGTGCACCCCAACCTTGAAGAGAAGCATTGGTTGTCAGCACTTGAGAGTGTGGAGGTGCTTGAAAAGGCACCCCTTGCAGTAGATTCGGAAGATGAAGCCACCACTGCAGAGAAGCTGCCAGTAGATTGGACACCCTCACTTTGTCCGTCAGGTTTCCTGTGGCCTGTAGCCACTGAGTCCTGAGGCCCCACTGAGCGAGCCTCATGTGCAGGCGGGCATTTGGAGTTACATGGACCGTGGATGCCATGTCTGGCCAGATCCATCAGTCTGTGGGCTCTGTCCATGGGTAAAAAGGCCTTCACTTGAAGGGTTTCTAGTCTTGCTCCTATGAACTCCATGTTTTGTGAGGGGTGCAAAGCAGACTTTGCGAAGTTTATGACAAATCCCAGATGCTGGAGAAGAGACAGTACGGAGGGTGGCTTGATTGGTTTCCTGTGGAGACTGACCCCTGATGAGCCAGTCGTCCAGGTATGGAACGACAAAGAGTCCTTGAACTCTGAGATAGGCCGCCACCACCGCCAGGCACTTGGTGAAAACCCTGGGGGCAGAGGTTAGGCCAAAAGGGAGTACCCTGTACTGGTAATGGTTTCCTCCCACTACAAATTGGAGATATTGTCTGTGGTCTGGATGAATAAGGATGTGAGTATAAGCATCCTTTAGGTCTAAGGAGCATAGCCAATCTCCCTGCTGGAGGTAGAGCAGCAGGATTCCAAGGGTCAGTATCTTGAACTTTTCCCTCTCCAGGAACTTGTTGAGATTGCGCAAGTCTAGGATGGGCCTGAGGCCTCCTGTCCTTTTTGGTACCAGAAAGTACCTGGAATAGAAGCCTTGACCTCTCAGGTGGTGGGGCACCGGTTCCACCGCCTGCTCTTTTAGAAGACCTGCTAACTCCTGCAGGAGTAAGTCCCTGTGCAGAGGGAGTCTTGGAGGCTCCCCTGGAAAGTAGGAGGGAGGTACCTGGTGGAAGTGGAGGAGATAGCCTCTCTGGATTATGCTTAGCACCCAGGTATCCCTTATTACGGCTGACCACCTGTGGGCATACAGGGTCAGCCGGCCTCCTGTGCTGAGAGGGGCCAGCTGAGGAGTAGAGGCTATGCCACTGGAGTCAAAACCCCACTCCCTGCTGTGCAGGAGCCGGAATTGGTGGCTTGGGGGTTTTCTGCCTACGGGGCCCATGTCCCTGCCCCTTGGCCTGCTGACCCTGTTGGGGAGCTACAGAGGCCTCAAAGTGAGGGTATGATTTGTAGGCAGATGACTTCCTCGGGTAAAAGGTCTTTTTCCTGAGCCCTTCTTCTGAGAAGGGGCAGAGTTTTTCTGGACAACCTTGTCTGGGTGAGAGTCTCGGACTCGAGTTCTGCAGCCTTTTCAGCCATGGGCTTGCGAAAGAGGTTTTCACCTCGGCAGGGGAGATCAACCAACTTGTCCTGAACCCACGGCTCAAGGTCCGATGACTGTAGCCTGGCCTGACGGCATGCACCGATGCTGGCCGCAGCTACTCGGGCTGAAGCCTTGAAGCCATCCTAGGCTGCTCGAGAGATAAACTTTGAGAACTCCCGGATCCCCGATGACAGGGTCTTGAACCTCTGCAAAGGTTCCTCGGAGAGACCAGCAGAGAACCCGGCAATCTCCTTTGCCAGGTCTCGAAGGTACATGCCCATGTACAGCTGGTAGGTCTGGACACGGCAAGCAAGCAAGCATTGAGCCCTGGAAGCACTTTCTACCGAGGGCATCCAGGTTCCGGGCCTCCCAGCCGGGAGGCACCAAGGAGTGCATCTTCTGACTCTTCAGACGATGCATAGCCGATTCCACAACCATGGAGTGGTGCAGTAGCTGTGCCTTCTGGAACCCGGGGCTCTTGCGGACTCGATAGATGGAATCGACCCGCTTGCTCAGAACCAGCGTCGAGGCCAGTGCCTCCCACATGCGGAAGAGCAACCGTTCCAGCATCGGAGGAACTGGTACAGTAAAGGCCTCCTTGGGGGGAGAGTCATACTGCAGGGCCTCGAGATCCTCGGCTCAAAGCTCCTCCTCGGGATCCGCGGGGAAGGCCAAAGCCTTGGCCATGTCCCGCACGAAGTCCGAGAACCGGGTCTCCTCCGGGGGGGACCATCTCCGAGGCTCGGACTCCGGTGAGTCCGAAGGGATACACCAGGTCCGAAATGTGTCCGGGGACTCCTCGTCCTCCGTTTCCCAGCCCGACCACTCGGAGGAGGAATCGAGCGGCTCCGGTCGGGCAGGCACCGATGCCATCCGCCCCGACGCCGAGGGTACCAGCGTCGATGACTTCGATCCCGAACGGGAGGCCGAGGGAGACCTTGGCCGAGGATCGACTCGAGAGCGCATGGACTCGAGGATCGGCTCGGCCTCCGGGGTCGACTTGGACGTCGATGTCCCGGTGGTCGGGGCAGATGCACTGGTGAGACCGGCGATCAGTGCCCGCTGCTGTTCCATGAGGGCAGCCAAGCTGCTCTCCAAGGCTGTCAACCTGAGTCCGAGCTCAGGAGACTCAGCAGCCCTGACTCAGGCCCCGACATCGTCGAGCCCGACATCGGCTCCCCCGGAGGAGAGTCCACGAGGACTACAGTACTCACGTGACCCGGGGACTCCGTCTCTACACGAGGTTGTTTAGCAGGCCGCTCCGACTCCAAAGACCCGGGACGGCGCTCGGGGCTATGCGACCTGGCTCTTGAGGAACCAAGTGCGTCCACCGATGCCGCCCTCACGGGTTTCTTCTTCCTGTGATGCTCCTGTGAGGGAGACCCCCTCTCAGAGGAACCACGGCAATGCTCGGGATCGGAGTCCCGAGATGTCGAGGCCTCTGACGAAGTCCTGGCCCAGCCGGACGCGGAGTCAGAGAAGATTCTTTCTTTTTGGTGCTGCCGGCTCCTCAATGCCTTCGAGGACATTTTCCCACACAGGCCACAGATCATTGGGTCATGATCGGGCCCGAGGCAGCGGAGGCAGCAATCATGTGTGTCGGTGAGAGACATAAGTTTCTTACACCGATCACACTTTTTAAACCCGCTGGCAGCCATCATTCCCCAAAATGATTAATTCTTCAAGAACTGACCAAACATACAACAATCACAGCAACAATATTAGCCATATCATCACTACTCAGCCTATTCTTTTATCTACGACTAACCTATTAAATAACCTTAACAAACTCCCCAAATACATCGAATGCCACAACCACCTGACGACATAAACCAAACCAAATATCAATACCATACTCACTCATAACCATTATAACAATTTATGTATTTATACAATTTTTCTATACCGCCACTTCCAGAGATCAGTAGCGGTTTACATGTAACAAAAGTTAATAATAGAGAAGCTATTATTTTACAGCGAACAATTTTACAGAGAACAATTTTAGAACAGAATTAACATAGAACTCAAAACCATATAGAAACTGTTGATAACAAACAATGAACTTGGAGTAACATTTGGTAATGCTTCAAATAAAAATTAATAGCCTTAAAAGGTGATTGTTACATAAATGATAATATTGTATTCAAAAGTTAGGTGATCTGTGAGATGGAATGATTATGAGAGATGTAGTAGTGGTCATTGTCTAGGTAGGGTCTGAGTATGATTGTTGAGCATTGCTTTTCTGTGAGTTCGGAACAATATCATGCTGAAGATTATGGTAATGCATAGTAAAAAGATGGGTTTTTAGTTCTTTTTTGAATGATAGAAGGTCTTTGATTTCTCTAATTTCAATTGGGAGGTTATTCCATAATGTGGGAGCGAAGAATGAAAAAGGTGTTTTACTTGTCTTCTGGTTAGTCTTTCTAATGGAATCTAGGACTTGGATCATATGTAGATTAATTCTTCTTACTTTTTTTACAATCTTACTTTTACCAATTACACCAAACCTACTACTACAATAGAAACTTAGGATACACAGACCAAGGACCTTCAAAGCCCAAAGCAGGAGTTTAACCCTCCTAGTTTCTGATAAGACCTGCAGGACTCTATCCAACATCTTCTGAAGCAACCCAGACACTTTAAGCTAAAGCCTTTTAGATTGGTGGGCTTTTATCCCACTACCTTTTAATTAACTGCTAAACGCTCAACCCAGAGAGCTCCAATCTACTTTCTCCCGCCGCCGGGAGAAAAGGCAGGAGAAAGCCCAGACAGGATTTATTCTGTTTTTTAAGATTTGCAATCTTGTGTGAAATTCACTACAAGGCTGATAGAAAGAGGGCTTTATCCTCTATCGTCGGAGCTACAAGCCGCCACTTACTCAGCCATTCTACCTGTTACAATAACTTGCTGATTGTTTTCAACAAACCATAAAGATATCGGCACTCTCTATTTAATCTTCGGTGCCTGAGCAGGAATAGTAGGGACTGCCCTCAGCCTGCTCATCCGCGCAGAATTAAGCCAACCTAGGACCCTCCTGGGAAACGATCAAATCTACAATGTCATTGTAACTGCCCATGCATTTGTAATAATTTTCTTTATAGTCATACTGATCATGATCGGTGGCTTCGGAAATTGATTAGTACCATTAATAATTGGCGCCCCAGACATAGCATTTCCACGAATAAACACGAGTTTCTGACTCTTACCCCCATCATTTCTCCTTCTACTAGCCTCATCCAGCGTAGAAGCAGGCGCTGGCACAGGGTGGACAGTCTATCCTCCACAAGCCGGCAACTTAGCCCATGCAGGCGCATCAGTTGACCTCACCAACTTCTCACTCCACTTAGCAGGAATATCATCAATCCTCGGGGCAATTAATTTCATTACTACTATTATTAATATAAAACCACCTGCTGTATCACAATATCAAACCCATTTGTTTGATCAGTATTAGTCACAGCAGTACTATTACTATCTCTACCAGTACTAGCAGCAGGGATTACAATACTACTCACGGACCGTAAATTAAATACCACCTTCTTCGACCCGGCTGGTGGTGGGGACGCAATGCTTTACCAACACCTGTTTTGATTCTTTGGTTACCCTGAAGTATATATTTTAATTCTCCCTGGGTTTGGGATAATCTCACACATTGTAACATACTACTCTGGCAAGAAAGAACCTTTCGATTATATAGGTATAGTCTGAGCTATGATATCCATTGGACTTCTTGGATTTATCGTATGGGCTCACCAT
The DNA here is from genome assembly GCA_033557465.1 of Ichthyophis bannanicus. Lineage (NCBI taxonomy): Eukaryota > Metazoa > Chordata > Amphibia > Gymnophiona > Ichthyophiidae > Ichthyophis > Ichthyophis bannanicus. The sequence continues at coordinate 33,499,784 of CM066049.1, forward strand.
ATATTTACAGTTGGCATAAATGTTGATACTCGAGCATATTTTACATCAGCAACAATAATTATTGCCATCCCCACCGGAGTAAAAGTATTCAGCTGACTAGCAACCCTGCATGGAGGAGCAATCAAATGAGACACAGCTATACTTTGATCACTAGGCTTCATCTTTCTATTTACTGTTGGCAGACTAACCGGAATCGTTCTAGCCAACTCGTCCTTAGACATTGTACTCCACGACACATACTACATAATAGCCCACTTCCACTATGTCTTATCCATGGGTGCAGTATTCGCAATTATAGGCGGTTTTATCCACTGATTCCCACTATTCTCTGGCTACACTCTACACAACACATGAACAAAAATCCATTTTGGAGTTATATTTGCCGGAGTAAACATAACCTTCTTCCCACAACGCTTCTTAGGCCTTGCAGGAATGCCGCGACGATACTCAGATTACCCGGATGCATATACACTATGAAATTCTGTCTCATCAGTCGGATCACTAATTTCACCGGTCGCTGTCATTATAATAATATTCATCATCTGAGAAGCATTCTCAGCTAAACGAGAAGTCCTAACTACAGAACAATAACTAATGTAGAGTGACTACATGGCTGCCCTCCACCTTACCACACATATGAAGAACTAGCATTTGTACAAGTACAAAAAGGGTAGGAATCAAACCCACATTTAATTAGTTTCAAGCCAATCACACAACCACTATGCCTCCTTTTTCATAAGAAGTTAGTAAAGCATTTACATTATTTTGTCAAAATGAAATCACGAGTTAAACCCACATGCATCTTCATGGCACAGCCATCACAACTAGGATTCCAAGATGCAGCATCACCAGTATAGAAGAACTACTCAATTTTCACGACCATACCCTAATAATTGTATTCCTAATTAGTACTCTAGTCCTCTATACAATTACAATCATAATGACAACAAAACTAACCAATACTAATACAATAGACGCTCAAGAAGTAGAAATAATTTGAACAGTCCTGCCAGCAATTATTATAATCGCAATCGCCCTGCCCTCACTGCGAATCCTATACCTCATAGACAAAATTAATAACCCACACGTTACAGTAAAAGCAATTGGCCATCAATGATATTGAACATACGAATTTACTGATTTTAATATATTATCATTTAATTCATATATAACCCCATCCAACTACCTCGCCCCTGGGGAATTCCGACTACTAGAAGTAGACAATCGTATAGTAATTCCAATAGAACTACCAGTTCGAATAATAGTCTCAGCAGAAGACGTACTACACTCATGAGCCGTCCCATCCCTTGGTGTAAAAACAGATGCTATTCCAGGACGCTTAAACCAAACTACACTTACAACTTCACAGCCGGGCATCTATTATGGACAATGCTCTGAAATTTGCGGTGCAAACCATAGCTTTATACCTATTGTTGTTGAATCTACACCATACTTTGAATTCCTAACCTGAATTACACTAGTAGAAATCTCACTAAGAAGCTAACACGGACAGCACAAGCCTTTTAAGCTAGCACGGGTGTCTACCAACCACCCTTAGTGATATGCCACAATTAAATCCATCCCCATGATTTCCAATTTTCCTACTTTCATGAGTAATCCTAACCACCACTATTACCATAAAAACAATAAAACACCAACCTATAAATGACATTTTAACAGAAAATCAAACCAAAACACTATCCCCGTGAAACTGACCATGACATTAGCACTCTTTGATCAATTTATAAGCCTGACATTCCTATACATCCCACTAATTCTATTATCAATAACTCTGCCATGAATTTTAATTACAAATTAGCACAAAAGATGAATAGTAAATTGTCTAACAACCATTCAATCCTGTTCCTATTTTACTTCACAAAACAGCTAATAGCCACTATGAACATAAAAGGCCAAAAATGAGCACTTCTATTAACCTCCCTAATAACATTCCTTATCCTAACAAACCTGTTAGGCCTCTTACCATACACATTCACCCCAAACACTCAACTATCAATAAACATAGCCCTAGCAATTCCAATATGATTAGCTACCGTTCTCTTAGGTATACGACACCAAATAACCACATCCCTAGGCCACCTCCTTCCTGAAGGAACACCAACACTCCTGATCCCCCCACTAGTACTAATTGAAACAGTATTTATTCGCCCACTAGCCCTAGGCGTACGACTCACAGCCAACCTGACCGCCGGCCACTTACTTATCCAACTAATCTCAACAGCATCACTACTGCTAATACCAACAATGCCAACAATTTCATTTACAACTACAATAATTCTCCTTATACTTACAATCCTAGAACTAGCAGTTGCAATAATTCAAGCATATGTATTTGTCCTATTACTAACTTTATATCTTCAAGAAAACATCTAATGGCACATCAATCACACGCTTTCCATATAGTAGACCCAAGCCCATGACCACTCACAGGCGCAATCGCTGCACTAATACTAACTTCAGGCCTAGCAACATGATTCCACTTCAACTCAACAAAAATTTTATTTGCCAGCTTAGTTGTCCTATTATTAACAATATACCAATGATGACGAGACATCATCCGAGAAAGTACATTTCAAGGACACCACACACAGCCTGTTCAAAAAGGCCTTCGATATGGAATAATTCTTTTTATTACATCAGAAGTCTTTTTCTTCCTAGGATTCTTTTGGGCATTTTATCGAGCAAGCCTTGCACCAACCATTTAACTAGGAGAATGCTGACCACCAACAGGTATCCTACCACTAGATCCTTTCGAAGTCCCACTGTTAAACACAGCCGTACTTCTCGCCTCAGGTGTCACAGTAACATGAGCTCACCATAGTATCGTATCAGGTAATCGAAAAGAAGCCATCCAATCACTCACACTTACAATCCTATTAGGCCTGGACTTCACACTACTACAAGCCATAGAATACTACGAAGCCACCTTCACCATCTCCGATGGCATTTATGGATCAACATTCTTCGTAGCAACAGGCTTTCACGGCCTACACGTGATCATTGGCTCAACCTTCCTCACAATCTGCCTAATATGACAAATTATATTCCACTTTACATCACACCACCACTTCGGATTTGAAGCCGCTGCATGATATTGACACTTTGTAGACGTAGTTTGATTATTCCTATACGTATCAATCTACTGATGAGGATCATACTTCCGTAGTATACACAATATCAATGGCTTCCAACCATTAAATCTTAGTTTAAACCTAAGGAGAAGTATATGACAATAATTACGATATCAGTAACAACTGGGCTTATCACTGTCCTAATACTTACCGCATTCTGACTTCCCACCATAAACCAAGAAAACTTTCACCATACGAGTGCGGCTTCGAACCATTAGGATTAGCCTGCCTACCATTTTCAATGCGGTTCTTTCTAGTTGCCATCTTATTTCTCCTATTTGACTTAGAAATTGTACTACTCCTCCCAACCCCATGAGCAAACCAATTAAATACCCCATCCACCTCCATCTTCCTAGCAATAATTATTCTCCTACTACTAACACTCGGCCTAATCTATGAGGGACTCCAAGGTGGTCTTGAGTGAGCAGAATAAGAAGTTAGTCTAAAGAAAGACAATTAATTTTGACTTAATAAATTGTGGCAACCCCCACAACTTCTTCATGACAATAACATACAACCTCTACTCAGCCTTTATATTAGGGATAACAGGAGTAATTCTATACCAAACCCATCTCCTCTCAGCCCTAATCTGCCTAGAAGGCATGATACTCTCATTATTTATTACTATATCCTTCTGATGTATCCAAGCCGAATCAACATTATATACACTTACCCCGATAATTCTATTAACTTTTTCAGCCTGTGAAGCAGGCACAGGCCTTGCAATTTTAGTAGCAACAATCCGAACACACGGCACAGATATAATACAAAACCTAAACTTATTACAATGCTAAAAATTCTAATTCCAACCATCATGCTAATTCCAACAACATGCCTAACCAAACCAAAATGATTATGAACAGTATCAATAATCCATAGTCTTATAATTGCCTCACTTAGCCTAACACTATTCTACTATCCATCAGAAACTACACAACTTACAAACAAATACACTACAATCGACCAACTATCTGCACCCTTAATAATCCTATCCTGTCGACTAATGCCCATAATTATGCTAGCCAGCCAAAACCACATAAACAATAATACAATTAGTCACCAACGAACCTATATCTCAATGTTTATTTCCCTACAAATTGACTCATCCTTGCATTCTAACAGAGCGAGAAGATCAATAGCTTGCAACACATTACTGCTACCGAAAGCTATCACACCAAGTGCTCAAAGACAACAAGTAAGCGTGCTTTTGCTCTCTATGCACCGTCCTACTGGAACTCCCTCCCTGCAGATATCCGTGACATAACCAACCTCCCCCAGTTCAGGAAGGCAATCAAACACTATCTCTTCTTACAATACTTCTCCATTACTGATAACATCACCTAACCCTCCTATCCTGAGCCATCTAGACTCCTTCGGAGTAACGAACCACTTGCCATAATTAGTGTGTTTAACTATCCGGATAACCTGTCCTAAAGACAAACATACCGAGTATTATTCCAATTTGTACATAGTGTATATAGTTCACCCCATTCTCCATGTTTAAATTCCCTGTTCTCTGTGAATGTCAATGTAAGACTGTTATACATTGTACAATTTTGGTTACATGTAAACCACGCTGATGATAAATAGTGCGGTATAGAAGAAATACAAATAAAATACAAATAAATATTATTTTACATTACATCTGAAGCAACACTCATCCCAACCCTAGTTATTATTACACGCTGAGGTAACCAAACGGAACGGTTAAATGCAGGCACCTACTTTCTTTTCTACACCCTAATAGGATCACTACCACTATTAATTGCCATCCTCTCATTACAAAATGAAATAGCTACACTATCACTAACCAAATACCTGATTTATTCAACAGATCAACCCAAACATGGCCACTAATCAAATCTGATGATTTGCCTGCCTAATCGCATTCATAGTAAAAATACCCCTGTACGGCTTACACCTTTGACTTCCAAAAGCCCACGTCGAAGCTCCAATTGCCGGATCTATAATTCTAGCTGCAGTTCTACTAAAATTAGGCGGCTACGGAATCATACGAATCTCATCTGTCCTAACCCCATTCACTAAAGAATCAATCTATCTGTTCATTATCTTAAGCCTATGAGGAGTAATCATAACCAGCTCTATCTGCCTACGACAAACAGATCTGAAATCTCTAATTGCATACTCAGTCATATGGGCCTAGTAATTTCTGCCGGACTAATCCAAACTACATGAAGTTTTTCAGGCGCTATCACACTTATAATTGCACACGGATTAACTTCGTCCATACTATTCTGCCTAGCAAACACAAATTATGAACGTACACACAGCCGAACACTACTTCTAACCTGAGGAATGCAACTAATTTTGTCACTCATAACATGATGACTATAGTTGATGACTATGGTGGGATGACTATGGTGGGTTGATGACTATGGTGGGATAGCCAAGTTGCTGAGGTTTGCTAATAGCTATTAGCAAACCTCAGCAACATGGCTCTCCCACCATCCAAACTTGCTAGGAGAACTAACAATCATCTCCGCCCTATTTAGCTGATCAAACTGAACTATCATTATTACAGGAATGGGCACACTAATTACAGCACTGTACACACTAAACATATTCTTAACTACCCAACACGGACCATCCCAAAATCACCTTAACCAAACAAAACCTACACACACTCACGAACACCTTTTAATAACACTCCATATCGCCCCACTACTACTACTTATATTAAACCCAGCCCTTATCTGAGGTTGATATTCATGTAAATATAGTTAAAAAACACATTAGATTGTGATTCTAAAAACAGAAGCTAACGACTTCTTATTTACCAAGAGTACCAAGAGAAAAAGACTTAATAAGAACTGCTAATTACTTATATTTGAGGTTTAATTCCCCAAAAGGGCCCCTGCGAGGTCAAAAGACAGGGCTGCCAGTGAAAAATAGAAAAATGGCGCATATGCTAGTCACTAAGGACAAAAAACGAAAAATGAAGTCCGGGCTCGATACCGGTGTACCAGGCCCATGCGGAAAAGGGAAACCGGCGTCGAACCAAAGAAAACACGGATCCACGCAGAAAAATCAACTTTTTCCTCGGGTGAAAACGAAACACGTCCGTCGGGCTCTGCGGAAAAAAGAAGACTGAGCAAAATGGCACCCTTGGGCAGGAAGGGGACCGCGCATGCGCGCTGCATTCCCAAAGGCTTTCTTTGAAAGCTGGGGAAATGCTCCGCATGGAGGCTCCGTCGGCGCTGACGTCACCCATATGTGAGGACTGACTTCCTGCTTGGTCCTGGAGAAGGAAGTTACCAGTGGTGTGCCCCAGGGATCTGTCCTTGGTCCGATTCTTTTTAACATCTTTGTTAGTGATATAGCAGAAGGGCTGTCCAGTAAGGTTTGCCTCTTTGCGGATGATACCAAAATCTGCAATAGAGTAGACACCCAGGAAGGTGTAGATAACATGAGGGGGGGATCTAGCTAAGCTTGAAGAATGGTCTAGAATTTGGCAGCTGGGATTTAATGTTAAAAAATGCAAGGTCATGCATTTAATGTTTATTTAATTGATATACAGCCATTCGTAGTTACAGCAGAGCGGTTTACAATATTCAAATTATAAGGAAAAGGCCACTGGCCAGAAAGAAGAAAAGAAATTACAGTGTTGACAGGACAGTAAGAGGACAGACATGCATATGAGATAACAGAGAAAACCAAGACAAAAAGGGGAAATGGTAAGGGTGAGAGGAAAGGGGAAGTCAAATGCTTTGGAGAAAAGATGGGTCTTCAGATGAGCTTTGGGCTGCAGATGAGCATTTGGGCTGCAGCAATCCAAGGGAGCAACATAGTATAGGGGGTGAAGTACTTTTGTCCATTAAAGAAGAGCGGGACCTAGGCGTGGTTGTGTCTGATGATCTTATAAGTGGCTAAACAGGTAGAAAAGGCAACAGCAAAAGCTAGAAGGATGTTTGGGTGCATACGAAGAGGAATGGCTAGCAGAAAAAAGGAGGTGATAGTGCCTCTGTATAAGTCTTTGGTGTGGCCTCATTTGGAGTATTGTGTACAATTCTGGAGACCGCACCTTCAAAAGGATATAAACAGGATGGAGTCAGTACAGAGGGTAGCTACTAAAATGGTTAGTGGCCTTCATTATAAAGCATATGTGGACAGACTTAAGGATCTTAATGTGTACACCTTAGAGGAAAGGCGGGATAGAGGTGATATGAATGAGATGTTTAAATACCTCTGTAGCATAAATGCACAGGGGGAGAGTCTCTTTCGATTGAAAGCAAGTACTGCTACGAGGGGACATGGGATGAGTGTGAAAGGAGATAGATTCAGGAGTGATACGCAGAAATATTTCTTTACGGAAAGAGTGGTGGATCCATGGAATAGTTTCCCAGTGAAGGTGGTAGAGGTGAGGACAGTATAGGAATTCAAAAAAGCATGGGACAAACACAGAGGATCTCTAAATGAAAAAAGGGGACTGCTGTAGTTGATATTTATTTATTTATTTATTTACATTCTCTTATATACCGCGCTATTCTGCATCAGTGCGGTTTACATTGAACAAACTGAAATTACATTGAACAGGGCATTATAACTTGGAGATAACTATTTTACAGGGAACATGGGCTATGGAGGGTTAAGTGGCTTGCCCAAGACCACAAGGAGCACCTGTGGGACTAGAAACCTCAGTCCTTCCGGCCCAAGGTTGCTGATATGGAAGGACAGACTAGATAGGCCATGTGGTCTTTTTCTGTCTTCATTTTTCTATGTTTCTTTGTAGTTTGTTCCCAGACGTCATGTCTCATTTCTTTCTGCAATATGTCTTTTTCTTTTTAGTTAACTCATATCCTGCCCCCTGGTTTGTTACATTTATGTCTATACTCGAGCTGCAAATCTGGCTTCAACGCAATAATATGACCATTAACCACAAAAAAACGGAAGCAATGTGTATCTCCAGGAAACCGGGATTCGTGCCCCCGACAACGGTCACCATGAACAACAACAATTACAATATCAAAACAGAGATAAAATACCTGGGAGTAATGCTGGACAGCAACCTAAATATGGACAAGCATCTTCGGATTACCAACCGGGCTATATTCCACAAATTAAGAGTCTTGCAACCTTTACGTAGCATACTCGATCATGCCGACTTCAGATCCGTCGCCCAAGCCCTCATCATTCCACACCTGGACTACTGCAATGCCATACTGCAAGGCCTACCAAGAAAAACTATAAATATACTGCAAATGGCTCAAAACGTTGCCGCCAGAATCATTATGCAAAAAAGGCTATCCGACCACATTACACCTGTCCTAATTGATCTACATTGGCTCCCCATCACGGCCCGCATTCAATACAAAATATTAGTCACCACTTTCAAACTCATCCAGAATGTAGCACACCCTCACATCTCAATAGCCTAATATCCAACATGCCCAACAACAGATGCAGAAGAACAGCAAACCTCAACACCCTCTGTCCCCCGAAATGCTTCAGAAAGGTTAATGCTTACACCAGCAATAGGGCCTTCTCACTTACAGCATCAACACTCTGGAACCGGTTACCAAGAGAACTGCGTGCAACCTGTGATCTAAAAGACTTCAGGAAAAAACTTAAAACGCACCTCTTCCAAGCACATTTCAATTTAACATCATGAGATGCACCCAGACCTATATGAGCAAATAGATATATGTAGCTTATGCATATATGTATATAACAATCCTATGTAAAGTCTTATATGTATGCAACAATCCTTTGTGAAGTCATAACTGTCATGCTTGTGTAAATATGTATATTTTGTAATTTGCGTGAAGTCTAATAGCAATCAACTGTAAATCTATAATCCCTTTTGCTGTGTGATACCACTCCGCCCTAATCGCAGTGTACATACCCCTAATTTCTGGTCAGTACAACCATACCCCCTTGTATAGTAACCGCTGCTGATCACTGGAAGCAGCGGGATACAAATTGTACGCAAATAAATAAATAAATAAATATACTCCTCCACATTTCTGTTCCTATCTTCTGTTGCATCCTGTTCTTCTGTGTCTGAATCTGTCTTTCAAGGCCGAAGAAAACTGTGCTTAATTACTCACATAGTTTCTCTATTACTATGCTGATTGGTAGGCCCTTACAGAAAGAGCACCTGCGATACATGGATAACTGTGGAATGTGATCCTCATGTATGCACAGCTGAACAATGAATAAAATGGGCTTTGGGGTGTTCTGGGCAGCTTTTTTTTTTGTTTGTTTGTTTGATAGCACTGTGTATGACCTCAATGTGAATTAAAAAGAACCATCCATACACAAAGTTGCCTTCCCTTATCAGCTCTATCTTACAGCTTACCATAACAGCATGACCCTTCATGGCTGATAACCTGGGATTCACAGTACCTAAAGTCATTCTCTCCACACACAAGAGGATGCAGCACATGAGCGTTATTAGAAAAGGTACAGAGAAGAGCCACCAAAATGGTAAAGGGGATGGAAAGTTACCCCATGAAGAGAAGCTAAAAAGGTTAGGGCTCTTCAACCTGGAAAACAGACGGTTGAGGGGAGATATGATAGAGGTCTATAAATTAATGAATGGAATGGAACAGGTAAACGTAGATCGATTGTTTACGCCATCAAAATATAGAAAGACTAGGGGACATGCAATGATGCTAGAGGGTAACCTATTTAATACTAATAAGGGAAAATATTTTTTCAGTCAACGTGTAATCAAACTCTGGAATTCACTAACGGAGGATGTAGTAAAAGCTGCTAGTGTAGCCGGGTTTAAAAAATGTTTGGACAAGTTCCAGGAGGAAAGGTCCATAAACCATTATTAAAGGGGACCCAGAATATCCACTGCTTGACCCAGTACAAGCATTGTGGAACCTGTGTCTTTTGGGGAAACTGCCAGGTACTGTGGTAATGAGGCTTCTGACAAGCATAGAAAAAGGGCTGGTTTTAAATCTTTTTCTTCTGAGCTAAAGCATGGCTCAGGCAGGCATTCATTTAAATCAGCACCTACAGAGCAAAGCCACATGATTGAGAGTGCTGAGTAGAGACCACACCCTGCCTCCATGGCAACACAGAGTGCAAATGAGAAACACCTGGGGGGATGGGGCAAGGAAACGGGTCTCACACAAACATTTAAGCTCTCAGGATCAAAGGCAGAGAGAGAGAGAAGCAGAGAGAGAAGCAGGGAGAGAAGCAGGGGAAGGAACAGAAGGAGCAGAGTCAAGACGGGAGTCTTGGACAAGGCAGACACGGGAGTCACGGCAGAGAGGCAAGAAGCCAAAGCCAAGAGAGTCCCGGCAGATTGGACAGTCTAGGAGAGAAAGACTGAGGAGTCTGACCAGAGGCTCTGGAGAATGGCAGAGAAAGTCTGAGCTTCGGCACAGAAAGGATTCTAACAGCAGCTCTTCTACCAGAAACAGCTGTACAGAGTTTGCAAGCCCTTGTGAAGATAGGAACCCAAACTCGGGGAGAATTGTAGAATACAGCTCAGATAGCAGTGAGGCTGCTGAGAATTCAGAAGGAGAGATTTATCCTTCTAGAAAGCCTGAGAGAAAGTCTGTTCCTAGAAGCCAGGGAAGACAGCAGAAACATGTGAGTATCTTGCCCAGAAGTGCAAAGCCATGCAGCTCATATAAGAAGCCTGAAGGGAGAAAAGGGAATCCCTGGGATGAAATGTTTAAGTTAATGCAACGATTGAAACCTGATTGTGCAAATAAAGATCCAGAGCTGTTTCAGGGTGAAACGGAAGACATGGAGATAGAGTTAACTGAATTGGAGCAGGATACAGAGTCTCTAATGGATTGCTCAACAGCTTATGTTTCATAAGGGGAAAAGCTGAATTGCTAGCCAAAGAGAAAATTCAGAACTGTGATAAATGCTCTGAGGTTTTTGAATGCTGAAAGCAAAAGGAAAGGATTACAAATGTGTTTTGCTTAACACTGTTTGAAGCATTAGTCCTGTATGCTGAAGAAAGCTACTTGAGTTCCTTATTGTTTCTGTTATACCTTGTTCATGTTCTAAAGAAGATTTACTTTGCTAAAGTCTGATGATACAAAAGAAAATTAATAAATTTCCTGTGAATTGCCTAAAACTACTCGGACTGCTTATTAACCACAACTAAAAATTCCCAGCAGCATTTGCTCTGGTAAAAAGTCAGTTTAACAAGAACAGTTGGCACACAGTGCTCTTTATAGGCAGCCACCTATACAGGGTGCAGCGTCACAGTACTTGTGACCTAGATTGGCCACTGCTGGAAACAGGATACTGGGCTTGAGAGACCTTGGTCTGACCCAGTATGGCATATCTTATATTCTTATAAGTTCAGGTAACCACATGATTTTGATGATCTTTCAAAAAGTGGCACTACCTACAGTGACTTCATTTTTCTCCAGTTACTATATACAGCTGTGGTTTTAGCAACAATACAGCTACCAGAACCACAATACAACTATTGCGAAGGACTTTAAACGGAGTACCAGAAACCTTTGAAAGAGTTAATATGAAGAATGGCTTAGAATTCACTAGCAGCCTGGAGAGAAACGTGTACCCAAAACCAAGGCCATGTTTAGCAGAATGGGACAGAATGTTTTTGCTTTTTCTAATTCAGCTAAGCAATGTGTGTCTGCTTACTTTGTCCCATAACAAAACTTGTAACAAAAGTAGCGCTGATAACGCAGTGTTTCTATCAATAAATGAGGTGCTCTGGTCTAAGCCAGGTTGAAGGGAATTTACAGGAACTGCTTGAGTTTGCAGGACTGTGGACTCCCTTCCCTTAAAGCCTTAAGAGTACGGAGTTTTTAACATAATTCTGTGTGTGAATTGTTTTATTACTTATTTGCTCTCTCCCCAATTGCTTTTAGTGAAGGGATGAAGCCCATGAGCCCAGGTTCTGTTGCTGGTGAGGGAAGAAGCAGGGTACATTCAGTTGGTGCCGTCCACGGATCTTTTATTTTCTTGATTCAAAGCAAGGCAGAGAGGATTGAGAGTATGGAATACAGACAGTTACAGACTTTAGCATTTAAGAGAGGCAGTCCATATGCATGCAAAACTCTGGGGCACGACTAGTAGTAATGAAACATTGTTATTTCCGGAGAGGCTTCGATGTTGAAATATGAAATGGCAGTAAATATTTAAGGGTGGCTGCCCACTAGTTCCAAGTGTCCTGAGTCTATCATCCTACATAGTGTGAGGCAATGATACATGTAAAAATGTAAGCCGTTTGTATTAGACGAGAAAGTTAAAAGGATAATGTTTTCTGGTTTTGAAAGATTTTGAACTGCATGGCTAGTTGTGCTCTGAGCCGTATTGCTAGATTTGCAAGTTGATATTTGAAATGCTTGTTTTCTTATTAGTAATGTATATCAACTGCACAGATTTGTTTTGTTTCATTCTTTGGTCTTAAGGTAATTTCAATTATTTTCTATATCTGAGGATGTATTTTGGTTTTTAGAGAGGTGCACTTTGTTTTGAAAGATTTCCTGGCTATAGTTTACCAATAAAACAGAGATATGTTGTAGTGCTGTGATTTAGATATACTGAGTTTTGTTTTGGTTTAGTATAAAGTAACTATTTCAATACTGTGAATGATAGTGGATTTCCAGCTTGGGTATTTCTTCTGATGTTTTGGGAAGTGCTGATATTATTAGCATTTCAATTTGTTGTACTAATGCCTTTCCTATTGAGATGACTGTTGTAAAATGTTTTGAAGGAATCATTTTCATATCATAAGGATTTTAGTTATATGCTAATTAGAACATACACAGAGAAAGTTGTCATGTGGATTGAGCAGAAATACATTTATATCTTCTCTATGCAATTCATTTAAAAGTAGAAGGAAGTTCTAATAGTTTGTTTCTTGAAGTCTGTCTCTATAAGTCCTCTAAGATGGCTGCGTCTGTAGTGTGACATTAAGAAATAACTTTGTTCTGTGTGTTGTGGAGATATTCTTAAAGGAGCTGCAAGCTCACACTTATTTGCCCATGGTTTTCTGTTATAGAATAAGAATTTTATCTGATCCACACAACTGAAGAAATATGAATTTTGATAATAGAATTGATGACTGAAATTGTTCTTTTAAAAGAATGTGCAACGTGGGAAATATTTAAAATTCTTGTCCAGTGAATTCTGTGAAGCCTGAGCAAGTAAGAATACTTAGAAGCGGATGACTGATGGAATATAGTTTTTTAAACTAAATGAAGCATATTATTATTGGTAATTAGGTTCCAGAAAGCGTAGTTACTCACCTGTAACAGGTGTTCTCCAGGAGCAGCAGGAATCAGTCCTCACATATGGGTGACGTCGGCGCCGACGGAGCCCTCGCGGAGCAATTTTCCCCAGCTTTCAAAGAAAGCCTTTGGGAATTGCAGCGCGCATGCGCGGTCCCCTTCCCGCCCAAAGGTGCCATCTTGGCCAGTCAGATGACATAGCGAAAAGACAGCAAAAAAATTGCAAGAACTAAATCAGAAGATTGCAACTCCAAGGGGAGGAGGGAGGGTTGTGAGGACTGATTCCTGCTGCTCCTGGAGAACACCTGTTACAGGTGAGTAACTACGCTTTCTCCAGGACCAAACAGGAAGTCAGTCCTCACATATGGGACTCCCCAGCTTAAGGTTACCAGAGACCCTAAGCACAAAAATGAGCTCCCTCTAGCTCAGCAGCACAGAAGGAAGGAATCTTCTCTGAGTAATCTCCAACCGGTAGCCCAACATCCGGGATGGAGGGTAGGAGTTGCTTAAACCTCGAAGAGATTACGGAGGACTGCCTGTCCGAAAGCACTGTCCCTGCGGGACTCCCTCTCGAGGCAGTAATGGGCCGCGAAAGTCTGGCTCGAAGACCAAGTAGCGGCCCGGCAGATGTCTGCCAATGGAACAGAGCGGAGGTAAGCCACTGACGCAGCCTTTGCCCGGACCCGATGAGCGGTGACTCGACTCTCCAGCAAGAGACCTGCCGCCGCATAAGTCCAAGCGATACAGTCAGCTACCCAGATGGACAGAGTGCGCTTGGAGACAGGGAGCCCCAATTTATTAGGGTCGTAAGACAGGAAGAGCTGAACCGTCTTACGGTGCTCCCGCGTACGATCAAGGTAGAAGTTCAGCGCTCTTCTACAGTCCAGGGTATGCAAGACCCTCTCATCTCGGCTGGAGTGAGGCCTGGGAAAGAAGGTCGGAAGCACCACCTCCTGATTGATGTGAAAAGGGGAGACCACTTTTGGAAGAAACTTAGGGTGAGTCCGCAGGACTACCCTATTCTTGTAGAACCGAGTGTAGGGAGGATCAGACATCAGGGCCTGCAGCTCACTAACGCGTCTAGCGGAAGTGAGGGCTACCAGAAATAAGGTTTTCCAAGAGAGAAAACGGAGAGGACAGGTAGCCATGGGTTCAAAAGGCGGGGAGGTGATCCGCTGTAAAACCACGTTCAGGTCCCAGTCAGGGGCTGGGGGGCGCAATGGTGGTTTGAGAAGAAGGAGGCCCCGGGAGAACCGAGCCATGAGGGGGTGGCCGGAAAGAGGCCTGCCTTCCACCGGCACATAATGTGCCGAAATAGCACTGAGGTGAACCTTGACCGAGTTGGACTTGAGCCCAAGATCGGAGAGGGAAAGCAAGTACTGTAAGACCACCGACATCGGGCAGGAGAAGGGATCTTGAGACCATTGAGCACTCCAGTTGGAAAAGTGACGCCATTTAAGGGCGTAGGATTTCCGGGTAGAGGGTCGCCTGGAAGCCAGCACGACTTCCTCCACCTCCGGAGGCAACAGGAGGGGAGCAAGGACTACCCTTTCAGCAGCCAGGCCATCAGATGGAGAGATCTGAGGTTGGGGTGTAGGAGAGACCCCTGATCCTGGGTCAGGAAGTCGGGTTGAAACCCCAGAGGCAACGGGGTATCCACCGCCAGCTGCATCAGAAGCGGGAACCACGGTTGCCGGGGCCACCGGGGAGCGATCAGGATCACGGAGGCCTTGTCCTGGAGAACCTTGAAAAGAGTTTGAGACACCAGCGACATGGGAGGAAAGGCATACAGAAGGCCCGTGGACCATGAGAGCAGAAAAGCATCTGCCGCCACTCGGAGGGGATGTGGTTCCCGAGAGCAGAATCGAGGAAGTTGCCTGTTCAGAGGACTGGCAAAGAGATCCAGTGTGGGGAGGCCCCACCGCAGGAAGATCCGTTGAACCACCAACGGGTCCAATCGCCACTCGTGCGGTTGGAGGATTCTGCTCAGTTTGTCTGCCAGGTGATTTTCTTGACCTGGGAGATAGACAGCTTTGAGGAGGATTCCCCGGCCGACGGCCCAAGCGCAGAGCTTTTGTGCTTCCCGGCAGAGAAGGAAGGAGCCCGTGCCCCCCTGCTTGTTCACGTAGAACAGAGCAACTTGATTGTCCGTCTGGACCAGCACAGACTGGTGAGACGTGAGGTGGGAGAAGGCCCTTAGAGCCAGGCGAATGGCCCTGAGCTCCAGGAAGTTGATCTGCTGGGCAGATTCCCACGGGGTCCAGAGACCCTGAGTACATGACCCCCGGCAATGTGCTCCCCAACCCAGGAGAGAAGCGTCGGTCGTCAGAACCTGAACCGGCGGAGGAGACTGGAAAAGCATTCCGAGCACTAGGTTGGGTAGGTGAAGCCACCACCGCAGAGAAGAGACTAGCGGGCTGGAGATGCGTACCGAGTCCGCCAGTCTCCCCGAGGCCTGACGCCATTGAGAGCGAAGGCACCACTGAGCCGGCCACATGTTCAGGCGGGCATTGGGGGTCACATGGACCGTGGACGCCATATGGCCGAGCAGCTTCAGGAAGAGCCGGGCCGAGACCCGGGGATGGCTGTGAAAACGGCTGGCGAGAGCCATGAGCCGTTGAGCCCTGTCGAGCGGCAGAAAAGCCCGCGCCTGAAGCGTGTCCAACCTGGCGCCGATGAACTCGAGGTCCTGAGAGGGGAGCAGAGTGGACTTTTCGAAGTTTATGACAAAGCCCAAGTACTGGAGCAGAGCCACAGTACGCCGCGTGGCGTGAGTGGCCTCCGTGGCGGACGGGGCCCTGATGAGCCAGTCGTCCAGGTACGGAACGACAAAGAGGCCTTGAAGCCGGAGATAAGCCGCTACCACTGCGAGACATTTTGTGAAGACACGTGGTGCAGAGGATAGGCCAAAGGGCAGTACTCTGTATTGGTAATGATTGCCCGCCACCACAAACCTTAGGTATTTTCGGTGGCTGGGGTGGATGAGGATATGGCATCCTTTAGATCCAAGGAGCATAGCCAATCTCCCTGCTGGAGGTAGGGCAGCAGGATTCCAAGGGTAAGCATCTTGAACTTTTCCCTCTCCGGGAACTTGTTGAGGTTCCGCAAGTCTAGGATGGGTCTGAGGCCTCCAGTCCGCTTCGGTACCAGGAAGTACCAGGAATAGAAACCGTGACCCCGCAGGTGGTGGGGCACCGGCTCCACTGCCTGTTCCCGAATAAGACTTGCCAACTCCTGAAGGAGTAAGTCCCGGTGGAGAGGGGTTCGCAGAGGCTCCCCTGGGAAGTAGGGGGGAGGTACCTGGTGGAAATGCAACAGATAGCCCTCTCGGACTATGCGGAGCACCCAGGCGTCTGACGTGATGTTGGACCACCTGTGGGCAAAGTGGACCAGCCGGCCTCCCGTGCTGAGAGAAACCAGCGGAGGGGGAGAGGCTATGCTGAACGAGTCAAAAACCCCCACCCTGCGGAGCAGGGGCCGGTGGCGCAGGCTTGGGGGCTTGCTGCCTACGGGATCCGTTACCCCGTCCCTTGGCCTGCTGACCCTGATGGGGAGCTGCGGAGGCCTGATAATGGGGGTAGTGTTTATAGGCAGTAGCCTTCCTCGGGTAAAAGGGCTTCTTTCCCGAGCCCTTCTTCTTCTGGGAAGGGGCAGAGGTTTTCCTTGAGAGCCGAGTCCGGGTGAGAGTCTCTGTCTCGAGCTGGGCAGCCTTCTCGTCCATAGGTTTACCAAAGAGGTTATCACCTCGGCAGGGGACAGCGACCAACTTGTCCTGCACCCAGGGCTCGAGGTCGGAACACTGGAGCCAAGCCTGGCGGTGGGCTCCGATGCCGGCTGCGGCCACTCGAGCCGATGCCTCGAAGCCATCATAGGCTGCTCGAGAAATGAACTTGGAGCACTCTCGAACACCAGTGGACAGGGCCAGGAACCTCCGCAAAGGTTCCTCAGAGAGACCAGCAGAGAATCCGGCTAGTTCTTTAGCCAGGTCCCGGAGAGACATGCCCATGTAGAGCTGGTAAGTCTGGACCCGACAAGCAAGCATAGAGCCCTGAAAACACTTCTTACCGATGCCATCCAGGCTGCGGGCTTCCCTGCCGGGAGGCACCGAGGAGTGCATCTTCTGGCTCTTGAGCCGATGCATGGCCGATTCCACCACCATGGAATGGTGCGGTAGCTGTGCTTTCTGGAAGCCAGGGCTCTTGCGGACTCGATATATGGCATCGACCCGCTTGCTTAATACCGGCGACGACGCCAGGCTCTCCCACATGCGGAAGAGAAGTCGTTCCAGCATCGGAGGAACCGGTACAGTAAAGTGCTCCTTCGCCGGAGAGTCATACTGGAGGGCATCGAGCTCTTCGGCTCGAGGCTCCTCCTCGGGATCCGCAGGGAAGGCCAAGGCGTTGGCCATATCCCTTACGAAGTCCGAGAACCGGGCATCCTCCGGGGGGGACTGCCTCCGAGGCTCGGACTCGGGGGAGTCAGAAGGGACACACCGAGTCCTGAAAGAACCAGGTGACTCATCCACCTCGGATTCCCAGGCCGACTCCTCGGAGGAGGAGTCGAGCGGCTCCGGTCGGGCGGGCACAGACGCCGTCCGCCCCGACGCCGAGGGAGTCGGCGACGACGACCTCGGGCCCGAACAGGAGGCCGAAGGTGACCTCGACCGAGGATCGACTCGAGCTCGCATGGACTTGAGGATCGGCTCGGTCTCCGGGGTCGACTTAGACGTCGACGTCCCGACGGTCAGGGCAGACGCGCCAGCGAGGCCAGCGATCAATGCCCGCTGCTGGTCCATGAAGGCAGTCAAGCTGCGCTCCAAGGCCGTCAACCTGAGTCCGAACTCAGGAGACCCAGCAGCCCCCGACTCGGGCCCCGACGGCGTCGGGCCCGACGTCGGACCAGTCGGAGGCGAGTCAACGAAGACAACAGCACTTACGTGAGCAGAGGAGTCCAGTTCCAGACGAGGCTGTTTGGATGGCCGCTCCAGCTCCAAAGACCCGGGACGGCTGTCGGGGCTATGCGACCTGGCCCTCGAGGAGCCAGGAGCGTCCACCGACGCCGCCCTCGCGGGTTTCTTCTTCCGCTGATGTTCCCGGTTAGGGGACCCCCGCTTAGAAGAACTCCGGCGGTGCTCAGAGCCAGATTCTCTGGACACCGAAGCTTCTGACGAGGTCCGGGTACGGCTGGGGTCAGAGAAGATTCTCTCCCGCTGATGCTGCTGACTCCGCAAAGACTTCGCGGACATTTTGCTACAGGGCCCACAGATCATTTCTTCATGATCGGGGCCCAGGCAACGGAGGCAGCAATCATGTGTGTCGGTAAGAGACATAAGTTTCTTACACTTAACACACTTTTTAAAGCCACTGGCGGCCATCGGGGGAAAAAGGGCCCCTGCGAGGTCGAACGAACGGGCCGCCAGGGAAAAAGGAAAAAAAGGCGCGAAGATGTCGCGAAGGACAGAAAAAACCGAAAAAGAAGGGGAGGCCTCGCAACCGAAAAAGGACCGGCGTCGAACCGAAGAATTACTGACAAAAATAAGGAAAATAATCAACTTTTTGGCGGTGACTATGAGACAACGACTGTAGGGCTCCGCGGAAAAAAGAAGACTGGCCAAGATGGCACCTTTGGGCGGGAAGGGGACCGCGCATGCGCGCTGCAATTCCCAAAGGCTTTCTTTGAAAGCTGTGGAAAATTGCTCCGCGAGGGCTCCGTCGTCGCCGACGTCACCTGAGGACTGACTTCCTGCTTGGTCCTGGAGAAAGCGTAGTTACTCACCTTTAACAGGTGTTCTCCAGGGACAGCAGGAATCAGTCCTCACATATGGGTGACATTGGCGCCGACGGAGCCCTCATGCGGAGCAATTCCCCAGCTTTCAAAGTAAGCCTTTGGGATTTGGGATAAGGAAGCTTATCATAGCTCAGGAAGGTGCTATAGAAAAGGTGAAGTGACTCTGAACAAGCAACCTGTCAGTTCTGGTAGAAATAAGAAAACAGAATTTTCCCATAAAAGACTACCAGTCCCAGAATGCTCCAGGTTTCCAACAGCCATTAGAGGAGCTGAAGTGGGGAAACGTGTGTTCAATCAGGAGGGCTATGAGGTAATCCCTAAGCACTCATCTCAAAGGGCAGGGCCTGATTCAGCACAGCTGCGCTGTATTAGGGGGGAGCACTCATCTAGGCAGAATAAAGGTAGAGTTTATTCTACAGAGAATTATCCTCATTATCCTGAGAATCAGCTTGAGCTTGATCATCAGTTTCATCTGAAGGATCATCAGAAGCAGAAGCCAAACCGGACGGACAGAGAGGGAAAGAAACCCTTTGGAAGAAGGAAGAGAAAAGCCTTTGAGAGGTCTAGAAGAGTCCAGAGCAGTACGTATACTGGGAGGCATTTCAAGGGCCAGCATACACCATTGGACTGGGGAAAGCCAGAGGAATGGTGCTGCAGAGCTAGGAATCTCCAGACGCTACCTGTGAGGGAGACGGCTGCACGTGGAAGGGACCCTAAGACCCGTGCCAGAAGGTATGTGAAGAGAGATCCAGTGTCCAGGGATCTGGATTGGAAGGCTGGACATAAGAACTGGACTACATACTGGCCAGGCTATATAGAGAGGAACTCTAACAGCAATGGAAGCTCAGGTATGAACACTGATCTATGCCCTAGCTATAACCTTGAAAGACAGCAGGGAAACAAGTATTCTCCTGAAAGTGCTCCATTGAGAGATTCATCTGTGCCAATCCATGATATTGAACCCATGCTTGTTGAAGAAGGGGGAATAATAGCAGATGAGGATTCTGTTTACATGGACTGCTCTCTGTCTAAACTCCTTTGGTAACTTTCTGTTACAAAGTACAGCAACCATCACAAAGAAATACAAACTTGTTCTTTAATCTACTCAGAAAAGCTCCTTAAGCAGGATTTGACCCACACAGTAGAAAGCAAGCCAGCTAAGGGGTTTCAGCTGGATAATTGCTAGCAATTGAGCCTTACCTAATTGCTTGTGAGCTAGGAGAGAATCACTTCTGAATCTATGTGGGAAGTTATCAGAAGTTAACCTGAAAAGAACAGTTTTTTTTCTTTCTTTGTGGCTTTTCATTTGTTGTTTGATATATGCTAAGAAAACATTAGCTAATGCCTGATAAGTTAAAAATGTTGTTTTCTTTATTTTGTTTTTCCAAGTTTAACACTGAAAGCAAGTAACCTGATTTATGTGCTACCAAGCATATCTGTGTTGGGAGAAATAACCCCATAAATAAATATCTTATTGGCTTTAACACTTGAGCACAACTAAATTATTGTCAGCCGCTGTGTCTGGTGTGAATGAACTACATTGCCCACAATCCCTTGCAAATCATATAGATATATGCACTTGCCAAGACTGTGAAGATTCTCACCCAGGCAGCCATCTGACAGATTGCATCACACATGCGTGGTCCCCTTCCCATCCAAGGATGCCATCTTGCTCAGTCAAATGACATAGCTAAAAAGACGGCAAAAGGAGAAAATTTAATCAAAGGACTGCAACTCCAGGGGAGGAGGGAGGGTCGTGAGGACTGATTCATGCTGTTCCTGGAGCACAACTGTTACAGGTGAGTAACTACGCTTTCTCCAGGAACAAGCAGGAAGTCAGTCCTCACATATGGGACTCCCTAGCTATAGGCTACCGAGAACCCATAGCTGAAAAATGGCTCCCTCTAGAAGAGCCGCAGCAGCTGCAATAGGAATTTTGCTGAGAATGCAACCCCCCGGTAGCCTGACACCAAAGGGTCAGAGTGTTGGAGTTGCCTAAACCTCAGATAGGTTACAGAGTACCGCCTGGCCAAAAACACTGTCCCGTCGGGACTCCCTATCCAAGCAGTAATGGGCTGCAAAAGTCTGGCCCGAAGACCAGGTTGCGGCCCGGCAAATGTCTGCCAGCAGAACAGAGCGGAAGTGAGCCACTGATGCAGCCTTAACCCTGACACGGTGGGCCGTGACTCGACCCTGCAACGGGAGGTCGGCTGCCCTGTACGCCCAGGCGATGCAGTTTGCCACCCAGGTGGACAACGTGCGCTTGGAGACAGGTAGACCCAGCTTACTGGGGTCATAAGAGACAAAGAGCTGAGTAGCCCTTCGATGCCCCCGCGTATGCTCCAGCTAGAAAGCCAATGCCCTGTTACAGCCTCTGCCCGGCTAGCATGTGGCCTGGGAAAGAAGATTGGAAGAACCACCTCTTGATTGAGGTGGAACAAAGAGACCACTTTCGGAAGGAACTTGGGGTGGGTGCGAAGGACCACCCTGTTCCTATAAAACCGTGTGTACGGTCTATCAGAAACGAGAGCTTGCAGCTCACTCACACGTCTGGCAGATGTGAGTGCCACCAGGAAGAGCACCTTCCAGGAGAGGAAGTGCAGATGGCAAGTGGACATCGGCACAAACGGTGGGCGAGTAAGCTGCTGCAAGACCACATTCAACTCCCACTCAGTTGCCAGAGGATGAACTGGGAGTTTTAGAAGAAGTAGGAAATGAGGAACCTGGATACCAAGGGGTGAGCCGAAAGAGGTTGTCATTCCACTGGAGAGTGGTGTGCTGACAAAGCACTCAGGTGGACCCTGACAGAGTTAGACTTGAGATCTAATTCTGAGAGATGAAGCAAGTACTGCAACACCA
Organism: Ichthyophis bannanicus; assembly: GCA_033557465.1. Lineage (NCBI taxonomy): Eukaryota > Metazoa > Chordata > Amphibia > Gymnophiona > Ichthyophiidae > Ichthyophis > Ichthyophis bannanicus. The sequence goes on from CM066049.1 coordinate 33,521,784, forward strand.
CAGGTACATGGCAAGAGAAAGGGTTTTCTTTGTGCTGGGTACGCCACACCTCAAACCTTCGCCACTTGAAGGCATAGGATTTCCTAGTGGACTGCCTCCTTGAGGCCAGTAACACTTCTTCTACATTCCTTGGTAGGAGGAGAGGAGCCAGCACTACCCTTTCAGCAGCCATGCCATCAGGTTGAGGGACCTGAGGTTGGGGTGCAAGAGAGCGCGCCCTGCTCCTGAGACAGGAGGTCGGGCTGCATCCCCAGAGGGAGTGTGGCTTGCACTGCCAGCTGAAGGAGAAGTGGAAACCAAGGCTGCCTCGGCCATCTGGGGGCTACCAGAATGACTGAGGCCTTGTCCTGAAGGATTTTGAACAGAATTCTGGCCACAAGGGGCGTGGGAGGAAACACATACCGGAGGCCCCCTGACCAGATCATCAGAAAAGCATCTGCAGCCACCCTCAGGGGATGTGGCTGTCTGGAGCAAAACATGGGCAACTGGTGATTCTGCGGACTGGCAAAGAGATCTATGGACGGATGTCCCCAGCGGTGGAAAACCTGCAGGGCCACTTCTGGATTCAGTTGCCATTCGTGAGGTTGGAGAATCCTGCTTAGCTTGTCTACTAGAAAGTTCTCCTGACCAGGCAAGTAAACTGCTTTGAGAGACATACCCTGTTTCATTGCAAAGGAGCAGAGGTCCAGTATCTCCTGACATAGGATACGAGACCCTGTGCTTCCCTGCTTGTTCACGTAAAACATTGCTACCTGGTTGTCTGTCTGCACCAAGACAGACTGATGTGAGAGAATATGACCAAAGGCTTGAAGAGCGAGGCGACTCACCCGGAGTTCTAGGAGGTTGATTTGATGTGTAGTCTCCTGAGGAGACCACAGCCCCTGAGTGCATGATCCCTGGCAATGGGCTCCCCAGCCCAGCAAGGAAGCATCTGTCGTTAGCACTCTTGTGTGCGAGGGAGTCTGAAAAAGCACTCCCTTGAGCAGGTTGGGTGGATGAAGCCACCACTAACTTCACCACCAGTCATTTGGACACTGATACACTGTCTTGGAGGCTGCCGGTGGCTTATGTCCATTGATCTCTGAGGCACTACTGAGCTGTTCTCATGTGGAGATGGGCATTTGGGGTCACATGTACCGTGGAGCCATGTGGCCTAGGAGGCGTAGGAAGTGTCTGCATGAGACCTGAGACGTGTGTCTGACCTGGTGTACCAGCTCCAGCAGCCTCTGTGCCCTGTCTTCCGGCAGGTAAGCCTTCGCCTGAAGGGTGTCTAGTCTTGCTCCTATGAACTCTAAGGGGCTTGTTTACAAAGCCGCGGTAGCGGTTTGCGATCGTAATCGGAGCCGCGGCCCCATTGATTTCAATGGGGCCGCGGCTGCGATCGCGAACCACTACCGCGGCTTTGTAAACAAGCCCCTAAGTTTTGAGTGGGGAGCAAAGTGGACTTTGGGTGGTTTATGACAAAACCTAGACGTTGTAGCATGTAGATGGTGCGAGAAGTGGCCTGTTGGGCCTCCTGAGGCAACTGGCCCCTGATGAGCCAGTCGTCCTGGTAAGGGAAGACAAAAGTCCCTTGGTTTCTGAGGAAAGCTGCCACTACGGCCAGGCATTTGGTAAACACTCTGGGAGCAGAGGCTAGGCCAAAGGGGAGTACGCTGTACTAAAAATGGTTTCCTCCCACTACAAATCTCAGATATTGTCTGTGGTCTGGATGTATGAGGATGTGCGTATAGGCATCCTTCAGGTCTAAGGAGCATAGCCAATCTCCCTGGTGGAGGTAAGACAGCAATATTCCAAGGGAAAGCATCTTGAACTTTTCCCTCACCAGGAACTTGTTTAAGTTTCGCAGGTTGAGGATAGGTCTTAGGCCTCCAGTTCTCTTTGGTATCAGAAAATACCTGGAGTAGCAGCCCTTTCCCTGCAGGTGGAGGGGCACCGGCTCCACCGCCTGATCCTCTAGAAGACCTGCTAACTACTGCAAGAGGAGGTCCCTGTGAAGAGGGGGTCTGAGAGGCTCTCCTGGTAAAAAAGGAGGGATGCACCTGGCTGAAATGAAGCAAATAGCCCCTCTAGACTTTCTGCAGCACCCAGGTATCCGTGGTGATAGCTGGCCACCTGTGGGCGTACAGGGTTAGCCTGCATTCTGTGCAAGGTCTTACCACTGGCGGAAGAGAGACTATGCCTTGTGTAATGGGGAAAAGATATCCTGTGATAGGAAAGCAGAGGAACCTATGAGTAATAGGGCTGTTTCTAGCAGGAAGGAAGATATCAGGACACCCAGTTGCCAAGAGCAACATAAACCATTCCCAGCCACAAGGGAAGGAACCCTGCACAGCTGATAGGCATTCCCCAGCTCTTAGCTCTAATAGCTTTCACCTGGGAGGGGGAAGGGCTGGAGTAGAGCCTCAGAAAACGTATAAGGGACGTTCATTAGAGAATAGGGGCAGCAATAGTGGCAGTAGTAGGAGCAGCAATAGCAGGAGCTGGAGAAGGAGTTCTGACTTTGGCTTTGGTAGCTCCGGTAACTCCAGAGAAAGCAGTTTGGAAGATTCAGTGAAACCAGTAACTGGAAGCAGGAGGGACGTGCTGAATGAGAACCAGCTAGATACTGAGTGCAAGCTGAGGTTTGAATCTGGGAAGCAACGTCTTCTTTGGGCTGGTAGGAAAACTGATGTGAGTGACTTTAATTCTGAATGTGAAAGAGAAAGGCAGATAACAGCTGATAGTCTTAATTGGAGGAGAAAGGCTCAAAAACCTTTTAACCAAGCCTCCAAACATATACCTTATGGTGAAGGCATTTATAAGGAGAAAGTACCAGTCAGAATAACTGGAAAGCAATTACAAGCCTCAAGAAAGAAAGAATATACGGTGCCAGACATCTGTATGTTGGAAGAGGGTGACAAACAGCCTAAGCATAGAGAAAAGCCTCTGAGGTTTAAACCCCTACTGAATGAAGCTGTGCATAGCTTTTCTCCTGCCTCAAACCAAGAAGGTGGGCTAATTAACCAAGGTAAAGCTGCTTACAAGTCTTTTTCACCTAGAAGTTATAAAGGACATAAGTCTTATTGGAATTGCATGCCAAGATATGGTGACTCTGACCCTTACCTGCTGGAGCAAGTAGTAGGGAGGTCAAGGGAGCTGGCAGAGGAGAATAATCTGCCAACACTGCCAACACTGCCAACTCCCAGCCCCTTTAGCTTCTTTCTCCACCCCTTCTTTGAAGCTAATTGAAGATATTATCTCATCTCTCAACTTATCCACAGCACACACCGATCCGTGTCCAGCTTTTTGGATAAAGGACCTCCGCAAAGAACTTGCTCCAACAATATCCAAAATCATAAGCCTATCATTTGACACTGGCTCATTCCCTTCTGCCCTCAAACAGACTTCCATCCGACCTCTACTAAAAAACCTCAAATTAGATCCGCAAAAAACAGACTCTTACCGACCCATCTCCAGCATACCCACCCTTGCGAAAATAATCGAAAAGATAGTCTACAGACAATTGCAAGACCATATCGACACTGAAGCGCCTCTTGATACCTGTCAACATGGATTCCGGGAATCTTACGGGGTCGAAACGCTCCTCACCTCACTTCTCAACAGCTTAAACTCTGGCATCGACAACATCAAACAGGGCTTTGTTCTCATCTTTTTAGATATTGCGGCTGCTTTTGACTCGGTCTGTCACGACATTCTTATTGTCCGCCTAAGAGAGAAGGGCCTCTGTGGAAATGCTCTTGAATGGTGCAACTCTTACCTCTCAGAAAGATGGCAGCAAGTTCGCTCAAATGGTGAAACATCAGAGCCATTTCACCAAGGTCAAGGAGTCCCACAAGGTTCCTCTTTGTCATCATTATTATTCAACATCTACATGCAACCCTTATGCAACATTATCAGGTCCTTCAAAGTCAATTATATGATCTATGCTGATGATGTCCTATTATATATGCCATTTTGCATTGATAAGATGAATCTCACCACCATAACCAACTGTTTTAACGCCATCTCAGACTGGCTACTGACTCAAAATCTCAGAATCCAGAACAAGAAAACAGAGGTACTTTTCATTTCAAGAAACCCCAAGTTCACACCACCTTCATTCCTTGAAGTCCAAGATGCTAAGTTGCAAGTAAAACCCCACATCCGTTATCTTGGTGTTACCCTGGATCAGAATCTAGACATGAAGACCCACATAGCCAACACTGTAAAGGCAATTTATTTCAAGATTCGCTCCCTTAGAAACCTTCGCCAACTAATTGATCCAGATGATTTCCGTACTGTCTACCAGGCTTTAATTATCCCACATTTTGACTTCGCAAATTGTATACTACAGGGGCTCCCCCAATCAACCCTCAACCCGCTTCAACTCGCATTAAACAGTGCTGCAAGAGTGCTTTTCGGGGCACCAAAAAGAGAACATGTAACACCTCTCCTGAAACAATTACACTGGCTCCCTATCCAAGCGAGAATCACCTTCAAGACCCTGCTACTAGTCTTCAAAGCTCACAAAGGACCTGCTCCCTCCTCTCTATCAGAGTTGATCCAACCTATCCCCTCCAACAGGCTTAGAAGAACCTCGGAACTAAACATGCTTAAAGTTCCAAAAGAATCCTTAAAATACATCTCTGCAACTGTGAACCGATCATTCAGCTTATGTGCTCCAAAACTGTGGAACACCCTCCCACCACACATTAGGGCCATCTCTGATATCCCCCAGTTCAAAAAGGCCTTGAAGCATCACCTTTTCATCATATACTTTCCAGAGAACACAATAACACAAGTTCATCTAAACAGCTCCAATCCCATCCCTATCTAACATGATACTTTTTCAAGTAATATTACTATCATATGTATATAGTTCAAGTTCTATTATCCTTTGTTACAATTACCCCTGTTTTCCATGTTTTTCTTCCTGTTCCATGTAAAAACAGATATATGTATCTTATCTTATCTGATGTTTTGTAGTTCTATGTAAACCGCGCTGATAATAAATAGTGCGGTATATAAAAATGTTAAATAAATTAAATAAATAAATAACACACTATAGGCAACCATGTTATGCAGATGATAGTCAGATTGAATCAATGATAATTGATCCGCCAGAGCCTGAATTATCTGACTACCAGATGGACTGTACATTGGCTGTGATAAACGATAGGTTTTCATTGTGCTGAAGATATACGATGCTGGAAGTGATTTAACTGCCTGTTTAAAAGCACCAGACTTTACTTTATCCTTTTTGCCAGAGTGTATGGCTTTTGTTCTTTTGTTACCTGTGTTATAATCCAAACCCCGGGAGGGGAAATAAAACCTTGATTTGACCTTACCACTCGGGTCTCAACTATCTTATTGCAAAGGAGCCCAACTACAATCCTTTCAATAAAAGGTCCCCCTGTAGCCCAACCAGCATACTACACTGCTGGCCGAGCAGGGTGTGACACTTGGGAGTCAAAAAAACCCTCCTGGCTGGGTTGGAGCTGGGGCTTGGGGGTCTTCTGCTTACGCGGGCTATGCCCCTGTCCCTTGGTCTGCTGCCTCGTTGGGGAGTCGGGGAGGCCTGGTAAGTGGGGTAGTTGCGGTAAGCAGCACCCTTCCTCGGGAAAAAGGGCTTTTTACCTGAGCCCTTCTTCTTAGAAGGGGCAGAAGTCTTCTTGGAGAGCCTTGTCTGGGTCAAGTACTCGGACTCGATCTCAGCAGCCTTCTCAGTCATGGGTTTGCAAAGAGGTTGTCACCTTGGCAAGGGACATCAACCAACTTGTCCTGAACCCATGGCTCCAGATCCGATGACATTAGCCAGGCCTGGTGGTGTGCACCGATGCCAGCCGTGGCTACTCGAGCCGAAGCCTCGAAGCCGTCATAGGCTGCTCGAGACAAACTTCGAGCACTCCCGAATCCCGGTGGACAAGGCCTTGAAGCACTGCAAAGGTGCCTCGGAGTGGCCAGTTGAGAACCCAGAAATCTCCTTTGCCAGGTCCCTCAAGTACATGCCCATGTACAGCTGATAAGTCTGGACCCGGCATGACAGCATCGAGCCCTGGAAGCACTTTCTGCCAAGGACGTCCAGGTTCCAGGCCTCCCAGCCAGGAGGCACCGAGGAGTGCATTTTTTGGCTCTTGAGCCTGTGCATGGCTGATTCTACAACCATGGAGTTGTGCAGCAGCTGTGCTTTTTGGAACCCAGGGCTCTTGCGGACTCGATAGATGGAATCAACCCGCTTGCTGAGAACCGGCATTGAGGTCGGTGACTCCTATCAGTCGTTCCAACATCGGAGGAACCGGAACAGTAAGGGCTTCGAGCTCATTGGCTCGGGGCTCCTCCTCAGTGTCCACCGGGAATGCCAAAGCCTTGATCATGTCCCTGACGAAGTCCGAGAACCGGGTATCCTCCGGAGGGGACCTTCTCCGAAGCTCGGAACCCAGTGAGTCTGATGGGACATACCGGGTCCAACGGGTGTCCGGGGACTCCTCATCTTCCGTCTCCCATGCCGACTCCTCCGAGGAGGAATCGAGCGGCTCCGGCCACGAGGGCTTCAGTCCTGACCGCCCCGACCGAGGGCACCGGCATTGACAACCTTGGCCAAGGATCGACTCGAGACCTCATTGTCTCGAGGATCGGCTCGGCCTCCGGGGTCAACTTGGATGTCGAGGCGGATGGACCGGCGAGCTCGGCCTCCGGGGTCAACTAGGTAGTCAGGGCGGATGGACTGTCGAGATCGGCCATCAGCGCCCACTGCTGTTCCAGGAAGGCAGACATGCTGCACTCCAGGGCCGCCATCCTGAGTCTGAGCTTAGAAGGCTCCGCAGCCTTCGGCTCATTCCAGACACCGTCAGGCCCGAGGCCGGTTCTCCCGGAGGAGAGTCAATGAGGACAACAGTAGTTACCTTCCTCGGCGTCTCCGGCTCCGTGCGAGGCAGGTTTGCAGGCCGCTCCAACTCCGACGGCCCGGGGCGGCGGTCAGGACTCTGCAACCTGGTCCTCGAGGGCCCAGGTCGATCAGAGGCATCCAATGACGCTGCCCTCACAAGTTTCTTCTTCCTCCAGTGTTCCTGCGAGAGAGACCCCCGCTCAGAAGACCCCCGACACTCGGGTTCAGACAGCTCCCGAGACGTCGAGGCTTCTGAAGAGGTCTGGACCCGGGGGGGTGCGGACTCGGAGAAAATCCTTTCACGCTGCTGCTGCCTACTCCTGAGTGCCTTGGAGGACATCTTCCCACATGGGACACAGACCTTCGAGTCATGGTCGTGCCCAAGGCAGCAGATACAGCAGTCATGTCTGTCAGTGAGGGACATTAACGTTTTACACCGATAACACTTCTTAAACCCACTGGTAGCCATCAGGGGAAAAAGGGCCCCTGCAGGGTCGAACGACCGGGCTGCCAGTGAATAATGAAAAAGCGTGAACACTAGTCACCAAGAACAAAAACCGAAAAATTGTGTCGGACTCGATACCAGTGTACTGAGCCGAAGACGGGAAGGGGAACCGATACTGAACCGGTAAAAAAAAAAAAAAAAAGGAAAAGTAATTTCTCACTTTAAACATTTTTTTCTCGGGGACACTAGGACAACATCCGTTGGGCTCCGCGGAAAAAAGGAGACTGAGCAAGCTGCCACCCTTGGGCAGGAAGGGGACTGCGCATGCATGATGCAATCCCAAAGGCTTTCTTTGAAAGTTGGGGATTTGCTCCGCACGAGGGCTCCGTCGGTGGCAACGTCACCCATATGTGAGGATTGACTTCCTGCTTGTTCCTGGAGAATAAAATTACTTTCCTTTTAACGTGCCCACTGTCTGAGTTGGTTTCATTCTTCTCCTGACTTATCTTTCTAATGCTGGTCTTTCTTTCTTTTTTATATTTGTTTGCTTCTTTTCTATGAAGGTGGTCTAATGGTGTGAAGTAATGGATCAGTTTATTCTATGATTGATTTTGTAGCGTTAATGTGCGTATACAGCAAGTGTTTTTTCTATCTGGGTTTGTGCTTTAATATGGAATGGATTCTCAGAGTCAGTGAATTAGGGGAATGCAGCGTATACTGCAGTGATAACTTGATAAAGACAACACAGATAACAGCAGCAACAAACCTGGCAAAATTTTGTGTGTTTATAGAACTATAGCGAAAGTTATCGTCAGTTATCTGGTGAGAAGGCCTTGACTGTAAGTTTTGTTAGAAGTGTCTTGTCTTTTTAAACAAAAATAAGCTATAGTTAAAGTACAGCCTGAATGTAACTAATTCCCATTTATAACAGAAACAACTTTTGTTTCCAATTGAATTTGACAAGTGTGATGGAGGATGGAGGAAAAACCCCAAACAATTAACCATTTCTGTATTTGTGTTTGTACAGAAAATAAGTTTGATCCATGATGTATGATCCTGGTTAAAAGAAAATTTGTGTGTTGAGTGCAAATGTAAATGAGACCTCTTGGAGTTTCTTATATCTGCAGAATAAAATTCTCTAGAGTACATATTTTAACTGATGTGAATGATTGGGAAGATCTTCAATGTGTGGCGGCGTTTGAATGTGAGGCGGCGTTTGAATGTGTGATGGCATTTGAATGTGTGATGGCATTTGAATGTGTGATGGCGCTTTGATATGTTTAGATATCTTATAAATTGTGTGAATTTGTATGATATGACAGACTAAAAAGTTATGAAGTTAGACGTGAAAACAATTGCGTGTCAAAGTCAAAACAAGTTTGACTAAAGAGAAAAAAAAAGTAAAAGGGAAAAAGTAAAATAAAAAAACAAACAAACCAACCTTCAGCCTGGGGGTACAGGTTATCAAGTACATTTATGTGACAATGCTTGTCATGAAGAAGTGATAGTTTGGTGATATCTGTTATTTTTGTTTCTTATTGTGCAAGCATAGTGATACATATTATATTAAAGAAAATCTTCGATTAGGGATTTAGCTCTTATTAGTCACAAATAATGAGTGATACAATTTCATTCTGACAAGTTAGGTAATAAATTAAGGTGATAAATGGGCACATGTTTTCTTTTTATCTAAGAAGAAAATCTAGATGTACATCACATCCATGAAAGTCTAAGAGATTAGAGTAGCAATGTCCCAGTCTATTGGATTTTAAATTCTCATAATGTGTGTTTCAGTTTGTTATTAAGGAATGACCCCTGCAGAACTGATGTTTTGTTGCTAGTGGAAAAAGTCTAAAATTGGCATTGAGGTAGATTTAAGACGTAGATAAATTTCCCCGTGCAAGAGATTAATTGATCCTTTATTAAACAATGATAATAGAATTTCTAATTGGTTTAAGTTCTATGCTTTTGAAAATTTCTTGAGCAACAATTCCGTTTATGCAATGAACTATCTATATTTGATACATTGTTTATGTCCAGATCTCATCTTTATGAGCCGAGATGTCTATGTCAATAAGACAACGTGCAAAGCAGTGTGAGTTAAGCAATTACCTGAGATAAGAGAGAGTCCCTAAGAATTTTTAATAAATGAAATGGGTTTAATTTAATTGCCATAAACTGTCAGCTATGTTTGATGTTTGTGACTCCTTAAGAAGTAAGATTAACTATACCTTGTACAGTTGTGCACTTGACAAGATAGGTGTGTCTATTAGGCCACATGTTAACTTTAATTTAGTAGATAATAGAAAAACTGAAGCATGTAGAGGTAAAACAGAAGTATGCTGCAAGTTATCTTGGTCTCCATATAGTTAAATAAATTGTAATAATTTAGTGCTAGCAGAAGTCTATAAAGACTTCTTCCAACCAACAAGATGAAGTTTACCCATGGACCAGATGTGCCTAGGACTCTGAAACGAAGTGAAGTGGAAGGCGTTTTCTGCCATGGCAGAAGATTTATTTTATTTATTTTTCTCTTTTTGTACGCATGTTTTATTTATCTATTTATTTTGGACATGGACAAGTTTTATAGCGATTCTTTACAGAATCATAGGGCAGATTGTTGAGAGGGACTTGAAATGGGGTACCAGAGACCTTACATAAGATATGCCATACTGGGTCAGACCAATGTCCATCAAGCCCAGTATCCTGTTTCCAACAGTGGCCAATCTAGGTCATACGTACCTAGCAGTTTCCCCAAAAGACACAGGTTCCACAATGCTTGTACTGGGTCAAGCATTGATATCCTGGGTCCCTTCTTAATAATGGTTTATGGACCTTTCCTCCAAGAACTTCTCCAAACCTTTTTTAAACCCAGCTACACTACATCCTCCGGTAACAAATTCCAGTGTTTGATTACACGTTGAGTGAAAAAATATTTTCTTTTATTAGTCTTAAATAGTTTACCCTGTAGCTTCATTGCATGTCCCCTAGTCTTTCTATATTCTGATAATGTAAACAATGGATCTACATTTACCCGTTCCACTCCGTTCATTAATTTATAGACTTCTATCATATCTCCCCTCAGCCGTCTCTTTTCCAGGTTAAAGAGCCCTAACCTTTTTAGCCTTTCTTCATAGGAGTATCCTTCCATCCCCTTTACCATTTTGGTGGCTCTTTTCTGTTGATCTATATTCCCCTCTAGATGACCACCAGTGCCGGTGATCTACCACCATGAAAATTAAGTTTCAAATTAGTTTCAAATTAAATTTTAACCCAATAAAATTGGAGGATCCCCCCCCCCCCGCCATTTTTAATGAACCTTCTGTCATTTACTTGGATGTGATCAGATGTGGATGTGATCAGATGTTAAGCAAATTAAGCAAAAACAAAACAGAGAAACGAAGATCCAGTAACGGAAAGTACATTTTTTCTTAAAGTTTTATTGAGTAATAACTTTAACTGTCTTAATAACTTTCTTTAACTTTTATTGAGTAGTGTATGTTAAATTTAGGTCAAGTATTGATCCAGGCTGATTTTGCACAAACTATAATATTTCGCTCTTGCTCTTGCTCATTAGTGAGACGTCTAAGCCTGCATTTCATCCACCAGCTTTTTGAAGTTGGGTGAATACTGCGTGAGGGCCAGTCTCAGGGAATCCTGAAGATGTTCATCAGTCATGTTGGAACGTTGTGTACTCTGTCATTTTCAGATGGGAAAACGCAGATTCACACAAATAAGTTGAACCAAAACAGGAGTGTACAGCTTCACTGCATCTTCTCAAGTTGGGAAATTTGTCTCTAGGCACTAGCTTCCAAAACAATCCTTGCTCAGCACGGGTCTTGAGAAAAATGTCATTTTTAAGGGTTAATATTTCGTTTTCAAGAGATGGCTTGTTCAATGAGTAATTTTTACTGATAGCAGCTGCAGTTTCTTTAATGTCCACATCTACTTTGAATGGGTATGACAAGTACTCCACAACTGTTCCAATTTTTTGGAAGTCACAGAATCTATTTTTGAATTCCTGGATAACAGAACAGATTTCTGTCACATACCTCTCGCTCTGAAAAACAAAATTTGGATATTGTCCCAGATGGTCCTGCGTATTAGGAAAATGATCAAAAGTGTTTTTTGCAAGGTCGATCATCATTAGCTCAAATTTGCTCTTGTAGGATGAAACTGTACTCATCATCTCGCCAATGCATTTGTTTTTACCTTGTAGTTCAAGGTTCATATCACTTAGTTTGCCTGAAAAGTCAGCCAGAAATGCCAGATCACATAACCACTCCTCATCTTCCAATTCTGCTTGGTTATCCTCCCCTCTCCTTCAAAAAACTAACAATTTCATTCAGCAAATCACAAAATCTTTGCAGAAATTTGTGCCTACTTAGCCACCTTACATCTGTGTGCAAAATGATTTCCGCTGCCCCTTCATCAAGAATAAGATTGAAAATCTGTCTTTGAAGTGATCTTCCATGAACTCAATTTACAATTTTGAAAGTGATGTCCATGACAGTCTTTGTATTGAGTCTCTTGCTTGCCAAAACGTGCTGGTGAATGATGCAGTGGTAATATAGGAAATCTGGGATGTCGTCATGCTGTCTACAGAGGGCTATGAAACCGTTAACCTCACCTGTCATTGCTCTTGCTCCATCAGTAGTGATGGAAACAAGTCTATGTAATGAAAGATTACACTTTGTCACAAAAGAATGGAAAGAACTGAATATTTCCTGACCGGTAGTTCTCCCTTTTAAAGAAATCATTCCAAGTAGTTCTTCTTTAACACTGAAATCTTCAAAAACCATCCAAATAAAGACTAGTAACTGGGCTATGTCTCTTATGTCTGTAGATCCATCCAGTTGGAGTGAGAAAGCAACAATTTGAAACTTCCTCCAACAATTGTTCAGTTGTGTCTCCACACATATTTTCTATTCGCCGCATGACGGTGTTTGACAATTGTACATCTTGAATAGCAGTTATGATCTCTCTATGTTTAAATCCTTCAAAAAATATTGTCAGCTGCTTCAAGAAAACAATATTTTACAAATTCCCCTTCAGTGAAAGGTTTGCATTTCTTTGCGATCAGGTAGCTGACCTTGAAGGATGCTATGATTGCATTGACCGAATGTGACCTTGGCTTCGTCATCAACTGTTGCTCAGCAGCCAATTTTGATTTAAGGTCTTTGAGCTTCAGTTTACGAATTTCACTTTTGGGTGGAAAATAAGCAAACTTATTGCTATGCAAAGCCTTATAATGATGTTCCAGATTACCCTTTTTTGGACAAGGATACTGGGACGTTACAAGTTAGACAGCACCACTTGTCTTTCACCATGATGAAGAAGTAGTCCATTTCCCATTCATCATGAAAGTGGTAGGTTCTGCTCTTCTTTGGAACACTCATCTTCGTTATACTGGGGTGGCTGGATGTAAGAAGGCCAAATCTGCTAAGTTAGTATAAACACTGGCTGAATCTGATCCAAAACTCCAAAGTATTAAAGATCAACAGGAACTGAAGACCTCTGGATGATGTGCAATACAAGGACTGGAGATGCCAAAACCACACATGCAGCTCTAAAAGTAAAAATAAGAATTCATTATACTGACAAATACCACTAAACAATCATCAAAAAAACTCAAACACCTGTCCAGCAAACCAGATAAAATCAAATACCGCCAAACAAGTTCAAATACCACCACACGCGGTTTAATAAATTCTGTACACAGTGTAGAATCAACGCAAAGTCAAGGCGAAATAAAATTGAGTGTAGAATCAATGCAAAGGCTACGCAAAACAAAATTGCAGAGGCAAGCAAACGTCACAGTGGTTCGAACCAATTCGAAGTTAAGGCATAGGCAAGTTAGAAAAAAATTGGAAAAGCCCACCAAAATCATCAAATTCTTGACACTTTGCTGTGTCTGCCTGAAAATGTTTAATGAAAGCGAACTATAAAGCGACCAACGACCAGCAAACGACACAATACGGTAAGTGTATTCAGATAAAGCCTGGGCAAATGGATATCGCCCGGTATATAACACATTTCTAAGGGGTGTTGGGGCAGGGGCAGGAATGGGTGATTCTGAGAGGCAGGAGACCAGGTATGACGCCGGGCCTGTGGCGTCTTGTCGCGGGGCACGGGCAGCGGCCCCCTGGGGTACCCACAAACTATTGGAACGAAAACAACATGCGCCCCCAATACACCCACAGGCAAGATTCCCGCAGGCAGGAAAAAAAGACAGGCAAAGGATCAGCAGCGGCGGCAAGCCCTCGGCAGACGACCTGCCGGCACAAGCTCTCTCCTAGAGATGGGGAGAGCTGCTGGAGAGATGGAGCCAAGTGGGGCTGGCGATCTACGTCTGTCCCCTCCGTGATCTACAGGTAGACGCTATCTACCTGTTGGACATGCCTGATATACATAATATAGTCCAACTCTCCCTCTCCTCTAGAACAATGCCGGATGAACTCAAATATGCATTCATTTGGCCTATCCTTAAAAGTGAGTTTGACGTAACCAGTCCTGAATTATACTGCTGTGTACCATATCCAGTCTCCCGTTCCTGGGAAAAGTAATTGAACGAACTGTCTATGCCCAATTTAACGATTTTGTTAGAACATAAGAACATAAGATATGCCATACTGGGTCAGACCAAGGTCCATCAAGCCCAGTATCCTGTTTCCAACAGTGGCCAATCTAGGTCATACGTACCTAGCAGTTTCCCAAAAAGACACAGGTTCCGCAATGCATGTACTGGGTCAAGCATTGATATTCTGGATCCCTTCTTAATAACGGTTTATGGACCTTTCCTCCAGGAACTTGTCCAAACCTTTTTTAAACCCAGCTACACTAACAGCCTTTACTACATCCTCTGGTAACAAATTCCAGAGCTTGATTACATGTTGAGTGAAAAAATATTTTCTTTTATTAGTCTTAAATAGTTTACCCTGTAGCTTCATTGCATGTCCCCTAGTCTTTCTATATTCTGATAAGGTAAACAATTGATCTACGTTTACCCGTTCCACTCCGTTCATTAATTTATAGACTTCTATCATATCTCCCCTCAGCCATCTCTTTTCCAGGTTAAAGAGCTCTAACCTTTTTAGCCTTTCTTCATAGGAGTATCCTTCCATCCCCTTTACCATTTTGGTGGCTCTTTTCTGTTGATCTATATTCCCCTCTAGATGACCACCAGCATGGTTTCTGCAAAGGACGTGGAGCTGGAACTCTACCGATTTCCTTCCTTAATTCATGGAGGGGTTGTTTTTTTTTAAATTATGCAATTTAAATATATACAGTTCTCAACAACCAGAGAAACAAGTGCAATTGGGGGAAAAAATAACAAAAGAAACAGATGCTGCTGCAATAAAAGTAATAAACTCAAAGCACTGTAGCCCACCATGTATTTTATTTAACACGTTTTCTATACTGTCTATCAGATTCAAAGCAGTTTACAGTAAACAACTGGAACTTTACATTCAGCCATAAAAGTGAACCATAGGCGGGGGTAAACATTTAAAAGGAAACAAACTCATATTATAACAGAAAAGAAATACTTATTTAATCACACCCAAATTACAATTATCTTAAACCCTCATCATCCCCTGCAGTTTTCCTAAAAGACACAGGTTCATCAATGCTTGTATTGGGGCAAGCAGTGGATATCCTGGGTTCCCTTTAATAATGGTTTATGGACCTTTCCTCCAAGAACTTGTCCAAACCTATTTTAAACCCAGCAACACTAACAGCTTTTACTACAACCTCCAATAAAGAATTCCAGAGTTTGATTACATGTTGAGTGAAAAAATATTTTCTCTTAGTCTTAAATAGGTTACCTTATAGCTTCATTGCATGTCCACTAGTCTTTCTAAATTTTGATGGCGCAAACAAGCGATCTACATTTACCCATTTCACTCCATTCATTAATTTACTGTATAGACCTCTATCATATCTCCCTTCAGCTATCTCTTTTCCAGGTTGAAGAGCCCTAACCTTTTTAGTCTTTCTTCATAGGGGTATCTTTCCATCCCTTAAACCATTTTGGTGGCTCTTCTCTGTACCTTTTCTAATAATGCTATATCCTTTTTAAGATACGGCGACCAGAACTGCATGCAATATTCAAGGTGCAGTCGCACCATAGAACGATACAGAGGCATTATAATTTTCTTTGTTTTAGTTTGCATTCCTTTCCTTATGATACCTAGCATTCTATTTGCTCTCTTGGCCGCCACTGAACACTGGGTGGAGGAGGGTTTCAACATGTCATCCACAATAACGCCAAACGTGGAACTTTGCATAGTGTAACCATAGTTTGGATTGTTCTTTCCTAGGTGCATAACTTTGCCCTTGTCCACATTAAATTTCATCTGCCATTTGGATGCCCAGTCTTCCAATTTATCAAGGTCCTCTTGCAATGTTTCACAATCCTCATGGGTTTTAACAATTTTGAATAATTTTGTGTCATCTGCAAATTTGATTACCTCACTAGTTATTCCCATTTCCAGGTTGTTTATGAATATGTTAAAAAGCAGCAGACCCAACACAGATCCCTGTGGTACTCTACTATTCACCTTTCTCCATTGGGAAAATTGGCCATTTAGCCCTACCCTCTGCTTTATTTATTTAGACAGATTTAGTATACCGCTTTATCATTAAATCAAAGCGGTTTTAGCACATCAAACAATCGAGATAATTGTGTGGTCAGTAGCATGCAGTGGGAGATTAAGAAGAGTGATGTGGAGTGCAGAGTGCTAGATTTTTCCGGTGAGCTATATACATAGTGAGCAATATACATATATACAAGATTATAGCCATGTACAAAGGTGATCTAAGATCAGGACCTACATAGCGTTGTAGTTACTGCACATAGGAGTCAGTTCAGGTGATGTCCTTGTAGTGTTCTGCAAATAGAGTTGTTTTAAGTAGCTTTCTGAAGTCCTTGAGGTCTTTGGTTGATCTTAGATGGTCAGGGAGAGAGTTCCAGAGGGCGGGCGCTACCAGGGAAAGTGCCCTTCTTGATGTGGCCTGATTTGTTTTGGCGAATTCCTTCGGTGGGCTGATGTTGTCCAAGGTTCCTTTTCTACTTGGTCTTATGCTGTGATCTGTTTTAATGAGTGGTTGTAGGCTGTTAGCTGAGAAGTTGTTTATTTTGAAAATGTTTATAAGTACTTTGAAGCGGATTCAAGAGCTGATTGGGAGCCAGTGCAGGTGGTCCAGTATGGGAGTAATGTGGTCGTGACCTGTGCAATCTGTTATGATGCGTGCGGCGGTGTTTTGTGCTAGCTGTAAAGGTCTGAGAGTCTGTTTTGGTAGCCCCTGATAGATGGGGTTACAGTAGTCTAGTGTGGGAATGATGAGGGCTTGACAGACTGTTCGAAAATGCTCCTGAGCGAGGATGGGTTTGAGCCTTCTGATGATTCTCAGTTTGATTTAAGCGCTCTTTGTGGTTTTGGCAATGTGGGATTGTAGGTTAAGGTCCTTGTCGAGCGTCACTCCCAGGTATTTTACTTCATGTTTTACTGGTATTGTGATGTCATATCTTTTAACCAGTTCCTGAACCACAATAGTACACTGCCTCCTATCACATGACTTTTTAATTTCGCCAAAAGTCTCTCATGAGGGACCTTGTCAAAGGCTTTCTGAAAATCCAGATACGCTATATCAACCAACTCACCCTTGTGTACCTGTTTATTCACACCTTCAAAAAAACATAACAGATAAGACCTTCCTTGGCTAAAGTCATGTTGGCTGTCTCAATTAAGCCATGACTATCTACATGTTCAGTAATTTTATTCTTTATAATGGTTTCTACCATTTTTCCCGGTACTGACATCAGGCTCACTGGTCTGTAGTTTCCCGGATCACTCCTGGAACCCTTTTTAAAATTAACATTACATTGTCCATCCTCCAATCTTCAGATATTACAGATGATTTTAATGATAGTTCACAGATTACTAATAGTAGGTCTAAAATCTCATATTTCAGTTCTTTCAACACACTTGGATGTATACCATCCGGTTCAAGTGATTTGCTACTCTTCAGTTTATCAAATCATTGTAATACATCTTCCCGGTGTATTGATATTTCTTTCAATTCTTCTGCGGCATCACCTTTAAATACCATTTCAGTCATGGGTAACATCCCTAAATCTTCCTCAGTAAAGACCGAAGCAAAGAATTCATTCAGCCTTTCCACTATGGCCTTGTCCCCTCTTACCCCTCTATCATCTAATGGTCCAACTGACTCTGATACAGGATTTTTGCTATGAATACACTTGAAATTGCACGTTTTTGCTTCCACAGCAGGCTTCTTCTCAAATTCTCTCTTTGCCTGCCTTATCAATATCTTGCATCTAACTTGCCAATGCTTATGTAGTTTCCAGTTTTCATTTGGCTCTTTCTTCCATTTCCTGAAAGATGCTTTTTTTTTTTTTGGCAACAGCCTCTCTGACCTCACCTTTAAACCATGCTGGCAGTTTTTTGAACTTCCTTCCATTTTTCTTAAAGTGTGGAATACAGTTGGTCTGGGCTTCCAAGATAGTATTTTTAAACACCCATGCTTGATGTAAATCTTTAACCTTTGCAACTACTCCTTTTAGTTTTTTCTTAACTAATTTTCCTCATTTTATCATTGTCTCCCTTTTGAAAGTTAAAAGGTAGTATTGCGGATTTCCTTACCATCCCTCCTCCATTTATTAAATCAAACGCGATCATGCTATGATCATTATTGCCAAGTGGCCCCAACACCCTTCTCTTGCACCAGATCTTGTGTTCCACTAATGGCTTCCCCTCTGATCAGTTCATGAACCAGCTGCTTCAATTAGCAGTCATTTATTTCATCTAGAAACTTTATCTCCCTAGCATGTCCTGCCATGACACTGACCCAATCGATACCGGGGTAATTGAAATCACCTATTATTATTACTGTACTGTAACTTTTGTTAGCTTCCCTGATTTCTTTGAGTATATCATCCATTTGTTCATTCTGGTCAGGCGGTCGATAGTACACCCCCACTGCCATCGCCTTCCCCTTTTTACATGGAATTTCAATCCATAGAGATTTTACAGTGAATTTTGTTTCCTGCAAAAAACTTTAATCCTTTGTGACTCAATGCTCTCTCTAACAGAGTGCAACCTCACTACCAATTTGATCTGCTCTATCTTTATGATATAGTTTGTACCCAAGTATCACTGTATCTGGCCTGCATTACTCTAGTGACATCTGGGAACATATGTACTCTTTGTCCACAAAAAGAAATATCACGCCTTTGAAAGTACCATCTAAACAATCTAGACTTATCAGACTCTGACCCTAAAGTCACTACAAGTGTAGGTCTAGTTGTTATATGTTCACCTCTTTGAAGCCATTTTTGGTTTTTGATGCTCCTCACTCTCTTGTCCACTAGTTATGTGTTTGTCTTAATTAGATTGTAAGCTCTGATGAGCAGGGACCGTGTCTTACATCTATATATACAGCTCTGCATATGCCTTGTAACACTATACAAATAATTATTATTATTAGTAGTAGTAGTAGTAGTAATAGAGTCCTCCAAAAAAAGCAGAAGGGTCCAAACTGTTCGCTGACACCAATGAGTCCATACCCCCCTCCTCCTTGGACTTCAACTTCTTCTTAGATGGTAAATAAAAACAACTGAGTCAGCTATATCGCCTCTGGGCTAACTATTTTCAAGCCAACTCAGTAGCAGACAGTAATCTTAATTTTGGGAAGTTTAGAAGCCAAACATTCCTCGATCGATTAGCATTTTCAGCCATCTCCATCTTATAACTCAAGGCAAGGCAAAATTAGACCTTACCTGCTAATTGTCTTTCCTTGAGTTCCTCCAGGTCAATATGTCTGGGTTGTTACCCTCCTTCAGCAGCTGAGGACTAGGCATGCTTAAAACTTCTGATAGCACAATAGAAGAGCCCCCCCCCCCCCTCCTTGGAGCCCTAAAGCCAGTAACCTATTGACAAAGCAAAACTAAAGAGAGCAGAGCATCGGTATTGAACAAGCAATATACCCCCCTTTTTTTTTATACTAAACATATCACTGCACCTTCAAGCAACTATATACAAGCAGAGAGACATAACCATAGCCTTGGTTTTATCACTGTCTGCTCCTATCAGAATACCATACCCAGGCTAGGGATCCCAAAACAAAAATAATTTGACCTTCCTCCAGGAATCCCCTTTCTCCCTGCACAGACTGACTTAAATTGCCACAGACACAGTTAATACTTCAGGGAGGGTCCTGGACGGAAGGGACTCAAGGATAGACAATTAGCAGGTAAAGTCTAATTTTGCCTTCCATATCATCCCTCCAGTCCAGCAAATGTGGGATGTACCAGAGCCGAAACTACATTAGGGAGGGACCATCGAGTCCAACTTGCAGCACTGCAACAGTGCATGTCACCTAAGTGCCTCGCTCATCGCCTCCACATCCAAATGATGATGATGGGTGAACGTATGCAAGGAAGACCACACTGCCACTCTTTAAATCTGTACAGGCAGAATCAAACTGAATTCTGCCCAGGATGCCACCTGCGCCCTAGTGGGGTGTGCCCTAAGCCCTAGCAGAGCAGTCTTACCTCTGAGGAGGAAGGCCGAAGCAATCGCCTTCCTCACCCAGCATGCAATTGGAGCCTTGGAGGCTGCCTCTCCCTTCCGAGGCCCCTAAAACAGTACAAAGAGACATTCGGATTTACGAAAGGATCTTGTATTTATTTATTTTATTTATTTATTTATAGACTCTTATATACCGCACTATTAGGCATCAGCGCGGTTCACAAAAAACAGTGAGATACACAATTCAACAGTACTTTGTGTTTACAGAAAACAGGAGAATATAACTCGGATAACAGGGTATATAATTAATAAACATAGTCATAATATCATCATGGCTTCAGTTTTGTGTGTATGTGGTCTGTGGGGTATCTGTATTGTATGTGTATGAGTGGAAGGTCTGTGGGTTGGTTGAGATGTCTTTATTGTTCACTGGATAAGATAAAAGGAAGAGGTAGTGTTTCAAAGCTTTGCGAAACTGCAAAAGGTCTGGTATTGCTCGGATGTTTTGAGGGAGGCTATTCCAACACCTTGGTGCACAGAATAAAAAGGCCCTGTCTGAAGTAGTTTTGGTACACTGTGATATTGATTTAGGGACTAACAGAGTATTGAGTGTTACTGACCTTCTTGTATGCTTCAAATAGTGTTTCAGCACTCAACGAACGCCTAACAAGTAGAGCTGACGCCCCTCCACCGAATCGTTCTGAGGTGAGAAGTTGGGCAGTGAGACAACCTGATTAACATGGAACCACCAGACCACTTTGGGCACAAAAGATGGAACCATCCTCAACACTGCCTTCTCTTTTGCCAGTACTAAGTATGGTCCCCTGCAGGACAATGCTTGTAGCTCCAACACCCTGCAAGCTGAATAAATTGCCACTAAGACAACCACCTTCAGGGTAAGATCTTTCAAGGACACCCGGGTAAACGGCTCATCTGTAAGAGCGGAACCAAGTTTAGATTCCAGGGTGGCATTACTGGATGCCACGAAGGCCACAGTTGCTTTACAGCCCTAAGAAAATGTGCCACATCCGGGTGAGATCCTAATGAGTACCCCTGCACCCATTCCTGGAAACAGGCGAGCGCTGCTACCTGCGCTCACAAGGATCCCAATGCCAGACCCTTATCCAAACCCGCTTGTAGAAAGGCGAGAAGATCTGAAACAGATGCTGCCAAAGGACAAACTTCATTTTCTGCACACCAGCCCTCAAACATATGCCAACGAAATGGACCTTTCATGCTCTTAGAGGCGTAGTTGGTGAATAACCCCTGCATCTCAGGCATGTCTTTTTAAGAGCCATGCTGTAAGCAAGAACCGATCCACCTGCGGCATCAGAATCAGTTCCTGTGAGAGCAGATTGATCCTGCTGGGCAGCCACCATGGTGTGTCTGAGGAGACTGATCAGGTCGGCATACCACAGCCTACGAGGCCAGTCTGGGGCAATAAGAGCCATTCGCCTGCTGTGCCCTTCTATGCATTGCAGAAGACTGCCTATGAGCACCCAAGAAGGAAACACATACAGCAGCCTTTCAGACGGCCACCTCTGTCCCACAACACTGAGCCCCTCGGACACTGGCTTCTGGTGCCTGCTGTAAAAGCAGTTGGCCTTGGCATTAGAAGAGGAGACCATGAGATGCATGACTGGCACTCTCTATCATCTGATGATCTTGTGAAAGACCACTGTGTTCAGCTCCCATTCCCCCGGGTCTAGCTGGTGACTGAGAAAATCCGCTGGGACATTCTCCTTGCCTGCCATGTGAGCCACTGAGGCGGCTACCAGATTGTCCTCTGCCCACGCTAGCAGAGGAGTCAACTCCTCAGACAGGGGCGCACTGCACGTGCCCCCCCTGGTAGTTGATGTAGGCTACAGTAGTCGCGTTGTCTGAACAGATACACACCGTCTGGTGCTGCAACCAGTGCTTGGAAGACCCGATTTTTATTTATTTAACAGTTTTTCTATACCACTTTATCCTATGATAAACTGCCCTCATCTCTAGTTGGTTGATAGACCACAAACCTTGAGTGAGTGTCTCGCAATGCATTCCCCACCCTGTGAGGCTGACATCGGTGATTACCAGTACCCAATCTGGCAACTTCAGCGGCATCCCTGCCACAAGATGTTCCGACTGCAAACACCAGTCCAGTGCGTGGACATACCCATATCATCGACAATGGCTGATGCTGAGGGGGTCATCTGGAGAGAAGCAGTCTTTGAAGGGGGTGCATGTGGAATCAAGTCCACAGTACCAGATCTATCGCCACTGCCATGGACCCCAACAGCTGTAGATAGAACCAAGCTGTAGGTGCCTTCATCCGGATTAACTTCCTTACCTGGTTCCAGAGTTTGTGTCCCCTCTCCTCGGCAGGAAGACTTATTCTGCTGTGAAGCCTTGCAGGGCAACATTACAAAGGCTTCGGCAAGGGGATGTGCATACTCCAGCGAATACCCCTCTCAGATGATCTCCAAAACCCATTGATCAGCCGATCCCCTACAGATACTATTTCCGCCTAGACATGTCTCGTTTCATTGGGGCTTCTTGGCAGGATTCATAGGGGAGAGAAATACCCCCTGCTGACCCCCCAGTAGCACCAAAAGAGCTCTCCCCTAGGGGAGTATCAACCCTGCTGATATGGGGCAAAGCATGCTGACCGGAATTTCCTACAATGTCTAGGCTGACCCCTTGGGGTATTGCCCGGCTTCGGCATCTTAGGCCTGTCCTCCGGTAGCTTTGCTTCTTTTGTGTCACCTAGATTCTTAACTATCTTGTCCAGGGCTTCCCCAAAAAGCTTACTCAGTCTGGACTTGGACAACATCTTCCACCCAGTTTTATAACTACAGAAAACACCCAGCCACAATAATCAATGCCACAGACCTGGAAGATCACCAAACCAAATCATAAAATGTGTCTGCCAGATATACTGATGCAGATTCCGGCTTTGCTGCTGCCTCTCCTTTTCTGAGGGCTCCACCTCCAGAAACTCTGAATCCAATGGAGACCGTGGTAACATAGGCCCCACAGATCACGGCCTGTAGCATGAGGGCACGTGTGTCAAACACCTCCTTGAGAAACATCTCCAGCTTGCGGATCCTGCAAATCTTTAAGTGCCGCACTGTTTTCCACAGGGATTGTGGTCTTTTTAGTCACCACAAAGACCAGCGCATTCACCTTAGGCATCTTGAGGCGTTCCTTTTCCTCCTACAGAATGGGATATAAATGGCTCAGTGCCTTGCTGTCTCTGAAAATGGTCTCTGGTACCTCCCATTCTTCCTCAAATTTTCTTAATTATCCTATGCACTGGGAAGGCATTCAGAGGCGGCTTGAACCTCTGCAAATGATAATTACACTTACCTGGTAATTGTAGTTCCTTGAGTGACGACAGTTCAGTCCTCTACCTCTGGGTTGTCAACCTCCTCCTGCAGCTTGGAGACTGGCATGTCAGAATCATGACATCACTGGATATAGCCTGATTATCTCTTTCCTCAGTCCCAGTGTGAACTATTAACAAAGCAGACTCAAAGGAGCAACAAATAAGTAGCTAACATCAAATAACAGAACCTGAACTTTACTAGCCCGCAAGGGTCAAATTCTATAACGTTCGGTCAGACTTTCTTACTCCGTCACTGCCAGAAAGATTGCAGAGTAAAATAGAGTGAAGGTGAATCACAGCAAAATACACCTACCTGTAACAGCCGTCCTTTGACCACTAGCGGAATTAGCCTGGGCAGGATGGAGGACTGAACTGTCGTCACTCAAGGAACTACAATTACCAGGTAAGTGTAATTATTTCCTTATCATTCCTCCAGTACAGTCCTCTACCCCTGGGAAGTACCAGAGCAGTAATCATTGGGAGGGACCCCGCCATCCGGCCCGCAACACCGCCGAACCGAACCGGGCATCCGTACCCGCTGCGACGTCCAGACGGTAATGCTTACTGAAAGCATGCAGAGACGACCAAGTCGCTGCTCTACAGATCTCCCCCGGCGGAACCAAACTGTGCTCCGCCCAGGAAGAGGCCTGCGCCCTGGTGGAATGCGCCTGCAGCCCCTTGGGCACCACTCGACCTTGAAGAAGATAGGCGGAAGATATTGCCTCTCGAAGCCACCGGGCAATAGAAGCCTTAGCTGCTGCCTCTCCTTTGCGGACACCTCCAAACACAAACGATCCGATTTGCGAAAAGCCTCCGTTACCTGTAAATACCACCGCAACGTCCTCTTGACGTCTAACCAACGCAAACCGTGATCCCGATCGGCACCCTCCAAAGAACCGAGAACAGGCAAACACACCACTTGGTTCAAATGAAAAGGAGACACTACCTTAGGCAAAAAGGAAGGAACCGGACGCAGCACCACCTTCTCCCTTGAGAATGCCAAGAACAGTTCCCTACACGACAAGGCTTGCAACTCCGAAATGCGTCTAGCCGAACAAATGGCCACCAGGAAAATTGCCTTCAAAGTCAAGTCTTTCACCGAGGCCCGATGCAATGGCTCAAAGGGAGGCCCAGATAACGCCGTCAACACAAGGTTGAGATCCCAAGGCGGAATCACCACCCGGCGCGACAGCCTTAACCTGGAAACCGCTTTCAAAAAACGAACCACATCTGGATGAGTCCCCAAATTCACTCCCTGCACCTTACCTCGGAAACAGGCAAGAGCCGCCAGTTGAACGTGCAATGAACTAGCTGCAAGACCTTTATCAAAGTCGTCCTGCAGAAATTCTAAGATTGAAGGAACAGCCACTGTAGCCGCCCGAATCTGATGCCTGGAACACCAATCCTCAAATATACACCAGATCCACACATACGCTAAAGAGGTGGACTGCTTTCTCGCTCTAAGCAGCGTAGCCACTACTGCCGCCGAGTAGCCTTTCTTCTTTAACTGGGCCCTTTCAATGGCCATACTGTAAGCGAGAATCGATCCACTTGAGGCATGAAGAGCGGACCCTGCAGCAATAGATCCGCCCTCACCGGCAACCACCACGGCTGACTGACTAGGAGACGTACTAGGTCCGCATACCATGGGCGCCTCGGACAGTCGAGCGCTACGAGGAGCACCCTTCCCGGATGATCCCCGATTCTTTGAACTACCCGGCCTATCAACGCCCACGGAGGAAAAATGTATAGAAGCCCCATGGTTGGCCACTGCTGTAACAGCGCGTCGATGCCCTCTGACATTCGTTCGCACCTCCTGCTGAAGAACCGGCTGACTTTCGCCGACTGAAAGGTCGCCATTAAATCCATCATGGGCATTCCCCAGTGATTCACTATCTGTGCAAAGATGTCGGGATGAATCTCCCACTACCCCGCATCTACCCGCACTCTGCTGAGAAAATCCGCCTGGACATTGTCCTTCCCTGCTATGTGCGCCGCCGAAAACGCCGTCAACCACTTCTCTACCCAAGAGAACAACAGATCCGCTTCCTCTTCCATGGTGGCACTTCCCGTGCCACCCTGGCGATTTATGTACGCGACCGTTGCCGAATTGTTGGACAATACTCGAACCGGATGACCCAACACCAAGTCCTCGAACGCCTGCAGTGCCTGCATCACTGCTCAAAGCTCCAGCCGATTTATAGACCAGGACTTCTCCCGGGGTGACCAAGCCCCCTGCACAAACCTGCTCCGGCAGTGAGCTCCCCACCCCGTCAGACTGGCGTCCATCAATAACGGAAGCCATTCCGGTTGTTCCAGGGGCATGCCAGCCGACAGGGAAGACTCGAGAAGCCACCACTGTAGAGACTGTCTGACCTTGCACGGGCACGGCAGCCGTTTGCTCAAAGGATCGGTCTGATGTGACCATCGGTGCAACAGTGCTCTTTGTAACAGGCGCATATGAAACCTGGCCCACGGAACAACCTCCAACGTTGCCGCCATCGTTCCCAACACTTGCAGATAGGACCATGCCGACGGAGCCGGGACAGACCTGAACTTCCGAACAAGAGCCCTGAGCGCCTGGACTCTTTTGCACGGCAGGAACACGAGGCCTTTCCGTGTGTCGAAGCGAACTCTGAGGTATTCTATGTCCTGAGAGGGCTGCAGCCGACTCTTGGCTGGATTAACCACCCAACCAAGGCCCTGCAAGAACTCCACTACTCTGTTCGTCACGCGAATGCTCTCCGACTCGGACGTGGCCCGAATTAACCAATCGTCAAGGTAAGGATGTACCAAAATTCTTTCCTTGCGCAACGCCGCCACCGCCACCACCACCATAATTTTTGTGAAAGTTCACAGCGCCGTAGCTAGACCGAAGGGTAACGCCTGGAACTGATAATAACCCCAAAAGAACACGCACCTCAGAAACTTCTGATGGGCTACTCGGATAGGAATGTGCAAATACGCCTCCGTGAGATCCAGAGACGTCAAGTACTCCCCTTGTCGCACCGCCACTATGACGGATCGCAAGGTTTCCATCCGAAAGTGCGGTACTCTGAGACAACGATTTACGGCTTTCAGGTCCAAAATGGGTCTTTACATTCCGCCCTTCTTTGGCACCACGAAATAAATGGAGTACCGACTCGTGCCGTGCTCTGCTTTCAGCACCTCTACTACCGCTCCTAACTGAAGACGTCGCTCTAAGGTACTGCGAATTGCTATAACCTTTTTGGCGTCCTTTCAGGGAGACATGACAAACGAATCCCGTACCGGCCGATCCAACTCGAGCGCATAGCCTTGCTGAATTATCTCCAACACCCAGCAGTCGGAAGTGATGAGGGTCCAAGCCGGAAGAAACTCCCTGAGCCGCCCTCCTATAGGAGGCCCCTCCGGCGGGACAACCCTCATCTCATTGCGACTTGCGAGCTGCGGGAGAGGAGCTTGCGGCGAAACCTCTAATAGCTCCTCGGAACCTGTGAAATCCCTGGGCACGAGCCGGAAAATGCCCCCGCTGGAAGGAATTGAACCGTGAAGTACGAAATCTGCGGAAGTCCCGAAACTGACCTCTATAGCCTTGACCCGACTTCCCTTGTTTCGGCTTATCCTCCGGTAGCCTGCCCGCCTTGGACTCCCCGAGGTCCTTTACTAACTTGTCCAAATCCTCTCCAAAGAGTAAACCGCCCTTAAAGGGCAGTTTACTGAGACGCGACTTGGACGAACCGTCCGCTGCCCAATTTTGCAACCACACCGATTGGCGGGCAGCCACTACGGACGCTGTACTATTTGCAAGGGCCCTGATCAAATCATAATGCACGTCCGCCAGATATGCCGCTCCGGATTCCAGGTGACCCAGCTGTTTAAGCTCCTCAATATCCATGTGTGCGGACTGCCTCAGCCGCTGCACCCAATGCAAACACGCTCTAGCCACCCAAGCTCCACATATGGAAGCTTGTAGCAAAAGGGAGTCCGCCTCAAAGGTCTGCTTCAACAGACTATCCACTTTCCTGTCCTGGGAATCCTTTAAAGCCGCACTACCCTTTACCGGGATGGCAGTCTTTTTTGTAACGGCTGAAACCACCACGTCGATGTGTGGCGCCTTGAAGCGTTATTTATCCTTATCCGCCAAGGGATAGAGCCTATTCATAGTCCGTATGCCTCGAAGACCCGCTTCTGGCCAGTCCCATTCCTCCTGGATCATTTTCTCAACCACTCTATGAACCGGAAACACCACCTGTGTCTGTCGAACCGCCTGGATAACCGGGTCTTCAACCTCCTCCTCCGCAGAAGCTTGCGAAGAGAGATTCAACATCTGCATAGACTACGTGATTAATGCCGAAAGTTCCTCCCTACGGAACACTAATAATCTTGGCTTGATCCTCCGGCTCCGGAATCTCCCATCCTCGAGATCCTGAGCACTCTCCTCCTGCTCCCAATCAATGTCCTCTTCTTCATTCCAAGCGACATCCCCAGATGTTGACGCTTTTATCTTCGCCTTCTTGGGAGCCGACGGTTCCTCGCCGATCCCCTTCCTCGCGTCCAGTGGCTGGGAAAGTCCGGGAATCAACGCGCCGGGCAGCTGACACGGACGCCGCAGACAAAATGCGTGATGCATCAACAAAACAAAATCTTGACTAAAATCATCGAGCTCAGTTGCATGCGACGCTATCTGAGTCCCTGACAATATCGCCAGCTCCTCAGATGCTAAGCCTTGCGCAGGACTCTGAGGAGATGCAGGACCGGCTCCCGTCGGAACCCCCTGCGCCTCCGTAGAGTCCTGAACCTCCATCTGTTGTTCCACTGTTGACGACAGGGCTGCACAGCCACGGCAGACCCCTGAATCCGCCACTGTGCCCCTTCGTGTCCCACAGACAATGCACTGTGGTCTAGCTGCCATAATTAAGCTGACCAAGCACCAAGGTTAAAATCTCTATTAAAGAAGTAAAGATGTTTTTCTTTTTACAGCCTACAAGACTGGTATCGTCGTGCAACCGAAGGAAGAACCCCTCCCCCCCCCCCCGTGGAAGGCCCCCCTTCGCGAAACTACCGCCTAGCGCTAAACCCCAAGAGAAAGCAGTTACTTACCTGTAACAGGTGATCTCTGGGAACAGCAGGAATAAGTCTTCACATATGGGTACGTTGGTACCGACGGAGTCTGCGCGGGAACGCTTCCCAGCGTCCAATCAAAAAGCTTTTGGAAGCATCCCACCACACCTGCGTGCTGCCTTCCCGCCTTTCCCAACTGTCTCTCCTCAGTTAAGTTTTAAAGCTGAGACAAAGAGAGAGAGAGAGAGAAGGGAAAGATAGAGATAGAGAAAATACAACTCCTGGGGAGGTGGGGGGGGGGTTGTGAAGACTTATTCCTGCTGTTCCCAGAGATCACCTGTTACAGGTAAGTAACTATGCTATCTCCAGGAACAAGCAGGAATGAGTCTTCACATATGGGGACTCCCAAGCTAAGATGCCTGGAGTCCCAGCATGTTATAGAATGGAACATGCTACACCTCATATCGCCAGGCATCCTCAGGATGGAGGGTAGGAGTTGAGAACAGAAAGGTGCTGTAAGAGACAGCTAACCTAGCATAGGACTTCAGGCAAGGAGTCCTTGTGTGGATGACAATTATCATCAATATATTGAAAAGGAAATATTGCAATATGGACCTCCCCTAACAGGATTGCAGAAAAGTATGGAGGTTCATGAGATCTACTGGGGATCCAGTAGAGGAACCTCAAGGAGGACCTCACTGTGAAGTGGAGGTAATAAACCTGTTAGAAAAAACAGTGGAGGTCAGAATCCTGAAAGGTGATAGGTAACCCCAGAGATCAACTGGGGTAGTACAAAAACAGTAGGCCTTAAGCGGAAGGCTTTATGAAAAAAGCCTAGACTCTTTTGGCTACAGAGTGGCTCACTCTTAGGAGCAAAAAGAGGAAAGGCTGACCGATTTAGACAAACCGGCCTAGTCCTTGTGGGAAGAAGGGTTATGGAAAAACCCTTGCATCCCAAAAAGAAGGACAGATGTCTGAGGCATTAGAGCCTCTGATTAACTGAAGATCTGCAATGTCTTTCCTAACTGGTGTTAGCTAGGAAAGATACTGGACATGGAGAGCTTCAGGGGTACCTAAACCTTAAGGTTATGGTAGAGGTTTGTGATAAGGAAGCTTATCATAGCTCAGGAAGGAGCTATAGGAAAGGTGAAGTGACTCTGAACAAGCAACCTGTCAGTTCTGGTAGAAATAAGAAAACAGAATTTTCCCATAAAAGACTACCAGTCCCAGAATGCACCAGGTTTCCAACAGCCATTAGAGAAGCTGAAGTGGGGAAACGTGTGTTCAATCAGGAGGGCTATGAGGTAATCCCTAAGCACTCATCTCAAAGGGCAGGGCCTGATTCAGCAC
The DNA here is from genome assembly GCA_033557465.1 of Ichthyophis bannanicus. Classification (NCBI taxonomy): domain Eukaryota; kingdom Metazoa; phylum Chordata; class Amphibia; order Gymnophiona; family Ichthyophiidae; genus Ichthyophis; species Ichthyophis bannanicus. The sequence continues at coordinate 33,551,411 of CM066049.1, forward strand.
AGCTGCGCTGTGTTAGGGTGGAGCACTCATCTAGGCAGAATAAAGGTAGAGTTTATTCTACAGAGAATTATCCTCATCCTCAGAATCATCATCTTCATGATCAGCTTGGATATCCTCAGTTTCATCTGGAGGATCATCAGAAGCAGAAGCCAAACCGGACGGACAGAGAGGGCAAGAAACCCTTTGGAAGAAAGAAGAGAAAAGCCTTTGGGAGGTCTAGAGGAGTCTGGAGCAGTACGTATACTGGGAGGCATTCCAAGGGCCAGCATACACCATTGGACTGGGGAAAACCAGAGGAATGGTGCTGCAGAGCTAGGAATCTCCAGACGGTACCTGTGAGGGAGACGGCTGCACGTGGAAGGAACCCTAAGACCCGTGCCAGAAGGTATGTGAAGAGAGATCCAGTGTCCAGGGATCTGGATTGGAAGGCTGGACATAAGAACTGGACTACATACTGGCCAGGCTATATAGAGAGGAACTCTAACAGCCATGGAAGCTCAGGTATGAACACTGATCTATGCCCTAGCTATACCCTTGAAAGACAGCAGGGAAGCAAGTATTTTCCTGAAAGTGCTCCATTGAGAAATTCATCTGTGCCAATCCATGATATTGAACCCATGATTGTTGAAGAAGGGGGAGAGATTACAGATGAAGGATGTGTTTACATGGATTGCTCTCTGTCTAAACTCCTGTGGTAATTTTCTGTTACAAAGTACAGCAACCATCACAAAGAAATACAAACTTGTTCTTTAATCTACTCAGAAAAGCTCCTGAGTTTGATTTTTAGCCACGCAGTAGAAAGCAAGCCAGCTAAGGGGTTTCAGCTGGGTAACTGCTAGCAATTGAGCCTTACCTAATTGCTTGTGAGCTCTGAGAGAATCACTTCTGAATCTATGTGGGAAGATATAAGAAGTTAACCTGAAAAGAACAGTTTTTTCCTTTCTTTGTGGATTTTGTTTGTTGTTTGATACACTGCTAAGAAAATATTAGCTAAAGCCTACAGAAAAGACCAGTTTGTTACCCACCAGGTCTTTTTTTTTTTTATACTTTATTTTAATCCACCAAGAAATACAAGCAAAGAAAAGAAAAACAATTAAAGAAAAACAATTAATTAATTAACAATTAACCAGGTCTCCACGAGGGGTGCACTCTTATCCCCTCCGGGAGACAACATAACAATACACTTGGTGGCAGTTTTCATGAAATAGCATCCTCCCCCCCTCCCCCCCCCCCCCACACTCCAGCAGAGTAAAACTGACTTAAGGGAGAGGGGCCGAACACTCCCCCCCCCCTCCGCTCAGCACCCCAATTGAAGAATTTCGTTGCGGCTACGTGCCCCCAGTTGCTGTATATAAGGTTCCCAAACTGACATGAACACTGTCCAGCGCTTGACATTGCCCCTTACCAGCCAGCGCTCCAGCAGCATTAAATGGTGAAAGTTATTTCGCCATTCCGTGAAAGTAGGTGGTCGGGGTTCTCTCCATAGTCGGAGAATCGGCCCCTTCCCCGCTAGACAAGCCTTCCTCAGAAGTAGGCGTTCCCCGGCCTTTACCAGCACTGGGGCCCCCAGCTGATCCAAAACTACGAAGCGGCCCGACCAACGAACCCGCTTCTGCAACAACCGACTAAGAAAAGCCCGTATTCTCTCCCAATAAGATCTCAATCTACGACAGCCCCACCACATGTGTAGTAACGTCGCCAAGGGTTCCTTACAGCGAGGGCAACTACCATCCGTCTCCAGCCGACTCCGAAGAGCCCGCCGCGGTGAAAAATGAGCTCGAGTCACACACTTGAATTGGATCTCTCTCCAACGGGCCCCATATGCCACATCAACTATTCGTTTCAAAGCTTTACCAACCAACCCCGGGGCCACTTGCTCTCCCAGTTCAAGGGCCCAGGCCAACTCAACCCCCCGATAGTCAGGAAGGCCCCTAAAACAATCCAAGCGGCTCTTCAGCTGGGAAATGGACGGGGGCTTATCCTCCCCCAGCCCAAAAAATTCCACAATTCTGGCCGAACGATCAGAGTGCAGAGCTTCTCTTGGCAGTGAGGCCACATAGGGAGCAACTTGCATGTAGGCAAAACAGTGCCGCGCAGGCAAATCATACTCCCGGCTCAGGGCCAAGAAAGACTTACAGCATCCCGAGGGCTCCACCAGGTGACCCACCATCCTTATACCCCGCGTCCACCAATCGCGAAACATCGCCGTGTCGGATCCTGGGAGGAACTGAACATTCCCTCGGAGAGGCAACCAGCTAGAAACCTCCCAGGGCGCCACCCAATACCGATTCAGCTGTTGCCAAGTGTGTCTAACCGAAGTCACCAAGGCGCTGTTCTGAGCCACCTCTGGCAGATCCCCGTGTCGCCCATGCAGTACCCCCAACAAGGGCCACGGCGCCACTAAACTCTCCTCTACCGATCGAGGTGTGTAGTCCTCCGAGCCCCCTAACCAGTCTCCCAAGTGCCGCGCCTGGCACGCCAGAGCATACGTCTTTAAATCGGGCAGTCCCATACCCCCATCTTTCCATTTCCCCAGCAGCCTAGCCCACGGAATCCGAGCCCGCTTCCCATCCCAAAGAAACCCCTTCAAGGAGGCTTCAATTCGACGCAAGTCCCGACTAAGTAGCCAGACAGGCAGGGTCTGTAACCAATACAAAATATGAGGTAATATAACCATTTGTATCGCCGCTATTTTCCCAGGCAAAGACAGGGGACGAGATGCCCAAGTCTGCAATTGTACCGTCAAACGCCGCAATGTCCGGTCCATGTTACGTCTATATAGCTCCTGGGGCTGTCGGGGCAATACGATACCCAGGTAAAGGAATTCCTCCTCCGCCCACCGAAGTGGGAAGGGCTCCCCCCAAGCTCCACGAAGGTCTCCCAAGATATCCAAAGCTTCAGATTTGTCGTAGTTAATACGGAGGCCAGCCAGTGCCCCAAACCGCTCAAATTCCCCCAGCAGATTCGGCAAAGAATCGACAGGGGAAGTCACATGAACTAAGAGGTCATCCGCAAAGGCCGAGATAACAAACTCCTGCGAACCCACCGCCACACCCTTAATCCCGCCCGAACTCACCACTTTACAAATCAAGGGGTCCAAAGAAAGTACAAACAGCAACGGAGATAGGGGGCAGCCCTGACGCGTGCCCCTCTCCAGTGCAAACCCCTCTGACAGTACGCCGTTACAAAGGATCCCCGCCGTCGGTGTGATATATAAACTACGCACCATGTTACAGAAAATGTCGCCGATGCCGTAGGAGGGCAATAACTCCCACAGATACTGCCAGTTCACCCTGTCAAATGCTTTTTCAGCATCGAAACTGACAAGTAGCGAGGGCAATTGCCGAGCATGGACCCATTCCAAGGAGGCTAAGATTTTCCGTAGGTTCCGAACTGCGTGGCGCCCCTTAACAAAGCCCACCTGTGCTTCATGAACCAAGCTCCCCAACACTTCACCTAGCCGTAGGGCTAAGACTTTTGCCAGAACTTTGAAATCAATATTAAGAAGTGAGATAGGCCTATAAGAGGCTGCTAACAACGGATCCTTACCCGGTTTGGGAATCAAAGTGACATGGGCATGGTTCTGCCCCCAAGAGAAGGCCCCCCGATTCCCCCTCACACTAAACACCTCCCGTAGCACAGGGCTAACACAGTCACCTAAGATTTTATAGAATTCCGCTCCCAAGCCATCCGGTCCGGGGGCTTTACAACAGCTGGCCGCAGAAATAACCAACTGTATCTCCTGGGAGGTGAGGGGCTGGTCCAATACCTCCCTCTGTACCTCTGTCAGCCGCGGCAGGTTCAATTCTCGCAGATAGTCAGGCAGGGTTGCACCAGGGCCCTCCTCCGCCTTGTATAGGGATTGGAAAAACTCCCGAAAAACCCTGGCAATATCCCCACTCTCCTTATGCACTTTCCCTTTAGCGTCTTGCAGGGCTGCCACCAGTGTGGAGCCACGCCTACCCCTCAAATAGCGAGCCAGCGATCTGCCATGTTTGTCGCCATAACAATGCAGGCGATATCGATAATAAAGTATTGATTTCTTGGCTTTCTGATGCAAGAGTTCATTGAGGTTGACTTGGGATTCCCACAGCCGCCTCTTGTTATCAACCGAGGGAACTTGGGGCACATCTGCGTCGAAGTTTGGTAACCTGTAGTTCCAGTGCAAGAATGCGCTCTGCGAGCAAGCGACGTTTCCGCGCTGCATAGCCGATGATGTCGCCCCGCAGCACCACTTTCGCCGTTTCCCACAGCAGCTCAGGTTCGTCCACATGTACTTGATGATCCCTCGCAAATTCCGTCCAACGTTGGCGGAGGAATTGACGAAATTGCACATCGTGGTACAACCCCAAAGGGAAGCGCCAAAGACGCGCTCGAGCACTGTCACGTCCCCAGTGTAAATCCAGCCAGACTAAGGCGTGATCCGATACTTCCAGGGGACCAATCTGAGCCTCCTCTGTAGGAGCAAACAATTCCTTAGATAGAAACAAATAATCAATACGGGCACTGGTGCCATGCGCTCTGGATGTATGCGTAAAGTCTTTCTCAGAGGTATGCAGCAGCCGCCACGGGTCAATTACACCCAGCCTCTTGCAAAAACGTTGTAGCAACCGAGAGGACAGCCCTCTCTCCCTAGCCCCAGCCCCTCGAGACATATCCAATTCCACATCCATAACCCCATTAAAATCTCCCCCTAAAATCAAGGGGCATTCGGGGAGCTGCTCCAGTCTGGAGGCCACAGTATTATAGAACCCAGAGTCGGAAACATTCGGGCCATAAAGAGCCCCAATAGTCACCAGCCTTCCCTCCAGCTGACCATGGACCAAAAGAGACCTGCCCACATCGTCCGCGCTGGTGGATTGCACCACAAATCGAAGCCTCTTATGAACCAAAATAACAACCCCCCCTTTATTCCCAGCTGCCGGGGATCCCCAGACCTGCCCAACCCAGGACCTGCAGAGTTTACTATGCTCTTCTGCTGATTGGTGAGTTTCTTGGAGCAAGGCTATATCACAGTTGTGTCGGGCCAGTGCTTGGAGAACCTTATATCGTTTGATGGGGTTACCTAAGCCACAGACGTTCCAGGTGATAACCCTCAGGGTGGTGGGGCAATATCAAGTCCCTCTGAGAAGAAAGATCTAAGCACATCAGGGGGGCTCCCCCAGCCTGGAACCTCCTCCTCGTCAGTTACCCAATTACTATTAGGCTGCTGAGGTAAACTCCCCAGAGTGTGGTCCCTCCCATCCCTTGTCTCCTCCCTCTTCTTCCCCCCTCCCCTGCCCCCCTCCTCCCCCCCTCCCACCCCACTCCCTACTTCCCCTCCTAGTCCGTTCATCAGATCGGACACTTCCATTGGCATTCGGACCCACCCCAGGCACACACACGCACATCTGCTAAGATCCCCCCCCCACCCCATTGTCAGGGGGGTACATCCCCCTCCTACCACTCCCCCATACCACCCCCCTATCTCCCTATTCCAAAATGGCGCCTAGGCTAGATATGCCCGCCCACACGTGCCCAGAACCCTCCCCCAATCTGTTCATTCCCAAAAGTTATGTGTGCCAGGGCCCAGATACACAAAGAGTAGGGGAATGAAAAAGAAACATGGCAAAAAACTGAAATACTGTATCCCAGCTTAATCCCCAGCACTACTGCAACAATGTAATGAACAAACAATACAACTGTATATAAATACAATGTAACAAACCCAAAAGGACACACAACTAGATGCCCCGCTCAGAAGGGTCGATTCCTGGCAGCCCAAAAATGGCGTCCCAAATCTGTGTCAAGAAATCACAAACATTAAAGGAGTGGGTCCCCTCGACCACGGGGGGGGGGGGGGGGGGGGGGGGGGCAGGAAAAAAGAAGAGACCCAGAAAATTAAGGAAGCCCAGGGGCCTAGGCCATTAAGGATTAATATCGCCGGGCACCCGCTCCCCTCTCCCACCTCCCAGATGGGCTCCCATCCCCCCGGGGGTCTGCTGTATTCTGAGCCGCAGATGTTATCGGCCACTTCGTGACTCCGACCCGGAGGGGAGCACTCTAACAGCAACCCAAAAATTGAACCGCGGAGAGCTCAGACTGTGCAAAGCCACAAAAACAGCGGTTTGTTACACAAGTCCCCACACAGCTAGTCTCAATGTGTGTTAGCACAGCTTGCACCAGGCCTTGTTCCAATGAGCCGCTTGTTTCACCTCCGGCTTCATGGCCCGGTCGCTGTCGTCTCCTCCAGTCGTGTCAGCCATGTGCGAGCCGCCTCCAGGGTTTCCAGTACCTTTAGCTGTCCACGAAACTCCACTCGCAGCTTCGCCGGGTACAGTAAGGAGAAACGGATCCCCCTGTTCACTAGCTGAGTACAGAGCGGTGAAAAGGCCCTGCGCTGTTGGCTCACCAACAGTGAGTAGTCCTGAAAAACCAAAATGCGATCATTTTCCCCAGGTTGTCTCCGACGAGCGCGGGCCGCTTTCAGCACCCTCTCCTTCTGGCGATAGTCCAGAAAACGCGCTATCACGGCACGCGGCCGTTGGGCTTGGTCTCGCCGCGGCCCCAGTCGATGCACTCTCTCCAGCACGATGGGGCACCCCTCTGTCACTTCCAGGATGGTCCCCATCCAGTCCAGGAGAAAGCTAGGTAGGGCAGCATCAGCCACCGTTTCCGGGATACCGATAAACCGCAGATTTTTCCTGCGGCCCCGGTTCTCCAAATCTTCTAGCTTCTCACCCTGCTGTTGCACAAGGGTTTCCAGGGCTTGCACTTTAGTCTGGAGGGTATGCTGGTCATCTTCCAAGCTCGAGATCCGAGTCTCGGCTTGATCCATCCGTCCGGTGAAATCATTTATCTTTTGCACCACAGAGTGCAGTTGATCCCCAAGCTCCGTAAAACGTCCGTCTAGGGCCCGCACGACCGCGGCACTCACATCCGCCACCATACTGCTCTCTCCTTCTGACCCCGGACTCCGCGGCGCTCCCTCCGCCATCTTTGGGTCAGGGCCGCGTGCTTTCTCCCTCTTGGTCAGTTTAGAAGCCATCAGGTGCCGCTCGGGACGCAATGGATGTTCTGTTGCCGCGCCTCCACTATCCCTGTTGCTTTTGGGAGCCGCCTGGGGCATTCGGTTGCGATCGGCAGGATTTTTTAGCAGTTTTGCGGGGTGGAAGTCCGGAGCTGATCTGCACAATGCCCGATCAGCTCAGTGCCATACCGGAAGTCTACCCACCAGGTCTTATTCTTTTGCTTTGATTGCCTGACAAGTTCAAATGTTGTTTTCCTGATTTTGTTTTTCCAAGTTTAACCCTGAAAGCAAGTATCTTGTTTTATGTGCTACCAAGCATATCTGTGTTGGGAGAAATAACCCCATAAATAAATATCTTATTGGCTTTACCCTTAAGCACAACTAATTATTGTGAGCAGCTGTGTCTGGTGTGAATGGACTGCATTGCCCACAATCCCTTGCAAATCATATTGATATATGCACTTGCCAAGACTGTGAACATTCTCACCCAGGCAGCCGTCTGACAAGTTGTTAACTACCACGGGAAGTGGTTGTGTGTGTAGAACCCCAAACATGCTGGACAGCATGGTATGAGTAGAGCCCAATTGTCAGAATCATACAGAGATATGTATAGCTATATGAGCATAGACAGTCAGATAAGTATGTAAATACATATCTACCTATAATAAAATATCTCGACAGACACACATATATATGTATATATGTATATATATATATATATAGATATAGATATAGATATATAGATAGACATATAAGAAGGGCATAATATATACACACACAAATGACAGATATATATATCTATAGAGATGTATACAGATATATATATATATATATAGATATGAATATATAGGCCTATATATAGGTGTCTGCAATTAAGCAGACAGAGATATGCCTATAGAAGTATATTCAGATAGGATATGTGGAGAGGAAAGATTCATCTAATAACAAGAAGGTGGAACCTACTTGAGAAGATATATAGAGAATCTATTCCTCCTGGTTATGATGGAGGGAGTCAGGGGAAAAATCTCCCTGACAAGGAATAGACTACATTGCTGCAAGAATGCTAGCCAGTGAAATAACCAGGATGGTTACGTGAAAAGCAGAGGATAATATCAGTCTGCAGGCAGCAAGTCTCGAGTCTTCCAGAACTCTAGCATGGTAAATGGACAGAAGATGCATAGGAATGAGATACCATGTTGACCTACTTGAGGGGCAAAAAGGGTATCATGCGTTCTTTAGCTGAATATGCGCTGTCCATGAAGGATTAGGATACCATGAGGACGAGCTGCAGGGAAAAAAAAGAGCATATTCCCGGTGGGAATCCTGAGGACCAAACCAGGGAATTGAACAACTCTTTAATCTTTCATGTAAGAGAAGGCCCATGTCCTTTGTTTTAAAAAGGAGATAGAAGGGTAGGAAGAACCCTTCCAGTCATGAGGGCATGACTGAGGGAGCCTTTTCCAACCATCTAAGACAGCTGTTTGAGAAAATCCTAATGCTCTCTAGCAAGGGCCCATAGTGGAAAGCTTCTCTGTAGAGTTGCAGAGAGCATGATGCAGGAGAATTAGGAGATAGAACTGGCTGTTGGAAAAGCCAGTACCTACGTCAACTATGCTGCCAAACCCAAGGGAATTGGAGATGTCAAGAATAGAAGACAATTCAAGAAGCCTGTAGTGATAAGATTTCCCAAGACAGATGAATCCACTGTCTTGGAGTCACTACTAAGGCCAGAAAGAATGTCCGTGGAGGACAACCCTGGATGCTTGTGGAAAAGAACCAGTGGTCCAATCACTAGAGCTCCTGCATGGGCAGCTGCTAGTAAGACAGCAGAAGAATCTTTCTGTTTAAAAACAGAAAGAACAGACAGAGCAGGAGGAAGAAAGCTCTGGACCTGTCTGATAAGCTGCCCTAAAGCAAAAGTGAAGAAGGGAATTAACTCAGAGAGGAAAAACTCCACACTGGAATAGTGACAAAACTAGAGTGGCTGAAGAAGCAGCCCTCCAGTGTAGTAGTACCACTCTTACAGAGGAAATGCTTGGTAAGAGGGTAGAGAAGATAGAGCTGAATGGAGACTTACAATGTGGTAAGTCTGTAGAAAGGAAAAATTCATGCTGGTACAGAAAAACTATTGTTTGATAGTTGTTAAACCTCTTTCCCTGGCAGGAAGAAGAGGAGAAACCTGTGACCTATAGGCATGAACATCCTAAGAGCTCGTATAACAGAGAAAAAAATGGATGTCTTGTGAAAAGAGATCCATGCCTAGAGTTTAGAATGAAAGCAGTGGGAGGCTTCTACTGAGAAGAAGCAAACTGCAGGTTCTAAACCTCAAGAGGCACAAGAAATATGATGAGTAATCAGAAACCCTGCGGTTGCTGGGTTTGCTGAGCCTGGTGAAAGTTTGGATTCTTCAGACCAGGGCGATGTTTCTCCTGTTTGGGAACATCTGTATGATGGGCAGAAGATGAATAAAACCTTCTCCCCCTAGGGGAAGAAAGTTTGGTAGGACATTTCCTACCTACTGGGAAAGAAGAAGGCGTAGAACAGCCCTTAGAAACGGGTAAGTCAGTGGACCACTGAGTAACCTGACATAATGACTCCTTATTGAAGAGATTTTCTCCAGTGCAAGGAGTATTACCCAGTCTTTGTTGTGCCCATTTGTGTAAGTCTGAAGCTTGGAGCCAGGCTCTATGTTGTGCCCCTATAGCTATAGCAGAAGTCCTGCTAACAGACTCAAATGAGTCTAGGGAAGCACGAGTAAGAAACCAAGAGATATTTTGAATATGACTAAGCAGTGAGGAATAGTCTGCACTCTTGGGCTCTGAAAGAAAAGGAGTCAAAATATGTAATTTCTTTGTGACCTCCTCAAGAGATAGACTCATATAAAAAATATATGAGAGAATTCTTGCTGAAAGCATGGATGTCTGGAAGGTTTGACATCCAAAGGCATCTAGTGTCTTAGACTCACGACCTGACGGATAAGAAGAGTGCTTTTTCTTACTCTTCACCCGTCTCATTGCTGATTCCACTACAATGGAATAATGAGGAAGTTGAGTCTTTTGAAACCCTGGAGAGGGGGGCACCTGATATAGGAGATCAGTTGCTCTGGAAGGTGGGGGTACCCTTAAAGGTGCTTCCCACATTCCTAGAAGAAGATCCTGCAAGGAATGATGCAAAGGAAGCATTATGTTCTCCTTTGCTTCGGTAGAAACAGAGCCTTGTGTAGGATCATATCCAGGGATAGGAATGGCAAGTGATCTTGCCATATCCAGGAGGAAACTCTGAAAAGAAGGATCTCCAAAGAGAACCTCCCTTGGATAGGTTAGATCTGAAGAACTAGCCTGGGCACCGAAGGATCTATCTGAGTATATAGGAATATAAGATTCTGCACGGTGCAGTATGGGATCCTTAACGGATGGACGTTGGTACTGGAGGTCAGGACCAGCGACAGTCAGTACCACATCGTCCATGCCAGGTATCGACTCCAAACTTGGTATAGAAGGGCGCGATCCTGTTGAAAGAAGCATGGAAGGAGCTGGCCACGATGTTACTGTGGATACCGGTACCGATACCGGTACCGTTGTCAGAACCGAAGCTGACACCGACATCGGAGCAGCAAGCGGTGACAGCCCAATCGGTACCGAGGTAACCGAAAGCCTTCAGCAGTAACCCTCGGTACCAAGCGTCCGGTACCGATCGGTGTCGATACCAAGACGTGTCGGTACCCAGTCTTGCAGACTAGAGATGGACTCCAGACTTGGCATCGAAGGAAGCGAGTCTATCGACGCACGTCTGGAGGGTACCGACGTCGGTGGTAGTATCGGTGCCGGTACCGATACTGGAAAGTCAGTCTGGAACGTATCCACCGGTCCCGTAGGTACTGAGGACGCCAGACGACGATCCCTGGTGAGGAGTGTTTCGTCCAACACCAATGCCGATGCCGGGGTATCGGTACTGCTCGAAGCGGATGCCACCACCGGGCATGGCTCAGGTATGTTCTGTGAGGGGTGAGCACCAGGAACAACCTGAAACTCCGCATAGGCTTTGGAGGCCGAAGACTCCCGCCGGGGTTTTGAAGCCAATGGGCCCTCGAGGGCAAGGCCGGAGCCGTCTACATGCTGTGCATGAGACCTACCACTCGAGGGTTGGCTAGTCTTAACAGACTGTTTGTGGGTTACCTAATCCTGTGTAGAAGAAGAAATGGTCGGTGCCCTGAAGTTGGAAGGGAACCTCATATCAAGGGAAACTCGATGTTGAAAACCTCTTCTCACAATACTGTTGCCCGAGGGCTCCGGAGGAAAAAGGTCAGGACCCAAACAGGTTAGACACCAATTTAAGGAGTCTAAAAATAAAGATGTACCGCCACAGTTTGAACATTTCTTGGAGAAAGTGGCTGGCGGTTCCATGGAGGACATGGAGAGGCCTAGAAGGCCTGAAAAACCGTAAGACACTCAGAAGAAAAAATATATCCCTTAAAAGGAAAAACTTTACAAGAAAAGAAAAAAGAAACACCGGCAGTACCGGTGGCGTCGGGGAAGACAGCCGCGACCACAAGAAAACTAAGAATTAAAAGAAGAATTTTCTGCGGTGACAGGAGGACGTCCTGCCGGCTCCGCGGAAAAACGAAAACTGAGGAGAGACAGTTGGGAAAGGCAGGAAGGCAGCACGCAGGCGTGGTGGGATGCTTCCAAAAGCTTTTTGATTGGACGCTGGGAAGCGTTCCCGCGCAGACTCCATCGGTACCGACGTACCCATATGTGAAGACTCATTCCTGCTTGTTCCTGGAGATAAAGGACACCAAAGCAAAGAAATAAAAAGTAAATAAAAGACCAGCAATTACTTCAGCACCACCAGCCCGGAGCTACCCTGTCGTCCGGCAGCCACGAGGCCTCACCGCATCTTACAAAATGGCCGCCGGGAACAGCAGGGAAGTAAAAATAGGTGCCAAAATGCTTACTGGACTATGCCGCGGCTCTTGCAAAAGCTTCCCTGACTTGAACGCAGCCTGCAACCGGTTACAACCTACCGACCAGGTCTGCGCTGTGATCCCAGAGGCTGTGCATCCGCTTCTATGCCTGCCAGAAGAGCTGCCAGCGATCTATCGAAGCTGCGTCTCCTCCGGACCACAGGAACTCGCCAACACGGTCCCGGTAAAGCAGCCTGGCACCAAAGGACTCTCCCACAAAAGTCCGGGGGGGGAGAGAACTTTGCTCAGAGAGAATGGCCAACGTTTTCAAATAAAGAAGCCTCTCTGTAACTCTCAACCTTTTTTTTTTTTTTTTTTTTAACAGCCCAGGAGTAAGAAAGTCAGCATTCCCTGCTCTGCACTTTTAAAGATATAGTACCCCATTTCTGTTTGGGTTTTGTTTTTATTTAAATCCACTATTATCGCAAATTCCTCTGTAAAACTAACCCTGTACACTACCTACAAGCTCCTTATCCGTTTCTCCAGGGAGCCCCTACCAGGCTCACCACGTCCTCCTGCTGCATGGAGACTGGTCACACTGGGACTGAGGAGAGAGATCAGCAGGCTATATCCAGTGATGTCATGATTCTGACATGCCAGTCTCCAAGCTGCACTGAAGTGGTATTTAAAGGTGCGGAAGAATTGAAGGAAATATCGATACATCGGGAAGATGTCTTACAACTATTAGATAAACTGAAGAGTAGCAAATCACCTGGGCCGGATGGTATACATCCAAGGGTGTTGAAAGAACTGAAATATGAGATTGCAGACCTGCTATCAGTAATCTGTGAACTATCATTAAAATCATCTCTAATACCTGAAGATTGGAGGATCGCCAATGTAACACCAATTTTTAAAAAGGGTTCCAGGGGTGATCCGGGAAACTACAGACCGGTGAGCCTGACGTCAGTACCAGGAAAAATGGTAGAAACCATCATAAAGAATAAAATTACTCAGCATGTAGATAGTCACAACCTAATGGGAGACAGCCAACATGGCTTTAGACAAGGAAGATCTTGTCTTACTAATCTGTTAGGTTTTTTTGAAGTAGTGAATAAACAGGTGGACAAAGGTGAGTCGGTTGATATTGTGTATCTGGACTTTCAGAAAGTCTTTGACAAGGTCCCTCATCAGAGACTTTTGGCAAAACTAAAGAGTCATGGGATAGGAGGCAGTGTACTATTGTGGATCAGGAACTGGTTAAAAGATAGAAAGCAGAGGGTAGGGCTAAATGGCCAATTTTCCCAATGGAGAAAGGTGAATAGTGGTGTACCCCAGGGATCTGTGCTGGGTCCGCTGCTTTTTGACATATTCATAAATGACCTGGAAAGAGGAATAACGAGTGAGGTTATCAAATTTGCAGATGACACAAAACTATTTAAAGTTGTTAAAACCCAAGAGGATTGTGAAAAATTGCAAGAGGATCTTGATAAATTGGAAGACTGGGCATCAAAATGGCAGATGAAATTTAATGTGGACAAGTGCAAGGTTATGCACCTAGGGAAGAACAACCCAAACTATGGTTACACGATGCGATGCAAGGTTCCACATTAGGAACCACCACCCAGGAAAAAGATTTAGGCGTCATTGTGGATACCATGTTAAAACCCTCGGCCCAGTGTGCAGCGGCGGCCAAGAGAGCAAATAGAATGCTAGGTATGATAAGGAAAGGAATGGAAAATAAAACAAAAGATATTATAATGTCTCTATATCGTTCCATGGTGAGACCGCACCTTGAATATTGTGTGCAATTCTGGTTGCCGTATCTTAAAAAGGATATAGCGATTTTAGAAAAGGTTCAGAGAAGAGCCACCAAAATGGTAAAGGGGATGAAAGGATACTCCTATGAAGAAAGGCTAAAAAGGTTAGGGCTCTTTAACCTGGAAAAGAGACGGCTGAGGGGAGATATGATAGAAGTCTATAAATTAATGAACGGAGTGGAACGGGTAAACGTAGATCGATTGTTTATGTTATCAGAATATAGAAAGACTAGGGGACATGCAATGAAGCTACAGGGTAAACTATTTAAGACTAATAAAAGAAAATATTTTTTCACTCAACGTGTAATCAAACTCTGGAATTTGTTACCGGAGGATGTAGTAAAGGCTGTTAGTGTAGCTGGGTTTAAAAAAGGTTTGGACAAGGTTTGGAGGAAAGGTCCATAAACCATTATTAAGAAGTGACCGAAGATATCAGTGCTTGACCCAGTACAAGCATTGTTGAACTTGTGTCTCTTGGGGAAACTGCTAGGTACATATGACCTAGATTGGCCACTGTTGGAAACAGAATACTGGGCTTGATGGACCTTGGTCTGACCCAGTATGGCATATCTTATGTTCTTATGTGGTTGACAACCCAGAGGTAGAGGACTGAACTGGAGGAACGATAAGGAACAAAGGATCTTCCAAGGGCTCGTCTGCCACTGCAGGAGCAGGCACAATATTCAGAGTCGCCAGCAAATTACTAATTAAAGCCGGTGAAATACCCTCACGGTACTGGAGTCCTCCCCTTATGGGATCTTCTCATCTTCCAATCGTCGTCTAATCTCCCCGAGGAGAACAGAGGGTCTCTCTGCATAGGATCCTCTAACATCTGAGATAAGGGGGAAACCTGGCACTCCCAGTCAAAATTCTCCCTCCTGGGCCACTTAGTCAGAGGCTCCCCTAGCTTTAAAATACTGCCTTGTGCCTTCAGGCTCTTACTAGAAGTACTGTGTCATGTCTGGGATAAGCTTTCACTGGCTCACTGGTAGATGGTGCCTTGTAAAACAACAAATATCCTTCACTCTCAACATTGGCACAGAGATTGGTCAATCTGAAGAAAAAACCTAAGTACTATTATTTTGTGTTCAACACTATATATTGTGTTTTTGCATATTCACAGGTTTTGGTTTTCTTAACCTTTATTAAGAATAAAAGGAAGGTTTGTGTTTTGAGAGGTTTCTCCCCTCCCTTAGTGAACTGTCCAACATTTATCTATGTCCTCTTGATAAAAATTAGTTTAAAGCATAGCTCCGATATTAGTCTGAACCTTTGTGTTTGAATTGTAGGCTCAGCAACCCTGCACAACTGCAAGGATGCCGAAATGCCATCAGAATCCTCTGGGCTTCGATCAGACTGTCATGGAGGGGATGGACTGCCTGAGCTGAGAGACACACCCAGTTTCTCCGGAGGATGCACCTTCCAGGCTTGCGGCAGATAGAACAGACGCAGCAGACAGCACATGCCAATCAATAGGGCCACTAATGGTCTGCTGCTTCTGCTGCTTTCCACTCTTCGCCGTGCTCTTTGGAGCCCATAAGGTAACTTCAAAAACTGCAAGAAATTCACTAGAGGAAAGGAAAGCATCTGAACACATGTCCCATTTATGGAGCTTTATAGATAATCCTAATACTGCCATCCTTATATTACTTTTATTTATTTATTTATTTATTTAACATCTTTTATATACCGCGCTATTTGTTTTCAGTGCGGTTTACAAGTAACAGAAGCTGCACAATCAGAAGACACTGGTGTGCTTACATTATAGCAGGAAACAAACTTGGAACAGCAGGGTAAAAACTGTAACTATGTACAAACTGTGTAACTATGTACAAACAACAGGGTAAAAACTGTAACTATGTATAAACATATTGGATTCTTTAGTATTCGCAGGCAGACTATGGCCAGAATAAGGCAGGACATAAGAGAACTTGAGGCGGAATTACTTATGAGGGAATTGGGAGTGAAGAGTGAGAGTTTGTGGGTTTAGGAGTGTTGATGATCAGATGAGGATTGGATGCTTGTGCAAAATGGAGAAGGAATATGTGGTGCTTGATTGCCTTGCGAAATTGAAAGAGGTCTTTAATTGCTCTAATTTCAGGTGTGAGGTCATTCCAGCATTTAGGTGCATAGAAGGCGAAGGTCCTTTTCTTGG
Organism: Ichthyophis bannanicus; assembly: GCA_033557465.1. Classification (NCBI taxonomy): domain Eukaryota; kingdom Metazoa; phylum Chordata; class Amphibia; order Gymnophiona; family Ichthyophiidae; genus Ichthyophis; species Ichthyophis bannanicus. The sequence continues at coordinate 33,567,298 of CM066049.1, forward strand.
TTGTTTGGGTACATTTGATGGACTCCTTGGGGATAATCAGGGTGTTGTCCGTTGTTATCCTTCTCGTTCTGTTTTTTGGGGTGAGGGAGATGAGATCATTGAGAGACGTGGGGGCAAGGTTGTTGATGATCTTGAAAGTGATGATGAGGATTTTATAGGTTAGCCTGCAATGAATTGGTAGCCAGTGGAGTTCCATGAGAGTCGGGGTGATATGGTCAGATCTTGATAGACCACAGAGCACCCTAGCAGCCGCGTTCATAGCAAGTTGTAGTGGATTAATGATGTTCTTGGGGAGACCATATAAGATGACATTTGCATAATCAAAATGAGGTAGTGTGAGGGCCTGGAAGATGGTCCGGAAGTTGTTGTGAGGTAGCATGGGTCTGAGGTGCCTTAGCGTTCTGATTTTATTGTAGACAGACTTGGTGACGTTCCGAATGTGTTCCTTAAATTCAAAATGCTAATCCAGAGTAATCCCTAGGTAACGAATAGATAGTTTACTGGGGAGATCCGCATCTCTTACTTTTAGAGAGGATGGGGGGGGAGAATTCTTTGTTTCTTGATATGAACAGAACTTCGGTCTTCTTGAAGTTTATACGGAGGTTTTGAGATGCTAACCAGTCTGTGATGGCATTGAAACAGTGAATAAGGTTGGTGAAGTCTGGTTGACTGACTTTAAATGGAATAAACAGTAGAACATCGTCGGCATAGATTAATGAGGAGATATTGAAGGTGCGTATGATTTCACAAATCGGCTGTAAGTATACATTAAACAGAAGCGCAGATAAGGACGATCCTTGCGGAACACCTTGATGTTGGTGGAAAGGTGTGGATGTGGTGGAACCGACTCTGACATGTTGCCATCGCTCCGACAGGTATGACCTACACCATTCCCAGGCGAGGCCACAGATTCCCTTCTCGAGGAGTCGGGCAAGAAGTTGATTATGATTAACGGAATCGAAGGCAGCGGAGATATCTAGGAATATTAGAGCAAAGCCTTTTTCAGCCTTATCAAGACCTCTATTCAATGTATTAGTTAGGGTGGTAAGGAGAGTTTCTACACCGTGTGATTCCCTGAAGCCGTGTTGACAGGGATCGAGCGGTGAGGCTGTATCAATGTGATGTTGTATCTGTCTCTGAACCACCTTCTCTATTATTTTGGCTAATAGAGGTATGCTCGAGATTGGGCGGTAGGAGTCAGGCTTTAGTGGGTCAAGACTAGAGTTCTTCAGGAGGGGTCTTATAGAGGTTTGTTTAAGGAGAGATGGGAACGAGCCTGTTGCAAAGGATAGTCCAATGATGTTGACTAGGATTGGGCTCAGTTCGGCACGCAGCGATCTGACCCAGTATGCTGGGCAAGGGTCGCTTGGAGCTGTAGAAGTGTTGATGGAGGTGATGAGATCTTGAATGTTTTTCTCAGAGGGTGTTGTGAACATTGTGATTGGAGGAAATGAGGTGTGAGAGTGTGATAATGTTGTGACTGGGATTGTGTCAGTTATGGAGGTCTTGGATTGAAGATAGTCGGCGTAGGACTGGGGGGGGATAGGAACTAGTTGAGTAGGTGATGGTTCTTTAATAAGGGATTTTGCTATGTTGAAAAGGTCTCTGGGTTTATTTAGTGAGCGGAGAAGATTAGCATGGTATTCACTCATTTTGAGATATATATTTTCACGGTGGAGTTTGAGGTGGTTCAAGTATATTACTTTGTTGGAATCGGAGCGAGATCTTCTCCATTTCGTTTCGAGTTTCCTGAGGGAGAGGAGGGATGAACGGAGATCTGCTGTGAACCATGGTGATGGCTGTCTTTTGTTTTGTTTGGTCTTGTTGCTTTTGGTTGAGGCTGGTAGCTGTGCAATAGATTTTAATGTGGTGTTCCATTTGGTGATTGCTTCTCCGAGGTCAGAAGGTATTGGATTGAGTAGTGGTAAGGCTTGCCTAATGAATTCCTCTTTGTCCAATGGTTTGAGAATTGAGAGGTAGGCTTGGATTCTGTACTGGGGTTGTTAGGTGGATGCCTAGAGTGAAGAGTGGGCATCTGGAACATAATTAGTTTATGATCCAACCAGGGGATGGAGGTGATAGTGGTGTTAAGGCTGGAGTTTTGGCTGAACGCAGCGTGGGGAGCGAAGATTAGGTCCAGTAGGTTTCCTTTATTGTGGGTGGAAGTGTTTACAAGTTGGTCAAAACCGAGTATTTGCATGGCTTCTAGGAAGGCATCTGCTTGGTTGGGTTGCAGGGAGGGTAAGTTAAAGTCTCCAAGCAGCTAATTAGAGCTGTGCGGGTCGGCTGGGTTGCAGGCTAAGTCTATAAATGTAGAGATAACTTCAGTAGGAGAAGAGGGGGATCTGTAAATGAGATTTATGGTGATGTCTTTATTGGCAATGGTGATTATGTCCGCATGGGAGGAGCTCTTGGATGTGAGGAGTCGAAATTCTAGGTCTGTTTTTGAAAGGATAAATACTCCACCTCCTTTTCGGTTGGTCCTATGGCAAGTGTGGATGGAAAAGTTGGAAGGTATTAATTGGTTTATGAGAGCTGTGTCAGTATCCTTGAGCCAGGATTCAGTCACCATGAGGAGATCAAGGTTATGTACTGCTATCAGGTCCGGTATCACTGGCCATTTCTTACGCACGGAGCGTGAGTTTATAAGGGCACAGTTGAGGAAGAGTTGAGTTTTAGGTAGGTCTTTTTTGAGTTTGTCTGAATGATTGAGGGCCACATATAGCAAGTGTGAGCGTCGCGGGTGTTGTGGCAAGCTGGTCGCAGAATGGTAAGGGTTAGATTGGTTTTTCTTACCCAGGTAGGGTAAGGTGGTGATATAGTGTTGCCCGGTAGAGAGGGCTGTGGAGCATTGCAAAGTGTTTAATGCTAGGAATAAGGTAGTAATGGTAAGTAGTGGGATGGCCATAATGGCTTGGTGGCTGTTGCGTTGGCTTTGCTAGTTCTGGGGAAGGTACTAATTTTGTAGTGTGTCAGTACAAGTAGAAATACGGCTCAGTATAGTAGTAAGGTATTGTAGGCAGGAATATAAGTTAAGATGGAAAAGTAAGGAGGTCTGCAGTAGAATGAGTCCCTGTATTGTTTTGACATTTCATCTGCTTTTGACTTTGTCATCCACGCTCTTCTCCTTCAGTCTTCATGCAATAGGTATAACCAGGACAGGCCTGTCCACTGGGCAGCCACCTGGTGTGGCAGATCGCTGTGGGTGGCAGGCCATATGCTTCAGCACACATGGTCTGCTGCCCCCCCTGCGTGCTGCCCTTCTTTCCCAAACTGAGCTGCCCCCCCCTCACTGCTGATTCTGGTGGTGGGGGGAGGGAGACAGCTATGGCCTGCTACTTCCGAACCCTTGAAGTTAGGTTGGAGGGGATCAGAAGCGGCAGGCCATGCGTGCTGAAGCACATGGCCTGCTGCCAAGCCCAGTTGCGCCCTCCCCAACCCCACAGCCAGAATCGGTAGTAGCGCTGCTCAGCACTGGTGGGGGGGGGGGGGGTGCGGCAGAAACCCTTGGGCCTGCCCTGGATAGAAATGATAAGGTCCTAAACTTGTTTCAGTCATATTTATCCAATTGTTCCCATCAAGTGAGAATTGGTCACCAAGTTTCCAGGTCAATATCACGAAGACAAAGTGTTCCATAAAGATCTATCTTATCAGCATTTTTATTCAACCTTTACATACAGTCAATCTGCACAATCATAAAAAAGCATCAAGTCCACTATCATATATATGATGAGGACATGCTCTATATTCCCTTTGACATCTCAAAAGATTATTTTATTTATTTATCCAGATTTGTATACCACTTTCTCCTTCAATCAAAGTGGTTATTTACACAGGTTGGGACAACATTAACAGGGGCGACAAAACATACATAGGGACTATAGTGGTTGGGCTATCGTAGATAGTGGTTGGGATTATCGTACATAGTGGTTGGTGCCATTGTACATTCCGGCTAGTGAAGGGGTCTTCAGGATGTTTGGTCATAGTATTCCATAAATAGGTAGGTTTTAAGGGATTTACGGAAGTCCTTGAGGTCATTTATTGCCCATAGTCCATCTGGGAGGGAATTCCAGAGGGCTGTTGCTGAGAGGGATATGGCTCTGTTGGAGGTCACTTGCTTTGTTTTGTGGTATCCAGCGGATAAGCAGGAGTATATTGCTGCTGGTTCTCCTGGGTCTATTGATTGTGTCCCTGGTTATTAAGAATATAAGATATGCCATACTGGGTCAGACCAAGGTCCATCAAGCCCAGTATCCTGTTTCCAACAGTGGCCAATCTAGGTCATACGTACCTAGCAGTTTCCCCAAAAGACACAGGTTCCACAATGCTTGTATTGGGTCAAGCAGTGATATCCTGGGTCCCTTTTTAATAATGGTTTATGGACCTTTCCTCCAGAAACTTGTCCAAACCTATTTTAAACATAGCTACACTAACAGCCTTTACTACATCCTCCAGTAACAAATTCCAGAGTTTGATTACATGTTGAGTGAAAAAATATTTTCTCTTATTAGTCTTAAATAGTTTACCCTGTAGCTTCATTGCAGGTCCCCTAGTCTTTCTGTATTCTGATAAAGTAAACAATCGATCTACGTTTACCCGTTCCATTTCGTTCATTGATTTATAGACTTCTATCATATCTCCCCTTAGCCGTCTCTTTTCTAGGTTGAAGAGCCCTAACCTTTTTAGCCTTCCTTCATAGGGGTATCCTTCCATCCCCTTTACCATTTTGGTGGCTCTTCTCTGAACCTTTTCTAATAACGCTATATCCTTTTTAAGATATGGCGACCAGAATTGCACACAATATTCAAGGTGCAGTCACACCATGGAACGATATAGAGGCAATATAACATCCTTTGTTTGATTTTCCATTCCTTTCCCTATGATACCTAGCATTCTATTTGCTCTCTTGGCTGCCGCTGCACACTGGGCGGAGGGTTCTAACATGTTATCCACAATGACACCTAAATATTTTTCCTGCGTGGTAGTTCCTAATGTGGAACCTTACATCGTGTAACCATAGTTTGGGCTGTTCTTCCCTAGGTGCATAACTTTGCACTTGTCCACATTAAATTTCATCTTCCATTTTGACGCCCAGTCTTCCAATTTATCAAGATCCTCTTGCAATTTTCCACAATCCTCATGGGTTTTAACAACTTTAAATAGTTTTGTGTCATCTGCAAATTTGATAACCTCCCTCCTTATTCCCTTTTCCAGGTCATTTATGAATATGTCAAAAAGCAGCGGACTCAGCACAGATCCCTGGGGTACAACACTATTCACCTTTCTCCACTGGGAAAATTGGCCAGGAACTTGTCCAAACCTTTTTTAAACCCAGTTACACTAACAGCCTTTACTACATCCTCCAGTAACAAAGTCCAGAGTTTGATTACACGTTGAGTGAAAAATATTTTCTTTTATTAGTCTTAAATAGTTTACCCCGTAGCTTCATTGCATATCCCCTAGTCTTTCTATATTCTGATAACGTAAAGCATAGTTACTCACCTCTAACAGGTGATCTCCGGGAACAGCAGGAATAAGTCTGCACATATGGGTATCGGTACCGACGGAGCCTGCGCAGGAGAACTCCCCAGCATCCAATAGGAAAGCTTTTGGGAGCATCCCACAGCGCATGCGTGCTGACTTCCTGCCCATCCACCTCTCTCACTTCAGTTGAGTTTATAGCCGAGAACAAAGGAGAGAAATAGAAAAAAGAGAAGAGATAGATATATAGAGACAACTCCTAGGGGAGGTGGGGGGGGGGGGGTTGTGAAGACTTATTCCTGCTGTTCCCGGAGATCACCTGTTACAGGTGAGTAACTATGCTATCTCCAGGAACAAGCAGGAATGTAGTCTTCACATATGGGGACTCCGCAGCTGAGAGATGCCAGATAGATGACCCCAGCAAGCTGCGAACCCAGGTGAGATGGGTCATGCTTCCTCCCATGGATCTCTGGCATCCAAACCTGGGACGGTGGGTAGGAGTTGTATTAAGTATGAAAAAGATGCTGGCAAACAGCCTGGCCAAACAAGGCATCCCGAAGGGAGTCCTTGTCTAAGCAGTAGTGGGCTGTGAAGGTGTGTACCGTAGCCCAAGTGGCTGTTCTGCAGATGTCATCAATAGACACAGAACAAAGATTAGCCGTTGAGGCTGCCATTGCTCTCACATTGTGAGCTGTGACATGGCCTTCGAGATAAAGCACAGTTACTTACCTGTAACAGGTGATCTCTGGGAACAGCAGGAATAAGTCTTCACATATGGGTATCGTCGGTACTGACGGAGCCTGCGCGGGAACGCTCCCCAGCGCCCTTAAAGAAAGCCTTTGGGAGCATCCCACAGCGCCTGCGCGCTGCCTTCCCGCCTTTCCTAACTGCCTTCTCTCCAGTTCGAGTTTTAAAGCTGAGACAAAGAGAGAGAGAGAGGAAAGGAAAGATAGATAGAGAGATACAACTCCTAGGGGAGGTGGTGGGTTGTGAAGACTTATTCCTGCTGTTCCCAGAGATCACCTGTTACAGGTAAGTAACTGTGCTATCTCCAGGAACAAGCAGGAATGAGTCTTCACATATGGGGACTCCCCAGCTAGAGATGCCTGGGAGATCACCCAGATTGTGAGTCCCTGGGAAGGGCTCTACCTCTACCCATGAATCTCAGGCATCCAGTTCAGGGATGGAGGGTAGGAGTTGATTAGGTATGGAACAGATGTTTGAGAACAGCCTGACCAAACAAGGCATCCCGGCGGGAGTCCTTGTCCAAGCAGTAATGGGCTGTGAAGGTATGAACCGATGCCCAAGTGGCCGCTCGACAGATTGGGTCGATGGACACAGAGTTTAGATGAGCCATAGAGGTTGTCATGGCCCTCACATTGTGAGCTGTGATATGGCCCTCCAGAGAAAGGTTCTTACTTTGGTAGGCGAAGGAAATACACTGAGCAATCCAATTGGACAGAGTTCTCTTAGAGACTGGAAGTCCTAAATGAGAAGGATCAAAAGCAACAAAAAGTTGAGAGGACATTCTATGTTGCTGTGTCCTGTGCAAGTAGAAAGCAAGTGCTCTTTTACAATCCAGGGTATGAAGATTCCTCTCTGCACTTGATGCATGAGGTCCTGGAAAAAAGACAGGTAAAAAGACCTCCTGGTTCAGATGAAAAGGTGAGACCACTTTAGGCATAAAGTGTGGATTAGTTCTGAGGACTACCTTGTCATGATGGAACCTTGAATAAGGAGGATTAGCCACTAAAGCTTGCAGCTCACTAATACGGCGAGCTGAAGTGACTGCAATGAGAAAAATTACCTTCCAAGAAAGGAATTTTAAGGAGGTAGTGGCTAAGGGTTCAAAGGGTGGCTTCATAAGCTGGCCAAGAACCAGATTCAAGTCCCAGGCCATTGGAGGTGGTCTAATGGGAGGTTTAGTCAAAAGAAGGCCTCTCATGAATCTTGCTATAAGAGGATGAGAGGAAGTAGGTTGTCCATTGAGAGGCTTAAGGGATGCTGCAATAGCACGCAAATGGACACTGATTGAATTTGTCTTAAGGCCTGCATGGGATAAATGCAGCAAATAGTCCAGTAAAGAATGCAAAGGTATTGCAAGAGGGCTGAGACCCTTCTCTGCACACCAAATGGAAAACCTTTTCCATTTAAAAGCATATGAACGTCTGGTGGAAGGCTTTCTGGAAGCATGAAGGATATCCTTCACTTGCTGAGAAAGTTGTAAATCTTGAAGGTCTAGGCCTTCAGCAACCAGGCCCTGAGATGAAGAGACTGAGGATTTGGGTGCCACAAGGTTCCCTCCTCCTGGGAGAGGAGATCTGGAGCAGACCCCAGGTCTAGGGAGGGAGCTTGAGAGAGATGCAGAAGTAGAGGGTACCACACTTGGCGTGGCCAAAGTGGTGCTATGAGGATCATAGTCCCTTTGTCTCTCTGAAGCTTGAACAGAGTCTTGGGGATTAGGGGAATAGGTGGAAAGGCATAAAGGAAGTCTTGCCCCCAATGAAGGAGGAAGGCATCCCTGGCCTGAACTCCCTGACATGGAATCCTGGAACAGAACCGGGGAAGTTTGGCATTCCACGGACTTGCAAACAGGTCTATGTCTGGGGTACCCCAAATCCGAAAAATTCTGGCTATCTGGTCCCCATGGAGGGACCATTTGTGCGGAAGCACTACTCAACTGAGTCTGTCTGCCCAAGAGTTTTGAACTCCTGGAAGATATACTGCCATGAGATGGATTTGATGCTCTCTGACGAAGGCCCACAATCTCAGAGCTTCGTTGCAAAGCGACAGAGAGCCAGTTCCTCCCTGCTTGTTCACGTAGAACATAGCTACCTGGTTGTCCGTGTGGATGAGGACTGTCTTGTAGCTGAGCAGGGTGTGGAAGACTCAGAGCCAGAAAAATTGCTCTGAGCTCTAAGAGGTTCATATGAAGATATGTCTCTTGTGGAGACCAGATGCCCTGGGTCGAGAGATCTTGTAGATGAGCCCCCCAACCCTTTGGAGAGGCATCTGTTGTAACGGTTGCTTGGGGTAACACCTGTTGAAAGGGGGACCCCAGCAACAGATTCTGAGTGGACATCCACCAGTGGAGGGACGAAAACAGGCGACTGGAGGTTGCTATTTTGTCTGACAGGCAACCTGATGCCTGGGTCCATTGGGTGGATAGGGTCCACTGAGCTGCTCTCATGTGAAGGCGAGCATAGGGAACCACATGCACCGTGGATGCCATGTGGCCTAAAAGTTGCAACATCTCTCGAGCAGTTAAATGGGATTTTAACTGAATCTGGGAGGCTAACTGCACGAAGCGTAGGCAACGGGCCTGGGGAAGATAGGCCCTTGCAGTTGTGGTATCCAGTAAGGCCCCTATGAACTCTAGAGACTGAGTAGGGGTAAGATGGGATTTTGGAATGTTGATTACCAGTCCCAGATACTGAAGAACACGCATTGTACAGGCTAGAGAAGTCTGGGCCTCTGACTGGGATGGAGCTCGGATGAGCCAGTCGTCCAGATATGGGAATACGAATATCCCTAGAGTGCGTAGGAATGCAGCTACTACTGCCATGCATTTTGTGAACACTCTTGGAGCAGAGGCCAGACCGAAAGGAAGCACTTTGTATTGGTAGTGCTTTCTTTGGTAAAGGAAGAGAAGGAATCTTCTGTGTGTTGGATGGATGAGAACATGGGTGTACGCATCCTTGAGATCTAGAGAACAAAGCCAGTCCTGACTCTGGAGGTATGGAAGGAGAGTTCCGAGAGAAGTCATCTTGAATTTCTCCTTGCATAGAAACTTGTTCAATTCTCTGAGATCTAATATGGGTCTGTAGCCCCCTGTTTTCTTTGGGATGAGAAAATAGGGGGAGTAGAACCCTGAACCCTGTTGAAGAAGGGGTACTTCTTCTATTGCCCCCTGGGCAAGAAGGGTAGCAATCTCCTGACCTAGAAGGTTGAGGAGAGATGTTTGAGAATTGAATTGTTTCACCATGGTTTGAGGAGGAAGGTTTAAGAAATGAAGTTTGTACCCTTCCCTTATGATGGAGAGGGTCCACTGCTCTGCTGTAATTTGTTCCCATCTGGGAGCAAAGTGAGCTAACCTTCCTGGGATGGTGAGGGGCTCTGGATGTTCTAGAGCCAGTCTCTAGTGGAAAGTCAAAGGCCCTGAGGAGGCTGAGGCTGTTGGGCCGTAGCAGTCCTCGCAGCCTGGGTTTTGGCCTGTTTTGGTTGTTGTTGCCTCTTTGTAGCAAAACGACCTTGAGAAGAGGCCTGACCATAAGAAGAAAATTTTCCTTTCTTTGGGAAAGATCCCTTTTTGAACAACCTCTTTTTGAAAGGAGCAGTAGTAGACTTGGAAAGTCTATCTAAAGCAGAATTTTCAGCATCCATCTGGTTGGCCTTTGCTTGCCAATCTTTGCCAAACAGGTTTTCGCCTGTACAGGGAAGGTTACCTAGACCATCCTGTACCCAGGATTCCAAATCAGAGGCTTGCAACCAAGCAACTCTGCGTGCACCTATGGCAATAGCCGAGGCTCTACTGACCCCCTCAAAAGAGTCAAAGGCTGCACGGTTGGAAAACTTGGATACATCCTGTGCATGTTTAAGCCAGGTGATATATTCTTCTCTCTTATCTTCTGACATAAAAGGAGATAAGGTTTGCAAATGATCTGTAACTTCTTTTAGAAACATCCCCATATAAAGACTATAGGAGTTGATTCTGGCTACAAGCATACTGGCCTGGAAGATTTTCCTGCCAAAGGCATCTAGGGTTCCGCATTCTCTTCCTGGAGGAGCAGAGGAGTGCCTTTTTGTACTCTTGATCTTTTTCATGGCAGACTCTACCACAATGGAGTGGTGAGGAAGCTGAGTCTTATGAAACCCAGGACAAGGAGGAACAAGATACATGGTGTCCAACCTTCTGGAATGAGGGGAGGTGGAAAGAGGAGTCTCCCAGATGCCCAACATGTGTTCATAAAGAATCTCATGTATTGGTAAGGTGGCTGCCTCTTTAGGAGCCTTAGGATATTGTAGGATATCTAATTTTTTGGCTCTAGGTTCAGTCTCAGAGGTCACTGAGATGGACAGGCCTTTGGCCACCTCCCTAATAAAGTCCTGAAAAGACAAGTCTTCAGGAGGAGACATTCTCCTTTTTGGAGAAGAGGGTTCCTGAGGAAGGATTCCCGATGCTTCAATTGAGGCCTCTGAAGAGTCAGAGTCTTCAGAAGAATCGAAGTATCGACTGTCTGGATGCTCTCGTAGAGCCCGATATGCGTACCGGGAGGTATCGACATCGGGAGTAATCGGTACCGGGCCGGTACTGATAGGCATCACTGGATAGCGTACCGCTGCCGTCGATGCTGATGTCGATACAAGCGGTACTGGTATCGGAACCGGAATCGGATCCTGTACCGGAATCGGTACGGGTACCGACAATGGGGTTTGTTGCGGTACCGTAGGCGTTGCAGCTTGAATAAATGCCGTGATGGCACGCTGCATGGTCAGAATATTCTGATCCATCGACGCCACCAATGTCTGGATATCGGTACCGGTAGAAACTGCCGGTACCCCACAACATTGTAACAGGTGATCGGTCGAGGCCGTGCCATCGATGTCAACCTGTGACCCCATAGGTAGTGCTTTGGAAGCCGGAGCTCCCGCCGGGGTAACTTTGCCGGTGTGGTATCCTCAAGAGTAAACCGGGGGGCATCTCGATACTTAGAGGGGGATGAACTCTTTGAGGACCGGCCAGATTTAAGTTTGGTTACCTGAGATCCATGGGATGAAGAAGCAGCCCTGGAAGACGTCGATGCCACAGAAGCTACATCGGAGGGAAACAGGGTACTGAGCTTAGCTGCCCGATTCTGTAACCCTCTTTTGGACATCATAGAACAGGACTCACAATCCGCAATGGAGTGGTCAGGACCTAAACATTTTAGACACCAGTCATGGGTTTCGGTGATAGAAATAGTGCTACTGCACTTGGTGCATTTTTTAAACCCGGAGGCGGGTTTTTCCATGAGGGAAAAATATCTCTGTAGGCCTAAGGCCCCAGAAGAAAAATGCACTGAAAAAGTAGAAGTTTTTTTTTTTTTTTTTTTTAAAGAAAGAAAAAGAACCGGTAGTACCGGTGCGGAATCGAGAAGGCAGACACGCGACTAAAGAAAAATAAAGAAAATAAGAAATTCTTCAGTGGTGACAGGAAACACGACCTGCTGGCTCCGCGGAAAAGAAAAACTGGAGAGAGGCAGTTAGGAAAGGCGGGAAGGCAGCGCGCAGGCGCTGTGGGATGCTTCCAAAGGCTTTTCTTTAAGGACGCTGGGGAGCGTTCCCGCGCAGGCTCCGTCGGTACCAACGATACCCATATGTGAAGACTCATTTCTGCTTGTTCCTGGAGATAGCACAGTTACTTACCTGTAAAGCACAGTTACTTACCTGTAACAGGTGATCCCTGGGAACAGCAGGAATTAGTCCTCACATATGGGTACGTCGGAACCGACGGAGCCTGCGCGGGAAAGCTCCCCAGCTTCCCAGAAAGGAAGCTTTTGGGGCCTCCCACTGCACATGCGCGCTGCCTTCCCGCCTTCCTGACCAGCTCTCCTCAGTTCGAGTTTATAGCTGAGACAATAGAGAGAGGAAAGGAAGATAAATAGAAGATACAACTCCTAGGGGAGGTGGGTGGGTTGTGAGGACTAATTCCTGCTGTTCCCAGAAATCACCTGTTACAGGTAAGTAACTGTGCTATCTCCAGGAACAAGCAGGAATAAGTCCTCACATATGGGGACTCCCTAGCTAAGATGCCTGGGAGATCCCCTTCCAAGGGTTCGCCATCTTCGTATGGATCTCAGGCATCCATCCTGGGAAGGTGGGCAGGAGTTGTTCAAGTATGGAACAGGTGTTTGAGGACAGCCTGACCAAACAAGGCATCCCGGCGGGAGTCCTTGTCCAAACAGTAATGGGCTGTGAAGGTATGAACCGAGGCCCAGGTGGCGGCTCGACAGATCTCATCTATGGATACAGAGTGAAGATGAGCCATAGAAGTGGCCATGGCTCTCACATTGTGAGCTGTGACATGGCCTTCCAGAGAAATGTTTTTACTCTGGTAAGCAAAGGAAATACACTGAGCAATCCAATTGGAAAGTGTACGTTTGGAGACTGGAAGTCCCAAATGAGAAGGATCAAAAGCCACAAAAAGCTGGGAAGACTTTCGATGTGGCTGAGTCCTGTTGAGGTAAAAGGCAAGAGCTCTTTTACAATCCAGAGTATGAAGGTTCCTCTCTGCACTGGATGCATGAGGAGCCGGGAAAAAGACAGGTAGATATACCTCTTGATTAAGATGAAAAGGCGAGACCACTTTGGGCATAAAGTGGGGATTCGTCCTAAGGACCACCTTATCATGATGGAACCTAGTATAAGGTGGATGAGCCATTAAGGCCTGTAGTTCACTGATGCGGCGAGCCGAAGTGATTGCAATAAGGAAAAGGACCTTCCAGGAAAGAAATTTCAAGGAGGTAGAAACCAACGGTTCAAAAGGTGGCTTCATAAGCTGACCTAGAACTAGGTTCAAATCCCATGCTACCGGAGGAGGCCGGATGGGAGGCTTAGTTAGAGTCAGGCCTCTCATGAACCTTGCAATAAGAGGATGAGAGGAGACAGGTTGTCCATTTATAGGTTTTAAAGATGCTGCAATAGCACTCAAATGGACTCGTACTGAATTCGTCTTAAGGCCTGCATTAGAAAGATGCAGGAGATAGTCTAATAGAGAATTCAAAGGAAGTGCTAGAGGGTCAAGACCCTGTTGAGCACACCAAATGGAAAAGCGTTTCCATTTGAAAGCATAGGAACGCCTCGTGGAGGGTTTCCTAGAGGCATGAAGGATATCTTTCACTGGTTGAGAAAGATTGAAGTCATGAAGGCTTAGGCCTTCAGTAACCAAGCTCTGAGGTGTAGGGACTTGGAGTTTGGGTGCCACAAAGTCCCCTCCTCCTGAGACAGAAGGTCTGGCGCAGCTCCAAGGTCCAGGGAGGGTCCCTGGGAGAGATGCAGAAGTAGAGGGAACCACACTTGGCGTGGCCAGCGTGGAGCTATGAGGATCATTGATCCGTGAACCCTCTGGAGTTTGAACAGAGTCTTGGGAATCAAAGGAATGGGTGGAAAGGCATATAGGAATTCCTGACCCCAATGCAGGAGAAAGGCATCGCTGGCCTGAGCTCCCTGACACGGAGTCCTGGAACAGAACCGGGGAAGTTTGGCATTCCACGGACTTGCAAAGAGGTCTATGTCCGGGGTTCCCCATTCCTGAAAGATTCTGCGTATCTGGTCCATATGCAAGGACCATTCGTGTGGAAGCAGAACTCGACTGAGTCTGTCTGCCCGAGAGTTTTGAACCCCTGGAAGATACACTGCCAGAAGATGAATTTGATGCTCTCTGGCGAAGGCCCATAATCTGAGAGCTTCGTTGCAAAGCGACAGAGAGCCTGTCCCTCCTTGTTTGTTTATGTAGAACATGGCCACCTGATTGTCTGTCTGAACTAGGACGGTCAGGTTGACAAGGAGGGTATGGAAGACTTTGAGGGCAAAGAAGATTGCTCGCAGTTCCAGGAGGTTGATGTGAAGGGTGGTCTCCTGTGGAGACCAAGTACCCTGAGTGGAGAGGGATTGTAGATGGGCTCCCCAACCTGTTTGGGAGGCATCTGTTGTGAGGGTTGCTTGGGGCAACAAAGGTTGGAAGGGGGCCCCCAACAACAGATTCTTGGTGGACATCCACCATTGGAGGGACCAAAACAGACGCTTTGAGGTGAGGATTTGGTCGGAGAGCGCTCATGATGCCTGAGTCCACTGGGTGGCCAAGGTCCATTGAGCTGCTCTCATATGAAGACGAGCGTGGGGCACCACGTGAACCGTGGAGGCCATGTGGCCCAGAAGTCGCAGCATTTCTCTGGCTGTCAAGTGACTGCTGGACTGAGCTTGGGAGGCCAAGCACACCAGACGTTGGCCCCGGACTTGAGGTAGGTAGGCCCTTGCAGTGGTGGTGTCCAACTGGGCCCCTATGAATTCCAGAGACTGAGTAGGGGTAAGTTGAGACTTGGGAAGGTTTACCACCAGTCCCAGATACTGCAGAATGTGCCTTGTGCGGTCCAGGGAAATCTGGGCCTCTGACTGAGATGGAGCTCGAATGAGCCAGTCGTCCAGATATGGGAATACAAAAATTCCCAGACCTCTTAGAAATGCGGCAACAACTGCCATGCATTTGGTGAACACTCTTGGAGCAGAGGCTAGACCGAAGGGAAGTACTCTGTACTGGAAATGTTTTCCCTGAAACAAAAATCTTAGATATTTTCTGTGGGATGGGTGGATGAGTATATGTGTGTACGCATCCTTGAGATCTAGAGAACAAAGCCAATCCTGACTCTGAAGGTATGGAAGGAGAATGCTTAGAGAAAGCATTTTGAATTTCTCCTTGTACAGAAATTTGTTCAATTATCTCAGATCTAGGATAGGTCTGAATCCCCCTGTCTTCTTTGGTATGAGAAAATAAGGGGAGTAGAATCCTGTCCCTTGTTGAAGAAGAGGCACCTCTTCTATTGCCCCTTGGGCAAGGAGAGAAGAGACTTCCTGACCCAACAGGCCCAGGAGAGATGGGGGAGAATTGAAGTGCCTCACCATGGTATATGGAGGAAGGTTGGAAAAATAAAGTTTGTAGCCCTCTCTGATGATAGAGAGCGTCCATTGCTCTGATGTAATTTGCTCCCATCTGGGAGCAAAGTGAGCTAACCTTCCGGGAATGGTGAGGGGCTCTGGTTGTTCTAGAGCCAGAAAGGTTAAGTTCTCTAGGGGCAAGTCAAAACCCCTGAGGGGGTTGAGCCTGCTGAGGAGTGGCAGACACTGCAGGCTTTGACCTTGCCTGTTTAGGCTGCTGACGTTTAGCAGCAAAGCGAGGCTGAGAAGATTGTTGGCCAGTATTTGTGGAAAATCTGGCCTTCTTGTAGTAAGGCCTCTTGAAAGACTTTTTCTTGGCAGGAGTAGAGGTAGACTTAGAAAGTCTATCTAAGGTAGCATTTTCTGCGTCCATTTGAGTGGCTTTAATTTGCCAGTCTTTACCAAATAAGTTCTCACCTGTACAGGGCAGATTCCGTAAGCCATCCAGGACCCAGGGTTCTAGGTCAGAGGCCTGGAGCCAAGCAAGTCGTCGGGCTGCAATGGCAATGCCCGAAGCTCTACCGGCACCTTCAAAGGAATCAAAGGCTGCTCTGTTGGAGAACTTAGAAACATCTAGAAGCTGTTTCACTATAGAAATGAACTCCTCCTTTTTATCCTCAGGGATAAAGGGGGCAAAATGCCGTACCTTTAGGGCAAGTTCCCTGAGAAACATGCCCATATACAGACTGTATGAATTAATCCTGGCTATAAGCATACTAGCCTGGAAGATTTTCCTACCAAAAGAGTCTAGGGTCTTACATTCTTGCCCTGGAGGGGTAGAAGAGTGCCTTTTGGTACTCAATCTTTTTCAGCGCAGACTTTACCACAACAGAATGGTGAGGCAGCTGAGTCTTGAAAACCAGGAGGAGGGGGGACCCGGTACATGGTGTCCAACCTACGAGAATAAGGAGACAACATTAGAGGAGCCTCCCATAAGTCCATCAAGTGTTCTTGAAGGATTTCATGGATAGGCAGGGTGACTGCCTCTTTAGGAACCTTAGGGTATCCTAAAATATCCAGTTTCTTTCATCTAGGTTCTTTTTCAGAGGATGTGGTAATAGAAAGTCCTTTAGCTAGTTCTATAATAAAGTCTTGAAAGGACAAATCCTCTGGTGGAGACATTCTCCTCTTTGGGGAAGAACTAGAGACAGCTCATCAGAGTCCTCAGAGGAGTCAAAATCCTCAGAAGAATCAGAGTATCCTCTATTTGCTTCCAACGCACGATACGCATACCGTTCGGTATCGACATCGGGCGTACCGGGTATGGGATCGGTATCGGGTGAAAACCCGGATCCGGCATGCGGAACCGATCTGCGTTTGGAAGACGATGGTCTCGGTTCCGATATGGGAAACGATACCGGAACCAGACCCGGAACCGCTGGTTGCGGTACCGAGGGCGTCGCAGCTTTAATGAAAGCCAGCATGGCCTGCTGCATGGTCTGAACAGCATTGCTCATAGACGCCACTGCTCAAAGACGCCACTGCTGCTGATTAAGATGAAAAGGTGAGACCACTTTAGGCATAAAGTGTGGATTGGTCCTAAGGACTACCTTATCATGATGGAACCTTGTATAAGGTGGATTAGCCACTAAGGCCTGCAGCTCACTGATGCGGCGAGCTGAGGTGACTGCAATGAGGAAAATAACCTTCCAGGAAAGAAATTTCAAGGGGGTGGTGGCTAAGGGTTCAAAAGGAGGCTTTATAAGCTGACCAAGAACCAGATTTAAATCCCATGCCACCGGAGGAGGCCTAATGGGAGGTTTAGTTAAAGTTAGGCCTCTCATGAATCTTGCAATAAGAGGATGAGAGGAAATAGGTTGTCCATTGATAGGCTTAAGGGATGCTGCAATAGCACTCAAATGGACCCTTACTGAATTCGTCTTAAGGCCTGCATTGGAAAGATGCAGGAGGTATTCCAATAGACAATTCAAAGGTAGTGCTAGAGGGTCGAGACCCCTTTCAGCACACCAAATGGAAAATCTTTTCCATTTAAAAGCATAGGAACGCCTAGTGGAAGGTTTTCTGGAAGCATGGAGGATATCCTTCACTTGTTGAGAAAGATTCCAGCCTTGAAGGTCTAGGCCTTCAGTAACCAAGCTCTGAGGTGAAGGGACTTGGGGTTTGGGTGCCACAAAGTCCCCTCCTCCTGGGACAGAAGGTCTGGAGCAGCTCCCAAGTCCAGGGAGGGGGCTTGGGAGAGATGCAGAAGTAGAGGGCACCACACTTGGCGTGACCAGCATGGAGCTATGAGGATCATAGATCCTTGATCCCTCTGGAGTTTGAACAGAGTCTTGGGAATCAAGGGAATGGGTGGAAAGGCATACAGGAAGCCCTGACCCCAGTGAAGGAGGAAGGCATCCTTGGCCTGAACTCCCTGACACAGAATTCTGGAACAGAACCGGGGAAGTTTGGCATTCCACGTACTTGCAAAGAGGTCTATGTCAGGGGTTCCCCATTCTTGGAAGATTCTGAGTACCTGATCCATGTGCAGGGACCATTCGTGTGGGAGCAGAACTCGACTGAGTCTGTCTGCCCAAGAGTTTTGGAGTCCTGGGAGGTATACTGCCAGGAGATGGATTTGATGCTCTCTGGCGAAGGCCCACAATCTTAAAGCTTCGTTGCAAAGTGACAGAGAGCCAGTTCCTCCTTGCTTGTTTATGTAAAACATGGCTACTTGATTGTCCGTATGAATGAGGACTGTCTTGTAGCTGAGCAGGGTATGAAAGACCTTGAGAGCTAGAAAGACTGCTCGAAGCTCCAAGTGGTTGATATGAAGAAAGGTCTCCTGTGGGGACCAAGTGCCTTGAGTGGAGAGGTCTTGTAGATGAGCTCCCCAACCTGTTTGGGAGGCATCTGTTGTGAGGGTTGCTTGGGGCAACAACTGTTGGAAGGGGGACCCCAGCAACAGATTTTGAGTGGACATCCACCATTGGAGAGACCAAAAGAGATGTTTGGAGGTTGCTATTTGGTCTGAGAGAGCTCCTGATGCTTGAGTCCACTGGGTGGACAAAGTCCATTGGGCAGCTCTCATGTATAGGCGAGCATAGGATACCACATGCACTGTGGAAGCCATGTGGCCTAGCAGTTGTAGCATCTCCCAGGCAGTTAAGTGGCTCTTTGACTGAATCTGGGAGGCTAACTGCACTAGACGTTGGCAACGGGCCTGAGGAAGGTAGGCCCGTGCAGTGGTAGTATCCAACCAGGCCCCTATGAATTCTAGGGACTGAGTAGGGGTGAGCTGAGACTTTGGGAGGTTTACCACAAGTCCCAGATACTGCAGAATGCGTCTTGTGCGGTCCAGGGAAATCTGGGCCTCTGACTGAGATGGAGCTCGGATGAGCCAGTCGTCCAGGTATGGGAATACAAATATTCCCAGAGTGCGTAGAAATGCAGCTACTGTTGCCATGCATTTGGTGAACACTCTTGGAGCAGAGGCCAGACCAAAAGGAAGCACCCTGTATTGATAATGTTTTCCTTGGAAAAGAAAACGGAGGAATCTTCTGTGAGATGGATGGATGAGGACATGTGTGTACGCATACTTGAGATCTAGAGAACAAAGCCAATCCTGACTTTGAAGGTATGGAAGGAGAGTGCCCAGAGAAAGCATCTTGAACTTCTCCTTGCATAGAAATTTGTTCAATTTCCTGAGATCTAATATGGGTCTGTATCCCCCTGTCTTCTTTGGAATGAGAAAATAGGGGGAGTAAAACCCTGACCCTTGTTGAAGAAGGGGAACTTCTTCTATTGCCCCTTGGGCAAGAAGGGTAGCCACCTCTTGACCTAGAAGGTCGAGAAGAGATGTGGGAGAATTGAAGTGTCTCACCATGGTGTGGGGAGGAAGGTCTGAGAAATGAAGTTTGTAGCCCTCTCTTATGATGGAGAGGGTCCACTGCTCTGATGTAATCTGCTCCCATCTGGGAGCAAAATGAGCTAACCTTCCTGGAATGGTGAGAGGTTCTGGCTGTTTTAAAGCCAGAAAGGCTAAGTTCTCTAGCATCTGCTGAGTTGCAGCAGCCCCTGTAGTCTTAGGCCTGGCCTGTTTAGGTTGCTGACGCTTAGTAGCAAAGCGACCTGTAGAGGATTGTTGGCCAGAAGCAGAAGGGAATCTGCTCTTTTTGAAAAAAGACTTCTTGAAGGGTTTTTTCTTGGCAGGAATGTAGGTTGACTTTGAAAGTCTATCCAGAGCAGAATTTTCTGCATCCATTTGAGTGGCTTTTATTTGCCATTCCTTGCCAAACAGGTTTTCACCTGTACAGGGAAGATTTCCTAAGCCATCTTGGACCCAGGGTTCTAAATCTAAAAGAGGGAGGAGTGGTCTAGTGGTTAGGACAAGGTACTTCAGGCCTGAGGGCCGGGGGTTCAAGTCCCACCTGGGGCAGCAATCTCAGGCCGGAGGGACTGGGATTTCTAGTCCTATAGGCACTCCTTGTGGTCTTGGGCAAGCCACTTAACCCTCCATTGCCCATGTTCCCTGTAAGTCTTAACGTATGTGTGTCATATCCCCTCGTGTTAAATGTCCCCCAATTGACCGCTTTGACCCGGTGAAAAGCGGAATATAAATACAGCTAAATAATAAAAATAAATAAATTAAAAAAAATAAATAAATCAGAAGCTTGGAGCCAAGCAATTCTGCGAGCAGCTATGGCAATGCCAGAAGCTCTGCTGGCACCTTCAAAGGAGTCAAAGGCTGCCCGGTTGGAAAACTTTGAAATGTCTTGAGTATGCTTAAGCCAAATGAGGAATTCATCCCTTTTATCCTCTGGCAGAAAAGGGAGGAAAGTGTGCAGCTTATCTGCAACCTCCTTTAGAAATATACCCATGTAAAGACTATAGGAGTTGATTCTGGCAATGAGCATACTGGCTTGGAAGATTTTTCTACCAAAAGCATCCAAGGTCCTGCATTCTCTTCCTGGAGGAATAGAAGAGTGTCTCTTTGTACTCTTTATCCTCTTCATAGCTGACTGCACCACAATGGAATGGTGAGGAAGCTGTGTTTTATGAAAACCAGGACAGGGAGGGACACGATACATAGTGTCCAATCTGCGAGAATGAGGAGAGATAGTGAGAGGAGTCTCCCATAAATCAATCATGTGTTCATAAAGAATCTCATGAATTGGTAAGGTGGCTGCCTCTTTAGGAGCCTTAGAATAACCCAAAATATCTAATTTTTTTGCTCTAGGCTCTGATTCAGAGGTTACTGAAATACAAAGTCCTTTAGCTACTTCTCTTATGAAGTCTTGAAAGGACAAGTCCTCTGGAGGAGACATTCTTCTTTTTGGAGAAGGCGGCTCTTCAGGAAGGGCTATGGATACTTCAGCAGACTCCTCTGATGTATCAAAATCACCAGAGGAATCAAAGTACCGTCTTGTCAGGGTGCTCTTCTAACGCTCAGTATGCGTATCGAGCAGTATTGACATCGGGCGTCATCGGTACCGGATCGGTACCGATGAGCAGCCCTGGACAAGGAACCGCTGCAGTCGGTATCCTGGTCGATGCCGATGTAGTCGGTACCGGTATCGGCGCTGGTGCCGGTACCCGAGTCGATACCGACAACGGAGTTTGTTGTGGTATCAACGGCGTCGCAGCTTGAATGAAGGCACTGATAGCCTGCTGCATGGACAGAACATTCTGATCCATCAACGCCATGAATGCCTGGAACTCGGTACCGGAAGTTTGTGCCGGTACCCCAGAGCATTCTAAAGGTGATCGGTCGAGGCCGTGCCATCGATGTCAACCTGTAACCCCATAGGTGGAGCTTTGGAAGCCGGAGCTTCCCGCTGGGGTTGTTTTGCCGGTGCAGGATCCTCGAGGGCAAGCCCGGAGGCATCTCGATGCTTAGAGGGAGATCTACCCTTCGAGGACCGGCTGGATTTATGTTTGGTTACCTGAGATCCATTGGGGGAAGAAGCAGCCCTGCGGGAAACAGCACATGGAGCTTAGCTGCTCGGTTCTGTAAACCCCGTTTAGACATCAAAGAGCAGGACAGACAATCCGAAATGGAGTGTTCAGGACCCAAACATTTAAGACACCATTCATGGGTGTCCATAACAGAAATAGTACCGCTGCACTTAGTGCATTTCTTAAACCCGGAGGCTGGTTTTTCCATGAGGAAAACTTTCTTGTGAGGCCTAAGGCCCAAAGAGAAAAAATACACTAAGTGAGGGAAAAATATATAGGTTTTTTTTTTTTTTTTTTTTAAAAGAAAAGAAAGAAAAGACCGGCAGTACCGGTCCGGAGTCGGGGGAGGCAGACACGCGACCAAAGAAATAAAATAAAACAAAGAACTTCTTCAGCGGTGACAGGGCTCGACCTGCTGGCTCCGCGGCAAAGAAGAACTGAGGAGAGGCGGTTAGGAAAGGCGGGAAGGCAGCGCGCAGGCGCTGTGGGATGCTCCCAAAAGCTTTCCTTTTTGGGAAGCTGGGGAGCGTTCCCGCGCAGGCTCCGTCGGTACCGACGTACCCATATGTGAAGACTCATTCCTGCTTGTTCCTGGAGATAGTCCTTTACTCTCATATGTAAAGGATATGCAATCTGCAATCCATTTTGATAGAGTTCTTTTGGAGACTGGAAGTCCCAAATGACTAGAGTCAAAAGCCACAAAAAGCTGAGAAGATTTTCTATGTGGCTTAGTTCTTTGAAGATAAAAGGCTAAGGCCCTTTTACAATCCAAAGTGTGAAGATTCCTTTCTGCACTGGAGGCATGAGGCCTAGGGAAGAATAGAGGAAGATAAACCGACTGGTTTAAATGAAAAGGCGAAACTACCTTTGGCATAAAGTGAAGAAGTGTCCTGAGGACTACTTTATCTTGGTGGAACCTTATATAAGGAGGATCAGCCACTAAAGCCTATAGTTTGCTAATGCATCTCGCATAAGTGATGGCAATTAGGAAAATGACTTTCCATGAAAGAAACTTCAGGTCTGAAGTGGCTAAAGGTTCAAAGGGCGGTTTCATGAGCTGACCAAGAACAAGACTGAGATCCCATGCCACTGGTGGTGGTTTAATGGGAGATTTTGTTAAGAGTAGGCCTCTCATAAACCTTGATACAAGTGGATGAGAGGAAATAGGTTGTCCATCGAAAGGTTTGTGAAAAGCAGCAATAGCAGTAAGATGGACCCTCACTGAATTGGTCTTAACACCAGAAGTTGATAATTGGAGGAGATATTCTACTAGCGACTCCACAGATACCAAAAGGGGGTTAAGTCCCTTTTTGGGAACACCAGACAGAGAACCTTTTCCACTTAAAAGCATAGGACTGCCTTGTGGAAGGTTTTCTGGAAGCCAGAAGGATATTCTTTATCTGTTGTGAAAGGTTGATATACCGGAATTCCAGGCTTTCAGTAACCAGCTCCTGAGATGCAGGGACTGGGGCTTCGGGTGCAGTAAGGATCCGTTCTCCTGAGACATATCTGGAGCATTCCCCAACTCCAAAAGAGTGGTTTGAGAGAGACGCAGAATAGGGTACCACGTTTTCCGTGGCCAACGTGGAGCTATGAGTATCATATGACCTCTGTCTCTCTGAAGCTTGAATAAAGTCTTGGGAATGATGGGAATGGGTGGGAAGGCATAGAGGAAGTCCTGACACCAGTGGAGTAGGAAAGCATCCCTTGCCGGACAGTTGTGAGCCAGGATTCTGGAACAGAATCGGAGAAGTTTGGCATTCTGTGGACTTGCAAAGAGGTCTATAGCTGGTGTTCCCCAGATTTGAAACACTCAAGCAAGTTGGTGTGACGTGCGGCAGCAGTATTCGACTGAGTTTGTCTGCCCATACATTTTGAACGCCTGGAAGATATACCGCAAACAAGTGTATTTGAAACTCTCTGGCGAGGGCCCATAGTCACAAAGCTTCATTGCATAGCGACAGGGAGCCTGTTCCACCTTATTTGTTCACATAGAACATGGCTACCTGATTGTCAGTTTGGACCAGAACTGTCTTGTTGCTGAGATGGGCCTGAAAAACTCGAATAGCACTGAAAATGGCTCTCAGCTCTAGGAGGCTTATGTGAAGAGAAACCTACTGTGGGGTCCAGAGACCCTGGGTTGAGAGATCATGCAAGTGGGCCCCCCAACCCAACTTGGACGCATCTGTTGTCAGGGTGGCCTGATATAGAGGCTGCTGGAAAGGAGAGCCTACGAGGTGGTTTTCCAGAGATTGCCACCATTGCAGGGACGAAATCAGACGCGTGGTGTTTCTGATTTTGTCCGTTAGTCGACCAGAGACTTGTGACCACTGAGAGGAAAGGGTCCACTGGGCTGCTCGCATGTGGCGGCGAGCATAGGGAACCACATGGACAGTGGATGCCATGTGTCCCAGCAGTTGAAGCATCTCCCGAGCAATACGGAATACCTTCATAAATGCCTGGGATGCCAGTTTTATACGTAGACAGCGGGGCTGTGGCAGGAAAACCTTTGACTGCCATTTGTCTAGACGAGCCCCTATGAACTCGAGAGATTGAGAGGGGGTGAGATGAAATTTTGGGAGGTTTATGACCAGTCCCAAGTATTGAAGGATTCTCATTGCTCGAGAAAGAGCGAAGCTGGCTTCTATAGGTGTTGATGCTCGAATGAGCCAATCGTCTAAATAAGGGAAGACGAATATTCCCAGAGTCCTCATAGAGGCTGCTACTATTGACATGCATTTTGTGAAGACTATTGGAGCAGAGTCTAGTCCGAAAGGAAGAACTCTGTATTGGAAGTGTCTTCCCCGGACCAGGAATCAAAGGAACTTCCTGTGATCTCAGTGGATGAGAATATGCATGTATGCATCTCTTAGATCTAGAGAACATAGCCAGTCCTAACTCTGAAGGTATGGTAGGAATGTTCCGAGGGAGATCATTTTGAACTTTTCCCAGAACAAATATTTGTTTAATTCTCTGAGGTCTAGTATAGGTCTGTGTCCTCCTGTCATCTTTGGAATGAGAAAATAGGGGGAGTAAAACCCTGTACCCTGTTGAGAAATGGGTACCTCTTCTATCGCTCCTTGAGCGAGAAGTGATGTGACCTCCTGCCACAAGAGGTCAGTGGCAGGGACGTGAGAATTGAACTGTTTGATTATTGTAGTTGGGGCAAGTTGAGAAAGTGAAGCTTGTACCCCAGTCGTATAATGGACAGAGTCCAGCTTTCTGCTTTTATTTGTTGCCATCTTTTGGCAAAATGGCATAGTCTGCCTGGAATGATTAAGGGATCTGGACCTTTTAGGGGCAGAATGATTTAAGTTCTCTAGGTAAAAGTCAAAGACCCTAAGGAGGCTGGGTCTGTGGGGCCGGTTGAGTTCTTTGAGCTTGCGGCTTTCTTTGCCATCTATTCTGTTGTTGCCCCTTCTGGGGAACATGAAGTGGACAGTGGCCCTGGTGGGTGTAAGCTGGGTAAAACCTCTTTTTCTTATTGAAAAAGGTCTTTTTGAATGACTTTCTTTGCTGGGTTGGCTGTAGACTGACAACCTATTCAAAGTAGTATTCTCCGACTCAAGCTGATTAGCTTTGTCTTGCCAGCCCTTGCCAAAGATTCTCTCCTGTACAAGGAATGTTTCCCAGCTTATCTTGCACCCACTGTTCTAAGTCTGATGCCTGAAGCCAGGCAATACGACGTGCACCTATGGAAATAGCAGAGGTTCTGCTAATGCATTCAAAGCAATCAAAGGTAGCACAATTCATGAATTTAGAGACATTCTGGGCGTGCTTGATCAGGGTAAGGTAATCTGCCCTTTTTTCTTCAGGGAGACTAGGGCTCATGAGCTCTAAATCCCATGCAACTTCTTCCAGGAACATTCCCATGTAAAGAATGTAGGAGCTGATCCTAGCTGATAACATGGATGACGAAGCATCGACGTCCAAAGGCATCGAGTGTCCTGGATTCATGGCTTGGAGGATTAGAAGAGTGTGTTTTAGCACTCTTGATTCTACGCATGGCCGATTCCACTACCATTGAATGGGGTGGTGTGGTAACTGAGTTTTCTGAAACCCAGGGCAACTTGGCACTCGGTACTTAGTATCGAGGCGTCAGGAATGTGAGGACACCATTAACGGAGTTTCCCACATTCTTAACATAAGATCATGTAAGATCTTATAAATGGGAAACACAGCGGCTTCTTTGGGAGCCATAGGGTATTGTAGAATTCTTAATTCTTCTGTCCTAGACTCCTTTTCTGGAATCACTGTGATTGCAAGACCTTTGGCTAAATCACGTATGAAATCCTGGAAGGACATATCCTCTGGAGGAGACATTCTGTGTTGAGGAGGAGGAGTTGGATCCTCTGGAAGAATCGCTCTACTACTACTACTACTATCTAACACTTATATAGCGCCACGCACGCAGTGCTGTACAGACATACATACAAGAGACAGTCCCTGCTCGTCAGAGGCTTGCTCGTCCGAGCTTACAATCTAGTCACAACAATACAGAGCATTATTCAATCAGTGCAAAGTACAAGATGGATTTTACACACTAAAAGCATTTTGGTAGTGTGTTCGGTCAGTTTGGTCATGAGATGAGGGTTAGGTTAAGATGAAGGATAGAAGTCAGGATCTGAACGCGACATTGAAGAGGTGGGTCTTTAACCTGGATTTGAAGAGGGCTAGAGAGGGTGCTTGGCGTATAGACAAAGGTAAGCTGTTCCAGGTGTGGGGTGCAGCGTGGTGAAAGGAGCAAAGTCAGGAGTCAGTGGTGCGGGTGAAAGGCCTAGAAAGAAGTAGTTTGTTAGCGGAGCGAAGTTGCCAAGTGGGGATGTAGGCAGAAATAAGAGATGAGAGGTATTGAGGGGCTGTAGAGTGAATACATTTTTAGGTCAGCAGGAAGAGTTTGAATTGGATGCGGGCTTGGATGGGGAGCCAGTGAAGCAACTTGAGAAGAGGAGTGATGTGAGCATAGCGAGACTGACATATTAGTCGAGCAGCATAATTTAGTACAGAAGGGGGAAGGGATGGCTTGCAGGGAGACCAGCAAGGAGTATGTTGCAATAGTCGAGGCGAGAGGAGATTAGGGAGTGGACAGGAAGGGGTGGATTTTGCTGATGTTGTAAAGAAAGAAGCGGCAGGTCTTCGCTACGAGCTAGATATGTGTGGAGAAGGAGAGAGAGGTGTCAAAGATAACCCCCAGATTGCGGGCTGAGGGAACAGGGAGAATCGTGGATCCATCCACAGAGACTGAGAAAGGGGGAAGAGGAGGGGAGGAGTTGGGAGGAAAGATGAGGAGTTCAGTCTTGGCCATGTTCAGTCTCAGGCGGCGATGGGACATCCAGGCAGCAATGTCAGAAAGGCAAGCAGAGATCTTGGTCTGGATTTCTGGAGAGATATTAGGTGTAGAGAGGTAGATTTGGGAGTCGTCGGCATAGAGATGGTATTGAAATCCATGGGAGGAGATAAGCGCGCCAAGGGACTGGGTATAGAGAGAGAAAAGGAGGGGGCCCAAGACAGATCCCTGGGGTACACAGATATGGAGCGGGGTGGGGGAGGAGGAGCCGCCGGAGCATACACTAAAGGAACGATGGGAGAGGTAGGAGGAGAACCAGGATAAGACGGAGCCCTTGAAACCAAGCGAGGAGAGAGTGGTGAGGAGAAGATTGTGGTCAACAGTGTCAAAGGCAGCAGAGAAGTCGAGAAGGATGAGGACAGAGTAGAGACCTTTAGACTTGGCGAGGAACAAATCACTGGAGACTTTTGTAAGAGCTGTTTCAGTGGAGTGTAGGGGAAGGAAGCCAGATTGCAGTGGATCCAGGAGGGCCTGGGAGGTGAGGAATTTGAGGCAGCGGCGGTGGATTGCTCGTTCTAGTAGTTTAGATATGAAGGGAAGGAGGGATATGGGTCGATAGTTAGTAGGACAGGTGGGGTCAAGTGAGGGTTTCTTGAGGAGAGGTGTGACAACAGCGTGTTTGAAATCAACGGGGACAGTTGCAGTAGGGAGTGAAAGGCTGAAGATATAGGAGATGGAGGGGACAATGGTGGAGGAAATGGGATGTAGGAGATAGGCGGGGATAGGGTCAGAAGAACAGGTGGTGGGTTTGGAAGAGGAGAGAAGGAGTGCAGTTTCCTCTTTGGAGATTGTAAGGGAGGAGGAGAGGGTAGCAGAGGGAGTGTGGATGGGGGGAGAGAATTGAGGAGGGGGAGAAAGATGAGGGAGGTGGGAATTGGAGGATAATCTTGTGGATTTTGTCATCAAAGTAGTCGGCTAGGGTTTGGGCAGAGAGGGAGGGAGGGCGGGACTGGGGGCGGGGGCACCTTGAGGAGAGAATTGAGGGTACTGAAGAGGCGGCGAGGAGAGGCGGCGAGGATCGGAGGCAAGGGAGTTAGTCAGGTGGATGTAGTAATTTTGTTTTGCAAGTGCTATGGCTGATTGGAAGGAGCCAAGCATGAATTTGAAGTGTAAAAGGTCCTCTGGGGAGCGGGATTTGGTCCAAGCACGTTCCGCAGAACGGGCACAGGTATGTAAATAGCGAGTTGTGGATGAAAGCCAGGGCTGGGGGACAGAGCGTCTAACAGGACATGGGGTGAGTGGGGCCAGAGTATCAAGAGCAGAGGATAGTGCAGCATTATAGTAGGATACTGCCTCATTGACGGAGGACATGATGAAGGAAAGAAATGGGGAAATGGTGGAGGAGCGTGTTAAGGGATCAATATTATGAAGGTTTCTAAATAGGGGAGAAGAGACAGGACGAGGTTGAGACAGCAGGAGCTGAAGATTAAAGGTTAAAAAGTGATGGTCATGTGAGGGAAGGATTGAGTTGCGGAAGTTAGAGGGAGAAGAGTTAGAGAAGAGTATCAGGTCAAGGCAGTGGCTGTGCAGGTGGGTGGGGGCCATGGAGCAAAGTTGGAGGTTAAATGAGGAAATGAGGGCGAGGAACTTTAAAGCATGGGGATCGGAGGGGTTATCGACGTGAATGTTAAAGTCGCCAAGAGTGGGGGAGGAGGGATCCAGAAAGATGGAAAGCCAGGAGTCGAAGTCGGTAAGGAAAGTCGATTTGGATTTGTTGGGTGGGCGATAGATGACTGCTACTCGGAGGGGAAGTGGTGAGAAGAGGCGAATGGAGTGGACTTCAAAGGAGAGGGAGAAATGCAATTGAGGCAGCAGGAGGGGTTGTAATTAGCAAGAGGGAGAAAGTGGAAGCCCAACACCACCACCGCGGCCAGTGGATCGAGGTGTATGGGAGAACTGGTAGCCGCCGTGGCAGCCGCGGATGCAGTATCGTCTGGGGGGAGCCAGGTCTCAGTTAGGGCAAGGAGCTGTAGCGCAATAGTGATTAAGAGATCATGAGTAAAGGTCAATTTGTTCGGGACCGAGCATGCATTCCATAGGGCACATGAGTACAGGGGACAGGGGGGAGGAAAGGGATATGGATAAGGTTGGATAAGTTACGTGAGGATTTCTTTTCAGAGTAAGACCGTGGTCTAGGGGGGCTGTTACATGAGGATCTATTTCCATTTCTAGAGTAATACAGAGATCTAGAGGGGCCAAGGTACGGGTGGATGTCTGTGGGTGAGTGTGCTGACATGAGAGAGGGGAAGTGAAGGGGGAAAGAAGGGGGATATTGATGACGTTAGATAGGTTACAGGAGGCTCTAGTACCAGTAGAGTCATCAGAGTCATCGGAAGACTCGAAGCCGCTCTGTACCGGGTGCTCCTGTAACGCATGGTATCGGTACCGTTCAAAGTCAGTACCGAAGTGTCTCGGGGTTCCTGTCCCCCGATACCCGAAATAGACAAGGCTCGGCATGGGGGGAAGCATACCCATCAAAACAGGTGCTGTTGGTACCGGTACCGATACCTGTGGAAAGGTCGGTAGCGGTCTTAGCGGTACCGAAGCTGCTAAGAGGGAAGCTAGACTGCGTTCGATAGTGAGGAGACTTTTATCCATCGCTCCTGCCGATGCTTGGGAGTCGGTACCGGTGGAAGTGGCCACGACCCCAGAACATGGCACCAGTAGTTCAGCAGAGATGGAGGCCTCTGGAACATCCTGGAGCCCAGTTAATGCTTTGGAGACCAAAGACTCCCGCCGGGGCTGTTTTGCCGATGAATTTTCCGAGGGAAACGCCAGTGGCATTTCGATACTTAGGAGATCTACCCTTTGAGGACCGGCCAGTCTTTGAAGACTTAGGTTCAGTTACCTGAGATCCATGGGAGGAAGATGAAGCCCTGGAAGACTTCAATGCCACTGACATTGTATCTGCGGCAAAAAGGGTACCGCGTTTTGTAGCTCTATTCTGCAGGCCCCTCTTAGTCATCTTTCTGCAGGAGAGACACTCCAATGGACAATGTTCAGGCCCTAAACATTTCAGACACCAATCATGGGTGTCGATGACGAATATGGTACCACAACATTTAGAACATTTCTTGAAACCACTAGCTGGTTTATCCATGACTGAAGAAAAATGGGCCTAGTGCCCAAAATTGGGCCTAGCACCGAAAGGGAAAGGGCCCCCTGAGAGAAACGTTCAGTCAGAAAGTTAGTTTGTTTTTGTAAAGAAAGAAAAGAAACACCGGCGGTACCGGTAGGTGTCGAATGAAGGCAGACGCAACCACAAAAAAACAAAAAAGAACAAATTTTTCTGCGGCGACAGGTGCATGTCCTGTTGGCTCTGTGGAAAACAAAGAACTGAAGTGAGAGAGGTAGATGGGCAGGAAGGCAAGATGCATGCTCTGTGGGATGCTCCTAAAGGCTTTCCTATTGGGACTCTGGGGAGCATTCCTGTGCGGGCTCCATCGGTACCGACGATACCCATATGTGAAGACTACATTCCTGCTTGTACCTGGAGATACAATCGATCTACGTTTACCCGTTTCACTCCTTTCATTAATTTATAGACTTCTATCATATCTCCCCTCAGCCGTCTCTTTTCCAGGTTAAAGAGCCCTAACCTTTTTAGCCTTTCTTCATAGGGGTATCCTTCCATCCCCTTTACCATTTTGGTGGCTCTTCTCTGAACCTTTTCTAATAACACTATATCCTTTTTAAGATACGGCAACCAGAACTGCACACAATATTCAAGGTGCGGTCTCACCATGGAACGATATAGAGGCATTATAATATCCTTTGTTTTATTTTCCATTCCTTTCCTTATGATACCTAGCATTCTATTTGCTCTCTTGGCCGCCGCTGCACACTGGGCCGAGGGTTTTAACATGTTATCCACAATGACGCCTAAATCTTTTTCCTGGGTGGTGGTTCCTAATGTGGAACCTTGCATCGTGTAACCATAGTTTGGGTTGTTCTTCCCTAGGTGCATAACTTTGCACTTGTCCACATTAAATTTCAACTGCCATTTTGATGCCCAGTCTTCCAATTTATCAAGATCCTCTTACAATTTTCCACAATCCTCTTTAAATAGTTTTGTGTCATCTACAAATTTGATAACCTCACTTGTTATTCCCTTTTCCAGGTCATTTATGAATATGTCAAAAAGCAGCGGGACCAGTACAGATCCCTGGGGTACACCACTATTTGCCTTTCTCCATTGGGAAAATTGGCCATTTAGCCCTACCCTCTGCTTTCTATCTTTTAACCAGTTCCTGATCCACAATAGAACACTGCCTCCTATCCCACGACTCTTTATTTATTTATTTATTTGTAAGTCTTTTATATACCGCCACTTCCCAAGATCAGTGGCGGTTTACATCAAACAATAAGAAATACATAGAACAGCTCAGTAATAAAACTGGTACAATGAACGGTAATCAGAACTATAAACATTGAATGTAAATATATTTTGAACTATTTACAGATTTTATAATATTTATATACATATATACATCGTGTTTCGTCATATGTTAGTTATGTGAGTAGTGTCATGATTATTAGGGCAGAAGAGAGCCTTGGTGATTTATGGAGGATGGGAGGCCTTGTCTAAATTATTATCTATGTTAGAGTAGTATTGGGAAAATAGATATGTTTTTAAATCACTTCGGAATTGCTTTAGGTCTTTTAACTCCCTTAATTGAGCAGGGAGATTATTCCACAATGAAGGGGCTACAAATGAGAATGCTGTGTTGCTTGTATTATGTTTTGTTTTTCTAATTGAGTTGGGCACTAAGATGGTATTGAGATTATTCCTTCGTCTTATCCTGTTATCTGAGGGAATATGAATCAATGTGGATAGGTAGGATGGTGCTATCTGTTTAATTAATTTGAATGTGATTAGTAACATTTTGTATTGTATTCTACTTAGTATAGGTAGCCAGTGCAGGGAATAGAGTATCGGAGTGATGTGATCGGTTAGTTTTGCTTTAGATATTATCCTTGCTGTTACATTCTGAGCCATTTGCAGAATTTTTAGGTTTTTTTTAGGTACTCCTGATAGAATTCCATTACAGTAGTCAATATGTGGAGTTACTAGTGCTTGCGTGATAGTTCTGAAGTCCTCATTTTCTAAGAGGGGCCTTAATTGTTGTATTGATCGTAGCTTATAATAAATTGTTTTGGTTGTTTTCTTAATGTGGCTCT
Source organism: Ichthyophis bannanicus (assembly GCA_033557465.1). Classification (NCBI taxonomy): domain Eukaryota; kingdom Metazoa; phylum Chordata; class Amphibia; order Gymnophiona; family Ichthyophiidae; genus Ichthyophis; species Ichthyophis bannanicus. Next base: position 33,598,895 of record CM066049.1, read on the forward strand.
TTAGTTTTGCCAAAAGTGTCTGATGAGGGACGTTGTCAAAGGCTTTCTGAAAGTCCAAATACACAATATCAACCGACTCACCTTTGTCTACCTGTTTATTCACACCTTCAAAAAAACGGAAGCAAAGCGTGAAGGACGTCTGCCGTGCATAGGTGTACGATCTTGAATATGTTTACTGTTGTCTTGTATCTTGCCCGTGCAGATATTGGTAGCCAGTGTAGTTGCTGAAGTACAGGTGTAATGTACTTGTGCTTGGCTGTGCCAGTTATGATTCGGGCTGCAGTGTTCTGTACTAGCTGGAGTGGATGGGTGGCCTGCTTAGAAAGTCCTTGGAATAAGGAATTTCCATAGTCCAATATTGGGGTGATGACTGTCTGGCATACAGTGCGGAAATGGTCCTGGCTGAGGATTGGTTTGAGTCTCCGGATGAGCTTCATTCGTTGTTATGCCTTTGTAGCGGTTTTGCTTATATGTGTCTGAAGATTTAAATTACTGTCCAGGGTGACACTTAAGTATTTCACCTCGTCCTTTATTGGTATTGTTCGGTTGAGGATGCTGATGAATGTAGGCGGATTAAAATTGGGATTCCTGGTTATGATCATTGCTTCCGTTTTTTCAAAGTTGACGCTTAGGTTGTTCTCAGTGAGCCAGTTGTTCATGTCTTTGAGGCAGTGAATCATGGGGGCCATTTCCGAGTTTAGTGTGTCTATTGGGGCATACACCATAATGTCATCGGCACAGATGTGATATTGTAACATGTGGCGCTTGATAATGTCACAGATCGGTTGGATGTAGATTTTGAATAAGATGGATGAGAGAGTTGATCCTTGTGGTATTCCTTGGTTGATAGGGAACTGTGATGATTTTCCCTGGGTACATTTAACCTTCTGCGTTCTGTTGCTTAGATAAGATGTGAACCATTTTATTGTATTGCTGTATAGCCCGATCTCCCGTAATCGGATAATATTATTGTGTGGGCGACTGTGTCGAATGCCGCTGAAATGTCTATGAATACCAGCAAATATCCATTTTTTACATTGTCTATTCCCTTCAGCAGATTGTCAAAAAGGGATGTGAGTAGTGTTTCCACGTTGTGCTGTGGTTTGAAGCCATGCTGCTGCGGGTCTAACGGGGCTTGCAGATCAATGTAGTCCTGAAGTTGCCTCTGTGCTACCTTTTCAATAACCTTTGATATGAAGGGTAGGCTGGATATGGGGCGGTAAGATTTTGGGTCCGTGGGGCTCAGCCTTGTGCTTTTGAAGATTGGTCATATCATGGCTTGTTTAAGTGTCCTTGTTGTAAGGACGCCAATACAATTTTGTAGATGTGTTTGGATAGTTGTTCCTTGGAATCCTTGATCCATTCCACTGGACATGGATCTGATGGGGACGTGGTTGTGTTCAGGGCATTCATGATGTCTTCTATGTACTGTACTGTTAGTAAAGAGAAATCTTTCCAAGCTTGCTAGTTTTCGGTCCAGTTTTGACTGTGTCGCCTTATCGCTATAGCCGAGATAGCCTGTATACGGGGTTCCACCCACACGAACAGTATCTCCGCTTCCTCTTCCATTGCTACGCTTCCTGTTCCGCCCTGCTGATTGATATAGGCCACCGTCACGGAGATGTCCGAGAGTACCTGCACCACTCGGCCCTTCACCAAGGCTTCGAACGTCTGCAGCGCAAGTCGCACTGCTCGCAGCTCCAAACGATTGATTGACCCGCTGCTCTCCTGAGTGGACCAAGTCCCTTGCGCGAAGAGGTCTCCGCAATGCGCTGCCCATCTGACGAGACTTGCGTCTGTCAACAATGGAAGCCACTCCAGCTGTTCCAGAGGGACCCCCACCCTCAGGGATCCTGGAACCAGCCACCACCAAAGCGACCGCCTGACCTGGAGAGGACAGGGAAGCCGTTTGTTCAGTGAGTCGGTCTGCTTTGACCATCAGTGAAGCAGCGCTCTCTGTTATGGCCAAATATGAAATCTGGCCCAGGGTACCACTTCCAGAGTTGCTGCCATCGTCCCCAGCACCTGCAGGTAACTCCACGCTGAGGGTGCCAGGGTGGACATGAACCTGCGCACGAGTTGTCAAAGGACTTGACCCCGACGGTCCGGCAAGAACACCGCTCCTCTGCGAGTGTCGAACCGCACCCCCAGATATTCGAGATCCTGGGATGGTACCAAACGGCTCTTGGCCAAGTTGACCACCCAGCCGAGACTCTGAAGAAACGTCACCACTTTGTCTGTCGCCTGTGCGCTCTCGTCCTTGGATTTTGCCCAAATCAACCAATCATCGAGATAAGGATGCACTAGGATGCCTTCCCTTCACAACGCCGTCGCCGCCACCATGACCTTAGTGAAGGTGCGCGGAGCAGTCGCCACACCAAAGGGCAGCGCTTTGAACTGGTAATGACCCCAGGGAAGAGCAAACCTTAAGAACCTTTGATGGGTCGCTCTGATTGGGATGTGCAAGTACGCCTCCGTAATGTCGAGGGAAGTCAGGTACTACACTTGGCGAACCGCTACAATAACCGACCTTAACGTCTCCATCCTGAAATGCGGAACTCGAAGACAGCGGTTCACCCCTTTTAAATCCAATATGGGCCGAAGAGACCAGTCTTTCTTTGGCACCACAAAATAAATGGAGTAGCGACCTACCCTGAACTCCGCTGCCGGAACGTGCACAACTGCTCCCAACTGAAGGAGCCGTTCTAACATATGGCGTACCGCTAGTGTTTTTTGTGGTCCCCTGCAGGGTGACATTACAAAGGAATCCAGTACCGGCCGTGCCAATTCCAACAAATAACCGTCTCAAATTATCTCCAACACCCACTGGTCAGACGTTATTTGGGCCCAGGCAGAAAGGTACTCCCGAAGCCGCCCTCCAATTGGTTGGTTTCCTGCCTGAACCCGTAGTGAGCCTGCCTGAACCAGCCTCATTTCATTTCTATTTGGCATTGCTGAGGCTGCCGCGAAACCTTTGCCTGCTCCACGAAACCCCCGGGCTCGAGAAGCAAATCTTCTCCTTTGGAAACCACCAGAATGGGAAGTGCGAAATCTGCTGAAGTCTCTAAACTGACCCCGCGTGGCCAGAAAGGACTTCCCTTGTTTAGGCTTACCCTCCGGAAGTCTTCCACCCTTGGACTCTCCCAAATCCTTAACCAGCTTGTCTAGATCGTCTCCAAACAACAACTTCCCTTTAAAAGGGAGCTTGCTGAGACGCGACTTGGAAGAACCGTCAGCCGCCCAATTTCTGAGCCACAGAGATCTTTGGGCAGCTACTAATTAAGCCATACTATTTGCCAATGCCCTGATCAAGTTGTAGTGGACATCAGCTAAATAAGACGAACCAGACTCAAGCCTCGACAGTTCCCCCAAACTCTCCTGCTCCAGCTGAGGAGACTGCTTTAAGTGTTGAGACCAGCGAAGACATGCTCTCGCCACCCAAGCCCCAGAAATGGAAGCTTGCAAGGATAAGGCGTTCGCCTCAAATGTTTGTTTCAATAGACCATCCAATTTCCTGTCTTGCACGTCTTTCAATGCCACACTACCCTCCACCGGGATAGTGGTATTCTTAATAACCGCTGAAACTGCCGCATCAATCCGTGGCAAGCAGAACTTCTCTTTGTCCTTGTCCGCCAATGGATAGAGCCTGTTCATTGCTCTGACTCCGTGCAGACCCACTTCCGGCTGATCCCACTCATCCTGAATCATCCGGTCTACCACTCGGTGAATGGGAAACACCACCTGAGTTTGTCTCACCGCTTGAATTAGAGGGTCCTCAACCTCCTCGTCCTCTGCTGGCTGCACTGTAGCGAAATTGAGTGTTTGGAGGGATTCTGTGATGAGTGCTGTCAGCTCCTCCTTCCGGAACACCCAAATTATTTTCGCCTAGTCCTCAGGCTCTGGTATTTTCCCTTCTTCCAGTTCCTCCATACCAGATTCAAGCTCTGCCTCAGCTTCATCTGTCTCCTGCCACTCCATAGCGAACAGAGTCAAGACGACGTGCCCTCTTTGCACCCCTTGGGGACATACCCTCAAACTCCGCCATCCGGGGTTGCTGCACAGCAGAGGTGAACGGCAAGGCCTCAGGTATCTTACCCTGTCGCCTTAAACAGAATGCCTGATGCATTATTAAAACAAAGTCCGGAGAAAAATCTCCGAGCTCCGCCTCCGACGCTGTGGCCGATATAGCACCTAATGGGCCCGCTGGGATATCCGGACAGGGCAGTAACGAAGCTACCATTCCAGAGTCTCCGTCAGCCCCTGCCGGCGGACTCTGGAGATCCTCTAGCACTCTACCTTCCATCTGTTGCTCCACACTTGTAGAAACAGTAGCGCAGTCCCTGCAAATTCCGGTTTCAGTCACGGTACCTCTGCGAGTGCCGCAGACAACACACTGCGGACGTACTGACATTGGCTATACTCTCCGGTACTGCTGCGCCAAAAGACGACGCCACTGCTGTCCTTCCTGTAGGCTTAATTTAAATTATTTACTTACACATTCATGTATAGTCTTTTTTTTTTTCAACCGAGGGGCGAGATAAACAGGAAAATTGCAAACTAAACAAACACAAAGGAAATCAACATGAATTGAAATAGAACTCAAAGTAACTGAGAAGGAATATCTTTAAAAATGCCCGAATCAGGACCGTACCGCGCTGCTGCCTCTGAAGCATGGGCCGCCAACACAGCACACCACACGGCTGTAACCATGTGAGTCAAAATGGCCGTGAGCGCTGTCGGGCCTGTTTCGCACCCAAAATCCCCGATCCAGCGCTTCCCAGCTCAGCAGCCCCCTGAGCAGCCTCTACACAGCCTCCAGCGTCGTCGGGGCCCCAAAAATCACTCGCCTTACCGTTCCTGCATATAGCTCTTCAAACCGCGATGCCACAACACTGCAGGGAGCGATGTCCGCGGCGAGATCTGCTCCCGCTGAGACAAGGGCTGACTGAAATCTCCGCGGTGCACCGACGCCAGCCAGCACCCCAAATACCGAGTGCTTTGGCCCAAGGTGCTCTCCCCCGTCCAGCCTAGGGGGAGAGAACCTGTGATCTGCTGTGCCCCTGAGAGTAAAGAGAAAAAGAATCCTTAATCTGTGGCTAGCCTCACTGACTTTTTTTTAATGATTTAAAGGGCTAGCACTTCAGAACCCCAAATGAAAAAAGTTAAAGGGACCAAATTAAATTTGAAAACTAAGTCCTAACTACTCTGCTCCTTATTCGTTCCTCAAGTGAGCCCAGCACCTAGGCTCACTACGTCCTCCAGCTGCATGGAGACTGGATACACTGGAGGCTGATGGGAGAGACCAGCAGGCTATATCCAGTGATGTCACGATTTTGACATGCCCAGTCTCCAAGCTGCAGGAGGAGGTACACTTCCCAGAGGTGGAGGACTAAACTGAAGGAATGATAAGGAAGGCCTCTTTGTAAAGGTCTCTAATAATAATTTATTGCTCAAGGAATACTGACCGTTTTGCCTTTTATGCTAAGTTATATTCTGATTTGATTTAAATTAAAGCTCTTTGCTGCTACTAGGCCCTGACTGAGTATGAAATTTAAAGTAGAAGCTCTCTGCTGGGTTCTAAATTTAACCAGAAAACTCTGTTTTGTGTTTTAAATTTAAACTGAAAACTCTTTGCTGCTACTAGGCCCTGACTGATTTAACAATTACACTGGGTTCACAGATTAATCAGCTTTAATCTAAAGAATTCTTTTTTCCCCAAGATTTAGAAAAATTCCCATAAGTAATACTTACAATTACAGATCTCTCTCCAGAAGTAGCAGTCCCCTTTTGTAGTCCTTCAAGACTACAAAACACCACAAGAACCATTTACCACAAAATCCATACACTACAGCACCTCTGTCCACTCCTAGACCCACCAGACTTCTGCACAGCCTTCTAGGCAATCATTTCACCACAGATCGACTATTACAACTCAATCCTCCAAGGTCTACCAAAATCCATATTCCTTCCACTTCAAATAGCACTACACACAACAGCACGAGTCATCCAAGGAGCCACATGATTTGACCACATAACGCCCCATTCTGCGACAACTCCATTGGCTCCCCCCTAACAAGCCATATGAAATACAAAGTACTCCTAATCACCTTCAAAACTATCAACAAACAGTCCTCCTATTACCTACAAATACTAACACAAACAATACCACCAAAAACATGTTGACCATCCCGCATGAAACAACAAAAAGCAAACAATATGCATACCTAAGGGCATTTGAACTCTACGCCCCAAGCCTGTGGAACTTTCTCCCTGAAAATATCAGAAATACCAATGACTTACTTACCTTCCGAAAGTTACTAACACACTTGTTTACCCAACATTTTGGTCCCACAACATAACCCCTCCCCTTATCCCCACCCCATTACCCTAACCCCCTATCACACATAACCCCCACACCTAATGTAAATATATTACTACATCGACATACAAGCTTGTACTGCTCTATGTAAATGAGATTGGACAGTCCTAAGTATTTAAGTTCATACTGTTGCATGTATCAATGAAAAGTTCAAACAGTTCTATGTACCAATGTTTAATGTACACCGCTTTGACCCAGTGAAAAGCGGTATAGAAAAAGTTACCGTATTTTCCGGCGTATAAGACGACTGGGCGTATAAGACGACCCCCTACTTTTCCTGTTAAAATATAGGGTTTGGCCTATACTCGCCGTATAAGACTACCCCTCTTCCAGCGCACACAAAAAAAAATTAAAAAACATCAGATTTGATTCAAACTGTGACAAGCAGGCGGTATTTAATATAGATCTGAAGTTCTCCAGAACTATAATTCTCAAGGAGTGTGTGATGTTATGAGCGTGTGTGGTCTCACTTCACACTCTACTTGTAATTCCTGTCTTTATGTACACACCTATGCCATTAGCTTCACAAAATACTGTGTGACATCAGAAGCCCAGCATATGCAAATTCATCTCATACATATTCATTATGGATATCCTTAAAATGCAGCAGTTTGTGTGCTCAGCAAGACAGGTCCAGGCAGTCCTGCCATAAACCCTTTAAAATCTGAGGCCGCAGTCCCCTATGTTCTTCTCAGGCGAGACATTCCACCTCACTTCAAAGTGACAGATGTTGGTCACATTATCAGAGACTCTGGTTCAGAACGAAATATAAACAATACTACTTTGTCGTGGTGGTCCTTTCCTCGATACAGCTTCTACAAACCTCGAAAACACCCGACTCCGCCCATCACAACACCTGATTGGCCAGAAGACCTCCTCCATGTCTAATGCGTGCTAGACGCCGTTACCCAGTAATGTCCCCTACTGCTCTAGTTCGCGAGAAATAAAAGCAAATAATAAAAAGAATACACCGTAGAATCCCTCGCCGATTGGCTTGAGCCACTGTCAGCCAGCAGGCTATCCTGCCCTTCATTGGCCCGTTCTACCACAGACGGTTGACGGCGCGCGGGAGTGGGGAAGAGAGGGAGGTAGATACACTTTTATTTATTTTTATTATTAATACAAAGATGTGTCATGCCGTCTTCAACATAGGTTCTGAGCGTACGCATTTTATTATGTTCTTACTATAAACGCTTCTAGAGTGATTAGTGACGATGCCCCCTCCCCCTCGTCCCTCGACTTACTGTTCCAGCCCTGGCTCTTCGTTGTTATTGTTGACGGCAGTGGTACAGTGCTGCTCTGGGGAAGACATAGCAGGGATAATAGGCGGAACGAAGCTGGAGCTTCTCAGCTGATACTAAAACTCTCGTGCACATAGAGAGACAGCACGCGCATATACACAAAGCGAGACAGAGCCACGTCGCAGAACATGTACCGGCGTATAAGACAACCCCCGACTTTTGAGCATATTTTCAGAGCTTAGAAAGTCGTCTTATACGCCGGAAAATACGGTAAATAAATAAATATGCTCCCAGGATCTGGAATGAAGTGAAAGATAGCCTCAGATCAATCACTGACCTGACCCCGGACTTCTGTAAGGAATTTAAAACTGATCTCTTTAAAAAATACCTTAAAAATAACCTAACTCACTAGCAAGCCGGCAGCCCGACGGACATCGGAGAGAGAGAGCAGGAAGGAGATCCCCTCCCCACTCAGCCTCCAGAGGCCAATCAGGGCCTCCAACGAGGGAGATAAAGCCCGCAGCGCCATCGGGCGGGCCCGCACCTGAGGGCCTCGCCAGAGGGCCCTTTGGCATGGCCCTTAGATGTGAGACCTTAGCACAGTGCACACAATCCGTGTAACAGTCCTGATCGCACAGTGCTAGTAAACCTATCCCCTTGTCCTCCCGTCCTCTTAACCACATGGCTACAGAACTAGACAAGCGCTCCACCTTCTGCCAATCTGGACCCAACACCATCACGACACCAACCTCAAAAGGGAAGTGACACGAACCCACAGACCGTCGTCAACCTATCCCAAACCGTGCCACCTTAAGTGGTAAACAGCACACGCTAAGCAAAACAACCTACACTGTATAGCCTGTGACTCCATTGCTACCTCACTGCTTGAAATAACTCATGCTGCATACCCTGTTTACTCCATTGCTACCTCATTGCTACATCTCTGCTCCTTGTATAAACATACTGCATACCCTTAGACTCCATTGCCACCTCATTGTTTGTTTGCTATCTCATTCCTTGTTTGCTATCTCATTGTTTGTAGAATAACATATGCTGCATAGTGTGTAGACTCCATTGCTATCTCATTGCTTGTTTGCTACCTCATTGATTGTAACTATAACATATACTGCATAGCCCCTCTCTGCTCCTCTTCCATGGCTCCACATCACATTATCTTTTCTTCATACTCCGTTTCCTCTCCTACCTGCACCCTCATCCACTCCTCATCCTCCCTGTACCACCCTCACTTCCCCCTCCATTCTGTCTTCCAACCAATCAGCTCTTGAGCTTCATCATTTTCTCCCTCTCATACAACCATCTCCTCTCTCTCTAAGGCAACCTCACCCTCGTTTCCGCCGTACTGTCTCCTCTCTATCCCGTACTCTGCTGCTCCTTCTCTCATCCGGAGATATCAACCCCAATCCAGCCCCCCCTAGATTTCTGTCTCACTCTGAGAAGAGATCTTCACACAACATGTCTAATCTTATCCATATCCCTCTCCTTTCCCCTTCCACTCTCCCTTTCTCATGTGCCTTATGGAACGCCCACTCTGTCTCTAATAAACTCACTTTTACTCATGACCTCTATCTCCAATGCTCTACATCTTCTTGCTCTAACAGAGACATGGCTCCTCCCAGATGATACCGCATCTACTGCTGCCCTCTGCCACGGGGGCTATCAGTTCTCCCACACGCCTCGTCCCACTGGCCGTGAGGTTGGTGTTAGGTTTTTACTTTCTCCCTCGTGCCAATTCCAACCCCTCCTGCTGCCTCAGTCTCACTCCTTTCTCTCTTTCGAAGTCCACTCCATCCACCTCTTCATTCCACTTCCTCTCCGGGTAGCTGTTATTTATCAACCTCCTGATAAGTCTGCCTCTACCTTTCTCATGGACTTCGGACTTGTGGCTTTCCTGCTTTCTGGATTCCTCTTCCCCCACTCTCATTCTTGGGGACTTTAACATTCATGTCGATAACCCCTCTGATCCTCATGCTTTAAAGCTCCTCTCCCTCACCTCCTCCTTTGACCTCCAACTTTGTTCCACCGACCCCACTCGCCAGCATGGACACTGCCTGGACCTGATATTTTCCTCCGGTTCATTACCCTCGAACTTCCGTAACTCAGTTCTTCCCTTATCTGACCATCACTTTTTAAGCTTTAATCTTCATCTCCCACCGCCTCAGCCTCGACCTGTCTCCTCCAACCTATTTAGAAACCTTCATGCTATTGATCCCATGGCTCGCTCTTCCACCATTTCTGCATCTCTTTCTCCCATTTTGTCATCCAAATCTGTTGATGAGGCAGTAACTTCCCATAATGTTGCACTCTCCTCAGCTCTGGATGCTCTAGCTCCACCAACCCCATGTCCTGTGAAACGTTCTGCACCCCAGAGCCCTGGCTTTCACCCACTACCCGCTATCTATGTTTCTGTGCCCGTTCCGCTGAGCGTGCTTAGCTCAAATCCCGCTCCCCTGAAGATTTTCTACACTTCAAATTCATGCTTGTCTCTTTCCAGTGAGCCATAGCTCTTGCCAAACAAGACTACTATGTCCATCTGACTAATTCTCTTGCCTCTGATCCTCGCCGTCTCTTTACCACTCTCAGCTCTCTCCTCAAAGTGCCTCCGTCTCTGATCCCTCCCTCCCTTTCTGCCCAAAACCCTGGCTGACTACTTCCATGACAAAATCCACAAGATCACCCTCCAATTCCCCACAAACCCAGCTACTTCCCCTCCTCCCCTTCTCCATTCCCAACTCTCCCCCCTTCCCTTGCTACCCTCTCTTCCTTTCCAGAGATCTCCGAAGAGGAAACTGCACTCCTCCTTTCTTTCTCCAAACTCACCACCTGCTCCTCTGATCCTATCCCCACCCGTCTCCTAAGCCCCATCTCCTCCACCGTTGTCCCTTCCATCTCTCATATTCTCAACCTTTCGCTCTCCACTGCAACTGTCCCTGCAGACTTCAAGCATGCTGTGGTCACACCTCTCCTCAAGAAACCCTCACTTGATCCCACCTGTCCTGCTAATTATCGACCCATCTCTCGCCTTCCTTTCATTTCTAAACTACTTGAACGTGCAGTTCACCACCGCTGCCTCGATTTCCTCTCCTCTCATGCCCTCCTCAATCCTTTACAGTCTGGCTTTCGCACTTTACACTCTACTGAAACGGCGCTTGTCAAAGTCTCCAGTGACTTGTTCCTGGCAAACTCCAAGGGCCTGTAATCTGTCCTCATCCTTCTTGACCTCTATGCTGTTTTCGACACCATTGACCACAACCTTCTCCTCCATACCCTGTCCTTGCTTGGCTTTAAAGAGCTCTGTACTATCCTGGTTCTCCTCCTATCTCTCCCATTGCTCCTTCAGTATGTGGTTCTGGTGGCTCCTCCTCCTCTGCTACCCTGCTCCCAGTGGGTGTACCCCAAGGATCTGTCTTGGGTCTGCTCCTTTTCTCTCCCTATACCCCAAGTCCCTTAGTATGTTTATCTCTTCCCATGGCTTTCAGTACCATCTGTATGCTGACTCCCCCCAGATCTACCTCTCTACGCCTGAACTCTCTCCAGCAATCCTGACCCGGATTTCTGCTTGCCTTTCTGACATTGCTGCCTGGATGTCTCATCGCCACTTGAAATTGAACATGGCCAAGACTGAACTCCTTATCTTCCCCCCTAAAACCTCCCATCCTCCTTTCTCAGTCTCTGTGGATGGCTCTGTACTCTTTCCTGTTTCCTCGGCCCACAATCTGGGGGTTATCTTTGACTCCTCTCTCTCTTTCTCCACACATATCCATCTTGTAGCTAAGACATGCTATTTCTTTCTCTACAACATTAGCAAAATCCATCCCTTCCTCTCTGACCACACTACTAAAACGCTAATCCACTCCTTAATCACATCCCGTCTCGACTACTGTAACCTACTCCTTGCTGGTCTCCCTCTGAATCATCTCTCCCCCTTTCAATCTGTCCAGCACTCTGCTGCGAGACTAATCTTCCGCCAGCATCGTCATGCCCATATTACTCCTTTTCTCAAGTCACTTCACTGGCTCCCTATCCCCTTCTGCATCCAATTCAAACTTCTCCTGCTGACCTCTGCGGCTCCTCAGTACCTTTCTTCTCTTGTCTCCCCCTCTGGACCTCCGCTCTTCTAGCCAACTGCTTCTATCTGTGCCCTTCTTTCGTACTGCTAACTCCAGACTTCGCTCCTTTCACCTTGCTGCACCCTACGCCTGGAACTACCTATGTCTGTACGCCAGGTACCTTCTCTAACTCTCTTCAAATCCAGATTGAAAGCTCACCTCTTCGCTGATGCTTTTGACTCCTAATCTCCTTTCCTTCCATTGTTTTACCCTTGCATATACCTCTGTACTTTGTTTTACTAGATTGTTTGCTTTTGACTTGATTGTTTTATTTCTGACTAGATTGTAAGCTCTGGTGAGCAGGGATTGTCTCTTATGTCTGTGCAGCGCTGTGTACGACTGGTAGAGCTATACAAATGCTTAGTAGTAGTAGTAACTCCTCTGCCTTTCCATAACATCCACAGGCTCCATGCAGCTTTGCCTACCCCCTCTCCAAATGGTTCATATATAATCCCCCACTGAGTTATCACTGGAATCGTTTGCTTTAAACATAATTTGATCGCAATATAGATCACTTCAAGAGTGCAAAGTGAAACCACTATACAAAACAAAAAGCACGCCAAAGCTCACCATAAAACAGCAGCTTATTATTAACAGTCATATAGACTCAGAAACCAAGAGCCCCGGGTCTCAGCACTGCAGGGGCATTATCATGCGAAGAGCACACTCTCAGTAACGTCAATACAGACGTTCATGCTATCACAACCTGTGGCGCTGCCAGGCCGTCTAGGCGGTCGCCTAGAAGGGGCAGCGTGCCAACTGTATTTGCTTAACTCCAGAGCATGTGCTGCTGGGACTATTGTAGTTGTGGTCAGTAAGCAGGAAATTTATTATTTTTATCTTTTGTCACCAAACTTCAGAAAAACAAATCTTCTTAAGCGTATGAACAAGTAGTAACAGAACAATAATCAACTCATATAGCTTCCTTCAGCATACAGGAACCAAACTTCAACCAAAACATTTATAAGCCTTTCCCTTTGGCTTCAGGGTTCAGGAAACTCAGAGCATATATCACAGTCCTGAAATATTCCTTTCAGCTGGTAAGTCAGCCTTTCTCCTATGCAATAAAGGCTGTTGAACATTCCATTGGAGTCTGTGTCCTCCTCCAATCCAGCTAAGTCCGTTTCCATATCTTCACATTCACTCTGAAACAGCTCTGGGCTTTTACTTACATAATAAGGTTTTAACTGCTGCATTAGTTTAAACAGTTTCTCCAAGGGATTACCTTTTCTCCCTTCAGGTTTAACACGTGAGCTGCAGGGTTTTATATCTCTGGGTAAAACAGTCACTGGCTTCAGCTGCCTTCCCTGGGCTCTAGGAACAGATTTCCTTGCAGGCTTTTTAGAGGAATAAAACTCCCCCTTCTGAATCCTCAATAGCTTCACTGCTATCTGAACTGTATTCCACCAGTTTCCCAGAGTTTGGTTTCCTACCTTTACCAAGGCTTGCAAACTCTGTATAGCTGTCTTTGCTGAGAGAGCTGCTGTTAGAATTCCTTCTGTGTTGGAAGTCAGCCCTTCTCTGCCGTGCTCCAAAGCCTCTGGTCAGATTCCTCAGGCTCTCTTTCTCTCTGCTTCTCATGCTCACGCTCTGAGCTCTGCTTCTGTTCCAAGCCCAATCCTGCTTCTGATCCTTTCTCTGAACGTGATCCTCCTGCCTGTGTTCCCCCCTGTCTCTGACTCTGAGAGGTTAAATGCTTGAGCGTGAAGCTCGTTTGCCTGCCCCTCCTCCCCAGGTGATTCCCCTTTGCAATCTGTGTTGCCATGGAGGTAGGGCGTGGCTTGTACTCAGCACACTCAACCCTGTAACTTTTCTCTCTAGGTGCTGTTTTAAATGACTGTCTATCTGAGCCCTGCTCCAACTCAGAAGAAAAAGTTTTAAAACCAGCTCTTTTTCTATGCTTATCAGTAAGCTCATCACCACAAACCCCATAACATCACCGACCCGAGACTCCCAAGTGATTTATAGTAAAAAGCCACTAGAAAAAGTTACTAAAGTTGCACCCACGACACATTTCAAAAACCATAGTCTTCCATTCCAAACAACGTGGAGACAAATTGAAATACAAGAAATTGCCGTTACTTATCTAAGTGTAGCTCATAAGCACGATGATCTTTGTCGCACTTTATTCTATATCCCTCTACGCCCAACAGGGCGTCCACCAAAGAGTTTCGCCAAAGCTTCATCAGGAGGAAATTAGATAATGTGGCTAAATATAAATACAAAATCAACACTCTTAAACATACCCATCAAAGCAGCTGTGAAAAAGCAGCAAAAACCAAAACCAGAGATAACCCCACAACATACCTACATTTAACATTACTTGTCAACTCGGGATATGTAACTCTTAAACAAAATACCTTACTAAAAAACGCCATGCATGCGCCTTAGAAAGGGGAATTCTTCCCACCCCCCCCCCCCCCAAACTGTTTTAAAGCCATAGACCCTCAAGAAACTGAACGGAACACAATACCTATGAATCAGATGCATAACCCTGTACTCGGCCGAAAAATCCAACACTGTTCACATATAACCAGGCTCTGCTCCCAACTGTGCCCACTCTCTCCAGTCTCCCGTTTTACAAGAGCAGGTCCACTCTAGTCATTGGATGTGCGGCCACTGTTCTATTTGTTCAGTTTCTTTAGAACTTAAGTAGTAATCCTTACCACTGTAGGAAAACATCGTAAGGAGACACACTACATGTAATTCTAGTTACGTGATCTATGCTATACAGTGCCCTTGTGGACTGCTATATATTGGAAAAACAATTTGTTCAAAGTTCGAATGGGAGAACATAAGAGCCGATTATGGTGTAAGCGGGTTGAAGCTCCAATAGTTCAACATTGTTTAGATTTTTCACATTCATTTTCTAATTTGAGATGCTTCTGTATAGATAGCATGTTGAAAGGGATGCGTGGGCGCAGTCAGGAGCACAGCCTGGTTATATGTGAACAGCATTGGATTTTTCGGCTGAGTACTGTCTCCCCCAGTGGTTTAAACACACAAATTGACTGGGGGTTATGCATCTGAATGTGCCCTGGGTGCAACTTTAGTAACTTTTTCTAGTGGCTTTTTTACTATTAATCACTTGGGATTCTCGGGTCGGTGATGTTATGGGTTTGTGATAGCATGAACGTCTGTATTGACTTCACTGATAAAGAGTGTGCACTTCGCCTGATAATGCCCCTGCAGTGCTGAGACCCGGGGCTCTTGGTTTCTGAGTCTATATGACTGTTAATAAGCTGCCGTTTTATGGTGAGGTTTTGAGTGCCTTTTGTTTTGTATAGTGGTTAAACATCATTTGGTCATATTATGCATTTCTGTATACTTTGAAATTTTTTCCTAGCACTGAACTTCCTTTGTTATATTTGTTTTTATTCGTCTCCTCAACTCAAATTGCACACCTTTATGTTAATTTCTAGTTCATTGTAACTCTGCTTGTTTCTAGTGAGAGTCAGCGGACTATAAACACATTCAAATAAATAAATGTCCCTGATTCTTGGGGATTGTCCCTGATTTTAGAGCTATGCCCTGACTCCTACCTGTTTGGTAGCCTCCTGTCCCCAATTCTAGCAATGGGAACAGAGGGTAAAAAAAATGTTATTTCAATTTAGTGATTTACTTATGTCAGCTTTGAGAATTCACATCCATTATCTTCATATTTTGCACAGTGCAGGGGAAATGCATCACTGTTTCTATTTCTCTGTCAATTTATCTGCTTGAAAGTGATGATTTTGCTGTCATGGGACAAATGTTTGGGGGGGGGGGCAGGGTAATGAATCCTCTTCGCTCCTTTACACCTTCTTGCTCAAACCTGGAATCAAAGTATTTCCTCCTCCCCCCCTCCACATACACTTCAGATGATTGTCCCAATTTTTTTGCAGAAAAATCTAGTAACATTATGGTTAACCAACATTTCAACACGCGAATACAGGCAGTCGGGAACATTAATGCCCAATAATGCCTGCCTTTGCACATTAAAACACACATTACCCAGTGAACATGAGATGAAGCGGGGAATGGGTGAAGAGTGCATTCCTGCTAGCACCAGGGCAATTGCAGTGTGCTCAGCAACAATGTGGTTCATTAACATGGGTTCACCCAACTCCTCCTCTATAAAAGTTGTTAAATGAACCAGACTTAGTGGAATGCACGCTGGGAAAATCCTTTGCATGCTCCTGACAGCTAACCTGTGGCCTTTACCATTAGCATGCATGAGATTGGCATATTAACAAATCCATAGCAGGCTTTAGTAAAAAGGGCCCTTCATTTTCCATAAACCTCCGCCCATGTTTTAAAATAACTTTCAAATTTTAGGGAGACGCTAGCTTGCAAATAACCAATTTCATTGATGCAATACAGATATGCAAATAATGAACTGAGCACACATCATGCTCAAGGAGAGTTCATTAATACAATATTGCTACAGCTACTGGACATTTACAAGTCACATACCGTAATAGTGCCTTTGCCTGCAGGCTTCCCTTTCTTCAACTCCAAAGGATGAGTTAGACTCTGGCTGGATACAATCTGCAAAAGGAGAATCCATTCTTAGCCCTTTGCTGGTTACCTTGTAATATTTCTTAATTACAGCCTAAACACTAACTCTTAGCCATCTCTTGTTTCCATGATAGCAATAAGCCACCAGGCCTACCATTTTCCTTAACTGTGATTGTAGCCGAGATCAAGTACCTCTCATGGAATGGAATCCAACTAGTTCATGCATTTTTGACATCATGAACAGATCAGTAAAACCAAGTATGACCATCTCTGCAGGGGCTCGGGAACTTATATACACTGTATATTTCTTTTAACCTCACAGTTCCCTCAGTTCAATTGTAATATTGCACCATGAATAACTAGGTATGAATTTTTGCCCTTATTTTACATCCCCTCTCAATGTAACTAAGTCATTGCAGCATCACACCCCCAAGCAAGGACCATGCATCACAACTCCTTCCAGGACTCTGTAATCATGTGCCCTAAATCCATCAACTAGTTAACTCCACTGCACAGTAACTATTGTGGAAACCCAGATAAAACATATTCCACCGATTTAGAAAGCTTGCAAGAAGGCCAAACTAAAGCCAATATGATTTAATGGTGAGGTAGAAGAAGTGTTTTGGAGTAATAGGAGACAGTGTATTTCCAATGCTGCCTTTTCATAGTTAAGACCTCTGCTATTTTGAGACCTAGTAGTTAGTGCTGATGAGTATAAGGATTTATAAGTAGAAAAAAACCAGAGTTACTCACCTGTAACAGGTGTTCTCCAGGAAAAGCAGGAATCAGTCCTCACTTATGAGTGACGTCGGCACCGACAGAGCCCGCGCAGAGCAATTCCCCAGCTTTCAAAGAAAGCCTTTGGGATTGCTACCATGTATGCGCAGTCCTCTTCCCGCCCAAGGATGCCATCTTGCTCAGTCAGGTCCCTTAGCTCGAGCCCTACCAAGCAGATGGCAAGGGAAGGACAAACATTCAGCAACTCATCAGGGGAGGCGGGAGGGTAGTGAGGACTGATTCCTGCTGTCCCTGGAGAACACCTGTTACAGGGGAGTAACTATGCTTTCTCCAGGAACAAGCAGGAGGTCATTCCTCACTTATGGGACTCCCGAGCTACAGGCTACTGAACCTATAACCAAAAAACGCCTCCGCAAGGCCATGAGCAGAAGCCGAAGCCGAAGCACGAAGGAGCCCGGGTCCTCGGGGTGAAGTCCTCGGTAGCCATGACGAAACATAGAAACATGATGACAGAAAAAGACCACATGGCCTATCTAGTCTGTCCTTCCATAACAACAATTACAACAGTCCACTTTTTACCTTTAGAGATCCTCTGTGTTGGTCCCATGCTTTTTTGAATTCAGTTACTGTCCTCATCTCTACCACCTCCACTGGGAGACTATTCCATGGATCCACTACTCTTTCTGTAAAGAAATATTTCCGCATATCAATGCTGAATCTATCTCCCTTCACCCTCATCCCATGTCCCCTCGTAGCAGAACTTGCTTTCAATTGAAAGAGGCTCTCTCCGTAAACATTTATGCCAGGGAGGTATTTAAACATCTCAATCATATCACCTCTATCCCGCCTTTCCTCTAAGGTGTACATATTAAGATCCTTAAGTCTGTCCTCATATGCTTTATAATGAAGCCCATTAATCATTTTAGTAGCAACCCTCTGCACCGACTCCATCCTGTTCACATCCTTTTGAAGGTGCGGTCTCCAGAATTGCACACCATACTCCAAATGAGATCGCACCAAAGACTTATACAGAGGCATTATCACCTCCTTTTTTCTGCTAGCCATTCCTCTCCGTATGCACCCAAGCATCCTTCTAGCTTTTGCCGTCGCCTTTTCTACCTGTTTAGCTACTTTAAGATCGTCAGACACAACCACGCCTAGGTCCCGCTCTTCTTTAGTGGACAAAAGTACTTCTCCTCCTATACTGTATTGCTCCCCTGGATTGCTGCAGCCCAAATGCAGACCTTACATTTTTTAACATTAAATCCTAGCTGCCAAATTCTAGACCATTCTTCAAGCTTAGCTAGATCCCTCCTCATGTTATCTACACCTTCCTGGGTGTCTACTCTATTGCAGATTTTGGTATCATCTGCAAAGAGGCAAACCTTACCCGACAGCCCTTCCGCTATATCACTAACAAAGATGTTAAAAAGAATCGGACCAAGGACAGATCCCTGGGGCACACCACTGGTAACGTCCTTCTCCTCAGAGTGAGCTCCATTTACTTGTACTCTTTGTCGCCTCCCACCCAACCAATTTCTAACCCAAGCAGTAACTTTAGGGTCCATCCCTAGGGTGCCCAGTTTGTTTATAAGTCGCCTGTGAGGAACAGTGTCAAAGGCTTTACTGAAATCTAAATACACCACATCTACAGCTCTCCCTCGATCCAGCTCCCTGGTCACCCAGTCAAAGAAATCAATCAGATTTGTCTGACAAGACCTGCCTCTGGTGAATCCATGCTGCCTCGGATCCTGTAATTCTCTGGACTCCAGAAACCTCACTATTTTCTCGTTCAGCAGTGTTTCCTTTACTCACCACCGAAGTTAAACTAACCGGCCTGTAGTTTTCAACCACATCCTTACTTCCGCTTTTGTGTAAAGGCACCACATGAGCCTCTCTCCAGTCCTTTGGCACCACTCCCGACTCCAACGAGGCATTGAAAAGGTCAGTCAGTGGAGTTGCTAGAACGTCCCCAAGTTCCCTCAGTATTCTAGGGTGTATCCCATCCGGTCCCATCGCTTTGTCTACTTTAAGTTGAGCTAGTTTCTCACGAACACAGTCTTCTGAAAATTGTTCAAGATGTCCCTCGCTTTTGTTCCTATTTGTGGGTGTTTTCTGAGGTCCTGCTCCTGGTTCTTCATCTGTGAACACAGAACAAAAATATTTGTTAAGCAATTCCGCTTTATCCTTATCAGCTTCTACATATTCCCCCCCCCTGCACCCTTGAGTCTGACAATACCACTTTTGCCCTTCCTCTTCTCACTAATATATCTGAAAAATGTCTTATCCCCCCATTTTATTGCATTGGCTATTTCCTCCTCCTTTTGAATCTTTGCCTTCTTGACTACTTTGCTGGCTTCTCTAAGTTTTTCCAAATACAGATGCCTGTCTTCCTCTCTCTGTGATCTCTTGTATTTCATGAAGGCCTCCCTCTTTTTCTTCACTTTTTTAGCTACTTCCTTCGAAAACCATAGCGGTCTCCTGTTCCTTTTGCCTTTATTTACCATTTTAACAAAAAGGTTGGTTGCCCTTAAAATACCCCCTTTCAGTTTTGCACACTGTTTTTCTACATCCCCCAGCTGTTCCCATCCCACTAACAACTCCCTGAGGTATTGGCCCATCTTCGCAAAGTTAGTCTTCCTAAAGTCTAAGATCCTCACCTTGGAATGGATTCTAACAGCCCTAGTCCTAATACTGAACCACACCATCTGGTGATCACTGGATGCAAAACGATCTCCCACTACAACATCAGAAACACTTTCACCATTGGTAAGCACCAAGTCCAGTATGGCCCCTTCACGTGTGGGGTCTCTGTTACCAATTGCCTGAATAGTTCTCCCTGTAGAGAATCCAGGATCTCCTTACTTCTAGATGATACTGCAGCAGGAATGTGCCAATCAACATCTGGCATATTGAAATCTCCTATCAGTAGCACTTCCCCTTTCCTAGCAATGCTGCGTATGTCTTCAATTAACTCTCTGTCCACCTCTTCCTTTTGTGAGGGAGGTCTGTATATCACACCAATGCAAATAGATTTCTCTTTCCCTCTTTCTAGTTTAACCCACAATGCCTCCTTCTCTCCCTTTTAAGCTCTGTAATTCCAAAGCTTTAATAGTAGTTTTTACATATAGTGCCACTCCTCCTCCCCTTCTTCCTACCCTGTCCTTTCTGAATAAAGTATAGACAGGTATAGTTACATCCCAGTCATGGTTTTCTGTGAACCATGTTTCTGTAACTGCCACTAAATCCAAGTCAGCCACTCCCACCAAAGCTTCAACTTCAGGGATCTTATTTCCTATGCAACAGGCATTAATACACACTGCTTTCCATATGTTACCCCTGTTACATTAAATACTTTTATGGAAATGGGTATCACCTACCTGGGGGCTTTCACTTATCTGGGGGCTTTCTTCACCCATCCACAACGAATCTAGTTTAAAGCCCTCTTCAGTAGATTAGCCAGTCTACTACCAAAGATGCGTTGACCTTTCTTGGACAGATGGATGCCATCTCTGCTCTGCAACCCTTGGAACAGCATCCCATGGTCTAGGAGGGAAGGGTCGGAGGGAAGGAGTTGCTTATACCCCGAACAGATTACGGAGTACAGCCTGGCCGAAGGTGCTGTCCCGGCAGGACTCCCTCTCCAGGCAGTAGTGGGCGGCAAAAGTATTCGTAGAAGACCAGGTTGCCGCCTGGCATATGTCCATCATGGGCACGGAGCACAGCGAGGCCACCGAGGCTGCTTTGGCTCGGACCCCATGTGCAGTGACTCGACGATCCAGAGGGATGCCTGCCTTCACATGGGCAAACGCGATGCAGTCAGCCACCCAAACAGAGAGGGTGCACTTGGTGACTGCTTGCCTCTGCCTATTGGGATCATAGGTCACAAAGAGCCGGTCAGACTTGCGATGAGTCTGGGTACGCTGCAAGTAGAAGGTGAGGGCCCGCTTGCAGTCGAGGGTGTGGAGAGCCGCCGATGCCTGATCGGCGTGGGGCCTCGGGAAGAAGGTCGGGAGCACTATCTCTTGGTTGAGATGAAAGGCCAACACAACCTCGGGTAAGAACTTAGGATGCATCCGGAGGACCACCCTGTTCCGATAAAACCTGGTGTAAGGGACGCCAGCCATGAGCACCTGAAGCTCACTGACTCGGCAAGCCGATGTCAGTGCCACCAGGAAGGCCACCTTCCAGGACAAACGCCAGAGCGAACATTTATTTTATTTATTTATTTATTTAACAGTTTTTATATACCGTCTTTCTACGATTCAAGACGGTTTACATGGAACGTAACTGACAGTATTATACAACTGTTTACATAGAACAAGGTAACAGGCTACATAGGTAACATAAAAACTAAGGAACTAATGAACTAATAAACTATTTACATAAATTATTTACACTAATATGGATCATTTGTTTACATAAGAAGTAACTGTGGGTCACTAGGATATCAATTGGGGGGACTAGTGAGAAGGGGAGGAGTAGGGGTGAGGAACTAGGGTGGTAGGGAAAGGTGTTTGAGGAAGAGGTGGGTTTTTAGTCTCTTTCAGAATTCTGTATGGCTCACACAGTCACCATTGGCTCGAAGGGTGGACAAGTGAGCTGTGTGAGCACCATGTTCAAGCCCCATTCTGCTGTAGGGGGACGGATGGGCGGCTTGGATAACAGAAGGCCCCGCATGAAGCGGGAGACCAGTGGTTGCCTCGAGAGAGGCTTTCCCTCGATAGGAAGATGATTAGCCGATATGACGCTTAAATGAACCCTAACAGAGTTCGACTTCAGCCCTTCCCTTGAGTAATGGAGAAGGTACTGGAGAACCCACCGAACCGGGCATGAGAAGTGGTTGATCTGGTGCCCTGACCACAGATGGAGAAGCGTTTCCACTTAAAGGTGTAAGCCCGCCTAGTGGAGTCCTAACTTGAGGCAAGGAGGATTTCCTTGACCTCCTCCGGCAGGGCCAGAGAGACTAAAGAGACCCTTCAGCCGTCAGGCCTTGAGCGATAGGGAGGGTAGGTTCGGGTGTAGTACTCGACCCGCTCAGAGGCTCTGACAACAGCCGGAGCAGGAGCAGGAACCAAGGCTGCTGAGGCCATGAGGGGGCCACGAGAATCAGCGATGCCCCATCCCGTTGAGCCTTGAACAGAGTCCTTGCAATGAGGGGGAAAGGAGGGAATGCATATAGGAGACTGGAGGACCAGTCCAGGAGAAAGGCATCGGGCCCTCCCTGCCTGGGTGCAGCACCGGCTGCAGAAGCGAGGGATTTGTGTGTTCTGAGGACTGGCTAAGAGGTCCATCGCTGGAGTGCCCCAGCGTAGAAACAGCCAGCCTGCCGCTCTGGGATCCAGGCACCACTCATGGGGGTGAAGGATTCTGCCGAGCCTGTCCGCCAGGCCATTCTCCTGACCCGGGAGGTACGTCGCCTTGAGGGACATCCTCCGCCGGGTGGCAAAAGAGCAGATGAGGACTGCTTCCCTGAAGAAGAAGCACGACCCCTTGGCCCCCCTTTTGTTCATATAGATCATCACTACCTGGTTGTCGGTCTGCACCAGAACCGACTTCCCGCTGAGGACATTCTCGAAGGCCCTCAGGGCCCACCAGATGGCCCGGAGCTCGAGCAAGTTTATCTGCTGCTGAGCCTCTGCCGGTGACCACGGCCCCTGTGTGCAGAGAGACCTGCAATGGGCTCCCCACCCTAACAAGGAAGCATTCGTGGTCAGTACCACCCGCAGGAGGTAGCGGGGGTTTTGCCACCAGTTCAGGGACGAACGAAGGCCGGGAAGAACCCTGACGGGGTCCCTGAGGTGTCCGAGGGATTGACTCCATTGGGAGCTGAGACACCACTGGGTCGTCCGCAAGTGCAGGTGGGAGTGAGGAACCACATGCACGGTCGAGGTCATGTGACCCAAGAGACGTAGCATGGACCAAGCGGTGACCTGGTGGGTGCTTTGGATGTGAGTTGCTAGAGCATGGAGGCATGTGGAGCAATCCACCGGCAAGGCAGCCATGGCCTGCCGAGTATCAAGGTGCCCCCGATGAACTCGAGAGCCTGTGCCGGCTCGAGGTGAGACTTTAGGTAATTGACCAAGAACCCCAAGCTCTCCAAGAGGATGACAGTGCGCGATATCACTTGCCGGGCCTCCACGATGGAGGAGCCCGTAACGAGCCATTCGTCGAGGTAGGGAAACACCGGCAAGCCCCGGCGCCAAAGGTGAGCGGCGGCCACAATGAGGCACTTCGTGAAGACCCATGGGGTGGATGCAAGGCCGAAGGGGAGCACCCTGTACTGGAAGTGCTCTCCCTGCACCCTGAAACGCAGGTACTGCCTGCATTGCAGGTGGATCAAGATATGGGCATAAGCGTCCTTTAGATCCAAGGTGCATAGCCAGTTGCCCTTCTGGAGGAAGGGCAGCAGCATGCCAAGAGATAACATCTTGAATTTCTCCAGCACCAGGAACTTGTTTAGCCTGCGGAGGTCAAGGATGGGACGCAGACCCCTTGTCTTTTTCGGGATGAGGAAGTACTTGGAATAAAAGCCCCAAACTCGAAGGTAGGGAGGGACCTTCTCGACTGCCCGTTGGGCAAGGAGGGAGTGTAATTCTCGCTGCAGCAAAAGCTGGTGTGCGGGGCATCGAGGAGGCTCTGTCAGGGAGAAAGGGGGTGGGAGCTGTCAAAGTGGAGGTGATATCACCTCAGACACCTGGGTCCTTCAGGTCATCTGGGAGGGCTAAGTGCCCACGATAGGGCAAAGCAGGACAGGCATCCCCTCACGGGCTGCTGTATCGCTGGAGGGCGAGGGGCTATGCCGCTGGCATCAAAACCCCTGAGGGGATTGAGGGGGTTGAGGGGGGCTGGCATCTGGGCCTTCGGGCCCTTTGGTTTATGGTGACCCTGGCCAGGCTTCCCCTGCGTGGAAATGGTTGGCGTGGCGGTAGCCAGGTACGGCGGGTAGCCGCGGTACTTGAGGCATTTCCTGGGGAAGAAGGGCTTCTAGGCAGGCTGCTTTTTCCGAGGCAGCGTAAAGGTCTTGTGGGAGAGACGGGTCCTAGTGACATACTTCATCTCGATCTCCGCAGCCTTCTCCTCCATCAGCTTACCAAAAAGTTGTTCGCCGAGGCAGGGAAAGTCCAGGAGCTTCTCCTGCACCCACTGCTCCAAATCCGAGCCTGCGGCGGGCTCCGATGCCCGCAGCCGCCACCCGAGCTATGTCTCAAAGCCATCATAGGAGGCTTGAGAGATATACTTGGAGCAATTAGCCACTGATTTCAACACGGTGCGGAACCTGTCGAGGGGCTCGCCCTCGAGGTCCGCGGAGAAACCTCCAAGTTCTTTTGCCAAGTCGCGAAGGAACATACCAATATATAATTGGTATGCCTGGACGCAACAAGAGAGCATGGAACCTTGATAGGCCTTGCGGCCCAGGGCATTAAGGGCTCTTGATTCTTGGCCCGGCGGGACCAATGAGTGGGACTTCGGGCTTTTTTGCTTCCTCATGACTGATTCCACCACCATCGAGGTGTGTGGAAGTTGGGTCTTTCGGAAGCCTGGCCCTCGCTGCACCTTGTACATTGGCGCTTGCTCACAATGGGAACAGAAGCCAGGACCTCACATATCCGGAGCAATAGCCAGAAGAGGATCAGCGGCACCAGCATGGTGAGGGATTCCCTGGGCAGGGCCTCGTACTGAAGAATATCGAGTTCTTCAGCATGAGGTTCCTCCTCGGCCTAGATGACCAGGTTGAGGGCCCAAACCATATCCCGAATAAACACCAAAAAGGAGGTGTCCTCGGGCGGTGAATGCAGCTGGAGACCAGGCGGCGAGGGGTCCGACAGAAGATCCTGATGGGTGTGGGTCTCCGGGGATGTGTCCCCATTGGATTCCCAGTCCGAGAAGTCGGTCGAGGGATCCGAGCCGGACGGTTTGCCCTGTCCAATGGCCGGCGGCTTGGAGCCAGAGGCCATGGATGATCTCACCCCAAGGAATGGGAGAGTGAGCAAGACCGACATTGAGGACCCTCACAAGGCCCGTGGCTCTTAGGGGTTTCCTGGACGGATTTGGGCATCCCACGCGAGGGACCAGCGGTGTCCGGACGCAAGTCAGCGAAGCTGGCCATGAGGGCCTGTTGGGAAGCAATAAACGCAGAAACGTTGCGTTCCAGCGCCAGCATACGGGACTCCACGCAGCCGTGGGGCCCTGGGACGCCGATACTGGGGTCACCGGATCGGCATAGAGGAGGTCCTCACCGGGACGGCCCTCAGGAGATTGGGCACCGTCTTCAGAGACCTCCATTTCTCTGCGAGGTACCTTGCGAGGCTGCTCCTTGTCTGACTCTCAGGAACACCAAAGGGAGCTAAGTGACCAGGCGCGGGAGAACTCACGCTTGTCGGGGGCCCCAGAAAGCAACTTTACCTTCTTCTTTTTGCATCATTCCACCTCAGGGGACCCCTGGTCAGAGTGCCACCTGGAACGCGGTGCCACAGGGGGGGAACCCACCGGAGGGGAGATGACCGAGGGTGCTATCAGAGACTCCGAGGCAGCCTTTCGAAAAATGTCTTTGGACTTCTGCTTACGGCTGAGCAGGGCCCTTAGAGGACATTTTCTTATAGAGCGAAGAGAGCTCTGGGTCATGGTCGGCTCCCAGACATTGTAGAGAACAGTCATGAGCGTAAGCGGCATGTTTCTAGAGCATCTATCACATTTTTTAAACCCGGTGGCCATGGGGGCAAAAACGGCCCCTGCGAGGTCAAAGACCCATGCAGCCAGCAGTTAGGAAGAAAAAAGGGCGCGAAGCCTGAAAAGAAAAAAATCAGAAAAGGTATCCCCGTAAGTTCCAAAAGAGAGCAAGGGGAGGATGGGAAGAGGACCAGTGCAACCGGAAAAATGAAATGAGAGCCTGTTAAGGCTAGTAAATGAAAACATTTTCAAAGGGATGAGGACGTGCATCCGAAGGGCTCCATGGAAAAAGGGAGACTGAGCAAGATGGCACCCTTGGGCGGGAAGAAGAACACGCATGCATGGTAGCAATCCCAAAGACTTTCTTTGAAAGCTGGAGAATTGCTCCGCTTGGGCTGTGTCGGTGCAGACGTCACCCATAAGTGAGGACTGACCTCCTGCTTGTTACTGGAGAATCTGTGCTTGCTGTAGGGAGACCATCTGCCCCCAATTAGGAAATATGTAAAGAAACAGGCAGGGTCTTTCCAATTATGAACCCAGCAAAAGAAACCTAGAATCATTCTGCTAGATCTCTCCTTGTATGCGTTAAAACTGATAGACATGTGAGGAAAGTGAATCTAATCAAGGAATATTTATTTATTTATTAGTTTTTTATGCCGCCTTTACAAAGATCAAAGTGGTTTACAGTAAACATCATTTTAAATTAAGCATGAAGTAGAAAACAGATTAACAGAGGGCATACAGTAAAGTAGTTATATAGCCATAAACATTCTGGCTGTTTAACTTATATACCGTCTATTGTAAACGGGGGTGCTTGTTGTGAAAATTCCACAATCTTGGCAAGGACATGAATTTACTTGACCTGCAAAGGATTGTGGGTCTTGTAGCTCCTTCAGACAAAAACTAGCCGTTTAACAAGAATAAAGAATTGTAGTTGCTCGAGTGTAAAGCAGAAAACAGGTTTTATTTATGGGGTGTTATTCCCTCGCACAGATATGCTTGGTAACATCAACAGGATAATTTTCTCCAGGAGTTTTATTCAGGAAACAAAACAAATAAGGCAACTGAATTACTTATGCAACAACTTAGTAAAGACATTGATGGAACAGAAAAGGTCTTTCTTCTAGCCCCTGCTAATAAACTTTCTTAGCAGTGCTAGAATGAAAAATAAACTGAAAAATAAACTGCACTAAAACTAGCTACAGTACGTCCGATCCCAAAGAAAACCATCCTACCAAAAACAGACCCCGCAGCCTACAGGCCCATCTCAAGCATCCCTTTCCTGGCAAAAATAATAGAGAAAGTAGTCCAGCATCAACTACAACAACATCTAGACATACACCACCCCCTTGACCCATGCCAACACGGATTCAGACCCAACCACGGGGTTGAAACTCTTCTGACACAACTATTCGACAGTCTGTTAAGAACAATCGACAACTTCAGAATGGGCGTACTCATGATATTCCTGGACATCTCCGCAGCATTCGACACCGTGCACTACTAACAAGACTCGAAGAAGCGGGCCTACACGACACCACCCTGAAATGGTTTACATCATACCTAAAAGACAGACAGCTCCAAGTTAGATGTGGATCAAAGACCTCTCAACCCATCAGCGTCACACAGGGTGTCCCACAAGGTTCATCTCTCTCAGCCCTGCTCTTCAACCTATACATACAACCCATCTGCACAATCATCAGGAACTTCAATATACAATACACCATATATGCAGATGACATAATGATATTTACACCAATCAATCTAAGCAAGCCGGACTACAACATAGCCAACTGCTTTGAAACGATGACAACCTGGATGCAAGAAAACAATTTAGCAAACTATAACAAAACCGAAGCGCTGATCATAACAAGAGACAAAACATTCACACCCACGCCCTCAATCGCCCTAAACAATGCTACCATCCCAATAAAACAAGAAATAAAATACCTGGGAATAACCCTTGACAGGGAACTCAACCTTCAATCCCACGTTGCGAAGACCACTAGAAGCGCCTACGTCAAGATGAGGACAATCAGACAACTCAAACCCATCCTTGCCCCTGAGCATTTTCGAACAGTCTGCCAGGCCATCATCACCCCCACCCTGGACTACAGCAATCACATCTACCTAGGACTCCCAAAAAAAATCTACACAACCACTTCAAATAGCACAAAACACTGCTGCAAGACTCATAACAGACAGTACAAGCCACGAACATATCACAGCCATACTATACCACCTCCATTGGCTACCAATCAGCTCCCGAGTCCGTTACAAAGTTCTATTAACCACATTCAAAATAATAAACAACCTATCTGCAGACAACCTACAACAGCTCATAACAGCTGACGACAGCAAAAGACCAAGAAGAAAGGGAACATCAAACATCAGAACCCCAAAGGACTACATCAGGACAAACCAAGCCACATCAAAAAGAGCTTTCACCTTAGCAGTCCCCGCCATATGGAACTCTCTCCCTGACCACCTCAGAGCAACAAACATCATCAAAGAATTCAGAAAGCAGCTTAAAACCGAACTATTCAGAGACCATTTCAAGGACCTCACAGAATGACTCTTAACCAACCATTTAAGTTATCACAGCCAGCTTTGTAAATACGTAACTGTAAATATGTATCATAGAACACAATGTATATAGCCTCACATCAAAATCAACTACTCTCACTCACACAGCACACTGTGACAAATCACCCACTGCATGCTACTGACAACACCTCCTTTGATTGTTTGCCGTGCCAACCGCTTTGATTTCATGAGAAAGCGGTATACCAAGTCCTTTTAAATAAATAAATAAATAAACCCAAAAGGAAAATTCTCTTTATCAAAAAAAACCTAGCTTTTCTTCCATTCACACAGAGAAGAAGCTTTTTCTCAAAGTCCCACGTGCACTTGTTCCTTGCTCTAATCACAGGTGCTTAACCAGCTGCAAACCATTGCTGGCCCACTCTCCACGTGGTTCCAACTTTCCCCAAAGCTTTCTCTCAAAGAAACTTTTCTGGGAAGCTAAAAATCAGTACAGTTCCTTTTGGTGTTTGATCCTTAACTGAGAATTACTTTGGAACAGCAGCTTAGAAAGAGAACAATCCATACATTCAACTTCCTCATTTGATATTTCCCCTTGCTCTTGAAATATCATAGGATCACTTTCAAACACTGGCTCAGAGGATTTCTCTAACTGATCTCTACCAGGATAGAAACTGTTTCCCTGCTGTCTTCCTTGTGCAAAGCTAGGGAACAGATCAGAGTTCATACCTGAGATCATGTTGTCATTAGGTTTCCTCTCTGGGTATTTTGGCCAGTAGGTAGCAAAACGTCTGTGCCCAGCTCTCCAGTCAGAATCCCTGGACTTTAGGTCTCTTTTCCCATACCTCCTTAAATAGGTATTAGAGCTCCTTCTTTCTGTAGATGCAGCCGTCTCCTTTACAGGTGCTGTCTGGGGGTTCCTGGCTGTATATCTCCAAGCCTCTGGCTTCTTCCAGTCCAATGAAGAATGCTTGCCCCAAGAATCTCTCCCAGCATACATACTGCCTTGGGCTCCTTTCTTAGACCTTCTGGACGTCTTGCTGTTCTTCCTTCTGTTCACGATCAGTTTCTCCTTCTCCAGCTCCCGTTGCTGTCCTTGCTGTCTTTGCTCTCCTTGCCACCCTTTCTGTTTGTATGATGAATTTCTTCTAGCTTTAAAGTGCCTAGATGGCCGCTCCACCCTAGCACACTGCAGGTGTTCTGAACTAAGCCCTGCCCTAAGAGATGTGTGATTAGAGATTATGTCATTGCTTCTCTGATTAGGCACACGTTTCCCTACTTCAGCTTTCCTAGAGGCTTTCTGTAAACCAGTGCATTCTGGGTCTGGTAGTCCTTTAGGTAAACACTCTGTTTTAATGCTTTTATCAGCCAGCACAGGTTGCTTATTCAGAACCAATTCACCTCTTGTATTATTTCTTCCTGAACTATGATAAGCTTCCTTATCACACTATGTACAAGGTGTGTAAACTAGCGTATGTCAAATTGGGGAGGTTGAGAATAAAATGGGTTTTCAGACATAAGTACATACTAGTTTAGGTTGGGAGGATTTGATGGGTGCCAGAAGTTCCGAAATGATATGTTTCGAGATCTTTTCTGAATGTAGATAGGTCTGTTGCTGCTCTTAGTTTGTCTGGAAGTTTATTCCATAGAATTAGGGCAACAAAGGAAAAGGCTCTATTACTAGTGATGACGTTTGTTTTGCGGAACTGAGAAGGCACAGAAAGTGTTTTGTGAACGACGACTTCTGAGTCGGTCATCTGGGGTTATTTTTATGAGGTTAGATCGATAAGAGGGAGCAATGTTTTTGACTACTTTGAAGGTTGAAATTATTAGCTTGTATTTAATTCTGTTGTGAATAGGGAGCCAGTGGAGTTTATATAGGATTGGGGTTATATGTTTGGTAATGTTAGCTTTTAAAATAATACGTGCCGCCAAGTTTTGAGCTACCTGAAGATTATATAGAGCTTGTTTGGGTAGGCCGTGAAGAATGCCATTACAATAGTCAAAGGGTGGGAGGACCATTGCCTGCAGGAAAGATCTGAAGCCATGTTCAGGTAGTAGTGGTCTTAATTGCTGCATTAATCTTGTTTTGTTGTAGATGGTTCTGTTGGTTACACTTATGTGGGTGGTTAAATTGAGCAGTTTATCTATTGTAATACCAAGATATTTAACTTCATTTTTAACTTCTAATGTGGCTTCTTTCATCTTAATATTAGGAGGGGGGTTGAAGTCCTGATTTCTTGAAAAAACACGTCAGGTTTTTTTTTATAGTTATATTGAGGTTTTGGGTTTTTAGCCAATTTGCAATTTCATTAAAGCAGGATATAATGGACTCAAAATTATGGTTTAATATTTTAAAAGGCAGAAACAGCATTATATCATCTGCACATATGGCGTAGTTAATTTGAAACTTCTTAATAATTGAGCATAATGGTTGAATATATATATATATATCTTAAATAGTAAGGCAGAAAGAGCTGAGCCCTGCGGTAAACCTTGTTGTTGCTCATAGGTTGTAGAGGTCAATTCAAGAAAATGCTTCATGAGATCAATTACAAAAACTTCAGAATAGAAATGCTACCCTAGAGTGTCTCAACCAATTGAAACAAACCTTGATAAATCGGGAAGATGCAGTACTGTTATTTGATAAACTAAAGAGCAGCAAATCACCTGCTCAGGATGGCATACAGTCCAGGGTGCTGAAAGAACTGAAAAGAGAAATTAGATTTAGCTGCTAATTGTTGTTCCTTGAGGAACTCCAGTTCAGTCCCTCACCTCTGGGTTGTGCACCACTTCTCGCAGCATGGAGACTGGGCATGTCAGACTTGTGACATCACTTTACATATTCAGCTGGCACCACCCACCAGCTTCCAGTGATCTAATGACAAAGGATACTCGGAGGATCAACAAATAAGTAGCTATAGTATTAAATATAATATCTAACTTGTAAACTGAACTAAATCCCTTTTTCCCTAGAGGAAAGCTCTCTCTCTCCCGCAAACATGGAAAGAACAGAGAGAGAGAGAAGGCAGAATACAGAATATTCCGGCAGAAAAAACAGAACATACCTTGCCTGAATACAGAAAAAATCAGGGTGCTTTTCTACAGCTTAGTTGCTGCACCACATCCTAACTGAAAAAAGGACTCTGCGGAGCTGAACCGAACACGGGCGGGAATCGGGACTGAACTGGAGTTCCTCAAGTAACAACAATTAGCAGGTAAGTCTAGTTTCTCTTTCCTTATCATCCCTCCAGTTCAGTCCCTCACCTCTGGGATGTAACAGAGTAGTAAATTAATGGGAGGGACCTGTCCACCCGGACCGCAAGACCGCAGAACCGAAACAGGCATCTCCCGCCGTCTGAGCATCCAGGCGATAATGCATACTGAACGTATGCAAAGACGACCACGTGGCCGCTCTGCAAATCTCAACCGGAGGAACCAAGCTATGCTCCGCCCACGACGCTGCGTGTGTCCTGGTAGAACCAGCCCCAAGGGCACCTGACGACCTTGTAAGATATATGCTGAAGCAATCGCCTCACGGATCCATCTAGAAATAGAAGCTTTGGCTGTCGCTTCACCCTTACGCGGCCCTCCAAAGAGTATGAACAAACACTCCGACTTGCAGAAGGGCTCCGAGACCTTCAAATATCACCTCAAACCCCTCTTTATATCCAACAAACGCAAACTACGGTCCGTCGCAGTATCATCTGAGTAACCTAAAACTGGCAAAGAGACAGACTGATTCACGTGAAAAGTTGAAAAACCTTTGGTAGAAAAGACGGAACGGGACGCAACACCACTTTTTCCCTAGAGAAAGTCAGAAACGGTTCCCAACAGGACAGAGCCTGCAACTCAGATTCGACGTGCCAAGCAAATGGCTAACAAAAACACTATCTTCAAAGTCAAATCCTTCAGAAAAGCCTGATGCAATAGCTCAAACGGTTCCCTAGTTAAAGACCCTAAAACCAGATTGAGATCTCACAGAGAGGACACCACCCTGTGCGAAAGATGCACAGACGTGCTACCGCTCTCAAAAAACATACTACATAGGCGTAGGCCCCCAAGGTGACCCCTCGCACTTTACCTCGATAGCAAGAAATAGCTGCCAGCTGGACTTCCAATGAACTGGCTGCCAATCCCTTATCGAAACCGACCTGCAAGAAACTCAACACCACCGGAACGGACACTGCAGCCGGGCGAACGCAACGCTGCTCACACCAATCCTCAAAAACACGCCATACGCGTATATATGCCAAAGATGTCGATCTCTTCCTAGCTAACAATGTGGCAATAACCGCATTGGAATAACCTCTCTTCCTTAACCTTGCCCTTTCAAAGGCCAAGCCGTAAGCGAGAACCGAGCCACCAGCGGCATCCGCAGAGGACCTTGAAGCAGAAGATCCTCCCGAACCGGCAGTCGCCACGGGCTCCTGTCGAGAAGGCGGACCAGATCGGCATACCACGACTGACGAAGCCAATCCGGAGCCACTAAGACCACTCTTCCCTGATGAGCCTCGATGCGCTGAATCACATGCCCTATGAGAGCCCAAGGAGGAAAAATTTATATAAGACCATGAGCGGGCCACTGCTGAAGCAAGGCATCCAGACCTTCAGACATCCTTTCTCGCCTCCTGCTAAAAAAACAATTCGCCTTCGCCGACCGAAATGTCGCCATGAGATCCATAATCGGAGATCCCCACTTGGTGACTATTTGACCAGAAACCTCCAGGGGGAGCTCCCATTCTCCTGGATCTATCGTTACTCGGCTGAGATAGTCCGCCGTCACATTGTCCGATCCTGCAATGTGCGCCGCCGACAGCACCTAGAAATGCGGCTCCACCCAAGCGAACAGATGTTCCGCCTCTTCCTCCATTGCCGCACTTCCTGTGCCACCTTGCCGATTGAGGTATGCTACGGTTGCTGCATTGTCCGATAATACTCAAACTGCACGGCCCTTTACAGTGTTCTCGAAGGCCCAAAGTGCCAGAGCTACCACTCGCAACTCCAGACGGTTGATCGACCACTCGGACTTCTGAACCGTCCAGAAGCCCTGCGCGAAGAACCTTTCGAGGCCACCTCCCCTTTCCAGGGCCCCGCAAACACAAAAGTCTGTCTGATTTACGAAAAGACGCTATTCTAGCCACATACTTCAACGCCCGGCGAATATCCAAACTGTGAAGTCGCTCCGCCATCTGACCTTTACCTTTGACGTGAAAAACAGGCAATGACACCACCTGGTTCAAATGGAACACCGAGACCACCTTAGATAAGAACGACAGAACTGGCCTCAATACCACCTTAGAATTGGAAAAAGACAGAAAGGGCTTCCTACATGACAGCGCTTGTAACTCCGAAACTCGTCTAGCCGAGGCGATGGCCACCAAAAACACCACCTTCAGCGTAAGGTCTTTCGGCGAAGCCTCCACTAAGGGCTCAAAAGACGCTTTCCCTAACACCTCCAAGACCAATGGAAGATCCCACGCCGGAACTATCTGCTTATGCGGCGGCCGGAGAAGAGTTACCGCCTTCAAAAAACGCTTAACATCCGCATGACTACTCAGCGAGCTTCCCTGCACCTTACCCCTATAGCAGGATAAAGCCGCCAATTGCACCTTGAGCGAAGCCGCCGCTAGGCCCTTCTGAAAACCATCCTGAAGAAAGGACAGAATCTGTGGAACCGACGCCTTTAAGGGAACACAGTCCCGCTCCGCACAACAAGCCTCAAATACGCGCCACACTCTGACATATGCCAAGGAAGTAGATCTCCGTCTCGCCTTCAGCAAGGTAGATATCACCGCTGCCGAATAACCTCTCGCTCTCAACCTCGACCGCTCAATAGCCAGGCCGTAAGCGAGAATCGATCCACCTGGGGCATGCAGAGAGGTCCTTGGGTGAGCAGATCCTTGCGCATGGGAAGCTTACAGGGCTGCCCCACTAAGAGTTTAAGTCCGCGTACCACGGTCTTCTCGGCCAATCCGGAGCAATTAGAACCACTCTTCCCTTGTGCTGCGCAATGCGCTGTATCACCCGCCCGATCAACACCCACAGCGGGAAAACATACAGCAGCTGGTCTTCTGGCCACTTCAGAATGACAGCGTCCAGCCCTTCTGCCATCCTTTCTCTCCGTCTGCTGAAGAACCGATCGACCTTTGCGGACTGAAAGGTCGCCATGAGATCCATTACCAGTGTCCCCAGCACCGTACTAACATCGCAAACACTTCTGGGTGGAGAGTCGACTCTCCTGGGTCCACTCTTACTCGACTCAGAAAATCGGCCTCTATATTGTCTACTCCCGCCACATGCGCTGCCGACAAGGCCTCCAGGTTCCCCTCGGCCCACTCGAACTTTCCGCCTCGGCCTCCAGTGCCACGCTGCTGGTACCGCCTTGTCAATTTACGTATGCCACCGCCGTCGCATTGTCCAAAAACACCCGAATGGCCTTTTTCTGAACATAGGGGCCCAACCCCTGGAGAGCCAGCGCCACCGCCCGCAACTCCAGCCTGTTTATCGACCATGACGTTTCCAGGTCGGTCCACTGGCCCTGCACCAGGCGTCCCTGACAATGGGCTCCCCAGCCGTACAGACTGGCATCTGTTGTCAGAGACACCCATGAGGGAGCTTCCAACGACATCCCTGTTTCCAGACCTCCGGGCCTCAACCACCAACGTAGCACCAATCGAGTGTCTGGAGGACACGCCAACCTCTGGGACAGAGAATCCATTTGATGCGACCACCTTCTCAACAGGGCCGCTGTAACGGTCTCATGTGGGCTCGCGCCCACGGCACCACTTCTAGGGTCGCCACCATAGTCCAAGACCTGCAGATACTCCCATGCCGTGGGAAAGCGTTGGTTGAGAAAACGACGCACCAAGTGTCGGAGACCCAGCACCCACTGCTGCGGCAGAAACACTCGACCCACACTCGTATCGAAGCGGGCCCCGAGATACTCCAGGTTCTGAGACGGAACCAACTTGCTCTTTGCTGTGTTGACCACCCAACCGAGACTCTGCAATAGATCTACCACCTTAGCTGTAGCCGCCACACTTTCCTCCCTGGACTTTGCTCTGATTAACCAATCGTCCAGATATGGGTGCACCAAGACACATTCCTTCTGCAATGCCACCGCCACTACCACCATCACCTTGGTGAAAGTTCGCGGCGCAGTTCCCAGGCCAAAGGAAAGCGCTTGAAACTGAAAATGACCCATCGACACTGCAAACCTGAGGAATTTCTGATGCTCCCGGCGTATGGGAATGTACAGATACGCCTCCGATAGGTCCAGGGACGTCAGAAACTCTCCTTTTCTCACCGCTACGACGACGGATTTGAGAGTCTCCATCCAAAAATGAGACACGCGCAGACAGCGATTCACCTTCTTTAAATCCAGAATGGGATGCCAAGTCCCTTCTTTCTTTGGTACCACGAAATAGATGGAGTATCGACCGCAACCTAATTGGTCTGCAGGAACCGGGACAATTGCTTTGAGCCATAGAAGTCTTTGCACCGTCTCCTGCACTGCCTTGTGCTTTGCTCGAGAACGGCACGGCGAACGAACGAAAGAATCGGACACTGGACTCTGCAGCTCTAGCGCATAACCTTCTCGCACCACCTCCAACACCCACCGATCGGACGTGAGCTGGGCCCAGGCAGGGTAAAAATCCCGTAGCCAACCCCCTACGGGAACTAGCTCTCCCTGGACCCCCCTGACTTCATTGTGACTTTTTGAAGGAGGACGACGAGGATGCAGTCGCAAAACCTCTGTTTGCTCCTCGAAACCCTCGACCCCCCTGGGATCTACTAGGAAAGCGACCTCGCTGGAATTGGCTCCCCCTCGGGAAATTGAAGCGACGGAAGTCCCGCTGCTGCCCCCGAAGCCCGGGAGTCAAGCGGCTCTTGTTTCTGCTTGTCCTCTGGCAACCTACCGCCCTTCGACTCCCCTAAATCCTTAACCAACTTTTCCAAATCTTCAAAGAGCAGCTTTCCCCGGAAGGGGAGCCTACTCAACCGTGCCTTGGAAGAACCATCCGCTGCCCAATTTCACAGCCAAAGACACCTTCTCCCTGCAACCACCGAAGCCATACTCTTTGCTAAACCCCGGATTAGGTCATAATGAATGTCGGTGAGATACGCCGCCCTGGATTCCAATCTAGATGCCTCTTCGGACGCCTCTCCAGAATTGTCGCACTGGACTCGCTGCGCCCAGCGTAAACAGGCTCTCGCTACCCAGGCTCCGCAAATGGACGCCTGTAGTGACAACGCATTAGCCTCGAAAAACTGTTTTAGCAACGTTTCCAATTTGCGGTCTTGTGCATCTTTAAGAGCCGCTGCACCTTCTACCGGGATAGTAGTTTTCTTGGTCACCGCTGAAACAGCCGCATCCACCCTGGGAGCCTTAAATAACTCCCTGTCCTGATCCAAAATAGGGTACAGCCGTGCCATAACCCTAGAACCTTTAAGAGTGGCCTCCGGCATATCCCATTCCTCTTGAATCATCTCCTTAAACACCCTATGTACCAGAAAAGCCCTCTGAGTTTTCCGAAACGCCTGGAGCAGTGGATCCTCAAGGGTAGCATCCTCCACCGGTCCTGCATCCGGCATATTAAGAGCTTTGAGAGACTCTGCAATGAGCGCCAGGAGCTCTTCCCTACGAAAAACCCGAACTACTCGTGCCTGATCTTCCTGTTCTCTAATCTCACCTTCCTCTAGATCCCTTTCTATGTCCGCCTCCTCTGACCGGACGTCCTCCGAGACGATGGAAGGAGCTAGAAGATTTTTATTGGGCCTGGCCTTTTTGGCACTGATGCCAGACGCTGCTGCTGACAATGGCAAAGGGGGCCTCTTCTGCCCC
Organism: Ichthyophis bannanicus; assembly: GCA_033557465.1. Lineage (NCBI taxonomy): Eukaryota > Metazoa > Chordata > Amphibia > Gymnophiona > Ichthyophiidae > Ichthyophis > Ichthyophis bannanicus. The sequence goes on from CM066049.1 coordinate 33,635,942, forward strand.
AGAGCAGACCCTGAGGTACTAGCTGCGGTCGTTCCCTGCGCGCCCGCCAGCGTCCTTTGGAGCAGCGCCATGAAATCTGACGAAAAATCGCCGCCAGATTGCCCGCTACCGGCTGCTGAGAAAACTGAGGCGCTGTCGGTGAAGCCAGTAGCCAGTAGAGACGAAGAGACTTGGCTCCATCAGGTCCTCCAACACCTGACCTGTAGCCTCTGAATTGGCAACCACTTCTGGAGCGCACCCCCTACATACACCTTCCTGCGAGACTGAACTCTTCTTAGCCCCACACAATAGGCACAGTTGTTCGGAAGGCATGCTGCCCTGGTCCAAGCACTCAGCAAAACCCCCCCCCCCCAAAAAAAAAAAAAAAATAAATTTAACATCAGCGTCTTCAGCGTCGCTCTCCCACTTAAACCCTGAAGAAACCAATGAAAAACGAAGCTCCTAAGCTGAGCTAGGAAGCGCCAAGCCTCCCACTGTTCAGCCGGCGATCTTCCTGCCCTCAGCACACGCGGCGTGGCCTGCTTCCTCTAACAAGCCCTTTCCCACTGAAAACTGCCTTCACAGCTACCGATTCGCTAACGGATCGCTTACAATTGCCCCTTTTTTCTGTTCTCGCGTTCCTTACCTGCACACCGCACAGCAGACTTTAACTGCTCGTCACCTGTGCAAGCCCCGCACAGCGCGAACACAGCCGCGGTTGAAGCTCAGCTGTCAGCGCCAGCAGGCAATTACTTCTGCACTCAAGGCGCTCCGAAAATGCCGGCTCCTGTCCCTTCACTACCGGGACGGTAACCAGCAGAAGATCCTCTCCCCGAAGTCACTGAAACCCCAACTCTGGCTCCTGACTGTCCCCCGGAGAAACTACAGCGAGGGGGAGGGAGCAGAGGACCTCAGGGCAAAATGAAAGCAGTTTACCCAGCCAACTGTAAGTAAAGAAAAACGCTTTCCAATGCGATTTCCTTTCTCTTCTTTGAATTTCCTGTCTACTTCTACTTCATCATTCCTCTAGTGAGCCCTAAAATCCCTGGGCTCACCACCTCACTAGCTGCTTTGGAGACTGATAAACTGGTGTGAGGAGGCGGTGCCAGCCCTTATATACCTGTGACATCACAGCACTGAAGTTTCTCAGTCTCCAAAGCTGCTGGATGAGGTTGACAACCCAGAGATTCCGGGACTAGACTGGAGGGACGATCAGGAATAAGGAAGATAGAGATAAGTGCTGCCACTGCCCATTCATTTCTATGCGCCATTGCAGCACTTAATATGTGTCAACCTTTAGTAAACATGCCCTCTTAGTACTCAGTGATCCTTAGTCACTTGAGCCCACTCCTGGTAAAGAGGTAGAGCCAGTCACCCACTGGAGACATCCCAGAATGGGCCCCCAAACCATCGTTATGCCAGATGGGTGGAGAAAGAGGACTTCCATGAACATTGCTGGGAGTCCCAGAAACCTCAGGAATCCTGATATCGGGAATGATGGGATGATGCAGAGGAAGAGGTCTGAGATGACCACTTCCCAGATCCCCTGGGTCTATCATCCGAAAGGTGAGGCAGCTTGGATTTTTCATACTCTTTAACCAGCTTCTCTAGATCTTCTCCCAAACAGCAGCTTTTCCTTAAAAGCAGGCTTAGACAACTGAAATTTGGAGGTTATATCAGCTGCTCAATGGCAAAAGCCACAGGAGTCATCGTGTAACCATCATGAATACAATATCCTTGGCAGACAAGTAGACCATATCATACATGTGTCCAAAAGGAAGGCAACTGCTGATTCCTGAAGGTCCAAGGAATCATCTGGAGTTAGTGACTGCATCCATTGGATGCAGTCACGATTAACCACGTCTCCAACCTCTGTAGCTTTGTTCTGCTCCCGATGGCCAGGAAGTGACGTGGCTACGATTAACCAGGTTGTTATTGATATGTTGCTTTTAGAAGACCTTTGTCCAGGGTAAGGATTAAGACATAGGCTACCAGGCACCTACATAGGGCTCAAAGGTTTGGGGGGAGGGAACACATATGTAAACAGTTATGACCTGCTGTAAGGCCCATTTCAGACAAGATAAGGTGTCATCAGCCCATTCTGTAAGTTGGCAGCTCTGTAGTCTTTAGGCCAACATTTGAGAAGTGGTAGCGTCATTAGTCGAGCTGCATGTTAAGGGGCCTCTCACTCCCTCCCATGTCTCTTCAGGCCCCCAAGCTTGCTGCAATCTTCAACTCTTAAAGCAACCTGAAGGCACAGGAAGCAGTTAGTAACCAAACAGATGATGGAAAATATAGAGCCTAAGGAGAGTGCTTGCTGGGGTCTGGGTAAACAATAAGAACATAAGAACATAAGATATGCCATACTGGGTCAGACCAAGGTCCATCAAGCCCAGTATTCTGTTTCCAACAGTGGCCAATCTAGGTCATATGTACCTAGCAGTTTCCCCAAGGGACACAGGTTCCACAATGCTTGTATTGGTTCAAGCATTGATATCCTGGGTCCCTTCTTAATAATGGTTTATGGACCTTTCCTCCAGGAACTTGTCCAAACCTTTTTTAAACCCAGCTACACTAACAGCCTTCACCACATCCTCCGGCAACAAATTCCAGAGTCCGATTACACGTTGAGTGAAAAAGTATTTTCTTTTATTAGTCTTAAATAGTTTACCCTGTAGCTTCATTGCATGTCCCCTAGTCTTTCTATATTCTAATAAGGTAAACAATCGATCTACGTTTACCCGTTCCACTCCGTTCATTAATTTATAGACTTCTATCATATCTCCCCTCAGCCGTCTCTTTTCCAGGTTAAAGAGCCCCAACCTTTTTAGCCTTTCTTCATAGGAGTAGCCTTCCATCCCCTTTACCATTTTGGTGGCTCTTCTCTGAACCTTTTCTAAAATTGCTATATCCTTTTTAAGATACGGCGACCAGAATTGCACACAATATTCAAGGTGCGGTCTCACCATGGAACGATATAGAGGCATTATAATATCTTTTGTTTTATTTTCCATTCCTTTCCTTATCATACCTAGCATTCTATTTGCTCTCTTGGCCGCCGCTGCACACTGGGCCGAGGGTTTTAACATGGTATCCACAAGGACGCCTAAATCTTTTTCCTGGGTGGTGGTTCCTAATGTGGAACCTTGCATCGTGTAACCATAGTTTGGGTTGTTCTTCCCTAGGTGCATAACCTTGCACTTCTCCACATTAAATTTCATCTGCCATTTTGATGCCCAGTCTTCCAATTTATCAAGATCCTCTTGCAATTTTCCACAATCCTCCTGGGTTTTAACAACTTTAAATAGTTTTGTGTCATCAGCAAATTTGATAACCTCACTCGTTATTCCACTTTCCAGGTCATTTATGAATATGTCAAAAAGCAGCGGACCCAGCACAGATCCCTGGGGTACACCACTATTCACCTTTCTCCATTGGGAAAATTGGCCATTTAGCCCTACCCTCTGCTTTCTATCTTTTAACCAGTTCCTGATCCACAATAGTACACTGCCTCCTATCCCATGACTCTTTAGTTTTGCCAAAAGTCTCTCATGAGGGACCTTGTCAAAGGCTTTCTGAAAGTCCAGATACACAATATCAACAGACTCACCTTTGTCCACCTGTTTATTCACTCCTTCAAAAAAACATAACAGATTAGTAAGACAAGATCTTCCTTGTCTAAAGCCATGTTGGCTGTCTCCCATTAGGTCATGACTATCTACATGCTGAGTAATTTTATTCTTTATAATGGTTTCTACCATTTTTCCCGGTACTGATGTCAGGTTCACCGGTCTGTAGTTTCCCGGATCACCCCTCGAATCCTTTTTAAAAATTGGTGTTACATTGGCGATCCTCCAATCTTCAGGTATTAGAGATGATTTTAATGATAGTTCACAGATTACTGATAGCAGGTCTGCAATCTCAAATTTCAGTTCTTTCAACACCCTTGGATGTATACCATCCGGCCCAGGTGATTTGCTACTCTTCAGTTTATCTAATAGTTGTAAGACATCTTCCCGATGTATCGATATTTCCTTCAATTCTTCCACACCTTTAAATACCACTTCAGTCGTGGGTAACATCCCTACATCTTCCTCAGTAAAGACCGAAGCAAAGAATTCATTCAGTCTCTCCGCTATCGCCTTGTCGCCTCTTAGTGCTCCTTTAACCCCTTTATCATCTAATGGACCAACTGACTCTCTCACGGGTTTTTTGCTACGAATGTACTTGAAAAGGTCTTTATTTCGCGTTTTTGCTTCCGCAGCAAGCTTCTTCTCAAATTCTCTCTTTGCCTGCCTTATCAATGCCTTGCATTTGACTTGCCAGTGCTTGTGCTGTTTCCAGGTTTCATCATTTGGCTTTTTTTTCCATTTCTTGAAAGATGATTTTTTGGCAACAACATCCTCTCTGACCTCACCTTTAAACCATGCTGGCAGTTTTTTGGACTTCCTTCCACTTTTCTTAAAGCGTGGAATACAGCTGGTCTGGGCTTCCAAGATAGTATTTTTCAACAACACCCAAGCTTGATGTACGTCTTTAACCTTTGCAACTGCTCCTTTTAGTTTTTTCTTAACTGTTTTCCTCATTTTATCATAGTCTCCCTTTCGAAAGTTAAAGGGTAGTACTGTGGATTTCCTTACTATCCCTCCTCCACTAATTAAATCAAAGGCGATCATGCTATGATCACTATTGCCAAGTGGCCCCAACACCCTTATCTCTTGCACTACATCTGGTGTTCCACTAAGGACTAGGTCTAATATTGCTTCCCCTCTGGTCGGTTTCATGAACCAGCTGCTCCAAGAAGCAGTCATTTATTTCATCTAGGAACTTTATCTCCCTAGCATGTCCTGTTGTGACACTGACCCAGTCGATGCCGGGGTAATTGAAATCACCCATTATTATTACTGCACTGTAACTTTTGCTAGCTTCCTTGATTTCTTTGAGCATTTCATCATCCATTTGTTCATTCTGGCCAGGCGGACGATAGTACACCCCCACTGCCATCGCCTTTCCCTTTTTACATGGAATTTCAATCCATAGAGATTCTACAGCAAATTTTGTTTCTTGCAAAACTTTAATCCTTTCTGACTCAATGCCCTCTCTAACATAGAGCGCAACCCCTCCACCAATTTGATCAGCTCTATCATTTCGATATAGTTTGTACCCAGGTATCACAGTGTCCCACTGGTTGTCCTCCTTCCACCATGTCTCTGATATTCCAATCATATCTAACCTCTCGTTTAGTGCTATATATTCTAACTCTCCCATCTTGTTTTGTAGACTTCTAGCATTTGCATACAAGCATTTTAGAGACTGTATTTTATTCATATTAATTTGGCTATTGGTAGACATGGGTAATTTGGGATCTTTAAGTTCTGTCTGCTCCATACTCGAGGGCATTTGGGCTACTTTACTCTTTTTTGGAACCTCTCTGCTTTTTGTAGTATCCTTCAATGAAGGGGAGACCTACCTGCTGGGTCTGGAGAAATTTTTAAATTTCCATATTAATGTCAAGCGCACTTGTTGGTCTAGGGCCCATCATGATACTGCTCTGCGTGTGTCTAGTCAAGTTTGCATTAAGTTATGGGATATTATCTTGTGACATCTTTAAATAGAACGGAAATATTTCCATATCTATGTGGTTTTGCATTGGTAAATGCTTGAAATAATTGAGTTTAAAATATTTTAAAATGTTACTCACAAAGCATGGCAGCTGTTGCAGACTACTTAGAAATCCAGTGTCTGGTGTATTCTTAGGCATTATTTGTTCATAAGAGTATAACTAGCAGAGATCAGACCTGTACACCACCCACTTAGGTTAACCTTGAGCCCCTCCAAAAGAAAAATCAGTTCTGGCTATGCCACTTGATACAAGGTAGAAATCAAATTAATGGTTTCCTATAAAATTTACAGATTTAACCCATAACTAAACAAAAATGAATTTTTCCCTTTGAAGGCTTACTTTAAATTTTTAATCCACATTCTGCAGCCGGGTTAATTTTTGCATTTTTCAGGAAAATTGTACCCGTCTTATTCAATATGTTCTAATAGTGATTTTCTTTCTGCTATGGTCATGTATTATATACCATTTGATAGGAATATTTAGTCAGAATTTTGGATCCCAAGAGTTTTGGGCCCGGCCTGGATAGGGTATGGATTGCTCTATACACATTACTTTGCCAATCATTCAGCAACCGAACCTAAAGTCGCGTGACTGCAATAGCTCAAAAACAGAAGGCACATCTGGATGATAAAGCATAGTTACTCACCTGTAACAGGTGATCTCCGGGAACAGCAGGAATTTAGTCCTCACATATGGGTATTGTCGGTACCGACGGAGCCTGCGCAGGAACGCTCCCCAGCGTTCAATTAGAATGCTTTTGGGAGCAACCCACAGCGCCTGTGTTCTGCCTTCCCGCCTTTCCCAACTGCCTCTCTCCAGTTGAGTTTTAGAGCTGAGATAAAGAGAGAGAGCAAGGGAAAGGAAAATAGATAGATAGAGAGATACAACTCCTAGGGGAGGTGGATGGGTTGTGAGGACTAAATTCCTGCTGTTCCCGGAGATAGCACAGTTACTTACCTGCAACAGGTGATCTCTGGGAGCAGCAGGAATAAGTCTTCACATATGGGTATCGTCGGTACAGACGGAGCCTGCGCGGGAACACTCCCCAGCGTCCAGAAAGAAAGCTTTTGGGAGCATCCCACAGCGCCTGCGCGCTGCCTTCCCGCCTTTCCTAACTGCCTCTCTCCAGTTCGAGTTTTAAAGCTGAGACAAAGAGAGAGAGAGGAAAGGAAAGATAGATAGAGAGATACAACTCCTAGGGGAGGTGGGTGGGTTGTGAAGACTTATTCCTGCTGTTCCCAGAGATCACCTATTACAGGTAAGTAACTGTGCTATCTCCAGGAACAAGCAGGAATGAGTCTTCACATATGGGGACTCCACAGCTAGCGATGCCTGGGAGATCATCCAGATTGTGAGTCCCTGGGAAGGGCTCTACCTCTACCCATGAATCTCAGGCATCCAGTTCAGGGATGGAGGGGTAGGAGTTGATTAGGTATGGAACAGGTGTTTGAGAACAGCCTGACCAAACAAGGCATCCCGGCGGGAGTCCTTGTCCAAGCAGTAATGGGCTGTGAAGGTATGAACCGATGCCCAAGTGGCCGCTCGACAGATTTGGTCGATGGACACAGAGTTTAGATGAGCCATAGAGGTTGCCATGGCCCTCAAATTGTGAGCTGTGACATGGCCCTCCAGAGAAAGGTTCTTACTATGGTAGGCAAAGGAAATACACTGAGCAATCCAATTGGACAGAGTTCTCTTAGAGACTGGAAGTCCTAAATGAGAAGGATCAAAAGCAACAAAAAGTTGAGAAGACTTTCTATGTTGCTGTGTCCTGTGTAAGTAGAAAGCAAGTGCTCTTTTACAATCCAGGGTATGCAGATTACTCTCTGCACTTGATGCATGAGGTCCTGGAAAAAAGACAGGTAAAAAGACCTCCTGGTTCAGATGAAAAGGTGAGACCACTTTAGGCATAAAGTGTGGATTAGTTCTGAGGACTACCTTGTCATGATGGAACCTTGTATAAGGAGGATTAGCCACTAAAGCTTGCAACTCACTGATACGGTGAGCTGAGGTGACTGCAATGAGAAAAATAACCTTCCAAGAAAGGAATTTTAAGGAGGTAGTGGCTAAGGGTTCAAAGGGTGGCTTCATAAGCTGGCCAAGAACCAGATTCAAGTCCCAGGCCATTGGAGGTGGTCTGATGGGAGGTTTAGTCAAAAGAAGGCCTCTCATGAATCTTGCTATAAGAGGATGAGAGGAAATAGGCTGTCCATTGAGAGGCTTAAGGGATGCTGCAATAGCACTCAAATGGACTCTGATTGAATTTGTTTTAAGGCCTGCATGGGATAAATGCAGCAAATAGTCTAGTAAAGAATGCAAAGGTATTGCAAGAGGGTTGAGACCCTTCTCTGCACAACAAATGGAAAACCTTTTCCATTTAAAAGCATATGAACGTCTGGTGGAAGGCTTTCTGGAAGCATGAAGGATATCCTTCACTTGCTGAGAAAGTTGTAAATCTTGAAGGTCTAGGCCTTCAGCAACCAGGCCCTGAGATGAAGAGACTGAGGATTTGGGTGCCACAAGGTTCCCTCCTCCTGGGAGAGGAGATCTGGAGCAGACCCCAGGTCTAGGGAGGGAGCTTGAGAGAGATGCAGAAGTAGAGGGTACCGGCGTGGCCAAAGTGGTGCTATGAGGATCATAGTCCCTTTGTCTCTCTGAAGCTTGAACAGAGTCTTGGGGATTAGGGGAATAGGTGGAAAGGCATAAAGGAAGTCTTGCCCCCAATGAAGGAGGAAGGCATCCCTGGCCTGAACTCCCTGACATGGAATCCTGGAACAGAACCGGGGAAGTTTGGCATTCCACGGACTTGCAAACAGGTCTATGTCTGGGGTACCCCAAATCCGAAAAATTCTGGCTATCTGGTCCCCATGGAGGGACCATTCGTGCGGAAGCAGAACTCGACTGAGTCTGTCTGCCCAAGAGTTTTGAACTCCTGGAAGATATACTGCCATGAGATGGATTTGATGCTCTCTGGCGAAGGCCCACAATCTCAGAGCTTCGTTGCAAAGCGACAGAGAGCCAGTTCCTCCCTGCTTGTTCACGTAGAACATAGCTACCTGGTTGTCCGTGTGGATGAGGACTGTCTTGTAGCTGAGCAGGGTGTGGAAGACTCTGAGAGCCAGAAAGATTGCTCTGAGCTCTAAAAGGTTGTTATGAAGATATGTCTCCTGTGGAGACCAGATGCCCTGGGTTGAGAGATCTTGTAGATGAGCCCCCCAACCCTTTGGAGAGGCATCTGTTGTAAGGGTTGCTTGGGGTAACACCTGTTGATAGGGGGACCCCAGCAACAGATTCTGAGTGGACGTCCACCAGTGGAGGGACGAAAATAGGCGACTGGAGGTTGCTATTTTGTCTGACAGGCAACCTGATGCCTGGGTCCATTGTGTGGATAGGGTCCACTGAACTGCTTTCATGTGAAGGCGAGCGTAAGGAACCACATGCACCGTGGATGCCATGTGGCCTAGGAGTTGTAACATCTCTCGAGCAGTTAAATGGGATTTTAACTGAATCTGGGAGGCTAACTGCACCAAGCGTAGGCAACGGGCCTGGGGAAGATAGGCCCTTGCAGTTGTGGTATCCAGTAAGGCCCCTATGAACTCTAGAGACTGAGTAGGGGTAAGATGGGATTTTGGAATGTTGATTACCAGTCCCAGGTACTGAAGAACACGCCTTGTGCAGGCTAGAGAAGTCTGGGCCTCTGACTGGGATGGAGCTCGGATGAGCCAGTCGTCCAGATATGGGAATACGAATATCCCTAGAGTGCATAGGAATGCAGCTACTACTGCCATGCATTTTGTGAACACTCTTGGAGCAGAGGCCAGACCAAAAGGAAGCACTTTGTATTGGTAGTGCTTTCCCTGGTACAGGAAGCGAAGGAATCTTCAGTGTGTTGGATGGATGAGAACATGGGTGTACGTATCCTTGAGATCTAGAGAAGTAAGCCAGTCCTGACTCTGGAGGAATGGAAGGAGAGTTCCGAGAGAAGTCATCTTGAATTTCTCCTTGCATAGAAACTTGTTCAATTCTCTGAGATCTAATATGGGTCTGTAGCCTCCTGTTTTCTTTGGGATTAGAAAATAGGGGGAGTAGAACCCTGAGCCCTGTTGAAGAAGGGGTACTTCTTCTATTGCCCCTTGGGCAAGAAGGGTAGCAGTCTCCTGACCTAGAAGGGTGAGGAGAGATGTTGGAGAATTGAACTGTTTCACCATGGTGTGAGGAGGAAGGTTTAAGAAATGAAGTTCCCTCATGATGGAGAGGGTCCACTGCTCTGCTGTGATTTGTTCCCATCAGGGAGCAAAGTGAGCTAACCTTCCTGGGATGGTGAGGGGCTCTGGATGTTCTAGAGCCAGAAAGGCTAAGTTCTCTAGTGGAAAGTCAAAGGCCCTGAGGAGGCTGAGGCTGTTGGGCCGTAGCAGTCCTCGCAGCCTGGGTTTTGGCCTGTTTTGGTTGTTGCTGTCTCTTTGTAGCAAAACGACCTTGAGAAGAGGCCCGACCATAAGAAGAAAATTTCCCTTTCTTTGGGAAAGATTCCTTTTTGAACAACCTCTTTTTGAAAGGAGCAGTAGTAGACTTTGAAAGTCTATCTAAAGCAGAATTTTCAGCATCCATCTGGTTGGCCTTTGCTTGCCAATCTTTGCCAAACAGGTTTTCGCCTGTACAGGGAAGGTTACCTAGACCATCCTGTACCCAGGATTCCAAATCAGAGACTTGCAACCAAGCAACTCTGCGTGCACCTATGGCAATAGCCGAGGCTCTACTGACCCCCTCAAAAGAGTCAAAGGCTGCATGGTTGGAAAACTTGGATACATCCTGTGCATGTTTAAGTGACATAAAAGGAGATAAGGTTTGCAGATGATCTGTAACTTCTTTTAGAAACATCCCCATATAGAGACTATAGGAGTTGATTCTGGCTACAAGCATACTGGCCTGGAAGAATTTCCTGCCAAAGGCATCTAGGGTTCTGCATTCTCTTCCTGGAGGAGCAGAGGAGTGCCTTTTTGTACTCTTGATCTTTTTCATAGCTGACTCTACCACAATGGAGTGGTGAGGAAGCTGAGTCTTATGAAACCCAGGACAAGGAGGAACACGATACATGGTGTCCAACCTTCTGGAATGAGGGGAGGTGGAAAGAGGAGTCTCCCATATGCCCAACATGTGATCATAAAGAATCTCATGTATTGGTAAGGTGGCTGCCTCTTTAGGAGCCTTAGGATATTGTAGGATATCTAATTTTTTGGCTCTAGGTTCAGTCTCAGAGGTCACTGAGATGGACAGGCCTTTGGCCACCTCCCTAATAAAGTCCTGAAAAGACAAGTCTTCAGGAGAAGACATTCTCCTTTTTGGAGAAGAGGGTTCCTGAGGAAGGATCCCCGATGCTTCAATTGAGGCCTCTGAAGAGTCAGAGTCTTCAGAAGAATCAAAGTATCGACTGTCTGGCTGCTCTCGCAGAGCCCGATACGCATACCGGGAGGTATCTACATCGGGAGTAATCGGTACCGGGCCGGTACTGATAGGCATCACTGGATAGCATACCGCTGATGTCGATGCAAGCGGTACTGGTATCGGAACCGGAATCGGATCCTGTACTGGAATCGGTACGGGTACCGACAACAGGGTTTGTTGAGGTACCGTAGGCGTTGCAGCTTGAATGAATGCTGTAATGGCACGCTGCATGGTCAGAATATTCTGATCCATTGACGCCACCAATGTCTGGATATCGGTACCGGTAGAAACATTGTAACAGGTGATCGGTCGAGGCCGAGCCATCGATGCCAACCTGTGACCCCATAGGTATTGCTTTGGAAGCCAGAGCCTCCCGCCGGGGTAATTTTGCCGGTGTGGTATCCTCAAGCGTAAGCCCGGGGGCATCTCGATACTTAGAGGGAGATGAACTCTTTGAGGACCGGCCAGATTTAAGTTTGGTTACCTGAGATCCATGGGATGAAGCAGCAGCCCTGGAAGACATCGATGCCACAGAAGCTGCATCGGAGGGAAACAGGGTACTGAGCTTAGCTGCCCGATTCTGTAACCCTCTTTTGGACATCATGGAACAGGACTCACAATCCGCAATGGAGTGGTCAGGACCTAAACATTTTAGACACCAGTCATGGTTGTCTGTGACAGAAATAGTGCTACTGCACTTTGTGCATTTTTTAAAACCGAGTCGGGTTTTTCCATGAGGGAAAAATCTCTGTAGGCCTAAGGCCCCAGAAGAAAAATGCACTGAAAAAAGAAGACTTTTTTTTTTTAAAGAAAGAAAAAGAACCGGTAGAACCGGTGCGGAATCGAGAAGGCAGACACGCGACTAAAGAAAAATAAAAGAAAATAAAGAAATTCTTCAGCGGTGACAGGAAACACGACCTGCTGGCTCCGCGGAAAAGAAGAACTGGAGAGAGGCAGTTAGGAAAGGCGGGAAGGCAGCGCGCAGGCGCTGTGGGATGCTCCCAAAAGCTTTCTTTCAGGACGCTGGGGAGCGTTCCCGCGCAGGCTCCGTCGGTACCGACGATACCCGTATGTGAAGACTCATTCCTGCTTGTTCCTGGAGATAACCTGTTACAGGTGAGTAACTATGCTATCTCCAGGAACAAGCAGGAATGTAGTCATCACATATGGGGACTCCCTAGCTTTAGGTGCCAGGGAGAGACCCCAGAAGTTGTGTGTCCCTGAGAAGGGCTCCACTTCCCCTCCCCAGGATCTCTGGCATCCTACCAGGGATGGTGGGTAAGAGTTGATTAGGTATGGAACAGGTGTTTGAGAACAGCCTGACCAAACAAGGCATCCCGGCGGGAGTCCTTGTCCAAGCAGTAATGGGCTGTGAAGGTATGAACCAAGGCCCAAGTGGCTGCTCGACAGATGTCGTCAATAGACACAGAGTTCAGATAAGCCATTGATACTGCCATGGCTCTCACATTGTGAGCTGTGACATGGCCCTCCAGAGAAAGATTCTTACTCTGATAGGTGAAAGAAATACACTGAGCAATCCAGTTAGATAGTGTTCTCTTGGAGACCGGAAGTCCCAAATGAGAAGGATCAAAAGCAACAAAGAGTTGAGAGGACTTTCTATGTTGCTGTGTCCTGTGCAAGTAGAAAGCAAGTGCTCTTTTACAATCCAGGGTATGAAGATTCCTCTCTGCACTTGATGCATGAGGTCCTGGAAAAAAGACAGGTAAAAAGACCTCCTGGTTCAGATGAAAAGGTGAGACCACTTTAGGCATAAAGTGTGGATTAGTTCTGAGGACTACCTTGTCATGATGGAACCTTGTATAAGGAGGATTAGCTACTAGCGCTTGCAATTCACTAATGCGGCGTGCTGATGTGATTGCAATGAGAAAGATAACCTTCCAAGAAAGAAATTTCAAGGAGGTGGTAGCTAAAAGTTCGAAAGGTGGCTTCATGAGCTGCCCAAGAACCAGGTTCAAGTTCCATGCCACCGGAGATGGTCTAATGGGAGGCTTAGTTAGAAGGAGGCCTCTCATAAATCTTGCTATAAGAGGATGAGAGGAAATAGGTTGTCCATTTAGAGGTTTAAAGGAAGCTGCAATAGCACTCAAATGGACTCTTACTGAATTTGTCTTAAGGCCTGCATTAGACAAATGGAGGAGATACTCCAGCAAAGATTCCAGAGGTATCACAAGGGGGTTAAGACCCTTTTCCGAACACCAAATAGTAAACCTTTTCCACTTGAAAGCATAACAATGTCTAGTGGAAGGTTTTCTGGAAGCATAAAGAACATCTTTCACTTGCTGAGAAAGATGAAGATCTTGGAGATCTAGGCCTTCAGCAACCAAGCCCTGAGATGCAGAGACTGGGGATTGGGATGCCATAACATTCCGTTCTCCTGAGATAGGAGATCTGGAGCAGACCCTAACTCCAGGGAGGGAGCTTGAGAGAGATGTAGAAGCAGAGGGTACCACACTTGCCGTGGCCAATGTGGTGCTATGAGAATCATGTGGCCTCTGTCTCTCTGAAGCTTGAAGTGGGTTTTGGGAATTAGGGGAATGGGTGGAAAGGTATACAGGAAGCCTTGACCCCAGTAAAGGAGGAAAGCATCCCTGGCCTGAGCCCCCTGAGCCGGAATTCTGGAACAGAACCGGGGAAGTTTGGCATTCCACGGACTTGCACAGAGGTCTATGTCCGGGGTTCCCCAAAGTTGAAATATCCTGGTCACTTGGTCTGCATGCAGAGACCACTCGTGTGGAAGGAGAACTCGACTGAGTCTGTCCGCCCAAGAGTTTTGAATGCCTGGAAGATATACTGCCAGCAGATGAATCTGATGCTCTCTGGCGAGGGCCCATAGTCGCAAAGCTTTGTTGCAAAATGACAGAGAGCCCGTTCCCCCCTGCTTGCTCACAAGCAACATGGCTACCTGATTGTCCGTATGAATGAGGACTGTCTTGTAGCTGAGCAGGGAGGGGAACACTCGCAGAGCCAGGAAAATGGATCTGAGTTCCAAGAGACTGATATGCAGACAACTCTCTTGCGGAGACCAGGTGCCCTGGGTGGAGAGGTCTTGCAGATGAGCTCCCCAACCCTTTGGAGAAGCATCTGTTGTGAGAGTTGCTTGGGGTAAGGGTTGTTGGAAGGGGCACCCCAGCAACAGATTTTGAGTGGACCTCCACCATTGGAGGGACAAAATGAGGCGACTTGTGTTTGCTATTTTGTCTGACAGGCACCCTGATGCCTGGGTCCATTGGGTGGATAAAGTCCACTGAGCTGCCCTCATGTGGAGGCGAGCATATGGAACCACATGCACGGCGGATGCCATGTGGCCCAGCAATTGCAACATTTCTTGAGCAGTTAGATGAGGCTTTAGTACTGCTTGAGAAGCTAACTGCACCAAGCGAAGGCAACAGGCCTGGGGAAGATAGGCCCTTGCCCTTGTGGTATCCAGAAGAGCTCCTATGAACTCTAAAGACTGAGTGGGAGTCAGACTGGATTTTGGGATGTTTATTACCAGCCCTAAATACTGAAGGATACGCATTGTGCAGGATAGAGAAGTCTTGGCCTCTGACTGTGTTGGAGCTCGAATGAGCCAGTCGTCCAAGTAAGGGAAGACGAATATTCCCAGAGTGCGGAAAAATGCTGCTACCACAGCCATGCATTTCGTGAACACCCTTGGTGCTGAGGCCAGACCAAAAGGAAGCACCCTGTATTGGTAGTGCTTTCCTTGAAAAAGGAACCGAAGGAACCTTCTGTGGGTTGGATGGATGAGGACACAAAGCCAATCCTGACTCTGAAGGTATAGAAGCAGAGCTCCGAGAGAAATCATCTTGAATTTCTCCTTGACAAGGAATTTGTTCAATTCTCTGAGATCTAAGATAGGTCTGTATCCCCCTGTTTTCTTTGGGATAAGAAAATAAGGGGAATAGAACCCTGTGCCCTGTTGATGCAGAGGCACTTCTTCTATTGCCCCTTGGGCAAGAAGGATGGCAACCTCCTGACCTAACAGGTTGATGAGAGAGGTCGGAGAATTGAACTGCTTCACTATTGTGTGAGGAGGCATGCTTGAAAAATGAAGTTTGTACCCCTCCTTTATGATGGAGAGTGTCCAATGCTCTGCTGTTATTTGCCCCCATCAGGGGGCAAAATGACATAACCTTCCTGGAATGGACGACGGTTCTGGTCCTTCCAGAACCAAAAAGGCTAAGTTCTCTAACTGAAAGTCAAAGGCCCTGAGGAGGCTGAGGCTGCTGGGCCGGTGGAGGCCTAGCAGCCTTTGCTTTCTACTGTTTGGGTGGTTGCTGACATTTGGTTGAAAACTGACCTTCAGAAGATGCCTGCTGACCATAAGCAGGATAAAATCTTTTCTTTTTAGAAAAAGATGTTTTCTTGAACAACTTCTTTCTAACAGGATCAGCAGTGGACTTGGATAGTCTTATCCAGGGTGGAATTTTCAGCATCCATTTCATTGGCTTTTTCCTGCCAATCTTTACCAAACAGGTTCTCACCAGTACAAGGGATATTTCCAAATTTATCTTGTACCCAGAGCTCTAAATTAGATGCCTGGAGCCAAGCAATTCTACGTGCACCTATGGCAATAGCAGAGGTTCTGCTTATACACTCAAAGCAAAGGCTGCACGGTTGGAGAATTTAGAGACATCTTGGGCATGTTTGACCCAAGTGAGAAAGTCCTGTCTTTTATCCTCAGAAATGAAAGGACAAAGTCTGTAAATTATCTGTGACCTTCTTTAGGAACATTCCCATGTAGCGACTATAGGAACTGATTCTTGCAGCAAGCGTGAAAGACTCTACGTCCAAAAGTATCCAGGGTTCTGCATTCACGTCCTGGAGGATTAGAGGCATCTCTTTTTGCACTTCTGATCCTTCTCATAGCTGACTCCACCACAATAGAGTGGTGAGGAAGCTGAGTCTTATGGAACCCAGGACAAGGAGGGACACGATACATAGTATCCAACCTACGAGAATGAGGAGAGGTGGTAAAAGGTGTTTCCCACATCCTTAACATGAGATCATATAGAATCTCATGAATGGGTAAGGTAGCTGCCTCCTTAGGAGTTTTGGGATATTGTAAAATTTCCAACTCCTTGGCCCTTGGCTCTGTTTCAGGGGCCACAGTAATGGACAGGCCCCGAGCCACCTCTCTGATGAAGTCTTGGAAAGACATGTCCTCTGGAGGAGACATCCTGTATTTAGGGGAGGAGGACTCCTCTGGAAGAAGCATCGCTGCATCGACAGAACTTTCAGAAACCTCAGATTCTTCTGAGGACTCAAAGTATCATCTGTCCGGATGCTCCTGTAGAGCCTGATACCTGTACCGACCAAGGTCGGTACCGGGAGTAACCGGTACCGGAGAATCGGTACCGGCGGGCATCGGAAGACAGGATACCGGCAGCGCAGACACCGATGCCGATGCTATCGGTACCGGTACCGATACCGGTGCCGGTGGAGTAGTCTGTCGCGGTACCAAGGGCGTCGATGCCGCAAAGAAAGCCGCCAGACTGCGTTCCATGGTCAGAATTCTCTGGTCCATAGACGCCGCCAATGCCTGGATGTCGGTACTGGTGGAGACCACCGGTACCCCAAAGCATGGCACCAGGAGATCTGTCGAGGCCAAGCCATCGAGAACATCCTGGAACCCCGATAATGCTTTGGAAACCGAAGCCTCCCGCCGGGGTAATTTTGCCTGTGCAGAATCTGAGGGCAACGCCAGAGGCATCTCGATGCTTAGAAGGAGATCTACCCTTCGAGGACCGGCTGGATTTATGTTTAATTACCTGAGATCCATGGGAGGAAGAAGCAGCCCTGGAAGACGTCGATGCCACCGAAGCCGCATCAGAGGGAAACAGGGTACTGAGCTTGACAGCTCGGTTCTGCCGACCTCTTTTAGACATCATGGCACAGGACACACAATCCGTGATGGAGTGGTCAGGACCTAAACATTTTAAACACCATTCATGGGTGTCAGTGACAGAAATGGTACCGCCACACTTTGTGCACTTTTTAAAACCTGAGGCAGGGTTTTCTATGTTAAGGAAAGTTTTTGGGCCTAAGGCCCAAAAAGGCGGGTGCACCTGAAGAAAATGGAAAACAGATTTTTTTTTTTTTTTTTTTTTAGAAATAGGAAAAGAAAGACCGGCGGTACTGGTAGAGCGTCGAAGAAGGCAAACGCAACCACAAAAAGAAATAAAGAAAAAAAATTCTTCTGCGGTGACAAGAACACGACCTGCTGGCTCCGCGGAAAAAGAACTGGAGAGAGGCAATTGGGAAAGGCGGGAAGGCAGCACGCAGGCGCTGTGGGATGCTCCCAAAAGCGTTCTAATTGAACGCTGGGGAGCGGTCTAATTGGATGCTGGGGAACATTCCCGCGCAGGCTCCGTCGGTACCGACGATACCCATATGTGATGACTACATTCCTGCTTGTTCCTGGAGATTGGATTTAACAGAGACATGAAATGCAGGAATTGGGAAAGATCATGGCAGAAATGTCATCAACTGAAAATGGAGGAGTAAGAGCAGCTTTAGATGGCCAAAGGATGGAAAGGGTCTCTTACTGGTCTCTGGTATACCAAAACAGATACATTTCTGGAGTAAAAAGGAATTTGAATCATACATTTAAAAAGCTTTTTACATGTTGTAAAATAAAACACACTTTGGCTTCTCTTAAGGAAGGGCTCAACAAATCGTAGGTGCCAGGTCACCATGTCACCTAGAAATTTTGTCATGATGTTCAGGATTGTCATACACTATTATAGTCACAAGAAAAGCTCATCTCTTCCAATCCAATTATGCAAACCTAATAATGTAAACTTAAGCTGTGTGGTGCTTCACAAGACTTGAAACCACAAGACCAGTACAGGAAATTGGGCACCAAGCAACTCAAGACTTACTGATCGCAATATGGTGCTAAAACGCTAGACAGCAGTTCTAATAGGAACAGCAAGGTGGAGGGAGGGGAGGAGGAAATGCCTGACTAAAATTTCAGGGGTGAGGGGAAGGAAGTTCACTGAGTAGGGGTGCTAACTGCTGGATGACAGGAGATGGCTAGCTAGGGGGGTGGCTTAATGGTGGATGACAGGAGATGGCTAGCTAGAGGGATAGATCATGACAGGGAAGTTGGGGGAGGAGATTGCAGTTGAAAGGTTGAATAAGACAAGGTGAGGATGGAGGAAGGGGGAAAGACTGGAGGGGTATGAGGCAAATGCTGTTGATAGCACATTTGGGAATAGGATGGGAGGGCTGCTGGGACTGTGTTTCTGCTGCTGCAGTGGAATGATATATAATGGGCCTGATTTATTAAAAACTTTATTCCCCATAGACATAATGGGAATACAGCACTAATAAAATCCGGCTCTAAAGGAGCTGTGACAAATCTTAGAAGAGGACCTCTCCCCCAACTCAACTTCACTGGTGACAACCGAGGAGGGCAGAGTAGGAGCATCAAAAAGATCAGGCTGCTGGCTCCAAGATCAAAAAAAAATCATGACCTGTCTTAAGAGTTTCACACACAGCTTACCTCCAGAAGCTTGCATTAACAGAAACACTATCAGTAAACAGGAGTAAAGAACACAGATAGTAAAGCCAACAGAAGACACGTTTTAACAAGAAAATCTGGAAATACCTGTCCCAAAGTACATTCAAATCCTCCCAGGAAGTCATCATCGTTCAGATCAAACGACTTGTTGTCAATGTCGTATATGCCAAACTTCAGGTTCTGAACCTTTTCAAAGTAATAATCAACAACAAGTTTCTTGGAGAACTCTGGCTTCTGACAGTTCTTAATTCTTTCTGTTCGATCCAACTATGAAAGAAACAGGAACAAAATTTATTTATTTAACTAGGCTTATATACCACTTTTCTACCAAAGCAGTGTACATTCAGGTACTGTATATATTTATTTATTTATATGAAAGGGTTTTCTATACCGCCCCTTCCAGAGATCAGGGGTGGTTTACATTGAAACAACTTTTACAAGGAACACATTTTAATCAAACATTTACATGAAACTTGTAATTAGGCTGTAGAGATATTGACGACATTCAACCATTGAACCATCTAAGGTTAACTATTTACAACAACTATGTACATTCCTATTAGGCTCATGTGTTGGTAGTGTTGGGTGTGGCCTACATTAAGTTATGGGCTCCCGAGCGATGTGTTTTGTGTGTGGTGAAGTGGGTGGTTTGTTTTTGATGGGTTGGGAGTTGTAGTATTCAATGAAGAGGTGTGGTTTTAGTTCTTTGCGGAAGGCCTGAAGGTCCTTGATTGCCCTTACTGTCTCGGGAAGGGAGTTCCAGAGTGTGGGGGCTGTATATGTGAAGGCCCTATCGCTCGTGTTCTGTTTTGATTTTCCGATTGTGTGCGGAACTGTTAGGGTATTCTGGTTGGTACTTCACCTCGTTCTATTGTCTAATTGGGGATGAATTAAGGTTGAGAGGTGTGAGGGGGCTATTTCGTTAATTATCGTGAATGTGGTCATGATGATTTGGTATTTTACCCTGCTAGCAATTGGGAGACAATGGAGATCATAAAGAATGGGTGTGATGTGGTCTGATAGTCTTGCTTTAACTATGATTCTGACTGTGACGTTTTGGGCCATTTGTAGGATAGTTAGATTCTTTTTGGGTATTCCGATAAGTATTCTGTTGCAGTAATCGTAGAGGGGTGTAATTAAGGCTTGTACAACTGTTCTGAAGTCCATGTGGTCGATGAGTGGCCTAATGTGTTGGATGATCCTTAGCTTATAAAATATAGTTCTGGATATGTTTTAGGTGTGGGATCATGTAAAGTGTTTTGTCTAGGATGACATCTAGGTATCTTACTTCTTATTTTATTTGAATGGGAGTGTTATGTATATGAATTGTTGGAGGTAGGGTGAAGTTGGGATTCCCAGTTCTGATCAGCGCTTCTGTTTTTTTATAGTTTATGTTTATATTCATAGATTTTAGCCATCTTTCTGCTTCCTTTAGGCCTGTATCCCGTGTGTCATAGGAGGGGTTTTGTGTGTCTATGGGAGCGTAGACCATGATGTCGTCTGCATATATATGATAGTGAAGTATGTGTTTTTTAAATATGGAACATATCGGTTGGATATATAAATTGAAGAGTAGGGCAGACAGTGCTGATCCTTGTGGGATTCCTTGTTGCTATGGGAAGGTTGAGGAGGGGATTTGTTTTATTTTTACATATTGTGATCTGTTAGTGATATATGATGTGAATCATTTGAGGGTTTGTCCATTTAAGCCTATTTGGTTGAATCTGGTAATTAGGGTATTGTGGTTTACATTGTCAAAGGCGGCTGTGATGTCTATGAATACAAATGCATGCTTAGCGTCATCCAACCCCCGGATGAGTGTATCTAGTGGAGCTAATAGGAGTGTTTCCACCCCATGGTGGGGTCGGAATCCATACTGATGTTCATCTAATGGGGCGGCGGAGTCAATGAAATCTTGTAGCTGTCGTCATGCATCTTTTTCGATGACTTTAGCTACAAAAGGTATGCTGGCAATGGGCCTGCAGGAGGAGGGTTCTTTGTTTAAGTTATTGTTCTTTAGTATAGGACATATTGTGGATAGTTTTAGTGAGTATGGCATGATGCCTTGTTGAAGTGATTGGTTGACTATGTCTAATAGAGTGGGGGCTATTTCTGTTTTCGTTGCTTTCATCCATTCTACTGGGCAGGGATCTAAGGGGGAGGTGGTGGTATTAATATTTGTGATTTGTGATAAGGAAGCTTATCAGAGCCCTGAGAGTACTGCCAATAGAAAGGAATTTACATTAATTAAGGGACCTGTTCTGGCAGGTCAGAGAAATAGAGCAGCCTGTTTCCCTAAAAGACAGCTTATTCCCAGCTGCAGTAACTTGCAGAAAGCCCCTAGTGGAGCTAAGGAGGAGAAGCATAAGCATAAGCATAGTCTGAAAAACCCTTACGTCATGCCTAATCAATCAGTGGCCAGAGGAGAGTTTAAGCACCAACACCTGAGCACTGCAAGGGAGGAGTTGGAAGCTGAGAACTTTAAGGGCAGAACTGAATATTCAGAAGGCAGACCAGGGGAAGGACCGGCTCGGAGACCAGGGGAAGGACCGGCTCGGAGACCAGGGGAAGGACCGGCTCAGAAACCAGGGGAAGGACCAGCTCAGAAACCAGGGGAAGGACTAGCTCAGAGATGACAACCACAGCGACGAGAGAGAAGAAGGAGGTCCAAGAGAGAGAAGGCAAGAGGAACTCGGAGAGAGACATGTTCCTATAGAGATTCCTGTGATTCTGGTAGGAACTCTAAAGCAGCACCCTGTAAGCAGACAGGAACAGCTAAGGAGAAAAGGAACACGAAGTCTTATGGGAAGAGGTATGGAGTCGATGCCCTGAGGTCCAGTGATACAGACTGGAGGACAGGCCACAGAAGCACCCATGCTTACTGGCCAGGATACCTAAGGAGACAGCCCAAGGACAGTTGTGACTCAGGAATGAACTTTAATCCTTTAACTAACCTGGAGCAATGCAAACTGTTGGGAAACAGTGTCTCTCCCACTAGAGGCCAGTTATTGAAGCCCTCTATGCCAGACATTGAAATGGAGCCTATGCAATTGGAGGAACAAGGTACAAGTCCTGAGGGAGATGATTTTTGCATGGACTGTTCTTTGTGTAAGATAGATAGCCTAAAGGAATCCTCAAAGTAGGATTAAAACCATCAAAAGGAAATGTTCTAATTACTGGTTTCCCAGAAAGTTTTATATGGAAAGAAAGAGGCTTTTGGGGAGTGGAAATGAAAACACGTGTGCAGAGGAGGAAACCAGCTATTGATTAAAGCTTGTTATCCACCTGTTGAAAAAGTAGAGCATTGCTCAAGCCGTGCACATGTTGTATAAAGAACTGCTTTAAATGTGAAAGAACGACGCTGTTTGTAAAGAAGTTTTTCCTTTTGGGTTTATTCTCCAGCACTGCTGAGCAGTTGTCAGCAGTGACTGAAGGGAAGTGTTTTTTTTCTGTTGCTTGAAAAGACTCTGCAAGCTATTTGCTTGGAACTTTCAGTTGTGTTCATTTACTTTGATTACAAAACCTGGAAAAGTTATCCTGAAGGTGTTACCAAGTATAATCTGTGTGTGGAATAATTTACCCCATAAATAAACTCTATTTTGCCTTATACTCGACTCAAATACTACATTCCTATTTACCTCAAAGGCAAACACTATACAACTGGACTACTATTACCACAATCCTTTGCGGCATAGATAGTCTGGATCTTTGCAAAAAGGTGGTGTAGCTTTCATAACAAGCACCCTCTTTTACAGATTATGTCTATTTGTCTTTGGTCTAGGGTGTGGAAGGAATGCCAGTTATTGCTAGTGGGTGAGGTCATTGTCCATGATGGAGGATATATATGTTTTTCCCTTGTCCCTGAAGGGCTCACAATCTATGTTTTCGTACCCGAGGCAATGGAGGGTTAAGTGGCTTGCCCAAGGCCACAAAGAACACCTGTCTGACAAGAAAGCACAGTTACTTACCTGTAACAGGTGATTTCTGGGAACAGCAGGAATAAGTCTTCACATATGGGTACGTCGGTACCGACGGAGCCTGCGCAGGAACGCTCCCCAGCGTCCAATCAGAAAGCTTTTGGGAGCATCCCACAGCGCCTGCGTGCTGCCTTCCCGCCTTTCCCAACTGTCTCTCCTCAGTTAAGTTTTAGAGCTGAGACAAAGAGAGAGAGAGAGGGAAAGGAAAGAGAGAGAGACAGACAACTCCTAGGGGAGGTGGGTGGGTTGTGAAGACTTATTCCTGCTGTTCCCAGAGATCACCTATTACAGGTAAGTAATTGTGCTATCTCCAGGAACAAGCAGGAATGAGTCTTCACATATGGGGACTCCCTAGCTTTAAATGCCAGGGAGAGAGCCCATAGGTTGTGTGTCCCTGGAACAGGGCTGCACTTCCCCACCTGGATCTCTGGCATCCCATGAGGGATGGTGGGTAGGAGTTGATTAAGTATGGAACAGGTGTTTAAGAACAGCCTGACCAAACAAGGCATCCCGGCGGGAGTCCTTGTACAAGCAGTAATGGGCTGTGAAGGTATGAACCGAGGCCCAAGTGGCTGCTCGACAGATGTCATCGATAGATACAGAGTTCAGATGAGCCATTGAGGCTGCCATGGCTCTCACATTGTGAGTTGTGACATGGCCCTCCAGAGAAAGGTTCTTGCTCTGTTAAGCGAAAGAAATACACTGGGCAATCCAGTTAGAAAGTGTTCTCTTGAAGACTGGTTGTCCCAAATGAGAAGGATCAAAGGCAACAAAGAGTTGGGAAAACTTTCTATGTTGTTGTGTCCTTTGTAAGTAAAAGGCCAAAGCTCTTTTAAAGTCCAGGGTATGAAGATTCCTCTCTGCACTTGATGCATGAGGTCATCGAAAAAAGACAGGTAGGTAGACCTCCTGGTTGAGATGAAAAGGCGAGATCACTTTAGGCATAAAGTGTGGATTAGTCCTAAGGACCTCCTTGTCATGATGGAACCTTGTATAAGGTGGATTAGCTACTAGTGATTGCAATTCACTGATGCAGCATGCAGATGTGATTGCAATGAGAAAGATAAGATAACTTTCCAAGAAAGGTATTTCAAGGAGGTGGTAGCTAAAGGTTCGAAAGGCGGCTTCATAAGCTGACCAAGAACCAAATTTAAGTCCCATGCCACCAAGGGTGGTCTAATGGGAGGCTTTGTTAAAAGGAGGCCTCTCATAAATCTTGCTACAAGAGGATGAGAGGAAATAGGTTTTCCATTTAGAGGCCTAAGGGAAGCTGCAATAGCACTCAAATGAACTCTTACTGAATTTGTCTTAAGGCCTGCATTAGACAGATGAAGGAGATACTCCAGCAAGGATTCCAGAGGTATGGCACGGGGGTTAAGACCCTTCTCAGAACACCAGATGGTAAACCTCCTCCACTTGAAAGCGTACGAAAGTCTAGAAGAAGGTTTTCTGAAAGCATAAACAACATCTTTCACTTATTGAGAAAGATGAAGATCCTGGAGATCTAGGCCTTCAGCAACCAAACCCTGAGATGCAGAGACTGGGGATTGGGATGCCATAACCTTCCATCCTCCTGAGATAGGAGGTCTGGAGCAAACCCTAACTCTAAGGAGGGAGCTTGAGAGAGATGTAGAAACAGAGGGTACCACACTTGCCGAGGCCAATGTGGAGCTATGAGAATCATGTGGCCTCTGTCTCTCTGAAGCTTGAACAGGGTTTTGGGAATTAGGGGAATGGGTGGAAAGGCATACAGGAAGTCTTGACCCCAGTGAAGGAGGAAAGCATCCCTTGCCAGAGCCCCCTGAACCGGAGTTCTGGAACAGAACCGGGGAAGTTTGGCATTCCATGGACTTGCAAAGAGGTCTATGTCCGGGGTTCCCCAAATTCAAAAAATCTTGGATACCTGGTCCATATGTAGGGACCACTCGTGTGGAAGCAGAACTCGACTGAGTCTGTCTGCCCAAGAGTTTTAAATACCTGGAAGATAAACTGCCAGAAGATGAATGTGATGCTCTCTGGCAAGGGCCCACAGTCGCAGAGCTTCGTTGCAAAGCGACAAAGAGCCAGTTCCTCCCTGCTTGTTTACATAGAACATGGCTACCTGATTGTCCGTGTGGATAAGGACTGTCTTGTGGCTGAACAGGGTGTGGAAAACTCGTAGAGCAAGGAAGATTGCTCTGAGTTCCAAGAGATTGATATGTAGACAAGTCTCCTGTGGGGACCAGATGCCCTGGGTGGAGAGGTCCTGAAGATGAGCTCCCCAACCCATTGGAGAAGCATCTGTTGTAAGAGTTGCTTGGGGTAGAGGTTGTTGAAAGGGGGACCCCAGCAACAAATTTTGAGTGGACTTCCACCACTGGAGAGACAAAATGAGGCGACTTGTGTTTGTTATTTTGTCTGACAGGCAGCCTAATGCCTGGGTCCATTGGGTGGATAAAGTCCACTGAGCTGTTCTCATATGAAGGCGAGCTTATGGTACCACATGTACAGTGGATGCCATGTGGCCTAGTAACTAACATCTCTCGAGCAGTTAGTAGGGGTTTTGACTCTGCTTGAGAAGCTAACTGCACCAAGCGAAGGCAACGGGCCTGGGGAAGATAGGCCCTTGCCCTTGTGGTATCCAGCAACGCCCCTATAAACTTCAGGGACTGAGTAGAGATCAGATTGGATTTTGGGATGTTTATTACCAGCCCTAAATACTGAAGGATACGCATTGTGCAGGTGAGAGAAGTCTTGGCCTCTGATTGAGTGGGAGCTCGAATGAGCCAGTCGTCCAGGTAAGGGAAGACGAATATTCCCAGGGTGCGCAGAAAAGCAGCTACTACTGCCATGCATTTCGTGAACACTCTTGGTGCAGAGGCCAGACCAAAAGGAAGCACTCTGTATTGATAGTGCTTCTCCTGAAAAAGGAACCGAAGGAATCTTCTGTGAGTTGAATGGATGAGAACATGTGTGTACGCATCCTTGAGATCTAGAGAACAAAGCCAATCCTGACTCTGAAGGTATGGCAGCAGAGTTCCTAGAGAAACCAATCTGTTCAATTCTCTGAGATCTAAGATGGGTCTGAAGCCCCCTGTTTTCTTTGGAATAAGAAAATAGGGGGAGTAGAACCGTGTGCCCTGTTGTTGAAGAGGCACTTCCTCTATTGCCCCCTGGGCAAGAAGAGTGGCAACCTCCTGTTCCAACAGGTTGAGGAGGGAGGCTGGAGAATTGAACTGGTGCACTCTGGTGAGAGGGGCAAGCTTGAGAAATGAAGTTTGTACCCCTCTCTTATGATGGAGAGTGTCCAATGCTCTGCTGTAATTTGCTCCCACCTGGGAGCAAAGTGACATAACCTTCCTGGAATGGTAGAAGGCTCTGGTCCTTCTAGAGCCAGGAAAGCTAAGTTCTCTAGCAGAAAGTCAAAGGCCCTGAGGGGGCTGAGGCTGCTGGGCTGGAGCAGGCCTCGCAGCCTTTGCTTTGCTCTGTTTGGAGGATTGCTGACGTTTGGAAGCTGCAGAAGATGCCCGCTGACCATAAGCAGGATAGAATCTTCCCTTTTTAGAAAAAGGTGTTTTCTTGAACAACCTTTTCTTAGCAGGAGCAGCTGTGGATTTGGATAGTCTATCCA
Source organism: Ichthyophis bannanicus (assembly GCA_033557465.1). NCBI lineage: Eukaryota > Metazoa > Chordata > Amphibia > Gymnophiona > Ichthyophiidae > Ichthyophis > Ichthyophis bannanicus. Next base: position 33,662,122 of record CM066049.1, read on the forward strand.
AAGCAGAATTTTCAGCATCCATCTGATTGGCCTTTGCTTGCCAATCCTTACCAAAAAGGTACTCACCTGTACAAGGGATATTTCCCAATTCATCTTGAACCCAGATCTCCAAATCAGATGCTTGAAGCCAAGCAATCCTACGTGCACCTATGGCAATAGCTGAGGCTCTGCTTACGCATTCAAAGGAGTCGAAAGCTGCACGGTTGGAGAATTTGGAGATATCCTGGGCATGTTTGAGCCCAGTGAGAAATTCCTGCCTTTTATCCTCAGACATAAAAGGACTTAAAGTCTGCAAATGGTCAGTGACTTCTTTTAAGAACATTCCCATGTAAAGACTATAGGAATTAATTCTTGCAGCAAGCATGGAAGCTTGGAAGACTCTTCTTCCAAAAGCATCCAGGGTAATACATTCATGTCCTGGAGGATTAGAGGCATGTCTTTTTGCACTTCTAATCTTTCTCATTGCAGACTCAACCACAATAGAGTGGTGAGGAAGTTGAGTTTTATGGAAACCAGGACAAGGAGGGACACGATACATGGTGTCCAACCTGCGAGAATGAGGAGAGGTAGTCAGAGGTGCTTCCCACATCCTCAACATGAGATCATACAGAATCTCATGAATAGGTAAGGTAGCTGCCTCTTTAGGAGTTTTAGGATATTGTAAAATATCTAACTCCTTGGCTCTGGGCTCTGATTCAGGTGCCACTGTAATAGAGAGACCCAGAGCCACCTCTCTGATAAAGTCTTGAAAAGACAAATCCTCTGGAGGAGACATCCTACGTTTAGGAGAGGACTCCTCCTGTGGAAGAAGCATCACTGCATCGACAGACTCCTCAGAATCCTCAGAGTCGTCAGAGGAATCGAAGTATCGTCTGTCTGGATGCTCTTGCAATGCCCGATACCCGTACCGACTGGGATCGGTATCGGGAATCACCGGTACCAGGGTATCGGTTCGGGAGGGCTTCAGAGGACAAAGTACCGGCATAGCGGACACCAATGCCGATGTCGATGCCACCGGTACCGGGATTGGTACCGATGGCGATGCTAGTGCCGGTACCGGCGGAGTATTCTGTTGCGGTACCACGGGCGTCGATGCCACAAGGAAAGCCGCCAGACTGCGTTCCATGGACAGAATTCTCTGATCCATCGACGCCGCCAATGCCTGGAAGTCGGTACCTGTGGAAGCCACCGGTACCCCAGAGCATGGCACCAAGAGATCTGTCGAGGCCACGCCATCGAGATCATCTTGGAACCCCGATGATGATGCTTTAGAGGCCGAAGCCTCCAGCCGGGGTAATTTTGCCGGTGCAGAATACTCGAGGGCAAGGCCAGAGGCATCTCGATGCTTAGAAGGAGATCTACCCTTCGAGGACCGGCTGGGTTTATGTTTAGTTACCTGAGATCCATGTGAGGAAGAAGCAGCCCTGGAAGACGTCGATGCCACCGAAGCCGCATCAGAGGGAAACAGGGTACTGAGCTTGGCAGCTCGGTTCTGACGACCCCTCTTAGACATCATGGAACAGGACATACAATCTGTTATGGAATGGTCAGGACCTAAACATTTTAGACACCAGTCATGGGTGTCTGTGACGGAGATAGTACCGCCACATTTTGTGCACTTCTTAAAACCTGAGGCAGGCTTTTCCATAGTTAAGGAAAAAGGTTCTGGGCCTAAGGCCCGCACCTGAAGTGGAAAAAAGGTCTTTTTATTTTTTTTTAAAGAAAAGAACAAGGACCGGCGGTACTGGTACAGCGTCGAAGGCGGCAGACGCGACAGAAAAGAATAAAGAAAAAAATAAGGAAATTCTTCTGCGATGACAGGAACACGACCTGCTGGCTCCGCGGAAAAACAACAACTGAGGAGAGACAGTTGGAAAGGCGGGAAGGCAGCACACAGGTGCTGTGGGATGCTCCCAAAAGCTTTCTGATTGGACGCTGGGGAGTGTTCCCGCCCAGGCTCCGTCGGTACCGACATACCCATATGTGAAGACTCATTCCTGCTTGTTCCTGGAGATACCACAGTCCTTCTGGCCCAATTACTTTATTTATTGACTATTTATAGAGTCTTTGCTACACACGCCATAACCATCATCATCAAAATATGAATTTTATTTAACATTAAAGCAGCACTAGAAATATACTCTGACCATATATCTGAAGAGATTTAGATATTTTTCAATACTTCACTGATTAATTTCTGGTGAATTTTAACATGATAAATTCTATAATCATAGTTGGCCTTCTCATTATATTTGAAATTTAGCAGTCTACTTGAAGAAAACTTAGTGTGCCTTCTAAAAATATAAATTTCCTTCGTTCTTTACTTTATTGATTTCATTTTGGAGTTTATTTCTTAACTGTCTTTCTCCATAGTATATACTAGATTTCTTATATATTGTTTAGGATTGGAACAAGGGTAAAGATGACTGGTTACTGTCGTATCCAAGTCAGCAGATAGCATGTCATCAGTTTACTTCAAAGTGCCAACAGTTTTAATTGGACAAATTCATATAAAGAAATATATACCTAACAATTTTCTTCTCTTGAATCCTGCTAGACCAGTTCAGTTGAGTGGGTTATGCTTCCTTGTCAGCAGGTGGAGGCAGGCAACTTTCAATTATGTTATCCCTTGGTATACAATATAGCACTGAGAGAAGCCAGTATTGTCTACCACCTGTAGGTGGCAAGGCATGTGAACTATTAGCAGTGAAGATAGGCCTGGCTATTCATCCACACTACGGTGCAGAGGCTTTTGATGGAGTTCTGAAGGGCCCAATGTTGCTCGGAGTATGCTTACACTCATGTCTCTTGGAGAGCCACATTGTATCCACGCTGCTTTCTACAGGTTACAAGCACTGGTGGGCCAGGAAAGGAGCAAGTGAGCCCTGCAGGGCCCCAGGGGGGAGGGGTAAATTTAGACCCTCTTTCCCTCTTGCTCTCATCTGCTTTCAGTGTCTTCTAATTTTTCTTGATTTTTTCTTTAAGTCTTTATTTTCTCCCCACATCGACTGCAATGTGAAATAGCTCAGTTGCAATGAAAAAAAGCAGCTTCAAATTGGGGAGGGAAACCAAAAAGGTCCTTTGTAAGCAGCCAGGCCTCCCCAGGCTTGTATGGGCATCTGGGGCCTCCCTGATCAGGTTTCCTAGGTCAGCCCAACAAGCCTCAGGATTCCCTTTTTGGGACTCCTGTTTCGCCGCAGCTGTTTCTTTTTTTTTTTTTTTTAATGTATCACAGTTATCTTCTTTTGCCCAGTTAAGCTACAACGTCCAGAGATTTTTTGGCCAGCATCCTGAGATACTTGCCTCTGTACTGCTGCTCCTTTCTTTTTTGCTGATTAGCTACACAGCCTCTTCAGTTGGCGGCTTGAGCCTGACAAGGGTGGAGCATGGCAATGTGGCACTAGCCATATGACTGGTAGCCCTGGGGCCGTACATGTGGGCTGGCTTGCACTACAGCTCCTGGAACAGCCCTCAGACTGAATTAAGAAACATAGAAATATGATGACAGAAAAAGACCACATGGCCTATCTAGTCTGTCCTTCCATATCAACAACTACAACAGTCCCCTTTGTACCTTTAGAGATCCTCTGTGTTTGTCCCATGCTTTTTTGAATTCAGTTACTGTCCTCATCTCTACCACCTCCACTGGGAGACTATTCCACGGATCCACCACTCTTTCCGTAAAGAAATATTTCCGCATATCACTCCTGAATCTATCTCCCTTCACCCTCATCCCATGTCCCCTCGTAGCAGAACTTGCTTTCAATTGAAAGAGGCTCTTCTCCCAGAACATTTATGCCACAGAGATATTTAAACATCTCAATCATATCACCTCTATCCCGCCTTTCCTCTAAGGTGTACATATTAAGATCCTTCAGTCTGTCCTCACATGCTTTATAATGAAGACCACTAATCATTTTAGTAGCCACCCTCTGCACCGACTCCATCCTGTTCACATCCTTTTGAAGGTGCGGTCTCCAGAATTGCACACTATACTCCAAATGAGGTCGCACCAAAGACTTATACAGAGGCATTATCACCTCCTTTTTTCTGCTAGCCATTCCTCTCCGTATGCACCCAAGCATCCTTTTAGCTTTTGCCGTCCCCTTTTCTACCTGTTTAGCTACTTTAAGATCATCAGACACAACCACGCCTAGGTCCCGCTCTTCTTTAGTGGACAAAAGTACTTCACCTCCTATACTGTATTGCTCCCTTGGATTGCTGCAGCCCAAATGCATGACCTTACATTTTTTAACATTAAATCCCAGCTGCCAAATTCTAGACCATTCTTCAAGCTTAGCTAGATCCCTCCTCATGTTATCTACACCTTCCTGGGTGTCTACTCTATTGCAGATTTTGGTATCATCTGCAAAGAGGCAAACCTTACCCGACAGCCCTTCCGCTATATCACTAACAAAGATGTTAAAAAGAATCGGACCAAGGACAGATCCCTGGGGCACACCACTGGTAACATCCTTCTCAAAGTGAGCTCCATTTACCTGTACTCTTTGTCGCCTCAGTTTGTTTAAGTCGCCTGTGAAGAACAGTGTCAAAGGCTTTACTGAAATCTAAATACACCACATCTAGAGCTCTCCCTCAGTCCAAATCCCTGGTCATCCAGTCAAAGAAATCAATCAGATTTGTCTGACAAGACGTGCCTCTGGTGAATCCATGCTGCCTCGGATCCTGTAATCCGCTGGACTCCAGAAACCTCACTATTTTCTCTTTCAGCAGCGTTTCCAATAATTTACTCACCACCGAAGTTAAACTAACCGGCCTGTAGTTTTCAACCATATCCTTACTTCTGCTTTTGTGTAAAACATGACCCGGTGAAAAGCGGTATATAAATACAGCTAAATAAATAAATAAATAAATAAATGAGCCTCTCTCCAGTCCTTTGGCACCACTCCCGACTCCAACGAGGCATTGAAAAGGTCAGTCAGTGAAGTTGCTAGAACGTCCCAAAGTTCCCTCAGTATTCTAGGGTGTATCCCATCCGGCCTCATCGCTTTGTCTACTTTAAGTTGAGCTAGTTTCTCACGAACACAGTCTTCTGAAAATTGTTCAAGATGTCCCTCGCTTCTGTTCTTATTTGTGGGTGTTTTCTGAGGTCCTGCTCCTGGTTCTTCATCTGAACACAGAACAAAAATATTTTTTAAGCAATTCCGCTTTATCCTTATCAGCTTCTACATATTCCCCCCCTGTACCTTTGAGTCTGACAATACCACTCTTGCCTTTCCTCTTCTCACTAATATATCTGAAAAATGTCTTATCCCCCCATTTTATTGCATTGGCTATTTCCTCCTCCTTTTGAATCTTTGCCTTCTTGACTACTTTGCTAGCTTCTCTAAGTTTTTCCAAATACAGATGCCTGTCTTCCTCTCTCTGTGATCTCTTGTATTTCATGAAGGCCTCCCTCTTTTTCTTCACTTTTTCAGCTACTTCCTTCGAAAACTATAGCGGTCTCCTTTTCCTTTTATTTACCATTTTAACAAAAAGGTTGGTTGCCCTTAAAATACCCTTTCAGTTTTGCCCACTGTTTTTCTACATCCCCCAGCTGTTCCCATCCCACTAATGACTCCCTGAGGTATTGGCCCATCTTCGCAAAGTTAGTCTTCCTAAAGTCTAAGATCCTCACCTTGGAATGGATTCTAACAGCCCTAGTCCTAATACTGAACCACATCACCTGGTGATCACTGGATGCAAAGTGATCTCCCACTACAACATCAGAAACACTTTCACCATTGGTAAGCATAAGGGTTCCTCATAAGGGTTGTTTTCTCTCCTGGAGGAGAAGCTCGTTCATAGAGACTTCTGTTAGACAGCCAAAGAAGGAATAAGGGACTTTTCTAAGGTCATGCATAGAGCTTGGAGGTTCCCTCCAACAAAGGAGAGTCTTTTTGACCTTCTGTCAAAGTAGGGGAAATCCTGGCGTAATTTTTGGTAGGCTTGAGTCACCTCCATGGGGCCTTTGGTAGCCTGTAATCCCCCTCACTGGGTGCTGCCGGTCCCTCCAGAGGTGCAACTTGTTGGGATATAACTCATAATTGGGAGTGGAAGTGTAGCATAATGGTTAGAGCACTGGCTTGGGAACCAGAAGATCAGGGTTAAATTCCCACTAGCACTCCTTGCGGTCTTACGCAGGTCACCTCCCCTTCCCCTCCATCGCCTCAGAATATTTTAAGTTATCGGTATCCCTGTTTATTTTTTGAGTCTTGAAGGACTACCAAAAGGGACTGCTACAGTTGAAAAGAAATCTGCACTCATTAAGTATTTCTTTACTTATGGGAAATTCTTTAAATCTTGGGGAAAAGGGAATTCTTTGGGTTAAAGTTGATAAATCTGTGTATTAGAATTCAGTGTATTTGCTAAGTCCATCAGGGATCAGTAGCCCCAGAGAGCCTTTAATTTAAATTTAACCTCATTCAGTAGCCCCAAAGAACTTGTAATTTAAATCAAATTAGAGCATAGCTTAGCGTAGAAGGAAGAAAAGGGTAAAGAAAAATTATTTCTAGAGACAAAGAGGCCTTCCAGTTAGGGGACAAAAGACCAGTGAAACTGTTTTAATATTCAACTTTTTTTTTTTTTTACTGAAAACACAATACAGAGAACACAGTATATCACAATGAAGTATTAGAGGTCGTGCAACATCATACAAGAGTTCACAAAAGTACATAATTTATTTTTTGTTCTTCCCTCATTTTTCAACCACCAACCCCCCCCCCCCCCCACATCAAGAGGCGGCATTCCGAAGATTCCAAACTACTGAGACTAGATGGACAAGCACAACCCACCCCTGAGTCACTATTTTTGTACAGGGACGGTGGTGGTTCTTATACCGTCCCCTATGCATGCACTCGTCCTAGCTATATCTCATTTTGCCCCCTCCGAGCTACAGCAGGCTGCACCAATACAGGATAGAAAGATAGCCACCCTATGCTTCCACTGACTTTGATCTTCTACCAGGACAGTCATCCTATAGCACCCATCACTCCCACTTTCATAGGTGTTAAAGCCAAGTGACAGATCAAAGGGGCAATCTGAAAGACTCCCTCTATAAAACCAAGGGCTGTGTGAATCACCTAGGAAATTGATAAGAGATTACCTTAGCAGCACAGGCCAAGGTACTGTGTAGCAATCCAATTTTTACTAGATGTTCTTTCCCTCCCACACCAAGCATAATCTCAGCTTTATAGGCTCTTAAACCTATTAAAAGGGAAGAGATGCATCGTGCCTACTTCGTCCCAAAGCCAGCTGCAGTCCATCAGAGCCAGTATCCTATCGACAAAGCAGACTCATGAAAGCAACAATTACAGAAAAACAAATTTAACTATATATAATATGAGCCTTTCCCTCACACAGGAGAGCAAACCACCTCCACCTGAGAGAGAGAGAACGCTTACCACAGTAGAACCTCTTCACCACCGAACCTTTAATGAACACTCCCGACCACGCCGAGTCGAGCTATCAAGGGTTCTTCACTGTGCCTAATCATTCCACATCGCTTCTCCACCTTAAGCTTCAGCCCTTAAATGCATTGATATTCTTGTAGACCGGAAACCATATTGCTGTACTGGAAAAAACTAAACCCAAGGGTGGGACCGGGACTGGACTGGACTCACTCAAGGAATGTCAATTAGCAGGTAAGACCTAATTTCACCTTATCGTTCCTCTAGTCCACATCCGCACCAGTGGGATGTACCATAGCAGTACTACCCCCCAGTGAGGGACCTGCCAGACCGGCCTGAAGAACCGCTGCTCCAAAATGCACGTCCCCTGCTGCCTGAACATCCAGTCTATAATGTCTGACAAAGGTATGCAGGGACAACCAGGTTGCCGCCCTACAAATATTCCCTGGTGGCACCAACCTCATCTCTGCCCAAGAAGCCACCTGCGTACGAATTGAGTGCACTCACAACCCCACAGGAAGCTGCTTGCGTCACACTAAATATGCCAAAGATATTGCTTCTCATATCCACTGGGAAATAGAGGCTTTTTAAAGTAGCTTTTTTAAAGTAGCTTCTCCCTTATGCACTCCGCCATACAAAATAAACAGCCGATCTGAATTACAAAAAGACCTTTCTTTTCAATTATCGACGCAATATTCGTTTTACATCCAAACAGTGCAGGAGGGGATCCTTCTCCATCCCCCTGCCCCTGAAAGCACTGGGAGCGTCAGTCTGATTCAAATAAAACACTCACAGAACATTCGGCAAAAAGGAAGAAACTGGCCACAAAACCAAAGTCTCGTTATCCAACACCAGACACGGTTCCCTACAGGATAAGGCTTGCAACTTGGAAATTCTCCTCACAGAGCAGATTGCCACCAAGAACACCGTCTTTATGGCAATATCCTTTAACACACACAAACCTAAAAGGTTCAAAAGTCATTTCCGTCAGCACTGCAAACACCAAATTGATATCCCAAGGAGGCACCACCGCTCTGACTGGCGGACACTCCTGTTTCACTGCTGTCAGAAACCTAACCACGTTGGGGTGAGCCACTAGCGAAAACCCCTGGACTCGCTCATGGTAACAGGAGATGGCATACCTGAACCCTGAGGGTGCTGCATGCTAGACCGTTCTCGAAACCTGCCTGCAGGAAAGCCAACACCTCCGGCACGGATGCAGATAGTGGATTACTGTGGTTTTGCGTAAAACAGTCCTCAAACATTCTCCACACACTCACATCGGCCAGCAACATCGAGCACCACTTGGCTTTCACCAGCATCGAGATCACCGGGGTCAAATAACCCCACTACCGCAACTGCTCACACTCAACAGCCAAGAGGTAAGCGAGACTAGAACCACCTGCGGCAACAGAATAGGGCCCTGAGCCTGCAGGTCTAGCCGTGACAGCAGCTGCCACAGACCATCACCTCTGAACATAACAAAAGAACATAAGATATGCCACACTGGGTCAGACCAAGGTCCATCAAGCCAATCTAGGTCATAAGTACATAGCAGTTTCCCCAAAAGACACAGCTTCCACAATGCTTCTATTTGGTCAAGCAGTGATATCATGGGTCCCTTTTATTAATGCTTTATGGACCTTTCCACCAGGAACTTGTCCAAACCTTTTTTAAACCCAGCTACACTAACAGCCTTTACTACATCCTCCGGTAACCAATTCCAGAGTTTGATTACATGTTTAATGAAAAAATATGTTCTCTTATTAGCCTAAAATAGGTTACCTTGTAGCTTCACTGCATGTCCCCAAGTCTTTCTATATTCTGATGATGTAAAACAATCGATCTATGTTTACCCGTTCCACTCCATTCATTAATTTATAGACCTCTATCATATCTCCCCTCAGCAGTCTTTTTTCCAGGTTGAAGAGTCCTAGCCTTTTTAGCCTCTCTTCATAGGGGTATCCTCCCATCCCCTTTACAATTTTGGTGGTTCTTCTCTATACCTTTTCTAATAATGCTATGTCCTTTTTAAGATATGGAAACCAGAATTGCACACAATATTCAAAGTGAATGGCACCATGGAACAATACAGAGGCATTATAACATACTTTGTTTTATTTTCCATTCCTTTCCTTATATCGTAAAAACATTGGCAAAAGAACCAAGCCCTCAACACACACAAATAATATCCCCTCAAGACTACGCCAACTACTTAAAATCAAAAATGACGAAATTAATCAAGAACCCTTGCACCATTGATCCACATACCATATCCGAACTCCCAGTGTCTTCCACATTGACCAAGTTCAACATGATATCAACTAAAGATATTGAAAGCACTATTGCCTCAATCAACGCTACCACTGCGTCAAATGATCCATGTCCAGCAGCCTGGATAAGAGAGCTCAGATGTGAAGTAAGCTTCTTCATACATAAAATCCTAGATCAATCCTTTTCATCTGGAACCTTCCCTCAGAGCCTAAAACAAACCTCCATTAGACCATTATTAAAGAACAATAAACTAGACCCTCTACGAGTAGAATCATACAGGCCAATATCCAGCATCCCACTATTAGCCAAAATAATTGAAAAAGTAGTCCAACGTCAAATACAACAACATATAGACACCGAAGCTCCACTTGATCCGGCTCAACATGGCTTTAGGGAAGCCCATGGAGTGGAAACCCTCCTCATCACTCTCTTCAATACATTAATCACTGGAATAGACAATATCCGGCAAGGATTCATCCTTATATTAATTGACATCTCGGCTGCGTTCGACTCAGTCAGTCACCAAATACTTCTTGACCGTCTTAATGAAAAAGGAATACATGGCTCTGCACTGAAATGGTGCAACTCCTATTTATCTAACCGATGGCAACAGGTAAAGATTAACGAGAAAACATCAGACCCATTCCTGCAAGATCAAGGAGTACCACAAGGCTCCTCACTTTCAGCATTAATGTTTAACATTTATATGCAACCTATCTGTGACCTCATCCGTTCTTTTAAAGTTAACTGCTTAGCCTATGCAGATGATATTCTCCTGTTCATGCCATTCTCCATCAACCATCCTGATTTCACTCCACTGATTCAATGTTTCCAAGCAATAGAAGACTGGCTCCTCACACAGAACCTAAGAATCAACCACAGTAAGACCGATGTTATGTTTATCACGAAGAACCAAAACTTCACACCCCCTTCTACATTAAAGATAAAGAACAAGGAATTGGCAGTAAAACCTACCATACGATACCTAGGCATCACCCTTGACCAGCGTCTCAATATGAAAACTCACATAAAAAATATAACGAAACTAATATACCACAAGATACGCACACTACGACACATACGACCTCTACTAGAACCTACGGATTTCAGAACCATCTTCCAAGCCTTAGTTATGCCACATCTAGATTTTGCAAATGCAATCCTTTATGGGCTCCCTCAATCTACTTTAAATCCTCTCCAATTAGCGATGAATACCGCCGCCAGAGTGCTTGAAGGAATATCTAAGTCAGACCACATAACTCCAATCCTGATAAAACTTCACTGGCTACCAATCAATGCAAGAATCCAATACAAAATCATAATCACCACCTTTAAAGCCTTAAACAACCAAGCACCCTCAACCATCACTAACCTACTACACACCCAAGCCCTCAACAGAGCCAGAAGAACATCAGCAATAAATACCCTAATCATCCCGAAAATAACAGTCAAATGCACCAAGGAAACATCTAAAAGAGCCTTCAGCATTCATGCCCCAGTAGCATGGAATACCCTCCCACCAGAATTGAGAGCCATAACCAGTCTAACACAATTCAGGAAAAGTCTTAAGCACTACCTATTCCTAAGTTATTTTCCAGTATAAATGCTCCAAGAGAAATAGTCACTTCATGTTCAGTTCCAGTAAATTTTGACCGCGCTTAATGTATATAGTTTACTGTATATGTATATGATTTATACCGACTCCCCTGTTTCTTCCACGTTTTCAAAACCCTGTTAAATGTAAAATGTACTACAGTTATCCTGTATGTATATGTTTTTGTTCCATGTGAACCGCGCTGATGACAATAGTGCGGTATATAAGAGATGTTAAATAAATAAATAAATAAATAATACCTAACATAAGAACATAAGGTATGCCATACTGGGTCAGACCAAGGTCCATCAAGCCCAGTATCCTGTTTCCAACAGTGGCCAATCTAGGTCATACGTACCTAGCAGTTTCCCCAAACGACACAGGTTACACAATGCTTGTACTGGGTCAAGCATTGATATCCTGGGTCCCTTCTTAATAATGGTTTATGGACCTTTCCTCCAGAAACTTGTCCAAACCTTTTTCAAGCCCAGCTACACTAACAGCCTTTACTATATCCTCCAGAAACAAATTCCAGAGTTTGATTACACGTTGAGTGAAAAAATATTTTCTTTTATTAGTCTTAGTTTACCCTGTAGCTTCATTTCATGTCCCCTAGTCTTTCTATATTCTGATAAGGTAAACAATCCATCTACGTTTACCCATTCCACTCCGTTCATTAATTTATAGACTTCTATCATATCTCCCCTCAGCCGTCTCTTTTCCAGGTTAAAGAGCCCTAACCTTTTTAGCCTTTCTTCATAGGAGTACCACCGGCCCAGGTGATTTGCTAGTCTTCAGTTTATCTAATAGTTGTAATACATCTTCCCGATGTATCGATATTTCCTTCAATTCTTCCGCACCTTTAAATACCACTTCAGTCATGGGTAACATACCTACAATCTTCCTCAGTAAAGACCAAAGCAAAGAATTCATTCAGTCTCTCCGCTATCACCTTGTCGCCTCCTAGTGCCCCTTTAACCCCTCTATCATCTAATGGACCAACTGACTCTCTCACAGGTTTTTTGCTACGAATGTACTTGAAAAAGTCTTTATTTCACGTTTTTGCTTCCGCAGCAAGCTTCTTCTCAAATTCTCCCTTTGCCTGCCTTATCAATGCCTTGCATTTGACTTGCCAGTGCTTGTGCTGTTTCCAGGTTTCGTCGTTTGGCTCTTTTTTCCATTTCCTGAAACATGTTCTTTTGGCAACACCCTCCTCTCTGACTTCACCTTTAAACCATGCTGGCAGTTTTTTGGACTTCCTTCCACTTTTCTTAAAGTGTGGAATACAGCTGGTCTGGGCTTCCAAGATAGTACTTTTCAAGCTTGATGTAAGTTTTTAACCTTTGCAACGGCTCCTTTTAGTTTTTTCTTAACTATTTTCCTCATTTTATCAAAGTATCCCTTTTGAAAGTTAAAAGGTACTACTGTGGATTTCCTTACTATCCCTCCTCCACTAATTAAAATCAAACGCGATCATGCTATGATCACTATTGCCAAGTGGCCCCTACACCCTTATCTCTTGCACCAGATCTGGTGTTCCACTAAGGACTAGGTCCAAAATGGCTTCCCCTCTGGACGGTTCATAAACCAGCTGCTCCAAAAAGTAGTCATTTATTTCATCTAGAAACTTTATCTCCCTAGCATGTCCTGCCATGACACTGACCCAGTCAGTACCAGAGTAATTGAAATCACCCATTGTTATTACTGTATGTAAAGCATAGTTACTCACCTGTAACAGGTGATCTCCGGGAACAGCAGGAATTTAGTCTTCACATATGGGTATCGTCGGTACCAACGGAGCCTGCGCGGGAACGCTCCCCAGCGTCCAATAGGAACGCTTTTGGGAGCATTCCTCAGCACATGCGCGCTGCCTTCCCGCCTTTCTAACTGTCCCTCTTCAGTTAAGTTTGTAGCTGAGTGAAAGGATTGAGGGAGAGAGGAAAGAGACAGAGACAACTCCTAGGGGAGGTGGGTGGGCTTTGAAGACTAAATTCCTGCTGTTCCCGGAGATCACCTGTTACAGGTGAGTAACTACGCTATCTCCAGGAACAAGCAGGAATGTAGTCTTCACATATGGGGACTCCCTAGCTGAAAATGCCAGGGAGATGACCCCCAGGAAGCTGCCACCTATAGTGAGGTGGGTTATGCTTCCTCCCATGGATCTCTGGCATCCTACCAGGGTTGGTGGATAGGAGTTGTATTAAGTTTGAAAGAGATTTTGAAGAACAGCCTGGCCAAAGAAGGCATCCCGAAGGGAGGCTTTATCTAGGCAGTAGTGGGCTGTAAAGGTATGTACTGAAGCCCAGGTGGCTGCTCGACAAATGTCATCAATAGACACAGAGTGAAGGTTAGCCATAGAGGCGGACATGGCTCTCACATTATGAGCTGTGACATGGCCTCGAAGAGGAAGACTCTTACTCTCATAAGCAAAGGATATGCATTGTGCAATCCATTTGGTTAAAGTCCTCTTGGAGTCTGGAAGTCCCAAATGACTCACATCAAAAGCAATAAAAAGTTGAGAAGACTTTCTATGTTGCTGTGTTCTTTGTAGATAAAAAGCTAAGGCTCTTTTACAGTCCAAAGTGTGAAGGTATGAGGCCTCTGAAAGAATACAGGAAGATAAATAGATTGATTTAAATGAAAAGGCGAAACCACCTTTGGCATAAAGTGTGGATGAGTTCTGAGGACAACCTTATCATGGTGAAACCTAGTGTAAGGACTATCAGCCACTGAAACTTGCAATTCACTAATGCAACGTGCAGAGGTGACTGCAATTAGGAAGATGACCTTCCAGGACAAAAACGTCAAGGTAGTAGTGGCTAAAGGTTCAAAGGGCGGTTTCATGAGCTGCCCGAGAACTAAATTTAAATCCCATGCCATCGGTGGTGGTTTGATGGGAGGTTTTGTTAACAGAAGACCTCTCATAAATCTGGATATGAGAGGATGAGGAAATTGGTTGTCCATTTAGAGGCTTATAGGAAGCTGTAATTGCGCTAAGATGGACTCTTACTGAACTGGTCTTTAGACCAGAATTTAATAAATGAAGTAGATACTGTAGTATCGCTTCCAAAGATATCAGCAGGGGGTTTAACCCCTTCTGGGAACACCATATAGTGAAATGTTTCCACTTGAAGGCATAAGACCGTCTTGTGGAAGGTTTTCTAGCAGCCTGAAGGATATCCTATACCTGCTGGGAAAGGTGAGATCCTGAAGATCTAAGCTTTCAGCAACCAGGCCATGAGATGCAGGGACTGGGGATTCGGATGCCATAGGGTCTCGCTCTCTTGGAAAAAGAGATCAGGAGCACACCTTAACTCCAAAGGCGCAGCTTGAGAGAGATATAGAAGCAGGGGCTACCACGTTTGGCGTGGCCACCGTGGCGCTTTGAGGATCATATGACTTCTGTCTTTCTGAAGCTTGAAGAGTGTTTTGGGGATGAGGGGAATAGGTGGGAAGACAGAGGAAGTCCTGACCCCAGGGAAGGAGGAAGACATTCCTTGCCTGGTAATTGTGAGCCGGAATCCTGGAACAGAACCGGGGAAGCTTGGCATTCAGTGGACTTGCAAAGAGGTCTATGTCCGGAGTCCCCCAGATGTGAAATATCTTTGTCACTTGGTCTAGGTGGAGAGACCATTCGTGAGGCAGCAGTACTCGGCCGAGCTTGTCTGCCCAAAGGTTTTGAATGCCTGGAAGATATACCACGAGATGGTGGCTTTGATGCTCTTTGGCGAGGGCTCAAAGTCGCAAAGCTTCGTTGCATAACGACAGAGAGCCTGTTCCAGCCCTGCTTGTTCACATAGAACATGGCTACTTGATTGTCCGTTTGGACTAGGACTGTCTTGTAGCTGAGCTGGGCATGGAATACTCGAAGAGTTAAATAGATTGCTCTTAATTCTAGGAGGTTTATGTGAAGACAAGCCTCCTGTGGAGTCCAGGTGTCCTGGGTAGAGAGATGATGCAGGTGTGCTCCCCAACCCACCTGTGATGCATCTGTTAGGGTGGCTTGGAATAGGGGTTGTTGGAAAGGAGACCCCACCAAAAGATTCTCCAGTGATTGCCACCATTGAAGGGACAAGATCAGTCGATGAGAGTTTGCTATCTTGTCTGACAGACGTCCTGTGGCCTGTGTCCACTGTGTGGATAGGGTCCACTGGGCTGCTTGCATGTGGAGGCGAGCATAGGGAACTACATGAACAGTGGATGCCATTTGTCCCAGTAACTGTAGCATTTCTCGAGCAGTTAGAGAGGATTTTCCCGCTGCTTGAGAAACTAGTTGCACTATGCGAAGACACCGGGCCTGTAGAAGGAAAGCTCTTGACTGTCTGGTATCTAAACAGGCTCCTATGAACTCCAGAGACTGGGAAGGAACAAGTTGGGATTTTGGGAAGTTTATTACCAATCCCAAGTATTGGAGGATTGGCATTGTGCGAGACAGTGCAGAGCTGGCTTCTGCACTCGTGGGGGCTCGAATGAGCCAGTCGTCCAAGTAAGGGAAGACCAATATCCCTAGGGTTCGTAGGAATGCAGCTACTACTGCCATGCATTTCGTGAAAACTCTTGGTGCGGAAGCCAGACCAAAGGGAAAACCCTGTACTGGGAGTGTTTTCCCTTGAAAAGGAATCGTAAGAATTTCCTGTGATCTGGATGGATCAGAATGTGAGTATATGCATCCTTTAAGTCTAGAGAACAAAGCCAATCCTGACCTTGAAGGTATGGCAGAAGAGTTCCTAGAGAAATCATTTTGAACTTCTCTCGGAACAGGTATTTATTCAATTCTTTGAGGTCTAGAATGGGTCTGTGTCCCCTTGTTTTCTTCGGAATAAGAAAATAGGGGGAGTAGAACCCTGAACCCTGCTGGAGGATGGGTACTTCCTCTATTGCCCTTTAGGCAAGAAGTGTTGAGACCTCGTGATTTAGCAGATTGTCTGCAGAGGTCTGGGAATTGAACTGCCTTAGGACTGTAGGAGGGGGTAGGCTGTGAAAATGAAGCTTGTACCCCTCTCCTACAATGGACAGAGTCCAATTTTCTGCTGTTATTTGGGTGCCATCTGTTGGCAAAATGACACAGCCTGCCTGGAATATTTAGGGGTTCTGGACCCCTCAGAGGCAGGAAGGCTAAGCTCTCTAGGAAGGAGTCAAAACCCTTGAGGGAGCTGGTTGAGCTCTCGGGACTTTTGGCTTTTTCTGCTGTTTAAATTGTTATTGTCCCATTTGGGCAACTTGACCGTGAGCTTGGCTTTGCTGGGTATAGGATGGATAAAACTTCTTTTGCTGAAAGAGGGTTTCTTATAGGGTTCCTTTTTGGCTGGAGTGGCTGTAGATTTTGACAATCTAAGGTGATATTGTCAGCATCAATCTCATTAGCCTTTTCCTGCCAATTCTTGCCAAAGATATTTTCTCCTGTGCAAGGGATGTTGCCTAATTTATCCTGTACCCAAATCTCCAAGTCTGATGCCTGAAGCCAGGCAATCCATCGTGCACCAATGGCAATAGCAGAGGTTCTGCTGATGCATTCAAAGCAGTTAAAGGCTGCACGATTCACAAACTTGGAGACATCCTGAGCATGCCTGACAAGCGTAAGGAAGTCTTGTCATCTGTAATCTGTGAGAAGTGGGCTCATAAGCTCCATATCTCCTGTGACCTCTTTGAGGAACATTCCCATATATAAAACATATGAGCTGATCCTAGCTGAAAGCATGGAAGCCTGAAAAGTTTGACTCCCAAAAGCATCAAGAGTCCTGCATTCATGACCTGGAGGATTGGATGCATGTCTCTTTGCACTTTTCATCCTACGCATGGCTGACTCCACTACCACTGAATGGTGTGGCAGCTGAGTCTTTTGAAATCCAGGACATGGTGGAACTTGATACATGGTATCAAGTCTCCTAGAATGAGGAGATGTGGTCAAAGGTGTCTCCCACATTCTGAGCATCAGATCATGAAGAATTTCATGAATGGACAGAGTGGCTGCCTCCTTTGGAGCCTTAGGATACTGGAGAATTTCCAATTCCTTTGCTCTAGGTTCCTTTTCAGGAGCTACCGTGATTGAAAGGCCTTTAGCAACATCACAAATAAAATCCTGAAAAGACATGTCCTCCAGAGGTGACATTCTGCGTTGGGGAGAAGAGTCTTCTGGGGGAAAAACTCTGGTACCGGCAGAATTATCAAAGTCATCGAAATCGGAGGATTCGAAGTATCTAGGATCACAATGTTCATGTAAGGCACGGTCCTGGTGTCGATCCGGTACCGATCTTTCGATACCCGGCAAAGACAGCATGGGAAAATTCTCATCTGTGCCGGTACCAGCATCAGTACTGGTGTCTGTACCGGTGCCCATTGAACCATCCGTGTCAACGGTACCTCAGCTGTAAGGAGAGCTGCAATACTGCGCTCGATAGCGAGGAATCTCTGGTCTATCGACGCTGCCGATGCCTGGGTGTCGGTACCGGTAAAAGCAGCTGGGCTCCCTGAGCATGGTACCAGTAGTTCTGTCGAAGCTGAGGCCTCGAGAACATCCTGGAACCCCGTTGATGCTTTGGAGGCCGAAGCCTCCCGCCGGGGCTGTTTTGATGGTGTGGTTCTCTCTAGGGCAATGCCAATGGCCTCTCGATGCTTTGCAGAAGAGCTACCCTTTGAGGACCGGCTTTTATGTTTAGTTACCCAAGATCCATGGGAGGAAGAAGAGGCTCTTGAAGACATCGATGCAATGGATCTGGCATCCGAAGAAAAGAGGGTACCAAGCTTTGCAGCCCGGTTCTGTCTTCCTCTTTTAGTCATTCCCATACAAGGAGACACTCAGATGGAGAATGGTCAGGGCCTAAACATTTAAGACACGAGTCATGGGTGTCGGTGATGAAAATGGTACCGCCACACTTAGTGCATTTTTTAAAACCACTAGCTGGTTTTTCCATCTTTAAGGAAAATGGGTCCTAATGCCCAAAATGGCGCCTCGCACCGAAAAAGAAGTTTCTGAAGAGAAACAATTCATTTTTTTAGAAGAAAAGAAAAAAATGACGATACCGGTAGGCGTCGTGCGGAGGCAAATGCGACCACAAGAAAAGATTAAAGAAGAAATTTTCTGCGGTGACAGGATGTGTGTCCTGTTGGCTCTGCGGAAAACGAAGAAATGAAGAGGGACAGTTGGAAAGGCGGGAAGGCAGCGCGCATGTGCTGAGGGATGCTCCCAAAAGCGTTCCTATTGGACGCTGGGGAGCGTTCCTGCGCAGGCTCCGTCGGTACCGACGATACCCATATGTGAAGACTACATTCCTGTTTGTTCCTGGAGATCTTTTGTTAGTTTCCCCGATTTCTTTGAGCATTTCATCATCCATTTGTTCATTCTGGCCAGGCGGTCGACAGTATATCCCCACTGCCATCGCCTTCCCCTTTTTACATGGAATTTCAATCCATAGAGATTCTACAGCAAATTGTTTCCTGCAAAACTTTAATCCTTTGTGACTCTATGCCCTCTCTAACATAGAGCGCAAACTGTCGTGAAGTGCAAGGTTCAGAACCGATGGAAACAGAGGTTTCTGTGGAAAATGAAACCAAAGCTGTCAGTGCTGAGTCAAGCATGGAGGGTTGGCATGGAAACCATAAACAAACCTCGTCACAGAGGGCTAGGGAACGCCCATCCCCTGAGCTAGCTCCTACCTCATCAGGGAACTGTGAACACCTGGGGGGAGGTGTGGCTCAATACAACGGGGGAAGGAAGCTAGATAAAAACCCTCTAGTAAAAAGAAGAGGAGTGACAGAGACGGAGACAGACACAGACACGGGCAAAGATACGAGCAGAGACAAGGGGAGAGTCTCAGATGGAAGCTCAGTCTCCGACACGGAGAGAGATACAGCAAGCGTGGGAAAAGGTAAAAGAAATCCCAATCCTAGTTGGAGATACTCTTCAAAGGACAAGAGCTGTGTAGGACATTCAGGTCCAGGACACAGGGAGCAGTGCTTAAACATAGGAGGCACAGAGGATTTCTATTGCTCAGGAAGCAAGGACATTTATGCTGAAAAGCAGAAAAGACAGCCACGCTGGGTTCACAAAAGGCAGACTCCAGGTAAAGTCAATTTCCCTGATTATAAATATATATCAGAAGGGGGAGAGGAGTTTTGTTTTCCGTGTGGTAGCCAAGGGAGAATCCTGAGAGGAAGTAGTGTTAAAAGCAAAGGAAGAATTCCATGTTATAAAGCTGAAGAGGGAAACGTATTACCCTTTAACTACAGAGAGCTGTTTGCACCTGAGAGCAAGCATTTAGACTCACCAAGCAGGTTGGGGGAAGGAAACCCTGTGAGTGAAAGAGAACAGTTTGCCTGGCAAAGAGAAGAACCTGTTCTAAAAGGTTTCCAGGAAGAAACTGATTGTATGCACTGGGACCCATATCAACCTCCTGAGTCAGAATATATGATGGACTGTTCTTATATGGTGGCGGATAATGTGCAGTCTCTGTGCTGAATATATTGGCTTTTACTAAGGAGAAAGAAACAGCCAAAAGAAACATTTTGGAAGGAACTGTTTATTGTTTTGGTTTTGTATAACAGCTGAAAGTAAGCAATATTTTTGTTATCACTGGAAGTATAATTTCGTTGTAAATAGTCCTTATTCTTGGTCTTCAACATCTAACCCCGGGAGGGGAAATAAATCCTAATTTCCTTAAACCACTCGTGCACAACGTGTACTCATTTTCATGGTTGGTGGACTACATTACCCAGGAGGCCTTTCTACACCTCCATTTTAAGTTTTACCACCCAAGAAACACAACTACCCACTTGCCCTACCTATGCTAATTACCTCTGGGAGGGTGAGTGGTGACAAAACCCATCCACCAATTTGATCAGCTCTATCATTACGATATAGTTTCTACCCAGGTATCACAGTATCCCACCAGCTGTCCTCCATCCACCATTTATTTATTACAGTTTCAGATACCAATCATATCTAACCTCTCAATTAGTGCTATATATTCTAACTCTCCCATCTTATTTTTTAGACTTCCAGCATTTGCATACAAGCATTTTAGAGACTGTATTTTATTGGTAGGCAGGGTAATTTGGAATCTTTAAGCTCTGTCTGCTCCATACTCAAGGGCATTTGGGCTACTTTTATCTTTATTGGAACCTCTCTGCTGATATTTATTTATTTATTTATCCAGATATTTATACCACTTTTTCCTTCAAAGTGGTTTACATTGGGAGCTATTTACAATTTATGTAAGGGGTAACAGAGGGGAATAAGGAAAAGTCATTGACAGTGGGTTATGATCACTGAGAGGGACCATAGTGATCCGCAAACAAAAGCATTTTTAACATTTTACGTAAGTCCTTAATATCTCTTGTGGATCTCATGTTATCAGGTAGAGAGTTCTATATGGCACTTGCAGCGAGTGATGGGACACTGACTGTAGACTGATTGGAGCGCTGGAATTCAGCAGGTGTAATGATATGGATGATATGCCCTAACTTAATTTTTTTGGTAGTATCCTTCAAGGATACATTGTTCCAAACCATGCGCTCTTGGGCGACTGTCAGCTCTCCCCTATTATCTAGTTTAAAAGCTGCTCTATCTCCTTTTTAAAGGTTAATGCCAGCATCCTGGTTCCATCTGGGTTAAGGTGAAGCCCATCCCTTCCGAAGAGCCCATCCCTTCCGAAGAGCCCCTCCTTTCCTCAGAATGTTCCCTAGCTCCTAACAAATCCAAAACCCTCATTCTTGCACCGTCGTCTCATCCACGCATTGAGATTCTGGGGCTCTGCCTGCCTTTTGGGTCCTGCACGTGGAATGGGAAGCATTTCGGAGTACGCTACCCTGAAATTTCTGGATTTCAACTTCGTAACTAAAAGCCTAAATTTAGCCTCCAGAACCTCCCTACCACATTTTCCTATGGCACTGGTACCGACTTATACCAAGACAGCAGACTCCTCCCCAGCACTATTTAAGACCTTGTCTAAGTGGCACGTGAGGTACACTTCATTCGGACAAGGCAGGCATGTTACCAGGCAATCCTCATATCCACCAGCCACCTAGCTATCTGCATGCCTAATGATCGAATCACCAACTCTAAAGGCTATGTACCTCTGTCTTCCTTATCTCCTCCAAATCTGCTATTCTAGCCTCCAGAGATCCAACTTGTTCCCCCAGAGCACAGAACTCCTTGCACCTAGTGCACACGTAAGACCCGTCACCAACTGGGAGAAAATCATACATGTGACACTCAATGCAAGAGACTAGAAAGCCCCCATCTTGCTGCTGGAATGTTGAAGAGTGGGAATGAAAGTGCGGATCCTTGAGGCACTCCTGAGGCAGGGTGTAGGGGGATGGTGTGCAGTATCCAATTTGTATCTGTTGCGTGCGGTGAGAGAGATAGGAGTAAATCCATTTGAGAGGCTGTCCTTACACTCCCATGCTATCAAGTTGTCTGAGCAGTGTTTGGTAAGATTCTGTGTCAAACTCAGCAGAGATGTCCAGAAATAATAGTATGAAACCGCAGGAGGTCTTCTCTGCCCCGATGATGAGGAATGATAGAAGAGAGGTCAACAGGGTCTCGGCACCATGGCTGGAGAAAAAACCTGTGTTGGTGCTTGTTGAGGGGAGCATGTTGATAAAAGTATTCCTGAAGATGGATCTGGGCTGCTTTTTTTTTACAATTTTTGCAAGAAAGGGTACGCTGGCTATGGGCCTGTATGATGTAGGTGAGGTTGAGTCCAGGTGAGGTTTCTTTAAGAGGGGTCTGACTGAGGCTTGTTTGATGGAATTGGGGAGGTTGGCCTGTGACAAAGAAGTGTGAAGAATTGAACACAAGAGTGGAAAGAAGTGTGATCTTGTGGTTTTCACCCATGAATCCAGGCAGGGGTCCAGAAAGGAGGTGGTAGTGTTGATATGCGAGATTATGGCATCAAGTTCATCAGAGAGTATGTCTCTGAAGGTGGTCCAGGGAGTGGACTTCCTGATGGTGGATGGCATGGTACGGTGGGTGGAGAAGAGCTGTACTTAGTTTTTAGAAAGTCCACCATGTCTTGGGGGTTTAGGCAGCTCCCCTGTTGGGGTTGGATGGAGTCTCTGGTGAAGAATTTCACTAGTTTAAAGAGCTCTCTGGGTTTCTTGAGAGTGCAGAGAAGTGTGTTGCTATGATATTTCAATTTGTCCTTGATGGTGCTGCAGCAGTATGCCCCTGAGCTGGTCCAGGTACTTGGTATGTAGTTAAGGAGCCTTCGTTTTTCTCCATTGGTGCTCAATACGGCGAAGCACGCGCTTCGGTTCCTGCAGCTCAGTAGAATATCTAGGTGTACGATGATGCTGTTAAGAGGGTTGAGGTTGAGGTGGTGCAGTGGTAGTTGAGGATATGATGAAGTTCCATTGGTCGATCAGAGTCTCCAGGTCGACTTTGAGTGGAATGGTCCTACATAGTAACATAGTAAGTGACGGCAAATAAAGACCAGCAGGGTCCATCTAGTCTGCCCAGCAAAATGGCAAGAGTAGGTGCACCTGTCGCTCTGTGCAGGCCACCCCTCCCCATGTCTTTGTTTAGGGGTGAACCCACCACTCCATGTAGGACACCCCTATTTATTGAGACGTTAGATGGTTCAGAAGTTAGATGGTACCATTTATTTTGTTTTTATCCTGTTGCTGTAAAGGGATCCACTGTGTTTGTCCAATGCCGTTTTGAATTCTGTCACCGTGTTTGCCCCCAACACTTCCATCGGGAGGGCATTCCAAGCATCCACCACCCTTTCAGTGAAGAAATATTTCCTGACATTGCCTTTCAATTTACCACCTTGCAGCTTCATGTTATGCCCTCTAGTTTTACAGCTTCCCTGTCTTTGGAAGAGGTTTGTTTGTTCCTCATATCTCTTTAAGTATTTAAAGGTCTGAATCATATCTCCCCTGTCCCTCCTCTCCTCCAAAGTGTACATATTTAGGTCTTCAAGTCTCTTCTCATAAGGCTTCTGACGCAGGCTCAAAATCATTTTGGTCGCCTTTCTGAACAGTTTTCAGTCTTTTTACATCATTTGCAAGATATGGTCTCCAAAACTGAACACAATATTCCAAGTGAGGCCCCACCAGTGACTTGTACAGTGGCATAAGTACCTCTTCCTTTCTGCTGGTAATCCCTCCTGGCTTTTACCACCGCCTTGTCGCACTGTTTTGCCACCTTGAGATCATCAGATAATCACACCAAGGTCTTTCTCCTGAACCGTGCATACCAACCTCTCGCCCCCTATCGTGTACATTTCCGTTGGATTTCTGCTACCCAAGTGCATGACACTGCACTTTTTCGCATTAAATCGTAGTTGCCAAGCATTAGACCAGTCTTCCAGCTTTTGTAGATCTTTCCTCATGTTAACCACGCCCACGTGGGAGTCCACTCTTGTAAATTTTTGTGTCATCTGCAAAAAGACAGACCTTTCCATTCAGTCCTTCAGCAATATCACTCACAAATATATTGAACAGTGCCGGGCCCATGACCGAACCCTGGGGCACCCCGCTAATCACCTTCCTCTCATCCAAGTGAGCTCCATGTACCATCACCTTCTGTTGTTTGTCAGTCAACCAATTTCTAATCCAGTTTACCATCTTGGGACCCATCCCCAAGCTACTGAGTTTATTGACAAGCCTCCTATGAGGAACAGTATCAAAGGCTTTGCTGAAATCCAGGTAGATGACATCCATTGCATGCCCCTGATCTAGTTCCTTGGTCACCCAGTCAAAGAACTCAATCAGATTTGTTTGGCAACACCGTCCTTCGGTAAAACCATGTTGCCTCGGATCTTGCAACCTGTTGGTTTTGAGAAAGTTCACTATTCGCTCTTTCAGGAGCGCCTCCATTACTTTTCCCACCACCGAGGTAAGGCTCACGGGGCCTGTAGTTTGACACTTCTTCCCTGTCACCACTTTTGTGTAGAGGTACAACATCAGCCATTCTCCAGTCCTGAGAAACCTCTCCTGTTTCCAAGGATCTGTTGAAGATATCCTTTAACAGTCCTGCAAGAACCTCTCTGAGCTCTTTCAGTATCCTGGGATGTATCCCATCCGGTCCCATGGCTTTGTCCACTTTCAGTTTAGCAACTTGTTCTAACACCTCATCTTCTGTGAATGGTGTGGTATCTACTTCATTCCCATTTTTATATTTGGGAGTCGCAGCTGGTCCATCTCCAGGATCTTCTTTAGTAAAAACAGAGCAGAAGTATTTGTTTAGCAATTTCGCTTTTTCAGTGTCACTTTCCACGAGTCCTTTCCCAGCACTTCTGAGTCCTGCAATTCCACTTCTGATCTACTTCCTTTCCCGAATATACCTGAAGAAAGTTTTGTCGCCACCCTTAACATCTTTAGCCATCTTTTCCTCTGCCTTTGATTTTGCTATCCTTATTTCTCTTTTAGACTCTTTGAGCTTGATCCTGTATTCATTTCTGTGTTCTTCTGTTTGCAAACTTTTGAATTTTGCAAAAGCTGTGTTTTTTGCCTTTATTTGAGCAGCCACCTCTTTGGAAAACCAAATAGGTTTCCTTCTCCTCTTGTTTTTACTTACTTTTCTTACATATTTGTCTGTTGCCCCTTTTATTGCCACCTTTAGTTTAGCCCATTGCAATTCCACTTCCCTTATCTCCTTCCACCCCGTCATCTCCTCCTTTAAGTACTCGGCCATTTTATTGAAGTCAGTGTTTTTGAAGTTTAGGACTTTGAGCTTGCTATGACTGGCCTGTACCATGGCTTTTATCTCAAACCACACCGTGTGATGGTCGCTGTTGCTCACAGGGGCACTCACGCAGACATTCGACACGCTATCACCGTTGGTGAGCACTACATCCAGCGTTGAGCTTTCCCTGGTTGGTTCCATCACCATTTGTCTAAGTAATGCATCGTGTAGAGCATCCACAATTTTTTTGCTTCTTTCCAGATGTGCGGAAGGAGTAATCCAATCCACATCAGGTAGATTAAAGTCACCCAATATGATCGCTTCTCCCTTTGTTGCTATCTTGGCAATATCTATAATCAATTCGTTATCTCTCTCTTCAATTTGAGTCGGAGGTCTGTAGACTACAGCAATATGGATAACAGTGCCATCTCCTCTTTCCAACGCAATCCAGAGCGCTTCTTTTCCCCTTTTTTTTTTTGGCTGGTAGCATTTTCTGGAGGAAGCTGTGCTCGTCAAAGACAATAAATCTTCTAGTAGTGGAAGCCTTGTTCTGTGGGGTGATATGTAGGTGGGGTACTGAGAATGTAATAAGGTGATGGTCTGACCAAGGGACAGGGTATGTGGTGGGTGGGATGTGCTGGGAGAGCGGAGCAGGGGGTCGGAAAGAAGATCAAGTGTTTTGAGTGTGTAGATGTGTTGATTTGAGTGTATTGCTCATTGTTCATTGCTTGAAGGAATGCTGGCTGATGGAAGCTGAGAGGTGGTTTAGGTCCCCAAGGAGGATGAGGTGCTTTTGGTTTGACATGTTGGAACTGTGGGAAAGGATATACAGGGGACCCCCGGTATCAATTAGAAACTATAAACGAAACTACTAAACCCATTTATGATAAGGTAGCTTATGCCACTGTTGAGTCCACATATGGCAACCTTGAAATGGACACAGATACTGATGATGAAGATACAGGGCTGTGAAATTGATTATTACTTTTAGCTATAATGCAAGGCTGAACTACAAGAAGAAAAGCAGCACACTGATAGTCAGGAGCTTTTTGTCTATGCTATGATAAAACTGATATTATAAGCATAATTGTGAAAGAGATTAACTGGAAGTGTACAAAGTTACCAACTGTTACATTTATTTATTTTATTTAGCAAGATTTGTAAGCCACCTTTTCCTTCAATCAAGGTAGTCACGTCACATCACAATTTAACATTAGGGTACGTGTAATCATTTAGACAGCACAGTTACGTAATAGTATTTAGACATTTAGACAATGTTTAGACAGTACAGTTGAAGTAACATTTAACAAAGTTATTACCTATGAGTTGTGTTGAATTTGTGTGTCTCTGGAATGGGATGGGTGTGTGTTTAGTTGGTGGAGGTAGTAGTGTTGCTATTTGGGTAAGAGATGTTGCTTGAATGCTCATAGGTTTCTATAAATAACCATGTTTTGAGGTCTTTGCAGAAGTCTGTGAGGTCTTCTAAGGCTCTCAAGCTCAATGGTAGGGAGTTCCATAATGAGGATGCCAGTAGTGATGGTGCTCTTTTTGAGGTTGTTTGTTTGGTTTTGTGGTAGCCTGCAGGTGTGCCGATCATGTTATTGGTTCTTCTTGGTCTATTGCTGATGTCTCTTGTTATAACGTTTTGGAGTACGTCTGCTGAGAGATGATGAATGACTTTGAAGATTATCATGATTGTTTTGTATTTAGCTCTTGCCACCACTGGAAGCCAGTGTAGTTGTAGGATGGGAATGATGTGCTCGGTTCTTGGGGTGTCTGTGATGATGCGTGCTGTGGTGTTTTGTACCATCTGTAGTGGGTGTAGTGTCTGATGAGGAAGGCCTTGATATAGTGAGTTTCCATAATCAAGCAATGGTGTAATGAGTGCTTGGCACACTGTGTGGAAGTGGTCTTGGCACAGCACTGGTTTGATTTGTCTGACTATTTTCAATCGGTGATATGCCTTGTTTGCAGTTTTGGTGATGTGGGATTTTAGGTTCAGAGTCCTGTCTAGTGTTATGCCCAGATGCTTAACTTCTTCTTTGACTACTATATGTTTGTCCAGGATGCTGATAGTTTGTGGAGGCATGAAGGTGGGGTTCCTGGTGACGAACATTGCCTCAGTTTTTTCGTAGTTGACCGTTAAGTTGTTGGCTGTGAGCCATTCATTCATGTCTTCGAGGCATTTTGTTATTGTTGTGGTGTTTAGTGCTAGTAAGTTAATTGGAGCATACACCATGATGTCATCAGCATAAATGTGATAGTGAAGATTGTGGTGCTTGATGATGGTGCATATGGACTGTATGTAGATGTTGAAGAGCATTGAGGAAAGGGCTGAGCCTTGAGGTATTCCCTGCGTGATGGGGACTTGTAAGGATTTCTTTTGATCGCACTTGACTTGTTGCGTTCGCCCTCCCAGGTATGATGTGAACCATTTCAGGGTATTGTTGCAAAGTCCTATCTGTTGTAAGCGTTGCAGTAGCTTAGGGTGTGACACAGTGTCAAAAGCCGAAGAGATGTCCATGAACACTAGCAGGAAACCGTTTTCTATGTTATCTATGCCTTTTAGGAGATTGTCAAAGAGGGAGGTGAGTAGTGTTTCCACTCTGTGTTGGGGCTTGAATCCATCCTGATGTATGTCTAGTGGAGCATTGATATCTATGTGGTCTTGAAGCTGCCTTTGGACCGCTTTTTCCACGACTTTAGCAAGGAATGGCAAGCTGGAGATAGGACGGTATGACTCTGGTTCAGATGGGCTCAGATTGCTATTTTTAAGTATTAATTGTATCATTGCTTGCTTTAGGGGTTGTGTCATGTATCCTTGTTGGAGTGAATCTTTGACGATTTTTTGAATGTGATGAGAGAGCTGACTTTTTGTGACTTTGATCCATGACACTGGGTATGGGTCTGATGGTGAAGTTGCTGTGTTTAGTCCAGATATGATGTCTTCTACTTGCTGTTTTGTTGGTATACTGAAGCTTTCCCATGCTTGGTGTTGCTTTATCGTGTGGTCATTTGTTTGTGGTGAAGCAGAGTATGTTTGGTTAGTGTTTTTTGACTTAATGTAGTCTGCATATTTTTGTGGGTCAAGATGGTGGGTGCTTTGTTGCGTGTCATCCTTACTAATCTGTTATGTTTTTTTGAAGGAGTGAATAATCAGGTGGACAAAGGTGAGTCGGTTGATATTGTGTATCTGGACTTTCAGAAAGCCTTTGACAAAGTCCCTCATGAGAGACTTTTGGCAAAACTAAAGAGTCATGCGATAGGAGGCAGTGTACTATTGTGGATCAGGAACTGGTTAAAAGATAGAAAGCAGAGGGTAGGGCTAAATGGCCAATTTTCCCAATGGAGATAGGTGAATAGTGGTGTACCCCAGGGATCTGTGCTGGGTCTGCTGCTTTTTAACATATTCATAAATGACCTGGAAAGTGGAATAACGAGTGAGGTTATCAAATTTGCAGATGACACAAAACTATTTAAAGTTGTTAAAACCCAAGAGGATTGTGGAAAATTGCAAGAGGATCTTGATAAATTGGAAGACTGGGAATCAAAATGGCAGATGAAATTTAATGTGGACAAGTGCAAGGTTATGCACCTAGGGAAGAACAACCCAAACTATGGTTACACGATGCAAGGTTCCACATTAGGAACTACCATCCAGGAAAAAGATTTAGGCGTCATTGTGGATACCATGTTAAAACCCTCGGCTCAGTGTGCAGCAGCGGCCAAGAGAGCAAATAGAATGCTAGGTATGATAAGGAAAGGAATGGAAAATAAAACAAAAGATATTATAATGCCTCTATATCGTTCCATGGTGAGACCGCACCTTGAATATTCTGTGCAATTCTGGTCGCCGTATCTTAAAAAGGATATAGCGATTTTAGAAAAGGTTCAGAGAAGAGCCACCAAAATGGTAAAGGGGATGGAAGGATACTCCTATGAAGAAAGGCTAAAAAGGTTAGGGCTCTTTAACCTGGAAAAGAGACGGCTGAGGGGAGATATGATAGAAGTCTATAAACTGATGAACGGAGTGGAACGGGTAAACGTAGATCGATTGTTTACCTTATCAGAATATAGAAAGACTAGGGGACATGCAATGAAGCTACAGGGTAAACTATTTAAGACTAATAAAAGAAAATATTTTTTCACTCAACGTGTAATCAAACTCTGGAATTTGTTACCGGAGGATGTAGTAAAGGCTGTTAGTGTAGCTGGGTTTAAAAAAGGTTTGGACAAGTTCCTGGAGGAAAGGTCCATAAACCATTATTAGAAGGGACCCAAGATATCAATGCTTGAACCAATACAAGCATTGTGGAACCTGTGTCCCTTGGGGAAACTGCTAGGTACATATGACCTAGATTGGCCACTGTTGGAAACAGAATACTGGGCTTGATGGACCTTGGTCTGACCCAGTATGGCATATCTTATGTTCTTATGTTGGTGAGCTTTTGTACAATGCTGAAAAGCTCTCTTGGTCTATTGGTAGATTTCATGATTAGGTCGGTATGGTGTTGCTGTTTACGCTCATTTATTAGATTGTTGTATTCCTGTTGTTTGTCTCTGTATTGTGTTAGGAGGTTGTGTGATTTGTTCCGTCTCCATTTTCTTTCTATTCTTCTTAATGTGCGCTTTGCGACTCTGACTTCTTGTGAGTACCATGGGGCGCTGGATCTTTTGTGGGTTTGTGTTTCTTTAATGGCTGGGGCATATGCTGCGTTGGATATTATTGTGTTCCATTCTTCTATGTTTAGGTCCAGGGTGTCGTGATCCTGTTGAAGTTGTGGGGTGATGTCGTTTATGAATGAGTCTCTGTTAAATGTTTTAAACCGTCTGGTTATTCTTTCTTCCTCTTTGCGTTGGGTGAGGCTATTCAGGGTCATGGTGAATTTGATTACATGGTGGTCCGACCAAGGGACTGGGGTGATTGTTGGTTTTGTGGTTTTGTTCTGTTCCACTAGCTGTGTTGGCATGAATACCATGTCCGGAGTTGAACCATGTTGGTGCGTTGGGGCGTTAATTGGCAGTATTTTAATGACTCCATGGCTTTTAGGAACGTTGGATTCTCTGGTGGGTGTGGATGTTAGGTTGTAGTCTCCTAGTGCAACGAGGGGTTTGTGCTTTCTGTTATGTGTGCATATCGTTTCAATTACTGTGGATAAGTAATCAGTTGTGGTTCCAGGTGGTTTGTATGTGAGGGAGATGGTTAGATACTTGTTGGTTATAGTCAGTGTGCTGGCTTCGCTTGTGTTAGTGGTGGCGATAGTTTTGAATCTGAATTCCTTTCTGGTAAGTATTGGTACTCCTCCCCTCTCTTTTGTGCTCTGATGCAGTTAAATGCCGAGTATCCTGTTGGGGTTACTTGATTTAATATGACTTGGTCTGAGTCGTCTAGCCAGGTCTCGGTGATGCATATTATATCAAGCTTCTTGTCGTGGATTAGGTCAAGGATAGTATTTGGTTACATAGGTCAGATGTAAGCTTGTTAGCTTCTGCTAAATTTGTGGGGACTTTATGGAAATTAAGTCCCTCCACCCTTCTCCAAAGTTAATGATGTCTCGGAAAAAGTATAGATAAACAATGTCAGGAAATTATGAACATTGTAAGAAATCAGCAAAAAATTATTACTGTAAGCACAAGTTTTGTATACCATGTGATTCTCTGTAAATTAGCATACAGTAATCATATCAGCTAAAGAGAAATTAGACTTACCTGCTAATTGTTGTTCCTTGAGGAACTCCAGTTCAGTCCTTCACCACTGGGTAGTGCAACTCCTCCTGCAGCATGGAGACTGAGCATGTCAAAATTGTGACATCACTGGATGTACTCTGCTGGTCGCTTCCATCAGCCCCAGTGAACTATTGACAAAGCAGACTCAAAGGAGCAACAAATAAGTAGCTATAACAATTTCAACGTTTAAGAACTAAACTTAATCTAAACTTAGCTTAATTTAATCCCCGCTAAAATAAGAGGGAGAACCTTATCTTAGACTTCCTCCTCAATTCAGAAACCACCTAGATGTATGAATCTGGGGAAGAGAAAAACTATTGCAATCCCGCAACTCTAAAGAATTTTACAGACATCGAGACTGACCTTTCCCCCCAGGTAACACTGCCGTCTGACCTACTCATCCTCGGGCAGGAATCAGGACTGAACTGGAGTTCCTCAAGGAACAACAATTAGCAGGTAATTTATTTATTTATTTGACATGAATTTATACACCGCCCCTTCCAGCGATCAGAAGCGGTCCATAGGGGATAAGACAAGGGAGTATGTACAGCACAAAATTTAGAAAATACAGTCTGATTAACGGTGGGGGAGACTAACAAACAAAAGATTACAGTTATACATTTGATTACCATATAAATTACAGATTGAACAACCAAAGAGGTTACAAAATTATACATCAAAATTTGCAATATATACAGGCATATTGTCAGAGAATATATACATATAAACATTTTTAATCATCATGGAAGTGAAACCTCAATGAAAGTAGGATCATATGAAGCTTATGCATATGAGGTAGGTGGGCAGAGTGGGAAGAGATAGGTGAAACCGGCTAGGTGATGTGGTAATATGATTGGAACAGGTGTGTTTTAAGCTCTTTTCTGAAGACCTGAAGGTCTTTGACCTGACGTAACTCGTGAGGCAGCTGGTTCCAGAGCATAGGTGCTGAGTACGTGAATGCCCGGTTGCTGGTCCGTTCTTTGACTGATCTTATGCTGCTGGGTACGCAGTGTGTTCAGGTTAGCAGTCCATCGGCATCTGTTGGCGGGCTGAGTGGTGATTAGGTTGTCGAGAAATGAGGGGGCTATCTTATGGATAATTTTGGATGTCGTTATCAGCATTTTGTAGATTATTCTTGCTGGTATGGGGAGCCAGTGGAGCTCTATAAGAACTGGAGTGATGTGATCTGTCAGGCTCTTATTCATAATAATCCTGGCTGATACATTTTGTGCCATTTGTAGGATGTTTAGCGTTTTTTTCGGTAGACCTTGTAATATGGCATTACAGTAATCAAGGTGAGGAATGATGAGCGCCTGTGCTACTGTTCTGAAGTCCGAGTGGTCAATGATGCTACGTATGGGTTGTAGAACTCTCAGCTTGTGAAATATTGCTCTATTTGTTATCCGGAGGTGTTTGTCCATTTTTAGGTTAGCATCGATTAGTACTCCTAGATATTTAATCTCATTTTTAGAGTGATAGGTGTTGCCGTTCAGGGTGATAGATGCAGGAGGTTTGAAATCTTGTTTTCCTGATATGAACATCACTTCAGTTTTCTTGTGATTTATAGACATATTGTTGCATTGGAGCCATTTTTGCAGCTCATGTAGGCATTCTTCTAATTGTTTGAAATTAGGGTTGTTATATCAAGTTGTGTGTACATCATAATGTCATCTGCATATAGGTGGCATCTGATACTATGCTTTGGAAAATTGTACATACTGGCTGGATGTAGACGTTGAATAACAGGGAGGAGATAGCTGAGCCCTGAGGTATACCTTGGGTTTGAGGGAAAGGTTTTGCTTGCTCATTATTGAAGCGTACCTGTTGCATTCTATTTGTTAGTCTAATTTATCTTTCCTTATCATTCCTCCAGTTCAGTCCTTCACCACTGGGATGTAGCAGAGCAGTAATTATTGGGAGGGACCTGTCCACCTGGATTGCAATACCGCTGACCCGAAACGGGCATCATTTGCCACCTGAACATCCAGACGATAGTGTTTACTGAAAGTATGGAGAGAGGACAAAATGGCTGCTCTGAAAATCTCCACTGGCAGTACCAAACTATGCTCCGCCCAAGAAGCCGCTTGCGCTCTGGTAGAGTGAGCTCATAGACCCTCGGGCACCTGACACCCTTGCAAAATATATGCTGACGCTATAGCTTCTCGGACCCATCTAGCTATTGAAGCTTTGGCTGCTGCTTCCCTTTTACGCGGGCCTCCAAAAAGCACAAATAGACGATCCGACTTCCGGAAGGGTTCAGAAACCCTTAAGTATTGACGAAGGGCCCTTTTAATGTCCAACCGCCGCAGGCTCCAGTCTGATGCGTTCTCCATAGCTCCCAGCACTGGTAACGAAACAGTTTGATTCATGTGAAAAGGTGAAACTACCTTGGGCAAAAAGGAAGGCACTGGCTGCAGCATCACCTTTTCTCTAGAGAAGGACAAGAACAGCTCTCGACAAGACAGAGCCTGCAACTCTGAAATCCAGCGAGCTGAACAAATAACTACCAAAAATAGGTCTTTAACATCAAATCTTTGACAGACGCCTGCTGTAAAGATTCGAAAGGCTCCCTAGTCAACACCCCCAGAACCAAGCTAAGATCCCAAGAGGGAACTACCATTCTGCGAGAAGGCTGCAACCGAAACACTGCCTTCAAAAACCAGATCACATCAACGTGAGCGCCCAAAGCCGTCCCCTGTACCTTCCCACGATAACAAGAGCGAGCTGACAGCTGAAGCCCCAAGGAACTGGCTGCCAGTCCTTTATCAAATCCATCCTGCAAAAAGCTTAAGACCGCAGGTACGGAAACAGTGGAAGCACGAATCTGTCGCTGCGAACACCAGTCCTCAAAAATACACCAAATGCGCACATAAGCTAGAGATGTGGACTTCTTCCTGTCGCAATCACCGCTCTCGAATAGCCTCTCTTCTTTAACCTCGCCCTTTCAATGGCCAAGCCGTAAGCGAGAACAGATCCACCTGAGGCATGCGAAGTGGACCCTACGTCAACAGGTTCGACATTGCGGGTAATCGCCAGGGCTCCCCGCTGAGGAGCCGAACCAGATCGGCATACTACGTATGTCTTGGCCAATCTGACACCACCAACACCACTCTCCCCCGGTGTGCCTCGATTCACTGAACCACTCTCCCTATGAGCACCCACGGGGGAAACACAAAGGAGGTCGTCCGATGGCCATTTCTGCATCAGGGCGTCAATGCCCTCCGACATCCTTTTGCATCTTCTGCTGTAAAAGCGATTTGCCTTGGCCGACCGAAATGTCGCCATGAGATCCATAACCAGTGAACCCCACCTGGCGACTATTTGCACAAACACCTCCAGATGACGTTCCCATTCTCCGGCATCCACTCAGACTCTGCTGAGAAAATCCACCATCACATCCTCTGTTCCTGCTATATGCGCTGCCGAGATCACTTGTAGTCAGGGTTCCACTTACGCAAACAGAGTTTCTGCTTCC
The DNA here is from genome assembly GCA_033557465.1 of Ichthyophis bannanicus. Taxonomy (NCBI): domain Eukaryota; kingdom Metazoa; phylum Chordata; class Amphibia; order Gymnophiona; family Ichthyophiidae; genus Ichthyophis; species Ichthyophis bannanicus. The sequence goes on from CM066049.1 coordinate 33,696,231, forward strand.
TGTTCCAATGCTGCGCTTCCTGTGCCCCTTGCCAATTGAGGTAAGCTACTATCGCAGAATTGTCGGACAACACTGACACCGCTTGCCCCTTTACTTCGGCCTCAAAAGCTTGTAGTGCAAGCATCACCGCCCTCAGTTCCAGACGGTTGATTGACCAGTGAACCTCCTGCTCGTTCTAAGTCCCTTGTGCGAAGCGATCTCCGCAATGAGCTCCCCAACCTGCGAGACTTGCATCCGTCAGCACTGGAAGCCACTGTGGCTGCTCCAGAGGCATGCCTGCCGCCAGATTTCCTGGTGACAGCCACCAATGAAGTGACTGCCTGACCCGCAAGGGGCAAGGAAGGCGTTTGTTTAGAGAATCGTTCTGGTGGGACCAGCGTCGAAGCAAAGCCCTCTGCAAGGGCCACATGTGCGTCCTGGCCCATGGAACTACCTCCAGAGTCGCTGCCATTGTCCCTAACACACGAAGATAACGCCAAGCTGACGGGACGGGAGCTGACGGATCTGAGCCCACCGTTCCGGCAGAAACACTGCTCCCACTTGAGTGTCGAAGCGCACTCCCAAGTACTCTAGAACCTGATTCGGAACCAACCGGCTTTTGGACTCGTTGACTACCCAGCCGAGGTTCTGAAGGATCTTTACTACTCTGTCCATAACTTGAACGCTCTCGGCCCTCGACTTTGCTTGAATCAGCCAATCATTGAGATAAGGGGGAACCAAGATTCCTTCTTTCCGCAGGGCTGCAGCTACCACCACCATGACCTTGGTGCAGGTACGCGGCGCCGTTGCCAAACCGAAGGGTAATGACTGAAACTGAAAATACCCCCACGGTAGTGTGAACCTTAGGAACTTCTGATAATCTGGTCTGATTGGGATGTGTAAGTACGCCTCGGTAAGATCGAGAGATGTTCTCCCTGTCGAACCGCCACTATTACCGACCGCAACGTTTCCATCCGAAAGTGAGCCACTCGCAGACTGCGATTTACTCCCTTGAGATCCAGAATAGGCCAAAGGGATCCGTCTTTCTTTGGCACCACGAAATAAACTGAGTAACGACAGACGCCGCATGAATCCTGGGGCACCAGCACCACTGCCCCTAACTGTAAGAGACGATCCAATGTTTGCCGGATCGTGGATATTTTTTGCTGTCCTTTGCAAGGGGATAGAACAAACAAATCTAGTGCTGTACGAGCTAACTCGAGAGCATAACCCTTGCATATCACCTCCAAGACTCATTGGTCGGACATTATCTGGACCCAGGCAGGAAGAAACTCTTGAAGCCTCCCTCCAATCAGCAGAATTCCTACCTGCGCCCACCTTGCTTCATTGTGGTTTTCGGGCAGCCGAGGAGGAGGCAGCTGCGAACCCCCTCCCTGCTCCTTGAAAACCTCAAAACCCTTGCATTCGAGTGTGAAACCTTCCTTGTGAAAATCCTCCCAACCAAGAGGTACGAAATCTCCTGAAGTCCCGAAACTGACCTCGTGAAGCAGGAAGGGGCCTCCCCTGCTTAGGCTTATCTTCTGTTAGCCTACCTCCTTTGGACTCACCCAAGTCCTTAACCAAATTATCCAGATCTTCACCGAACAACAACTTTCCCTTAAAAGGAGCTTGCTAAGCCGCGACTTAGAAGAAACATCCGCCGCCCAGTTTCTAAACCACAGGTACCAGCATGCGGCTACTAAGGAAGCCATACTATTCGCAACAAGCAGTCAAGAAATCAGAAGACGCATTGCTCTTGGCAGAATGGCTATGAAAGACCTAGATAAGATGTCTCTCTCCATACAAAGATTCGACTTGTTCAAGCCATGGTATTTTCAATAACATCATATGGATGTGAAAGCTGGACAGTGAAAAAGATAGACAGGAAGAAAATTGATGCCTTTGAATTATGGTGCTGGCGGCGAATACTGTGTATACCATGGACTGCCCGAAGAACAAACCAGTCTGTACTAGAGGAGATCAAACCTAAACTTTCTTTAGAAGCTCAGATGACAAGACTTTGATTCTCATACTTTGGAGACATCATGCGGAGAGAGATCATTAGAGAAAGACATCATGCTTGGCAAGATAGAAGGTCAACGCAAAAGAGGAAGGCCAGCAATGAGATGGATCGATACATAACAGTAGCTACGGGTACCAGTCTGTCAACAATGAGCCGCCTGACTGAAAACCGAACACAATTTAGGATAGCTATCCAGAGGGTCGCCATGAGTCGACTCCGACTCGACGGCACTTAACAACAACTATTCACCAATGACCTAATCAAATCATACTGGACATCCGCTAGGTAGGCCACGCCAGATTCAAGCCGTGTCACTTCTATTTTACCCGGTCCTGATCCTGCTGAGGTGGTTACTGTAACCTCTGTGCCCACTTGAGGCAAGCTCTCGCCACCCAAGCTCCGCAAATAGACGCCTGTAATTTTATTTATTTATTTATTTAACTGCATTTATATCCCGCTTTTCACCGGGTCAAAGCGGTGGGACACAGAACAGGGGGGGGTATCAATAGAGGGGGGGCCCATCACCGGGGGCTCAACATTGATGATTTTGGGATGAACATAGAGACTGACAGGGTAGCACAGTTACTGGTCTGAAGTTCTTGAAGAGAAATAGGGGGGTTCCTATTCAGAGATGTTCTTGGAATAGGACAGTTTTTAGCTGCTTTTTGAATGATGGGAGATCATCGTTGTTCCTGATGTGGTTTGGCAGGGAGTTCCAGAGGGATGGGGCATAGAGTTCAAAGGCTCTGTTGCAGGTCCGTTGTGTTGCCTTGGTTCTTTTGTGGGGGATGGCAATGGAGCTGTTGGAGGACTGTCTGGTTGTTCTGTTGTGGGTTGGACGAGGCAGTAGGGTGCGGAGTGGGGTGCCTTGTGTTTGGTGGATGGATTTGTGGGTGAGTAGAAGAGCTTTGTACTTGATTCTTGCTTCGATGGGGAGAATATGAATGTCTCTCAGAATTGGTGTGATGTGGTCCCGTTTCTTTGCCTTGTGAATTATTCTCGCCGTGGTGTTTAGGGCAGTTCGGAGGGGATTGGTTTGTGTGGCAGGTAGTCCATGGTAGATTATGTTGCAGTAGTTCAGATGAGGGAGTGTCAGAGCCTGTATTACTGTCCTGAAGTCCAGCGGTTCGAGGAGAGGTCGGAGACGTTGTGCCGTTTTTGCTTTGTGGAATACAGTTCCAGTGGTCTTGTTGATTTGCTGCTTAAGGGTTAGGGCTTGGTCAATGATAATGCCAAGGTATCTTATGTGTGGTTGTATTTGGATTTGGGTGGTTCCCATGGTGAGGTGAGTGGGTGGTTTGAAGTCTGGGTCTTTTGTCACTTTAAGAGCTTCGGTCTTCTTTATGTTAATGGATAAGTTGTTGTCTTGTAGCCAGTTGGATACGTCGGTGAAGCAGGCTGATAGCTGGTCGTTTGTTGAGTCTGTGGTTGTAATTGGGGCGTAGAGCATTATGTCGTCGGCATATATGTGGAAGTTGACGTTGTGGGTGCGTATGACTGAACAGAGTGGGCGGAGGTAGATGTTGAAAAGCATGGCTGATAATGTGGATCCTTGAGGTACTCCTTGATGTTGCTGGAAGGGGGGTGAGGTGGAGGTTTTGGTGCGGATCAGTTGCTGTCTGTTGGTTAGATAGGACCTGAATCATTGGAGTACAGTGTCTTTGATCCCAATTGTTTGGAGTCTGTGGATGAAGGTGTTATGGGAGATGGTGTCAAAGGCCGCTGATATATCCAGGAAGATCAGGATGTACCCGGAGTGTTTCTCTTGGGTTCCTATGATGAGGGTGGTTGTAATGAGAGAGCATTAACCTCAAAGGCTTGTCTCAAACCGTTCACCTTCCAGTCTTGCGTATCTTTCAAGGCCGCACTGCCTTCTACCGGAATAGTCGTCTTTTTTGTGACCGCTGATACCGCTGCATCTATATGCGGAGAACGGAACTTTTCCTTCTCTTTGTCCGCCAAGGGGTAGAGCCTATTCATGGTTCCGCTTCCGGTACATCCCATTCATCTTGAATCATCCTGTCAACCACACGGTGAACAGGAAACACTGTCTGAGTTTGCCATACTGCTTGAATGAGAAGGTCTTCCAAACCCTCCTCATCTGCTGGCTGCACTGAAGCGAGGTTGAGCACTCGAAGGGACTCAGTAATGAGTGCAGTCAGCTCATCCTTGCGAAATACTCTTATCATCTTGGCTTGATCCTCTGGCTCCTGTATCTCTCCTTCCTCAAGCTCTTCCATTCCCGATTCTGGTTCTAAATCGACGTCCTCTGCATACTGGCAATCCAATTCCAAGAATTGGCCATCGAAAAATCGAGCCCTCTTAGGAGGCCTCACCAGGTTGTCTCAAGCTTTTTCCAAGTTGGATTGCTGTCCTTGAACCACCTGCATCCACGGCTCTGGGACTGTCCCCTGCTGCTGCAAGCAATATGCTTGATGCATTATAAGCACAGAATCTGGTGAAAAGCTCCCTAGGGCCTCCCGGATCCTAACGTTGCCGCAGCGCTTGCTAGCCCTGCTTGGCCTTCAGGCAGGGACACGGCTTGTCCTTCCAACATAGACTCACCATCTCCCTTTGCGGATGGGCCCTAAGTCTCTAACCCAGCTTTAACCTGAATCTCTTGTTCCATCGTAGTGGAAGCGAGTGCGCAGCCCCTGCATACCCTGTCTTCCGAGACTGCGCCTCTGTTGGTACCACAGACCAAGAACTGCAGTCTTGATGGCATTAGCTATAACTACACAAACGCAATCTTCCTAATAAATGGAGGGGGGGGTTGGTACCTCTGAGGCCCTAGCAACAATCACTCCCACTCGCTGAAAATAACTCAAATTCAGCTAAAGAATTTAAAACAAATTAAATTAAATTAAAGGAACTTAATCTAAATGACATCCAAAATAAATCCGCTGTCACTAAGCCCCGCTGAAAAATCTATGCCTCAGCTTTAGGCTGCCTAGCTGTACAGCGCCGTTTCTCTGCGATCAGAAAAGAGCGGGAAGCCGAGCCCGCAAAAAAAGCGGCAGGGCCTGCACCAGCTCACCACACTCGGCGTCGGGCCCCAAAGCTTCCTGGCGTGATCGCGCTCCGGCACACAACTACCTCTCGCTACCGGGACTAACCAGATCCCCTAATCAAATACCTGTTCCAGCGATCTGACCGCTAGCCCTGCAATCCGCATCACTGCAGGACGCCAAGTGCGATCAGCAGACGCGGAGAGGGCTGATCGGCTCCCGGCCTACTGCCACAAGATCGTAAACCTCCTCGGGGTGCTCAGAGCCATCTTTGCTGCTGCAGCACAACTCCCCCCCATTCTAACCAGGAGAGGAGAGCAGCTTCACACTCGGGCAGATTCTGACAGAGGGGATGAAGTAGCAGCGGTTCGATCCCCCCCGAAATCTGTTTTTCTTTTTTTTTTCTTTTTTTTTTTTTTTTAAAGTGACATACCCAAAAGAAAAAGAATAAATAACAATTAGAGGAAATTAAGATATAACCAAAGGGAAACCCCTTAAGACTAACTATCCTACACTAAGGAATGCTCCTTATCTGTTCCTCTAGTGAGCCAAGCACCTTGGCTCACTACGTCCTCCTGCTGCATGGAGATTGGACACACTGGGGCTGATGGGAGCGACCAGCAGAATACATCCAGTGATGTCACAGTTTTGACATGCCCAGTCTCCATGCTGCAGGAGGAGGTGCACTACCCAGTGGTGAAGGACCCAGTGATGAAGGACTGAACTGGAGGAAAGATAAGGAAAAATCATAAATAAAAGGCAGGACTCTGGAGGGGGATTTCCAAAGATGGTTAGAGGAAATGCTCTGCATGTCCAGGCCTCTCTGACAGTCTTCCTCTAGAGCTCTGGATTGATATAACATTTACTGTGTGCCTGTGTATTTTTCCATCCTTTAGAAGGGCCAGGTAGCCCAGAACCAAGGTAAAGGTGGGTCTACAAGTGAACAGGTACAATAGGAGAAAACCTTATCCAGAAGTGAGTGGGTGGGGCAATGGTGGAGTTCCTTTGCAGGCCCGCGCCCAAGAGCCATGCCAAAGGGACCTTTGGCGGTTCCCTTAGGCGAGGGGTGCCTAGGTGCAGTTTCCCTTAAATCAGTAGCCAGAAGGACACCAATGGATCCTGTTGATAGCGGGAGGGGCTGAGGTTCTGTGCTGTATGCTGGCAGTGCTGGCTGCTAGAGGTGTGTGTGTGTGTATGTGATTAAGCTAGAATTGTGATAGGCCGGCATATATGATTTAGTAACATGAAATAGAATAAAAAATGCAGAATTTGCTGATTGTCATCAGAATTAGGCCTGTAAGAAACCCTCATTTGGTTTGTGGCTTGTTGTGCTCCAATGCCTTATGTAAATCAGTGATGCTCAGAGATAGCATAGTTACTCACCTGTAACAGGTGATCTCCGGGAACAGCAGGAATTTAGTCTTCACATATGGGTATCATCAGTACCGACGGAGACCGCGCGGGCACGCTCCCCACCGTCCAATAGGAAAGCCTTTGGGAGCATCCCACAGCGCCTGCGTGCTGCCTTCCCGCCTTTCCCAACTGTCCCTCTCCAGTTGAGTTTATAACTGAGACAAAAGAGAGAGGGAAAGGGAGAAAGAGATAGAGAGATACAACTCCTAGGGGAGGTGGGTGAGTTGTGAAGACTAAATTCCTGATGTTCCCGCAGATCACCTGTTACAGGTGAGTAACTATGATCTCTCCAGGAACAAGCAGGAATGTAGTCTTCACATATGGGGACTCCCTAGCTGCAGATGCCAGGGAGATGGCCCCAGAAAGTTGTGTGCCCTTATGAAAGGGCTCCACTTCCCCCCATGGATCTCTGGCATCCTACAAGGGATGGTGGGTAGGAGTTGATTTTAGTGTGGAACAGGTGTTGAAGAACAGCCTGATCAAATAAGGCATCCCGGCGGGAGTCCTTGTCTAAGCAGTAATAGGCTGTGAAGGTATGAACTGAAGACCAAGTGGCTGCTCGACAGCTGTCTTCGATAAGACACAGAGTGAAGATGAGCCATTGAGGCTGCCATGGCTCTCACATTGTGAGCTATGACATGGCCTTCAAGAAGAAGGTTCCTACTCTCAAAGGCAAAAGATATACACTGTGCAGTCCAGCTGGACAGTGTACCTTTGGAGACTGGAAGTCCCAAATGACTAGGATCAAAAGCAACAAAGAGTTGAGAGGATTTTCTATGTTGCTGTGTCCTTTACAGTCTATAGTATGAAGGTTCCATTCTGCATTTGAGGCGTGAGGCCTTGGAAAGAATACAGGAAGGTATACCGCTTGGTTCAAATGAAAAGGCAAAACCACCTTTGGCATAAAGTGTGGATGAGTCCTAAGGACTACCTTATAATGATGGAACCTTGTATAAGCAGGATCAGCCACCAACGCTTGCAATTCACTGATGCGACGTGCTGATGTGATTGCAAAAAGAAAGATGACCTTCCAGGAAAGGAATTTCAAAGGGGTAGTGGCTAATGGTTCAAAGGGCGGTTTCATGAACTGCCCAAGTACCAGATTCAAGTCCCATACCACCGGTGGTGGCTTAATGGGAGGCTTCAATAAAAGAAGGCCTCTCATAAATCTCGCTACGAGAGGATGAGAGGAAATAGGTTGTCCATTGAAAGGCTTGAAAGACACTGCAAGAGCACTCAAAAGGACTCTCACTGAATTGGTTTAAGCCCTGCATTAGATAAATGAAGGAGATACTCTAGCAATGACTCCAGAGGTATCGCCAGAGGGTTAAGACCCTTCTGCAAGCACCATATGGTAAATCTTTTCCACTTGAATACATAAGAGCGTCTTGTGGAAGGTTTCCTGGATGCATGAAGGATATCCTTTACCTGCTGGGAAAGGTTAAGACCGTGAAGTTCTAGGCTTTCAGCAACCAAGCCCTGTTGACAAAGCCTTGAACATCTGCAAAGGTTCCTCGGAGAGGCCAGCTGAGAACCCGGCAATCTCCTCTGCCAGGTCTCGTAGGTACATGCCCATGTACATCTGGTAGGTCTGCACACGGCAAGATAGCATAGAGCCCTGGAAGCACTTTCTACCGAGGGCATCCAGATTCCGGGCCTCCTGGCCGGGGGGAAACTAGGAGTGCAACTTCTGACTCTTCAGATGGTGCATGGTCGATTCCACAACCATTGAGTGGTGCGGTAGCTGCGCCTTTTGGAACCCAGGGCTCTTACGGACTCATAACAACATCAGATATGCCATACTGGGTCAGACCAAGGTCCATCAAGCCCAGTATACTGTTTCCAACAGTGGCCAATCTAGGTCATATGTACCTAGCAGTTTCCACAAAAGACACAGGTTCCGCAGTGCTTGTACTGGGTCAAGCATTGATATCCTGGGTCCCTTCTTAATAATGGTTTATGGACCTTTCCTCCAGGAACTTGTCCAAACCTTTTTTAAACCCAGCTACACTAACAGCCTTTACTATATCCTCCGGTAACAAATTCCAGAGTTTGATTACACATTGAGTGAAAAAATATTTTCTTTTATTAGTCTTAAATAGTTTACCCTGTAGCTTCATTGCATGTCCCCTAGTCTTTCTATATTCTGATAACGTAAACAATCGATCTACGTTTACCCGTTCCACTCCGTTCATTAATTTATAGACTTCTATCATATCTCCCCTCAGCTGTCTCTTTTCCAGGTTAAAGAGTCCTAACCTTTTTAGCATTTCTTCATAGGAGTATCCTTCCATCCCCTTTACCATTTTGGTGGCTCTTCTCTGAACCTTTTCTAATAACGCTATATCCTTTTTAAGATACGGCGACCAGAATTGCACACAATATTCAAGGTGCGGTCTCACCATGGAACAATATAGAGGCATTATAATAGCTTTTGTTTTATTTTCCATTCCTTTCCTTATGATACCTAGCATTCTATTTGCTCTCTTGGCTGCCGCTGCACATTGGGCCGAGGGTTTTAACATACTATCCACAATGACACCTAAATCATTTTCCTTGGTGGTGGTTCCTAATGTGGAACCTTGCATCGTGTAACCATAGTTTGGGTTGTTCTTCCCTAGATGCATAACTTTGCACTTGTCCACATTAAATTTCATCTGCCATTTTGATGCCCAGTCTTCCAATTTATCAAGATCCTCTTGCAATTTTCCACAATCCTCTTGGGTTTTAACAACTTCGTCCTTGTCTTCCTAGACATTGCAGCAGCGTTTGACTCCGTTAGCCATGAGTGCCTCCTTGAACGACTCAAGGAGAAAGGAATCACCGATAAAGCACTTGAGTGGTGTATGTCCTACCTTTCTGATAGATGGCAGCAGGTACGATCCAGCAATACATCATCTGATCCGTTCCACCAAAAACAAGGTGTTCCACAAGGGTCCTCCCTCTCCGCCCTGATGTTCAATATATACATGCAGCCTATCTGCAACCTGATCCGGTCCTTCAGTGTTAACTGCCTTATTTACGCTGATGACGTGCTGTTATACATGCCTTTTGCAACAGAGAAACCCAACCTCACACCTATAACAAACTGCATAAATGAAGTTTCTAACTGGCTGCAATCCCAAAACCTTACGAGCCAACACAAGAAAACGGAGGTTTTATTTATTACAAGAAATCGAAACTTCACTGCTCCGTCTTTCATAAAAGTGAAGGATGCAGATCTCCAGACCAAGCCCACTATCAGATACCTAGGCGTGACCTTAGACCAGCACTTGGATATGAAGGCGCACATAGGAAACATTGTAAGAGCGGTATACCATAAAATCCGATCCCTTAGACATCTAAGATCCCTGCTTGCACCTGACGATTTCAGAACCATCTATCAGGCACTAATCATACCGCATTTTGATTATGCAAATTCAATCCTGCAAGGTCTCCCTCAAGCCACCTTAAATCCACTTCAACTTGCAATGAATGCCGCAGCAAGAGTTCTACATGGCGCTTCTAGGAAAGACCATGTCACACCCATTCTAAAACATCTCCACTGGCTCCCAATACAAGGTAGAATCACTTACAAGACCTTACATTCAAGGTTATTAAAGGTCTTTCGTCGGCATCATTGACTGAACTAATCCAGACAACTCCTCTCAATAGGGACAGAAGGTCAGTAACACTTAACACCCTGGTAGTCCCAAAACTAATAACACAATGCACCAAGGCAACAGTAGGCAGGGCCTACAATTTCTGCGCACCAAGGTACTGGAACAGCCTCCCTCTCGGCATCCGATCAATCCAGGACTTATTTCAGTTCAGAAAGGCCTTAAAACTTCACCTCTTCCTCCAGTTTTACCCAGAAGCCAATGTGGATGCTGCACCATCCTCACAAGCCTCTCAGAACCCCCTTGACTGAAGTCAAAAGAGTTCCCAATTATGTCTTAAATTGTAAATAGTTACCTGTTATCCAAGTTGCATTACCTGTTCAACTGTAAACACAAAGTACCATCAGAAATGTGTATTTTATTGTTCATTGTAAACCGCACTGATGCTGAATAGCGCGGTATAAAAGAGACTCTAATAAATAAATAAAAATAAAATAAATAGTTTTGTGTCATCTGCAAATTTGATAACCTCACTCGTTATTCCACTTTCCAGGTCGTTTATGAATATGTCAAAAAGCAGCGGACCCAGCACAGATCCCTGGGGTACAACCCTATTCACCTTTCTCCATTGGGAAAATTGGCCATTTAGCCCAACCCTCTGCTTTCTATCTTTTAACCAGTTCTTGATCCACAGTAGTACACTGCCTCCTATCCCATGACTCTTTAGTTTTGCCAAAAGTCTCTGATGAGGGACCTTGTCAAAGGCTTTCTGAAAGTCCAGATACACTATATCAACCGACTCACCTTTGTCCACCTGTTTATTCACACTTTCAAAAAAACATAACAGATTAGTAAGACAAGATCTTCCTTGTCTAAAGCCATGTTGGCTGTCTCCCATTAGGCCATGACTATCTACATGCTGAGTAATATTATTCTTTATGATGGTTTCTACCATTTTTCCCGGTACTGACGTGAGGCTCACCGGTCTGTAGTTTCCCGGAGCACCCCTGGAACCCTTTTTAAAAACTGGTGTTACATTGGCAATCCTCCAATCTTCAGGTATTAGAGATGATTGTAATGATAGTTCACAGATTACTAATAGCAGGTCTGCAATCGATAAATGGAATCGACCCGTTTGCTAAGAACCAGCGTCGAGGCTCGTGCCTCCCACATACAGAAGAGCAGCCGTTCCAGCATCGGAGGAACCGGTACAGTAAAGGCTTCCTTCGGAGGAAATTCATACTGGAGGGCATCGAGCTCCTCGGCTCGAGGCTCCTCCTCGGCATCCGCAGAGAAGGTCAAGACCTTGGCCATGTCCCTCACGAAGTCTGAGAACCGGGTATCCTCCAGGGGGGACCGTCTCCGAGGCTCGGACTCCGGTGAGTCAGAAGGGACGCACCGGGTCCAGAAGGTGTCCGGGGACTCTTCGTCCTCCGGCTCCTCCAAGGAGGAATCGAGTGGCTCTGGCCGTGAGGGCCTCGGTGCCACCCGCCCCGATACCGAGTGTATCGGCGTCGACAACCTCGGCCCCGCACGGGAGGTCGAGGGGGACCTTGACCGAGGATTGACTCGAGACTTCATCGACTCGAGGATCGGCTCGGTCTCTGGGGTCGACTTAAGACGTCAAGGTCCCGGTGGTCGGGACAGATGCACCAGTCAGACCGGCGATTAGCACCCGCTGCTATTCCATGAAGGCAGCCAAGCTGCTCTCCAAGGCCGTCAACCTGAGTCCAAGCTCAGGAGACTCAGCAGCACCCGACTCGGGCCCCGAAAGCGTCGGGCCCAACGTCGGCTCCCCCGGAGGAGAGTCTACGAGGACAACTGCATTTACGTGACTCAGGGACTCCAGCTCCACACAAGGTAGCTTAGAAGGCTTCTCCGACTCCGAAAGCCCGGGGTGGCAGTCGGGGCTACGCGACCTGGCCCTCGAGGAACCAGGAGCCTCCACCAACGACGCCCTCACGAGCTTCTTCTTCCTTTTGTGCTCCCAGGAGACTCCCTTTCAGAGGAACCCCGATGGCACTTGGGGTCGGACTCCCGAGATGTTAAGCCTCTGATGAAGTCCGGGCACGGCCGAACGCGGAGTTAGAGAAAATTCTCTCACGTTGATGCTGACGGCTCCAAAGCGCCTTCGACAACATTTTGCCGCACGGGCCACAGGCCAGCGGGTCATGGTCGGGCCCGAGGCATCGGAGGCAGCAGTCAAGTGTGTCGGTGATAAACATAAGTTTCTTGCACCGATCACACTTTTTGAACCCGCTGGCAGCCATCGGGGGAAAAAGGGCCCCTGCAAGGTCGAAAGACCGGGCTGCCAGTGAACACACTCACACAGCGCGAACGCTAGTCACGAAGGACAAAAACTGATCACCACAACTCCGGACTCAATACTGGTGTACCGAGCCCAAGCGGGAAGGGGAACCGGCTTAAAACCGCATAAAACAATGCGAAAATCGCAGAAAAAAATCTATTTTTTCCCAAGTGACACGAACTCACGTCCGTCGGGCTCCATGGAAAAAGAAAGACTGAGCAAGATGGCACCCTTGGGCGGGAAGGGGACCGCGCAGGCATGCTGCATTCCCAAAGGCTTTCTTTGAAAGCTGGGGAAATGCTCCGCAGGGGGGCTCCATCGGTGCCGACGTCACCCATATGTGAGGATTGACTTCCTGCTTGGTCCTGGAGAACAAGCCTCAATACAACCATTTCCCCATCGAACCCCTGCCCAGTTAGCTGGCTCAAGGCAACAAAAGATGATTTTTCACCTATTATCCTCAATATAGTCAGTCACTTCAAACAGGACAAATGCCCCCTGCACTAAAAGAAGCAACCATACGCCCCATCCTTAAATCCAATATAACGGACAAAACCCTCCCAAACTCATACTGGCCTATCGCCAGCCTACCATTTCTGGCAAAAATTATTGAAAAAACTGTCCAAATCCAATTACAACACTTCATAGACCTGAATACTCCACTAGACGAGCAACAGCACGGCTTTAGACCTTTCCACAGTGTAGAAATCTTATTACTCACCCTAATGGACAAACTGCACCGTGGACTATACCACACCAAACAAGCATTCCTACTTGTCTTTCTCGACATAGCTATCGCCTTCGACAGCATCAGCCACCACATTTTAATCACAAGTCTAAAACAAGTCGGCCTTGAAGGCTGTGTCATAGAATGGTTCAAATCATATCTTTCTGACAGCACCCTACAGGTCCAAATAGGCACAGTAGCCTCCTCAACTTCCAAACAAAGCCAGTGTCCCCCAAGGCTCCTCCATATTATCACTTCTATTCAACCTGTACATAAAACCAATATGCCACATTTTCAAAAAACACAACGTACATCATCTCCTCTTCGCAGATGACATAATGCTGTATCATCCAGTAGACATCACCAACCCCATCTGCCCTCAAATCCAAGAATGCCTGACTGACTTATCCACCTGGCTCAATTTACACAGCTTAAAAATCAACATGAAGAAAACAGACTATTATTCATCACACGGAATCAAAACTTAAACCCCCCCCCCCCCCCCCTCAAAACTGTTCCTATGCAATTCAGAGCTGGAAGTTAAAAAAGAAATCAAATACCTAGGAATCAAACTAGATCAATCCCTTTCCATGGCCCCCACATTAAAGCCACTGCAAAATCCATATACCTCAAACTAAAAATGTTACAGCATCTCCGCCCCTTACTAGACAGTCAAGACTTTAGATCAGTCCTTTAAGCACTGATAACACCCCACCTTGACTACTGCAACAGTATTCTGTATGGCCTACCCAAAAACACCATCAATCAACTCCAATTAGCTCTGACCACATCACACCACTCCTCCACTCCCTCCACTGGCTGCCCATTCCAATGAGGGCCAAATTCAAATACCTCATAATTTCCTTCAAATTATATAATAAAATTGCCCCATCCTTCCTCAACTCCCTCCTTAGCCCACTCAACAACTCAAGAACCAGGAGGACCTGCTCCCAAAATACACTAATAATCCCCACCCACATCCGCAATGCCAATAAAACCGTCAGTAATAGAGCCCTTTCTTATGTAGCCCCTTCCATTTGGAATGCATTACCAGACAACCTCAGAGCCATCAAAGACCTCCAAACTTTCCGGAAAGAGCTCAAAACCCACCTATTTGCTGAGTACTATGGTCCCTCCACCAACAACAATCTCCTCCAAACCTCCCACCTCCCTTGATAGCTCTTGCTCCCCATCCCCTCCCTTTCACGCACCTTCACATATGCTATACAACATCTCCATATTGTACATAGTTATGCAAATTGTTAAGCTGTACTATCTCGCTTTGTTCTGTAAATAAGTTTTTCAAAGTTATAATGTAAATTTCCAGTTTTGTTCTCTGTAAACCACCACTGATCTTTGGAAGTGGCGGTATATAAGTTCTAATAAATAAAAAATAAACAAACAGAAAGACAAAGCCCTCTTACAGTCCAAGGTGTGAAGGAACGTCTCCGCCTGACTGGAGTGAGGCCTTGGAAATAAGGTAGGGAGCAACACTTCCTGGTTGAGATGAAAAGGCTATACTACCTTCGGCAGGAATTTGGGGCGCTTGCGAAGCACTACTCTGTTCTTGTAAAACCCGGTATAAGGCACCTCCGCCACAAGGGCCTGAAGCTCGCTAACTCTGCAAACGGAGGTGAGCGCAACCAGAAAAGCCATCTTCCAAGAGAGGTAGTGATGATGGCGGATAGCCAGAGGCACGAAGGGTGGGCGAGTGAGCTGCCCCAACACAACGTTGAGGTCCCATTCAGTTACTGGAGGGCGAATCGGGGGTTTTGATAAGAGCAGGCCCCGAAGAAAACGGGTCACCAAGGGTTGGACCGAGAGGGGCTTACCATCCACCGGATGGTGGTGCGCCCCCAGGGCACTAAGGTGCACTCGGAGTTAGACTTGAGCCCGGATTGAGAGAGGTGGAGAAGGTACTGTAACACCAGCCCCCACCGGGCAGGAGAATGGGTCAGCCCCGTGGTCAGCGCACCATGCCGAAAACCTCTGCCATTTGAGGGCATAAGCCTTCCTAGTAGAGGCCTTGTTCTCACAGCAGAATCTCCTACACCTCAACCGAAAGGTTGAAAGGGGCCAGAGTCACCCTCTCAGCAGTCATGCTGTTAGCAGCAGGGATCCCAGGATGAGGCATAGAAGAGAACCTCCCTCCTGAGGAAGGAGACCCAAAGTGGTCCCCAAAGGAATGGGGGACTCCACTGCCAACCAGAGAAGCAACGGAAACCACAGTTGCCTGGAACACTGAGGAGCGATCAGGATGAGTGAGGCCCTGTCGCAGAGGGTCCTGAACAAGGTCTTGGTGATCAGCGGCATGGGAAGGCGGGCGTACATGAGGCCCACCGACCATGAGACAAGAAACGCGTCCGCTGCCACCCTGGAGGAGTGGGCCTGCTGGGAACAGAGGCATGGCAACTGGAAGTTGTGCAGGCTGGTGAACATGTCCATCACGGGTTCCCCCCAGATCTGGAAAAGCTGACTGGTTACTCTGGGGTCCAGTTGCTGCTAGTGCCGCTGGAGGACTCTGCTCAGTCTGTCAGCCAGAAAGTTGTCCTAGCCTGGTAGGTATACTGCCCGCAGGAGGATACCTTGTTGGATTGCGTATGAGCAGAGAACCACTGCCTCCTGACAAAGGGTACAAGACCCAGTTTGTTCATATAGAACATCGCCACCTGGTTGTCCATCTGGACCAGGACCGGCCGGTGACGCAGGTGGTGGCAGAAAACTAGCAGGGATAAGTAAACGGCCCGCAGCTCAAAGAGGTTGATCTGCTGGGTATGCTCGTCTTGTCACCAGTTGCCCTAGGTGCGGAGCTCCCCGCAGTGGGCTCCCCAGCCGAGCAGGGAGGCGTCCGTGGTGAGGACCCTTGAGGGGCTTGGGGCCTAAAAAAGCATGCCCGCCTCGAGATGCTGGAGAGACTGCCACCAGACCAGGAAGTCCGCCAGTTGGCAGGTTACAGAGACTGTGTCTCTGAGGTGACCCCTGGCCTGAAACTACTGGTCCCGGAGACACCACTGCGCAGCCCTCATGTGGAGGTGGGCATCTGGACCGTGGAGGGCATGTGCCAGAGGAGGCGCAGAAGAAGCCGAGTGGGCACCAAGGGATGGTACTTTATGTTCTGTGCTAGAGTCCTGAGATGCCGGCTCCGTCCTTGGGCAAGAATGCCTTCAACTGGAGAGTGTCGAGCTTTGCCCTGATGAACCCTAGACACTGTCAGGAGGAGGTGAGACTTGGGGTAGCTTATGACAAACCGTAAGTGTTGCAGGACCTGGATGGTGCATACGGTGGCCTGCTGCACCTCTGAGGCCATGCCTCCCTTTATGAGCCAGTCGTCCAGTAGGGAAAGACAAAGACCCCCTAGAGACAGAGGAAGGTGGCCACGACTGTCAGGCATTTTGTGAAGACTCTTGGGCAGAGGCCAAGCTGAAAGGGAGCACCCTGTACTGAAAATGCCTGTCCCCCCCACTATGAACCGCAGATACTGCCTGTGGCTGGGGTGAAGGAGGATTTGGGTATAAGCATCTTTGAAGTCTAAGGAGCATAGCCAATCTTCCCTGCTGGAGGTATGGCAGCAATGTTCCAAGGGAGAGCAGCTTGAACTTTTCACTCACCAGGAATCTTTCTGGTAGGAGGAAGTACCTGGAGTAGAACCCCTTGCCTTTGAGATGGTGGGGCACCGGTTCCACCGCTTTGTCCTCGAGAAGACCTGCCAATTCCTGGTGGAGGGGAGACCCGAGGGGTTCTCCCAGGAAATAAGAGGGAGGTGTCTGAGTCAGGTGGAGGAGGTAAACCTCCCTGACTACCCTTAGTCCCCAGGAATTTGTGGTGATCGTCACCCACCTCTGGGCATAGTGAGCCAGACGTTTCCCTGTGGGCTGCTAATCTCCTTGGGGTAGATAGGCTATGCTCAAAGACTAAAAAACGCCCCCCTCCCCCCGTCTGGGCCGGAACCAGTGCCTGGGGTTTTGGAGTCTCCTGCTTACAAGGGCCATACCCATGTCCCTTGGCCTGCTGACCCTATTGGGGAGCTAGGGAGGCCTGAAAAGGTGGGTAGTTTCTGTAAGCAGCTCCCTTCTTCGGGTAGAAAGGCTTTTTACCCGAGCACGTCCATCGGGGAAGGGCAGCGGTCTTTTTGAGAGCCTGGTCCTCGTCAAGAACTCTGTCTCCAACTCATAAGAACATAAGATATACCATACTGGGTCAGACCAAGGTCCATGAAGCCTAGTATCCTGCTTCCAACAGTGGCCAATCTAGGTCATAAGTACCTAGCAGTTTCCCCAAAAGACACAGGTTCCTCAATGCTTGTATTGGGTCAACCAGTGATATCCCGTTTTCTTTTTAATAATGGTTTATGGACCTTTCCTTCAGGAACTTGTCCAAACCTTTTTTAAACCCAGCTACAGTAACAACTTTTACTACATCCTCCGATAACAAATTCCAGAGTTTGATTACACGTCGAGTGAAAAAGTATTTTCTCTTGTTGTTGTTAAGTGCCGTCGAGTCGGAGTCGACTCATGGCGACCCTCTGGATAGCTATCCTAAATTGTGTTCGGTCTTCAGTCAGGCGGCTCATTGTTGACAGACTGGTACCCGTAGCTGCTGTTATTGTATCGATCCATCTCATTGCTGGCCTTCCTCTTTTGCGTTGACCTTCTATCTTGCCAAGCATAATGTCTTTCTCTAATGATCTCTCTCTTCGCATGATGTGCCCAAAGTATGAAAGTTGAAGTCTTGTCATCTGAGCTTCTAAAGAAAGCTTAGGTTTGATCTCGTCTAGTACCGACTTGTTTGTTCTTCGGGCAGTCCATGGTATACACAGTATTCGCCGCCAGCACCATAATTCAAAGACATCAATTTTCTTCCTGTCTATCTTTTTCACTGTCCAGCTTTCACATCCATATGATATTATTGAAAATACCATGGCTTGAACAAGTCGAATCTTTGTATGGAGAGAGACATCTCTGCTCTTGAGAATCTTATCTAGGTCTTTCATAGCCATTCTGCCAAGAGCAATGCGTCGTCTGATTTCTTGACTGCTTGTTGCTTCTTTATTGATAGTTGATCCAAGTAGGTTAAAGTTGTTCACATTTTCAATTTCTTCTCCTTCAACGATGAACCTGTTGATTATGCCAGTTGTCATGATCTTTGTCTTCTTTACATTAAGGTGCAGGCCCATTTTGAGACTATGTTCTTTGATTGTGAGAAGCAAATGTTTCAGATCATCTTCACTTTCAGCCAGTAATGTGGTATCATCAGCATAGCGAAGGTTGTTGATGAGTCTTCCACCAATCTTCACACCTCTGTTGTCTTCATACAATCCTGCTTCTCTGATGATTTGCTCTGCATATAAATTAAACAGGTAGGGGGAAAGTATGCAGCCTTGTCTTATACCTTTGCTTATTTTAAACCATTCTGTTTCTCCTTGTTCCGTTCGAACTGTTGCTTCTTGATCAATGTACAGATTGCGCAAGAGAACGATCAGGTGTTCTGGTATACCCATGCTTCTTAATGTGGCTCAGAGTTTCTCATGGTTTACACAGTCAAAAGCCTTGCTATAGTCGATAAAGCACAAATAGATATCCTTTTGGTATTCTTTAGTCTTTTCAAGGATACATCTCACATCCGCAATGTCGTCTCTCGTTCCTCGCCCTTTCCTGAACCCTGCTTGCACTTCAGGTAGTTCTTGTTCCAGGTATGGTTGTAGTCTCTTTTGAATAATCTTCAGTAGAATCTTGCTGGCATGTGGGATCAGAGCGATTGTGCGATAATTTCCACAGTCAGTTGGATCACCTTTCTTTAGTATTGGTATAAACACAGATCTTTTCCAGTCAGTTGGCCATGATGTTGTCTTCCATATTTCTTGGCAGAGCCTTGTCAGTACGGTAACAGCTGCATCAGATTGCTGCAATACTTCTATGGGAATGCTATCAATGCCTGGTGCTTTGTTCTTTGATAAGACTTTCAATGCTGCTTCAACTTCTTCTTTCATCACCAATGGTTCCCGATCATAAGGTACAGGTTGAAACGGCTGTTGGTCCACTTGATCTTTATCATATAAAAACTCTGTATATTCCTTCCACCTTTTCTTGATCTTCTCAGCATCATCCAACATAGAACCTTGAGCATCTTGTAACATTCCAATTCGAGGCTTGAACTTTTTCTTTAACTCTCGTAGCTTTAGGAAAGCCGATCTTGTTCTTCCTCTAATAGTTTCTGCTTCTATTTCCTTGCAAGTGTCATTGTAGTACTTTTCCTTGTCCTGTCTTGCTGCACGTTGGAAATCTCTGTTGAGTTCTGCGATTGTCTTTCTTTCTCCTCTGGCTTTAGCTTCTCTGCGTTTCTGGGCAATTTTCAGAGTTTCTTCTTCCGTCATCCATTTTGGCCGTTTTTACTTTTTCACCTTTTGTAGAGACTTCTCGCTTTCTTCCAACACAACCTTCTTGATGTCATTCCATAACTCTTCCGGAGCTCTGTCATTTGTATCTAAAGCAGCAAATCGATTTTGCAGGCAGTCTTTAAATTCCAGTGGTATATTCTCAAGGTCATATTTTGCTGCATTCATGAGTGGTTTGCTCTTTTTCAACTTTAGCTTGAGTTTGCATACTAGTAGTTGATGATCTGTACCACAGTCAGTTCCAGGTTTTGTCTTTGTTGATGTTACAGAGCTTTTCCATCGTTGACTTCCACATATGTAGTCAATTTGATTTTTATATAATCCATTCGGTGAAGTCCATGTGTACAGTCGCCGCTTGTGTTGCTGGAAGAAGGTGTTTGAGATGAATAGATCATTGGTCTTGCAGAATTCTATCAGTCTTTCTCCAGCTTCATTTCTGTTGCCAAGTCCATATAGCGTAGTTACTCACCTGTAACAGGTGTTCTCCAGGAGCAGCAGGAATCAGTCCTCACTTATGGGTGACGTCGGCGCCGACGGAGCCCTCGCGGAGCAATTTTCCCCAGCTTTCAAAGAAAGCCTTTGGGAATTGCAGCGCGCATGCGCGGTCGTCTTCCCGCCCGAGGGTGCCATCTTAGCCAGTCAGATGACATAGCTAAAAAAGACAGCATAAAAATTTGCAAAAAAGAACATAAGCAGACGATTGCAACTCCAAGGGGAGGAGGGAGGGTAGTGAGGACTGATTCCTGCTGCTCCTGGAGAACACCTGTTACAGGTGAGTAACTACGCTTTCTCCAGGACCAAGCAGGAAGTCAGTCCTCACTTATGGGACTCCCAAGCTCAAGGCTACCGGAGACCCTAAGCACAAAAATGAGCTCCCTCTAGCTCAGCAGCACAGAAGGATAGAATCTTCGCTGAATTATCACCCACCGGTAGCCCACATCCGGGATGGAGGGTAGGAGTTGCTCAGACCTCAAAGAGATTACGGAGGACTGCCTGTCCGAAAGCACTGTCCCTGCGGGACTCCCTCTCGAGACAGTAATGGACCGCAAAAGTCTGGCTCGAAGACCAAGTAGCGGCCCGGCAGATGTCTGCCAGCGGAACAGAGCGGAGGTAAGCCACTGACGTGGCCTTTGCCCGAACGCAATGAGCCGTGACTCGACTTTCTAAGGAGAGTCCGGCTGCCCCATAAGCCCAAGAGATACAGTCCGCAACCCAGATGGACAGAGTACGCTTGGAGACCGGGAGCCCCAATTTATTGGGGTCAAAAGACACAAAAAGCTGAGCAGCTTTACGGTGCTCCCGCGTACGGTCAAGGTAGAAGTTCAATGCCCTTCTACAGTCCAGGGTATGGAGGACCGTTTCAGCTCGGCTGGAGTGTGGTCTGGGAAAGAAGGTTGGAAGTACCACCTCCTGATTGATGTGAAAAGGGGAGACCACTTTAGGCAGAAATTTTGGGTGAGTCCGTAGGACTACCCTATTCTTGTAGAACCTAGTGTAAGGGGGATCAGACACAAGGGCCTGCAATTCACTTACGCGCCTAGCGGAAGTGAGGGCTATCAAGAACAGTGTTTTCCAAGACAGAAAACGGAGAGAACAGGTAGCCATAGGTTCAAAAGGCGGACAGGTGATCCGCTGCAAAACCACATTCAGGTCCCAGTCAGGCGCTGGCGGGCGCAGAGGTGGTTTAAGTAGAAGGAGACCTCGGAGAAACCTCGCTACGAGAGGGTCATTGGAGAGAGGTCTGCCGTCCACTGGCACATGATGTGCTGAAAGAGCACTGAGGTGAACTTTGACGGAGTTGGACTTAAGTCCCAGATTAGAGAGGTGCAGCAAGTACTGCAAGATCACCGACACCGGGCAGGAGAAGGGATTCTGAGACTGTTGGGTACACCAGACTGCAAAGCGACGCCATTTAAGGGCGTAGCATTTGCGGGTAGAAGGCCGTCGCGAAGCTAAGACGACCTCCTCCACCTCCGCCGGCAGGAGAAGGGGAGCAAGGACTACCCTCTCAGCAGCCAGGCCATGAGGTTGAGAGACCTGAGGTTGGGGTGCAGAAGGGACCCTGATCCTGAGTGAGGAGATCCGGTTGTACCCCCAGAGGGATTGGATCCTCCACCGCCAGTTGCAGCAGGAGCGGAAACCACGGCTGCCTGGGCCAGCGAGGGGCCACCAGGATCATGAAGGCTTTGTCTCGGAGAACCTTGAAAAGAGTCCGAGAGACCAGCGGGATGGGAGGGAAAGCGTACAGAAGGCTCCCCGACCACGAGATCAGAAAGGCGTCCGCCGCCACCCGAAGGGGGTGTGGCTGACGAGAGCAGAAGCGAGGAAGCTGCCGGTTGTGAGGACTGGCAAAGAGATCCACCGTGGGGAGACCCCACTTGAGGAAGAGCTTCTGAACTACCAAGGGATCCAGACGCCACTCGTGCGGCTGGAGGACCCTGCTGAGTTTGTCTGCAAGGCAATTTTCTTGGCCCGGGAGATAAACTGCCTTGAGGAGAATGCCGTGACTGACGGCCCAAGAGCAGAGCTTCTGTGCCTCCCGGCAGAGGAGGAAGGAGCCCGTGCCCCCCTGCTTGTTCACGTAGAACATGGCAACTTGATTGTCCGTCTGGACAAGGACGGACTGTTGGGAAGTCAGGTGGGAGAAGGCCTTGAGAGCTAGGCGGATCGCCCTGAGCTCCAGGAAGTTGATCTGCTGAGCAGACTCCCACGTGGTCCAGAGGCCCTGAGTACGTGCCTCTTGGCAATGCGCTCCCCAGCCCAGGAGGGATGCATCGGTGGTCAGCACCCGGGTCGGCTGAGGTGACTGGAAAGGCATTCCGAATATCAGGTTCGGCTGCCGGAGCCACCACCGGAGAGACGAGAGCAGCGGCTCGGAGACGCGCACTAGGTCCGCCAGGCCGCCTGTGGCTTGTCGCCACTGCTGGCGGAGACACCATTGAGCAGACCGCATGTTCAGGCGGGCATTGGGGGTCACATGGACGGTGGAAGCCATATGGCCGAGCAGTCTCAGGAAGCGCCTGGCGGAGACCAGGGGCTGGCTGCGAAAGCGGTCGGCTAGGTCCATGAGCCGTTGCGCCCTGTCGAGCGGTAGGTACGCTCGTGCCCGAGGAGTGTGCAGCCTTGCGCCGATGAACTTGAGATCCTGTGAGGGGAGCAAAGTGGACTTTGCGAAGTTTATGACAAAGCCCAAGTGCTGCAGCAGAGTCACCGTGCGGCGCGTGGCGTTGGCGACCTCCTGAGCGGACGCTGCTCTGATGAGCCAGTCGTCGAGGTACGGAAAGACATAGAGGCCGTGAAGCCGGAGATGGGCCGCCACGACCGCGAGACATTTTGTGAAGACTCGCGGTGCGGAGGATAGGCCAAAGGGCAGTACTCTGTACTGGTAATGATTTCCTGCCACCACAAACCTTAGGTATTGGCGGTGGCTTGGGTGGATGAGGATGTGCGTGTAGGCATCCTTTAGATCCAAGGAGCATAGCCAATCTCCCTGCTGGAGGTAGGGCAGAAGGATTCCAAGGGTAAGCATTTTGAACTTCTCCCGCACAAGGAACTTGTTGAGGTTGCGCAAGTCCAGGATGGGTCTGAGGCCCCCTGTTCTCTTTGGTATCAGAAAATACCTTGAATAAAAGCCTTGACCTCTCAGGTGGTGGGGCACCGGTTCCACCGCCTGTTCCTGCAGAAGACCTGCTAACTCCTGAAGGAGCAACTCCCTGTGCAGAGGGGGGCGCGAAGGTTCTCCCGGAAAATAGGAGGGAGGGACCTGATGGAAGTGGAGAAGGTAGCCTTCTCGCACGACCTGAAGTACCCAGGCATCTGCGGTGATGCTGGACCACCTGTGGCCGAAGTGAACCAGCCGGCCTCCGGTGCTGGGAGGAACCAGCGGGGGGGGAGAGGCTATGCTGAGCGAGTCAAAAACCCCCACCCTGCTGAGCAGGGGCTGGTGGTGCAGGCTTGGGGGCTTGCTGCCTACGGGACCCGTTACCCCGTCCCTTGGCCTGCTGGCCCTGTTGGGGAGCTGCAGGGGCCTGATAATGGGGGTACTGTTTGTAGGCAGCCGCCTTCCTCGGGTAAAAGGACTTTTTTCCCGAGCCGTTCTTTTTCTGGGAAGGGGCGGAGGTCTTCCTAGAAAGCCTGGTCCTGGTGAGAGTCTCAGTCTCAATTTGTGCAGCCTTTTCCGCCATGGGCTTGCCAAAGAGGTTTTCGCCTCGGCAGGGGACATCGACCAACTTGTCCTGTACCCAGGGCTCAAGGTCCGACGACTGAAGCCAAGCCTGTCGGCGGGCACCGATGCCGGCTGCGGCCACTCTAGCCGAGGCCTCAAAGCCATCATAGGCTGCTCGGGACATGAACTTTGAGCATTCCCGAATGCCCGTGGACAAGGCTAGGAACCTCCGCAAGGGCTCCTCGGAGAGACCAGCGGAGAATCCGGCTAGCTCTTTAGCCAGATCCCGGAGATACATGCCCATGTAGAGCTGGTAAGTCTGGACACGACATGCGAGCATAGAGCCCTGGAAGCACTTCTTGCCAAGGCCATCCAGGTTACGGGCCTCCCTTCCAGGAGGCACCGAGGAGTGCATCTTCTGGCTCTTAAGACGATGCATGGCCGATTCCACTACCATGGAATGGTGTGGCAGCTGTGCCTTCTGAAAGCCAGGGCTCTTGCGGACCCGATAGATAGAATCGACCCGCTTGCTCAGGACCGGCGAGGAGGCCGGACTCTCCCACATGCGGAAGAGTAGTCGTTCCAGCATAGGAGGAACCGGCACAGTAAAGTGCTCCCTCGCGGGAGAGTCATACTGGAGGGCGTCGAGCTCTTCGGCTCGAGGCTCCTCCTCGGGATCCGCAGGGAAGGCCAAAGCCTTGGCCATATCCCTAACGAAGTCCGAGAACCGGGCATCCTCCGGGGGGGACTGCTTCCGAGGCTCGGACCCCGGTGAGTCCGATGGGACACACCGAGTCCGGAAAGAATCAGGTGACTCTTCCTCCTCAGACTCCCAGACCGACTCCGACGAGGACTCGGTGGGGTCGGCCCGGGCAGGGTGTGGCGCCAGCCGTCCCGACGTCGAGGAAGTCGGCGTCGGCGACCTCGGTCCCGAACGGGAGGCCGAGGGTGACCTCGACCGAGGATCGACTCGAGTTCTCATTGACTCGAGGATCGGCTCGGTCTCCGGGGTCGACTTGGACGTCGACGTCCCGGCGGTCGGGGCAGCGGCGCCAGCGAGGCCAGCGAGCAGTGCCCGCTGCTGGTCCATGAAGGCAGACAGTCTGCTCTCCAAGGCCGTCAACCTGAGTCCGAGCTCAGGTGACCCAGCAGCCCCCGACTCGGGCCCCGACGGCGTCGGGCCCGACGTCGGCTGTCGCGGAGGCGAGTCCAGAAGGACCACAGGACTTACCCGGGCAGGCATCTCCGACTCCAGGCGAGGTCGCTTCGGGATGTGCTCCTTCTCCAAGGACCCGGGGCGGCTGTCGGGGCTATGCGACCTGGCCCTCGCGGAGCCAGGAGCGTCCACCGACGCCGCCCTCGCGGGTTTTTCCTTCCGACGATGGTCCCCGGAGGGAGAACCCCGGTCGGAGGAGCTCTGTCGACGGTCCGAGCTGGAGCCTTTCGACGCGGAGGCCTCCGACGAGGTCCGGGTACGGCTGGGGTCAGCGAAGATTCTCTCACGCTGATGCCGCCGACTCCTCAACGCCTTTGAGGACAGTTTGCTGCAGGGCCCACAGATCAGTTCCTCATGATCCGGGCCCAGGCAGCGGAGGCAAAAGTCGTGTGTGTCGGTTAGTGACATATTTCGGTCACACCGACCACACCGCTTAAACCCACTGGCAGCCATCGGGGGAAAAAGGGCCCCTGCGAGGTCAAAGGACCGGGCTGCCAGGGAAACCGAAAACGAAAGCTGACTAAGTCAGAAAAACCGAAAAAAGTAAGCGGACTCGAGACCGGCGTCGCGAGTCCGGGCGGGAAAGCGATCGGCGTCGAACCGAAAGGAAAAAGAATAAAATAATGAAGAAAATCGACTTTTTCGCGGGGACAAGACGGGGACGTCTGTAGGGCTCCGCGGAAAAAAGAAGACTGGCTAAGATGGCACCCTCGGGCGGGAAGACGACCGCGCATGCGCGCTGCAATTCCCAAAGGCTTTCTTTGAAAGCTGGGGAAAATTGCTCCGCGAGGGCTCCGTCGGCGCCGACGTCACCCATAAGTGAGGACTGACTTCCTGCTTGGTCCTGGAGAATTTCCAACTATTTTGCCTTCTTCTTTGTTGCCAACGTTTGCGTTCCAATCACCCATGACTATCAGGATATCCTGTTTGCATGTTCTGTCAATTTCAGCTTGTACTTGTTCATAGAATCTTACATTTCATTCTCTTCAGCAGCTGTTGTTGGGGCATATACTTGAATTATAGTTGTGTTGATAGGCAATCCTCGTAGACGAATAGAGATTAAGCGTTCGCTGACTGCATTGTATTTCATTACAGTTCTTGCAAGTTTCTTCTTTATTATAAATGCAACACCATTTCTTCTTTGTCTTTCATTTCCAGCATAGTAGACCATGTGATCATCTGATGCAAAGTGCCCCATGCCAGTCCTTTTCAGTTTGCTGACACCCAACAGATCAAGTTGTACTCGTTCCATTTCATTCTTGACCACCTCCAACTTCCCTTGGTTCATGCTTCGTACGTTCCATGTTCCAATGTGTAAGACATCTTTACAGCTTCTGACTCTCATTTCATGCGCAGCTACATCAGCAGTCAGACTTCCCGAGGGCTTTGATCCAACCACATCATAAATGCTGGCTTTACTCTGAAATGTCTTCAGCTCTTCCCCAGTAGCTAGTTGAGTGCCTTCTGACCTGGGGGTCTCATCTTCCAGCACCATAGCACAATTTTTTTGTTCTAACTATCCATTGGGTTTTCATGGCAAGATACAGAAGTAGATTGCCGGGCCTTTCTTCCGCGCAGTTTAAGTTTGGTGTTGTTGCCGTTGTCACAAAAATGTGATCCTCCGCCGTCAACACTGTCCCATTCTGCTGCTGCCCAGATGGGTGGTTTGTCTTGGTCTGGCACCTCAGCTGAGACCTGTCCATCTTGGGAGTCCCTGCCAGTAGTTAAACTACCAATAGTTTAGCTCTCAGCATCACTGATGCACGCAAGCCCTCTCTTATTAGTCTTAAATAGTTTACCCTGTAGCTTCATTGCAAGTCCCCTAGTCTTTCTATATTCTGATGACCTAAACAGTCGATCTACATTTATCCGTTCCAATCCATTCATTAATTTATAGACCTCTATCTTATCTTCCCTCAGCAGTCTCTTTTCCAGGTTGAAAAGCCCTAACCTTTTTAGCCTCTCTTCAAAGGAGTATCCTTCCATCCCCTTTACCATTTTGGTGGCTCTTCTCTGTACCTTTTCTAATAATGCTATATCTTTTTTAAGATACGGCAACCAGAATTGCACACAATATTCAAGGTGCGGTTGCACCATGGAACGATACAGAGGCATTATAATATCCTTTGTTTTATTCTCCATTCCTTTCCTTATGATACCTAGCATTCTATTTGCTCTCTTGGCTGCAGCTGCACACTGGGCCGAGGGTTTTAACATGTTATCCATGACGACGCCTAAATCTTTTTCCTGTGTGTGGTGGTTCTCAATGTGGAACCTTGCATCGTGTAACCATAGTTTGGGTTGTTCTTTCCTGGTGCATAACTTTGCACTTGTCCACATTAAATTTCATCTGCCATTTGGATGCCCAATCTTCCAATTTATCAAGATCCTCTTGCAATTTTCCAAAATCCTCTTGGGTTTTAACTTTAAATAGTTTTGTGTCATCTGCAAATTTGATAACCAAACTCGTTGTTCCCTTTTCCAGGTCATTTATGAATATGTTAAAAAGCAGCGGACCCAGCACAGATCCCTGGGGTACTCCACTATTCACCTTTTTCCATTGGGAAAATTGGCCATTTAGACCTACCCTCTGCTTTCTATCTTCTAACCAGTTCCTGATCCACAATAGTACACTGCCTCCTATCCCATGACTTTTTAGTTTTGCCAAAAGTCTCTGATGAGGGACCTTGTCAAAGGCTTTCTGAAAGTCCAGATACACTATATCAACCGACTCATCTTTTTCTACCTGTTTATTCACACCTTCAAAAAAACATAACAGATTAGTAAGACAAGATCTTCCTTGTCTAAAGCCATGTTGGCTGTCTCCCATTAAGCCATCTAGTTTGGTCTTAAACTCAAGAGTAAAATTGCAGTTAAGCCAAAAATATATATTTTACTCAATATGAATTGCTGAATTTCCAGATAAAAGCAAATAATGATAAATTATAAAAATTATTTAACATACACACGTTTTTTGAACAGCGGGTCTCAGACTCTCATGGAGTTTTTCAGTGACAATGGCAAAAGCCAGTAACTACTCCTGATGTACATCAACGACCCTTTTTGTTTTTTAAACGTGTGTTTTTTTTCCAAGCGTTTTGAAATAACTTATCCAAGATGCATTTTATAAAACAGAAGTTAGGCTTATCTTAAAAGTAGTTTATCCCAACGCCTACTTCAGCACCATCGCGTTTCACGGATAGGTTCCGTTTCTTCAGGGGCTAAATAAGCTTAGCCCCTGAAGAAACGGAACCTATCCGTGAAACGCGATGGCGCTGAAGTAGGCGTTGGGATAAACTACTTTTAAGATAAGCCTAACTTCTGTTTTATAAAATGCATCTTGGATAAGTTATTTCAAAACGCTTGGAAAAAAAACACACGTTTAAAAAACAAAAAGGGTCGTTGATGTACATCAGGAGTAGTTACTGGCTTTTGCCATTGTCACTGAAAAACTCCATGAGAGTCTGAGACCCGCTGTTCAAAAAACTTGTGTATGTTAAATAATTTTTATAATTTATCATTATTTGCTTTTATCTGGAAATTCAGCAATCCCATTAAGCCATGACTATCTACATGCTGAGTAATTTTATTCTTTACGATGGTTTCTACCATTTTTCCCGGTACTGATGTCAGGCTCACCGGCGTGTAGTTTCCCGGATTGCCCCTGGAACCTTTTTTAAAAATTGGCGTTACATTGGCCATCCTCCATTCTTCAGGTATAACAGATGATTTTAATGATAGTTCACAGATTACTAATAGCAGGTCTGCAATCTCATATTTCAGTTCTTTCAACACCCTTGGATGTATACCATCCAGTCCAGGTGATTTGCTACTTAAATATTGTGTGCAATTCTGGTCGCCGTATCTTAAAAAGGATATAGCGATTTTAGAAAAGGTTCAGAGAAGAGCCACCAAAATGGTAAAGGGGATGGAAGGATACTCCTATGAAGAAAGGCTAAAAAGATTAGGGCTCTTTAACCTGGAAAAGAGACGGCTGAGGGGGAGATATGATAGAAGTCTATAAATTAATGAACAGAGTGGAACGGGTAAACGTAGATCGATTGTTTACGTTATCAGAATATAGAAAGACTAGGGGACATGCAATGAAGCTACAGGGTAAACTATTTAAGACTAATAAAAGAAAATATTTTTCACTCAACGTGTAATCAAACTCTGGAATTTGTTACCGGAGGATGTAGTAAAGGCTGTTAGTGTAGCTGGGTTTAAAAAAGGTTTGGACAAGTTCCTGGAGGAAAGGTCCATAAACCATTATTAAGAAGTGACCGAAGATATCAATGCTTGACCCAGTACAAGCATTGTGGAACTTGTGTCTCTTGGGGAAACTGCTAGGTACATATGACCTAGATTGGCCACTGCTGGAAACAGAATACTGGGCTTGATGGACCTTGGTCTGACCCAGTATGGCATATCTTATGTTCTTATGTTCTACTCTTCAATTTATCAAATAATTCTAATACATCTTCCCAGTGTAGCGATGTTTCTTTCCATTCTCCTGCTGCATCACCTTTAAATACCGCTTCAGTCATGGGTAACAACCCATCTTCCTCAGTGAACACCAAAGCATTCATTCAGTCTCTCCGCTACAGTCTTGTCCCCTCTTACTGCCCCTTTTACCCATCTGTCATCTAATGGTCCAACTGACTCTCTCACAAGTATTTTGCTACCAATGTACTTGAAAAAGACTTTATAATGCATTTTTGCTTCCACACTCGGCAGCCTTGTCGGTCATGGAATTGTTGAAGAGGTTCTCTCCTTGGCATAGGACATCAACCAATTTGTTCTAAACCCACTGCTCGAGGTCGGACGACTGTAGCCAATCTTGGCTGTGTGCACCAATGCCCACCACCACTACTCGAGCCGCCGACTCGAAACAATCATAAGCCGCTCGAGACATGAATTTGGAGCACTCACGGACTGCCTTGGCCAGGCTCTTGAACCGCTGCAAGGGTTCCTCGTAGAGACCAGCTGAGAACTCGGTGAGTTCCTTCGCTTGGTCTCTCAGGTACATGCCCATGTACAGCTGGTAGGCCTGGATGCGGCTGATAAGCATTGAGCCCTAGTAGCACTTTCTGCTGAGGGCATCCAGGGTGCAGGCCTCCCTACCGAGGGGCACCGAGGAGTGCGCCTTCTGGCTTTTAAGCCAATGCATGGCAGACTCCACTACCATGGAGTTTTATGGCAGCTGTGACTTTTGGAAGCCAGGGTTCCAGCGGACTCGATACACTGAGTCGAACCGTTTGCTCACCACCAGTACCAAAGCCGGTGTCTCCCACATTCGTAGCATCAGCCATTCAAGGATGGGAGGGATGGGCACCGAGAGCAAATCCCGCGGAGGAGCCTCGTACTGGAGGATTTCCAATTCATCCACCTGAGGTTCCTCTTCAGACTCCATAGGGAACGCCAGGAGACGAAATCAAGTTAGCCCATATCCTCTGGTGGGGACCGCCGTTGAGGCAATCGGATGGGATGTCGCAGTGGCGATGGGTATCGGGGGACTCCTTGTCCTCCCATTCAGAATAGTCCATAGAGGACTTGTAGGGGGCTGCTCCACGGACCTCAGGTCTCCCGATGCTCCGCAACCGGTGCCCAGCATACTTCAAGGGATGACAGCAGTCCCATCAAGTGGGACTCGGATTGCGAGATCGGCCGAGGATCGACTCAAGGTCAAAGGACCTTGAGGATTGGCTCGGCCTCTGAGGACATCTTGGACGTCGCAGGCACAATGGTCTGGGTGGATGAACCGGTCGCGCCAGACAACAGCACCCACTGCTGGTACATTAAGGCAAACAGACTGCGTTCCAGGGCTGCCATTCTGGACTCCAGACCAAAGGGCTCCGCAGCCTTCGGCACGGGCACCGAGGGATATGGGCCCGACACTGGCTCCCCCAAAGTGGAATCCTCAGCCAGGATGGTGTCTGGGATTGAGGCCGGTCTGCGGTCGAATCCTTCCAGGGGACATTTGCAGGCCACTCCTTCTCCGAAGCCTCGAACATCTGACTGCGGGACCGGGACAAGGGGGCACCGGGCCAGTCGGAACTTTCCAACGACGCTGCCTTCGAGGGTTTCTTCTTCTTCCTGGGTTCTCTCAAGGGAGACCCCCTTTCTGAGGACCCACAAACAGGGCTCGGGTTCAGGAGGTTCTGCCTGAGATGTCAAGGCCTCAGACGAGGCCCTGACCTTCGTGGTGCTGGGAACTTGGGGAAAAACCTATTGTGCTGCTGCTGACAGTTCTTGAGGGCCTTACTGGACATCTTCTTGCAGAGACTGCAGGCTGCCAGGTTGTGGTGGGCAGAGGCAGCGGAGACAGCAGTCGTGTGTCAGACAATTTTAGAGCCCTTATCACACTTCTTAAAGCCACTAGTAGCCAAGGGGGAAAAAAGTACTCCTGCGAAGTCAGACTCTCCAGGATGCCAGTTGGAAAAATGGCACGAAGATGCAAGGAAGAGAAAGAATGAAAACTACAAAAACAGACCCGAACTAGATGCCAAGCAACGAGGACAAGTGGCAGGAAGAGTACCAGTGCGATACCTGAGGAGAGTATGAAACTCAGAGAAAAAAAATCAACTTTTTCCAGGGACAAGCCAGACGAACGTGTGAAGAGCTCTGCGTAAAAAAGGAGACTGTGCAAGATGGTACCACTGGGCAGGAAGGGCACCACGAATGTGTGGTGGCATCTCCCAAAGTCTTTCTTTCAAAGCTGGGAGGATGCTTCCGCGAGAGCGCCGTCTGTGCAGTCACCCATATGTGAGGACTGACTTCCTGCTTGTTCCCAGAGAACAGGGTATCTACTTTAGGGAAATGCAACCACTTCAAGATCATCCGAAGACCAAACAGAAACACGCCCCAAGCAATGAGCGGAGTAAACTGACAACATCAGGAGAATCCCACTTTAAGGAGATGTAGTTCCAGGGGAAAGGGAAAAGCCTTAGAAGGTTTCCTGATGCCCATGATGATGCTGTGGTCTGCCTGAGGTTTAGAGGAATCTGAAGCTGTTGCAATTGAGAGTCCAAGAAGTGCAGAGCCTCCGTAATTTCAGCAATGAGAGCTGGATGCTTTTCTTTATGGAATAACCAGATATCCTGTCTTCTCAAGGCTCTTGGTCATCTTACAATGGCGAGAGCTTCTCCTTCTCGGCCAGACTCAGAAGTGAGAACATCTTCATCTGAAGGACAGTCTCCATCTTTCCTTCCAGGGCGCTAGTCCCCTTGGAAGAGAGGAGGTATCCTTGGCCAGATCTAAAGAGTCAACAGCCAAACTTCAGCGGGCACGTTTTCTAGATGTAGGCCAGCAGCTGTTGGAGCAGCTGAAGTCCCCGAGTACCATATATCCCAGGCCTGATGGAATAGCTGCATAAACTGGAGATCAGAACAATCAGCTGAAGTCTGCATAGGCTGAATAGAGTTTTATAGAGGGTGAACAGGCTACTCTGGCAACAAAACCGGAGGAAGGCATCTTCAGATCTGGCATGACCCTCGGGTAACCAAGAGAGAGCTAAAGCAAGAGACCTGGAAGGACTACCGGAACTAGAACCTGCAAATGTAGAAGAAACCCCTTGATCAGAACCACAGGAGGAACACAAACTACCTGTCAAAGTCTTACATTTCTTCCCACAGCCCAAGCAGCACTGTAGGAAAGGCGGCATTTTCATAACAGGTTAAAAGAAAGTCACAGGACGAATCAGGGAGCCAAAAATCAACAGACTGTGAAGAAAGAATGGCAGCTGCAGCACAAAACTTATAGTGGGAAACAGCAAAAACAGAGCCAGGAAGCAGCCGCTGACTGGCCACATGAAGAGGAGCAGGAAAAAGACAATTGCAGAAAATGGAGCATACCGAAAAAAGAAGGGAGGAGCACACAGTCAGAAGAACAAGATACCGCTGAAAAACAAATTGGGATGCTGCTTTAAAAAAGAACCATGAAAGAAAAAACACTTACTGCTGTCAGAAGAAAATACAGATGATGAAGGAAGGGCCCAGAGAAGAAAAAACTGCCCAAAAACTCTCAGCAACTGGGTCCTTGAATAAGGTTATTTTTTGTTTTGTTTTGTTTTTTTAAAGAAAATTTAAGTTGTTAGAAAAATAAGAAAAGATGACCCACAACTTAGGAGACAGAAGTCTTGCTTGCAGACCAGTCAAAATGGAAGGCTGCAAATGTTCGAACAAGAGTACTTCCCTTCAGATGTGCTCTACTGGTTCTCTTGACGAGGAGCAGCTTTGGAAGTGAAGAAAAGAAAACTGTCGGCATAGAAGGGGCACCATAGTGTGCACAACTGGCAAAGATTGCTATGCTGACACCAAATCTCTTCTCAGAGAACGCCACGAGCTAGGAGATATCCACCATCTGCTGAGACAGAGAAAATACTGAAGCTCCCTTTGGGGGATGGGTTTTTATACCAAGGATGATGTCACAAAGCTTCGGGAATTTTTATCTCACCACCTGCTGGCACACAAACACAATCCACTAGTCTGGACTGGATGTATTTAGAAACAAAAGTAAACAGCTGCTCCCAAGCCGCAGAACTCCTACCAGGATACTCTCAGTCACCTGCCAACCTTCAAATAGGCCCTTCTGGTCAGGTCTCTTAAAAGCATTGTGACTCAAGGAATTTGCAGAGGATAAATCCTCATGTGGAGATTCCCTGGTAGGGCACAGAAAAATTAGCCCAAAGAGAAATTAGACTTGCCTGCTAATTGTTGTTCCTTAAGGAACTCCAGTCCAATCCCGCACCTCTGGGGTAGTGTACCTCTTCCAGCAGTTTGGAGACTGAGCATTTCATCTTTTTGATGACATTATTATTTATTTATTTAATAAACATTTATATACTGCACTTTCCCATGGATCAGGTGCGGTTTACAAAAAACAACGTAAAGAAACAGAGCTGTGGTAGGCGACGGCCTATGATCCATGCTAATTGAACTAAGCAGACAGGCCTGAGCAGCTTGACCTGTAACTGAAGCCTGTAGTTAGGCCCAGAGGAATGAAAACCCCCCTGAATGATGACACCATAGAATTGAAACTTAACTCAGTTTAACTGAACATAGCTAAGCAGAAACGAAACTTAGAAAATAAAGAAAAAACAAGTTTAATTGGTACTGATAAGAGAGCACAGCTTCTATGGAATTAATTAACTCTGCAAAAAGCAAGGTTACAGTGCCCTGCTTCCCATATGTTTTAACAAGCTCAGCGACCTTGGAGGAGAGAAGTAACAAGTTGGAGACACTGACCATTGTAATTGGGACTAGAAGGGGGCAACCAGGTGCTGGGCCCAGACCAGAGTCCCGATTGGGTAGCCATATCAGTACCGGGACCAATAGATGGGTGAGAGGGGTACTGGGACCAATGAAAAGTTTGCCTATGCTTAGAATGGACAAGAAAGCTATAAAAGTTGTTGTTTTACTAGAAGCCATTGCTCAGCCATTTTGAAATTGCTTATTGCTTGAGCCATGTGCACATTAAACTGGCTTGGATCCTTGAAAAGACTCCTGGATTTATTTATTGCATGCTTATCTGCTGCTACATTCTTGGTGCGTTGGCCGGGAAGTGCGAGTGGTGGATAGTGTTCAAGTGAATAAATCCACGTAATTCGCCTTGAGGTTTGGTCCAGTTGGAACCATGCCAATCCGACGCAGGGGAATCTCCCTGGGCCCACCGATCCTCTTGTATCGGAGGGAGTTCTGCCTGGCCTCGGCAGGCACTGAGTCCAGCTGGCTAACACTTCCGACCCGGGGGAGTCCAGGATCCAACTCAGAAGCTTGGGAACCAGATCTGGTAAGTATAGTTTTGAAAACCTGTCTAGACAGATGAGTTAGAACTGCAGTTTGAAACTTGTAACTTGTAATCTCGAGAACTTGGAACTTGGAATTTGGAATTTGGTAATGAGAGCACTGATCCCCTCTCAAGGACGGTCCTATTAACCTTGCATGAGTATGCGCGAGGTGAAGCCATCGTCCTTCTTGTTTGGTAAGACTTAAGTCTTTGTTTGAAAATCCTTGTATGAGTATTCGCGAGGTACAGCTGTTTAAAAAAAAAAAAAAAAAAAAAATCATGATTTAGTCTAGTCAGAACAGACAGGAACTTGGAATTTGTAATCTCGAGATATTGGGAATTGGTAAGAGAGCATGATCACCTCTCAAGGAAGGGCCGAGTAACCCCGCATGGGAATTCGCCGGGTGAAACCCTCATCCTTTTTGTAATTGGGAAAAAGACTAGTCAGAATAGATAGAAAGGAATGCATTCTAAGATACGTTGCTAGCATGATTGTGTGAATGAAGTGTGAATGAGAGGTCTGGCAGCACGGACCAAGCAGAGTGGACTCTGGACTAGCGCAGTTCCTAGTCGGGTGACTGCGTCTAGGTCGCGAAACGGATGAAGCGTTTGGTGTATTGTCCGTCCTGTGTATTTGATTTTTGTTATCTGTTGAAACCACGAGTTTCCCTTCTGTTATAAATGTGAGATTATTATGTTGAGTACTTTGTGACAGTTCACTGGTTAAGAAATTGTATTAATAGAGCAGAATGAAGACCCAAAACACCTACGGTCATTTTTAGAAATCAAAAAGCTGGTCTCACCCAGTTGGTTTTAGCACAGTGAAAAAGCTGACAGGGGGCGTGTCTGTGCAGGAGAATGTTTGGTGCTGTTTAACCCTATGCAGGCATGTTTTTCAACGATCTGCTGCTGGACTAATCAGGACAATTATACCTGTTTCTACCTGTTTTTATTCACTTTGTTCTGATAGTAATGTTCCTCCTGCTGTGGTCATGTATTGTGTACCATTCAATAAGAATATTTAGTCAGAATTTTAGTTTTGAAGGTTGTATTAATCATCAGAGCTCCGCAAACAGTTTTTAGTTATATTCTCTGCTCTGTCTGCATTTCTAAGTCAATTGAGCCTGTTATATTGCTGTTACTTTGCAGAACTATCCAGGAGGTGACGGGTTTAGTTCAGTTATAGTGTGTAGGGTAAGATTAGTTATTCCGGTCAGATAGGTATAATATATTTGTGGGCTTAGCTTTGCCCTGTGTTTTATGATTCAAATAGGAAATGATAAAGAACTGTTTTTGTTTTTCCTTTGATCTACAAAGTAATTAGATCACGACTTAACATTGATTTAAATTGTTTTTTTCTGGCATCTCTGTCCATGTGAATGAGAAGTCTCTTTTTATGAGCACAGTTCAATTGTTTCCCCGCGAGCAGAGGGGTGTGGCTTCCACATATCCTTAAAAAAAAAAAAAAAGGTTCTGGAGAGACAGTTGGAGACTGCAGGAAATTTCTCCTAGGAATGAAAAGGGACTGCCGATTTGAAAAGTCTCTTCATTTAATCGAAGCGTGATGAATTTATAATTAGTTTTTTCTCTGGTTTCACTAGCTCTGTTTAACCAAAAGTTTTAAAAACAAAGTTTATCTTTTTATGAATG
Source organism: Ichthyophis bannanicus (assembly GCA_033557465.1). Taxonomy (NCBI): domain Eukaryota; kingdom Metazoa; phylum Chordata; class Amphibia; order Gymnophiona; family Ichthyophiidae; genus Ichthyophis; species Ichthyophis bannanicus. The sequence goes on from CM066049.1 coordinate 33,732,496, forward strand.
AGTATAAGTCATTTGAATGCATGCTTCCCCTCTGTGCTGGTTACTAATGAACAAATCAGTTAGCTTTTCTGTATTTAAAAAAAAAAAGGGAAAGGTGTACTGTATTTTATGAAAAATATCCGGAATGTCTTTTAAATATTTGCTTCCTGAACTAAAAAAATAATTTCTTTTGCAGAGACATGCTGACAGATAGCTATAGTTCTCTCTATAAGAAGCATAATGGATGTATGTGCTCAATCTAAGTGTTTCCTGCCTGCCCTATGTTTACAGAAATAATAAGTGTCTTTTCAAGTATGATCAAGAATTTCAGTAAGGGATTTACTGAAGATTATGAAATGTCTCTGTCCCAATCAGGATTTTGCCCCAGAATTTCTAGATATCCTGTCTCGTCTCTCTCTCTCTCTCTGTAAGTAGTTCTGTTCAGGAGATTATGGTATTAAAATGACAGCAGCCCGTTTGCAGATTTTGTGTACTAGGGAGTGGCCCGATCTAGACCCCATCTGGCCCCGAGAGGGAACGTTCACTGTAGAGATTATCCAGTCAATACACCGTAGAGTGCGGGTAGCGCACCCAGATCAGTACCCCTATATAGATTCCTGGTTAAGTATTTGTGAAGATCCGCCCCCCTGGGCGCAGCGCTGTTATGAGGAACAGTGCAGAATAATGTTAGCTAAAACAGATTCTAGACAGAAAACGGAACAGCCTAGAATGAAAGAGCAGGATAAGAAAGCCACGAAGACCATCCTGGCAGATCCTGATTCCCCAGAAGTAGTCCTCAGGCAGCCCCGAACCCCAGGTCCAGTAAGAATAGCCCGGCGGCGTCCTGCCCCAGAACCCCAGAGACGGCCAGAGCCAAGGCGGGACCCAACCCCCGGTCCCCCTCCTAGAGAAGAGAAAGAAGAATTAGTGGAAAGAGAAGTGGAGGATGTAAAAAGTGAATCAGAAGCGGAGATAGAAGGAGGAGAAGAAGGAAATTCCCCAGAAGAGGAGGAGGACAGTGTACAAATAATCGAGAAAGCCAGCGCTAGCACTAGCACGCCAGTGAAAGAGAAACCCAAAGCAAAACCAGTTGAGAAAAAGAAAGCGACTCCTGCAAAGGCAACGACAATAACCCTTAGATCCCAAATGACGCCGGGGACAGCCCAACTGTTTCCCTTAAGGCAAGTTCCGGGAGTGCCCGTAAAGAATGATAATGATGAAGTGGTAGCGGGACCCCTAACTTATGTGTATATTCCTTTCTCTACAACTGATTTATTAAATTGGAGGTCGCATTATGCCTCCTATACTAGCAAGCCCCAGGAGCTGACAGAATTAGTAACTAGTATTATGGAAACTCACCAACCCACTTGGCCAGATTGCCGTCAGGAGAAAAAAAAAAAATCAACCTCCTGGATAGAGCATTGCTAGGAGAAACAGAATCCAGGAGAGGGGGGGGGGGGGACTACAGATTCCCAAGTAGTTTGCTAGCCACCTCTGCAACAGGGGAATGTCCACCCCCTCCGGACTAGAAGTGAAAGTCAGCTGACCAGACTTGTTTAGAACTGAAAAAAAAAAAAACTGCATTATACACTGAGAAGTTTTAGGACTTGATTGAACTAATGAACGGAAATTGCAAAGAACTGGATGAATTTGCGGGCATAATGGTTAAATGAAAGTTAATCAGAGGGTGTGTGAATTGTGAAAATAAATGTAACAGAGAAAGTGAATGATATTTTAGTTGAATGATGTGAGGAGGTTATCCTAATCGAAGGAACAGAGGAAGTGAAAAACTGGGTGTGAGTGCGCCCATTATAGAAAAAGAAGGACATTAGAGAAGTGAATGCCCGTATCTTGACTCCACCCCAGGAGGGAGTACTTGATTGTAGAATCATAGACAGAATAAAACCAAGCACAGTGTTTCAGCACGAGAGTGGAGCAGCTATAGCGTGAGTGGCAGCCTGAGAGGGCTACAGCATGGATGAAGACTAGGCCAGACCGGACTCTCCAGTTTCCCTGGGTCCCCGGGAGTCAGTCTGAAAAATAGGGGACCAATATATGGACTTTTATGGGGGATACAGGAGCAGAATACTAAAGCCAGTAGCCCCTGTGTTTTTCTCGCAAAGCCTTTTCTGCAGAACCACATGTGTGAACTAAAAAAAAAATAATAATAATGTACCAGTTCCTGTATATGCCTGAATGCCCTATTCCATTTTTGGGCCGAGACCTGCTTGCAAAGCTTCAAGCACAGATATCCTTTGTTGAAGGGGAAAAAAATGAAACTCAAAATCTGCTGGCCTGATGGTGTTAACTGTCCCCAAGAAGAAGAATGGCGGTTCTATTCACCTGCATCCAAAGCAACAAGCTGTACACTTACCAACCTCATAGCCCCACCTGGAGGATGGGCAGAAGATAATCTACCTGGCCTAGCGAAGAACATAGCCCCTGCCATTGTCACCCTCAAGCCAGTCAAGAAGCCTGGGACAGGTGATTACCGCCCAGTGCAGGATCTAAGAAAGAATGAATGATGCAGCTGAAACTATACAACCAGTGGTACCAAAATCCTTATATTCTCTTGGAACTGATCTCTGCTGAAGCTATACATTTCATCATTCTGGACTTAAAAAGATGCCTTTTTCTGTATACGCTTAGCCCAAGACCCCACTACAAGGAGGCGGGGCCAACTCATCTGGACAAGATTACCTCAAGAATTCAAGAACTCGCCTCACTCAGCAAAAGATTTGACAAGTTATCCAGAAACTCAAGAAAAAAAAAAAGAAAAAATTCTACTTCAATATGTGGACAACTTGCTCATAACCACCAACTCAGAAAGTGAATGTCCACCAGCCACCAGTGAACTCTTGCACCTTTTTAATGAGGCTGGATACAAAGTCTCAAGAGCCAAAGCATAATTATGTCAAACAAGTTAAATACCTAGGATTCCAGTTGTCCAGCGGAATTCGACGCCTGGAACCCTTACCAGAACGCAAAGCAGCTGTATGCAGTATTCCTACTACTACAATCACCAGGTGGCAAGTGTTAGCATTCTTGGGTGCCACAGAGTATGTTGTATATGGATCCCCAATTTTGCGCTGCTAGAGAAAAAAACCCCAAAAAAAAAAAAAAACCATTGTATCAAGCTATCAAAGGAATGGAAAAGTCTCCAGAGGAATGGGGACTTGAACAGGATGCAGTCTTTTGATCTTTGAAAAAAACACTCTGATGTTGTCACCAATTCTGGGTCTACCAGATGTCCAGAAAACCTTACAGTCTCTATGTTCATGAGTCGCAAGGAAATGTTCTGGGAGTGTTGACTCAATCTCTTGGACCTTATTTGAGAAGCTGTTACAGCTACAGCCTTCCTAGTAAGCAAAAACTAAAAGAAAAATCCCTTTGAGACAGGATCTTCAAGTTACTGTACCACACTCTGTTCTAACCAATATGAAATACAAAGGAAATTACTAGCTAACAAATCTATGAATGTTGAAATATTAGAGTATGTTGTGTGAAAACCCCAGATACAACTGAAGGGTCAGTCAAGCTTTCAATCCTGCTATGTTGTTATCAGTTGGTCTTGATCCCCTGATCATGACTGTTTAGAAATTATGGACATTGTATTCTCAAGCCACCTGGATTTGACTGATGTCCCTCTGGAGAACCCTGAACAGACTTTCTTTGTGGCTGAAGGCAGTTTCATCATCAATGGACATTGTTGTGCTAGATATGCAGTGATGACCCCTGATTTGGTAGTTGAGTCCTCAGCCCTGGCCCCAGAAACTTCACCACAGAAAGCTGAACTGATAGTCCTCACTAGAGCACTAACAATAGGAAAAGAGCCCTGTCTAAATGTGTACCCAGATTTCAAGTATACCCTTACAACCTTGCATGCATATGGGGCCCTGTACAAAGAATGAGGGTGGATAACCTTAGGAAGCAAGTCCATTAAGTATAGCCCAAGATATCGATATTAATAGATACATACTGCCTATAGATCTCAGAATTTAGGAAAAGTAGAATGTATGAATAGAACCCTGAAATCTCAGTTGTCTAAACTTTGCCAAGAGGTTTACCTGAAGTGGCCCCAGGTTCTTCCCATAGCCCTTCTTAGGATATACTTAGCCCCTGCTAAGTCTTTAGGAGTTTCCCCTTTTGAGATTCTGTATGGGCAACCCCTGCCTATTGTATAGGAAATAAAAGGAGATATGAGACAGATAGGATCTGAAATTATTAGACATGAACTATTGGTTTTAAGTTCTGTTTTGCAGGAGTCTTCATACCTGAGTACAAAATCGATTACTCATCAATTTGCCTGCACCCCTGCATCCTTTCAAGCCTGGAGTCTCGGTGTGGATCAAAGAGTGGAGAAAGATACTGTTAGCCCTGCATTGGAGAGGACCCTATGTCGTCATCCTGTCAACTCCAACTGCAGTAAAAGTCGCAGAATTTGAACCTTGGACCCATCATAATCAAGTGAAGCCAGCAGCTGCTCTTGAACCTGATCACTGGACTACTGTACAGCATCCTGAGACTCCATTGCACCTCACCCTACAACAACAACCACGGACCTAAGACTTATTGGTCCCTCAGAAACTGCACTATTTCAAGACTGTTTGTTTATCTGAAGGTAAGCCTCGCATCTGAAAAAACCTGCAATCATCAGAAAGAGACTGTGTTGTGTTAAGAAATTGAATCTTCTAAGAGACTGTGTTTAAATACTCTGAAAAGACTGTTTTGATCTCCTAAAGAGTGAACTGCTCTAAGGAAGCAATAATAGCCTAAGAGACTATGCTATGATATTTTAAGAAATTGAGACATCCCAGAGGACAGTGATACTTTGGAATCTACAGCCCTACTCCTGCCAAAACGCTGGTAGGTCTACGTACGGCAGAAGCTTGAGGATCTACAATCAACCCTACATCTGTTATCTGTTGTGGAAGTCGACAGTTCCACCAATTTTCCAGAGACTATGCCCATTATGAATTATTATTATTGCTTTATTTTGGCAGCAGCCTTGGAGTGCTTTGAAATGACTTTTGCCTTATCTCCCTGGGCAGCCTGTATAAGTACAACATGAACTGGACCGAAGGTCACTCAGACCTTGATTTATCATTCTCCCTATACTTGCATTGGTATACTCTCCAATCCAAAAGTTGTTCTAGATCTTGACTTTCTACAAGGCTATGCAAGCCACCGTTGCAATTCCTCATACCACCACCAGAACTTGTTTCTTGAACTTACTGGAGCAATAGCATCTAGTCTCCACACTTCTGACTGTTTCTATTGTGGAGGAACTAAGATGGGAGATCAGTGGCCCTGGGAGACGCAAGAACTGAACTATTCTATCCTATACAATCAGACTGATTTACATAATACTACTAGTGAGTGGGTATTGGCCCACCCCATTGTTGACAGTTTGTGTTTTGTTCGGACTGGACCACAATCTACTACGAAGGATGGACAGCTGGTCTGTCTAAATCAGAAGCTTTACGACAGCACAACAAAGATGCAACCGAACCTTCTAATCCTTTAGTTCTTTTTCCCACTCTTGCCAAACTATGGACTTTGACTATCTGCCTGTTGCTCCCTTGTTTCTTGCCATTTTGCTTGCAAATGATAACTTCAGTTATTAATAACACTGTAGAGCGTAAGACAGCTACAAAGATATTAGCTATGTGAACTTACTACCCTATACCACAGAGTGATACCTTTACCTAGTATTATGTGATTTGATTCTCACACCTTATTAACATGCGGGTGAGAATAATCAAAGGGGGGAATGTGGTAGGCGACGGCCTATGATCCATGCTAATTGAACTAAGCAGACAGGCCTGAGCAGCTTGACCTGTAACTGAAGCCTGTAGTTAGGCCCAGAGGAATGAAAACCCCCCTGAATGATGACACCATAGAATTGAAACTTAACTCAGTTTAACTGAACATAGCTAAGCAGAAACGAAACTTAGAAAATAAAGAAAAAACAAGTTTAATTGGTACTGATAAGAGAGCACAGCTTCTATGGAATTAATTAACTCTGCAAAAAGCAAGGTTACAGTGCCCTGCTTCCCATATGTTTTAACAAGCTCAGCGACCTTGGAGGAGAGAAGTAACAAGTTGGAGACACTGACCATTGTAATTGGGACTAGAAGGGGGGCAACCAGGTGCTGGGCCCAGACCAGAGTCCCGATTGGGTAGCCATATCAGTACCGGGACCAATAGATGGGTGAGAGGGGTACTGGGACCAATGAAAAGTTTGCCTATGCTTAGAATGGACAAGAAAGCTATAAAAGTTGTTGTTTTACTAGAAGCCATTGCTCAGCCATTTTGAAATTGCTTATTGCTTGAGCCATGTGCACATTAAACTGGCTTGGATCCTTGAAAAGACTCCTGGATTTATTTATTGCATGCTTATCTGCTGCTACAGAGCAATTATAAAACCTGTTCTTTTTTACATGAGACATCAACCAACTATGTACAATAGGCTTGTGCCTTAATACATAAAACAAAAATTATTGCATTGGACAAACAAATACATAACTTTTGTGGGGTGCTTCGCAACTGTTTACAAAACATTTGTAAACATACAAACTTTATAAGGCCTAACCGGAGTCTAAAAATGATACTTCATATAAATAAAGAACAACTCCACATATTAACCAACTGTAGTATTAGTAACCCTGCACTTAAAAGGTTTTTAGCACCATGACAACGGGGGCACAGGCCTCAGAACTATCCTCAGATATTCATAAAATGCTTCAAGGCCAGATAAACCGGCTCTAGTCAAGCAATTTGAGTTGTGTGGGGAGTCTGTGGAGAAGACGCGGGTCAGTATACCCCCCTGAGGCAGTGTCTGCGAAACGCTAAGAGGGACGTCTGAATGTGGCGTCGGGGTTGATTCCGCAATGGCCATCATGGAAGATTGAGCAGTGAATCGTTTTTTTGGCTGATGGGTCCTTCTGTTATACAGGAACCTGTTCCTGTTTTGAGCTATGGAGAAATGTTGACATATAATAAAGAGTGCTAAGATGTCTATATGATAAGTAGAAATGTTGACATATGATAAGTGTGCTAAGATGTCTATATGATAAGCAGTTCTATTGTCTAAGCATGTTCCTAATTGGTTCCCATCAGTTTATTGTATTTTTGGTATTTGGCATTGTTTGACGGACGGAGGGTTGGATACAGGCCGTTGATGTTATTTTCCTCAAATTGCTTGACTAGAGCCGGTTTATCTGGCCTTGAAGCATTTTATGAATATCTGAGGATAGTTCTGAGGCCTGTGCCCCCGTTGTCATGGTGCTAAAAACCTTTTAAGTGCAGGGTTACTAATACTACAGTTGGTTAATATGTGGAGTTGTTCTTTATTTATACAAAACATTTGTAACATCGTGTTTAGACTATTTACATTACAGTGCAGTTGGCAGTCTAGCCATAATGTATTAGAATTATTGTTACCGTGATAGAGGAGAATAATTTAATTTTCTTTGGATGCATTTATTTTGTTATGACTTACTTGGTTTGATAATTAACTTGTCTTCTGTTATCCATTTTCAGTATGGGAGAGGAAGTTTGTCTGTGGACCATAGTGTGTTATAAAAAGATGGGTTTTTAATTTCTTACGGAATTCCTTAATTTCGGTTAAAATTCTGATTTCCTCAAGTAGTGTATTCCAGAGGATGGGGGCCGAATGAGAAAATGCCTTGTTGTTAGTTGACTTTTTGGCTTTTGTGTAGTCTTTTGGAGTCGTTATTTTATTTGTGTTACCTCTCCTATGAGCGATTTTTGTTGTTTCCATATTAATAAGCTTGCCCAGTGTCAGTGGTACTTTATTATTTAATGCTTTGAAAGTGGTTATTAGGATTTTGTAGTTTATCCTGCAGTGTATTGGTAGCCAGTGTAGGTTAGCTAGTATAGGTGTTTTGTGTTCAAATGTATGAACCTTCATTATGGTTCTGGCTGCTGAATTTTGTGCTAGCTGAAGTTTAAGGATCTGTTTTGTAGTTCCTAGAAGAACTAAATTAGCAAAATCAAAGTGGGGTGTAATGATTGCTTGTATTATGCTCATAAAGTCTTGTATATGTACTAGTGGGCGTAGCTGTTTTAGTATTTTAAGTTTGTAGTGGATTTTTTTTGTTGTGTTTCTGATGTGAGAGTCCATACTGAGATTCTTATCTAGAATCACGCCTAGATATTTCACTTCATTTCTTGTTTTGATTTCGTGATTCTGAAGCGTGATAGATGTTGGGGGAATGTATGATTGATTTTTCGTTACAAATAAGATGTCTGTTTTTGAGTAGTTGATGTGTAGATTTTGGTCTTTTAGCCATATTGTGAGTTCGTTGAAGCACTCAGTTATTAATTGCATTGGTGGGTTAGGGATCGTGAAAGGGATGTACAGCATTATATCGTCCACATAGATATGGTAGTGGACATTGAACTTTTTAAAGATGTTGCAGACAGGTTGGAGATACATATTGAAAATGAGTGCCGATAGGGCAGATCCTTGTGGAAGGCCGAGTTCCTGTTTGTATATATTAGAGGTTTGAGTATTGATTCTGTTTGTGTTCTGTTGCTGAGTTATGAAGTAAACCATTTATGTACTGTTGATTTAATTCCTATTTGCCTAAGTCTATTAAGCAATATAGTGTGGTTTACACTGTCGAATGCTGCAGAGATGTCTAGAAATAGAAGGATAAACGCTTGTTTAGAGTTATCAATTCCTCTTCCAAGAGTGTCTACTCTAGCAGTACTGTAAGTAGCGTTTCCACTCCATGGTAAAGGCGAAATCCATATTGCTGTACATCAAGGGGGGCTGAGGTATCAATGTATTCTTGGGTTTGGATTTGAACAACCTTTTCAAATAGTTTAGCCATGAATGGTATACTTGATATGGGTCTATAGGAGTTAGGTGATGTTTTGTCAAGTATACTGTTTTTGAGCATTGGGCGAATTTGTGCATGTTGTCCTTTCACCCCCACATTTCCTCCCTTGTTCGAAACTGCTTCTTTCATCTTCGTCGCATCCGTTCCCTCCGGCCTTACCTCTCTGCCGATTCTCTTACTACTCTGGTCCTCTCCCTTGTCATCTCCTGCTTAGACTACTGTAATTCCATTTTTGCTGGCCTTCCTGCTTATCAAATTCGTCGCCTTCAGCTCATTCAGAATACTGCTGCCCGTTTGATCACTTTCTCTTCCCCTCATGATCACGTCACTTCTTGCCTTCTTTCCCTTCACTGGCTTCCCGTTAAATTTCGGTTCATTTATAAATACCTTATTACCACTCACAAAGTTCTTCACACAGGTACTCCCCAATATTTATCCGACCTTATCTTCCATCAACCCGTCCCTCGCCTTCTCCGTTCTTCTCACAGTAACCGCCTTTTTCTTCCCTCCCCGTCTCAAGCCCATCTCGAACTTACCCGTCATTCCGCTTTCTTTTTCTTAAGTCCTGCTCTATGGAACTCTCTTCCCCACTTACTCCGCACCAAACCTTCATTTCCACATTTCAAAGCCCTTCTCAAGACCCATCTGTTTTCCCAGGCTTTTGATCTCCCAGCACCCCCCTGACAGTTACGCAGGCCCTAGGAAACACAAACAGGAGCACTGCTCGCAAACAAACTGAGAAACCACAAAAACGAGCAGTAGTGGAAGTCACAGGCACTTTATTAATTAAGCGAACCCCAACGCGTTTCGGCTGTTGCCTTCATCAGGGGGTACTAGAGGACAGCAAAACATAACATTAAAATAATTAAACATACATAAAAACACAAAAAAATATATTAAAATAACAAATATGAATAATCATAATTATTAATTAATTCATAAAAAATTAAAATTGAGACATATAAAAAAAAATATATATATATATATATATAAACATATATATATATAAAAGAAATATACTATCCAAACAGGAAAACCAGCAATACATAATAAAAATATATATACCATACTTACAAATGAAGTGCACAAAAGCAATAAAGATATGGCACAAACCAATCAATGGTGGATAATGCTAAAAAATCAATGTAAAAACCATTAATATGATACTGAAACAATTAAAAACATCAATTGAACCATACAACATTGAACAAAAAGAAGACAAAATGGAAAACCCAGACCAACGAAAAAGGCAAATTAAATTTTACAGTAAGGATAAGTCATCCTAAAAAATATATATAGAGAGAAACATCTTATTCAAGCAAAAGAAATCTCTTTGTATATATACAAAACACAGAGCCTACACATCATTAGACACACACATGCGGTACCATTATTACAAATATTAACTAGAGGAACTGGTACTCAAAAGAAATAATAAAATGTGTGCTTCTAAAAGTGCAACTTTTTACTTGTTGCACTTTTAGAAGCACATTTTATTTATTATTATTATTTATAATATATTTTTTTGTGTTTTTATGTATGTTTAATTATTTTAATGTTATGTTTTGCTGTCCTCTAGTACCCCCTGATGAAGGCAACAGCCAAAACGCGTTGGGGTTCGCTTAATTAATAAAGTGCCTGTGACTTCCACTACTGCTCGTTTTTGTGGTTTCTCAGTTACGCAGGCCCTTACACCGTATGCCACTCCAACCCTTCCCTTTCTTCCTTCGTCCTTCCTGTTATTTAACAGTTTTTCTATATTTTATTTAACAGTTTTTCTATACCGCTCTATTTTAGATCAGAGCGGTTTACATTTAACAGCAACTATACAACACAGGCACTTTGAGTTGTATTTACAATAAACAGAGAGATCAACTTGGAAGTAACTGGGGGAAACTATTTACATTGTATTTACACTGGTATATGATTTCAGGCAGAACATATCTACATCTTATTTACACTGGGAGTCTGAATTCAATTTCAGGGAGTACTTCTGAGGGAACAGTTGATTATCCTTTTTCATGCTGAGTCTGATTGTTTAGTTGAAGTGAGTGATTGTCTGAGGGGCCACATGTATGATCACTAAGGCTGGATTTGGGGTAGTATGTGGTGAACAGGTGCTGCTTTAATGCCTTCCTGAAGTGGGTTAGGTAAGTGATGTTTCGAATAAAGGTGGGGAGGGCATTCCATGCTCTAGGTGCATAAATTGTAAAGGACCTATTTGTTGTTGCTTTTGTGCATTTCGTTATTACCTTTGGGACCTCTAGGGTGTTTTGCATCATGGGTCTTCTGTTTCTGTTCTGTGGTACTTTATGTATCATCTTGCTGATAGCTGTAGGTGTCAATGTGTTTAAGGCTTTGAAGGTTAAGGTTAGAACTTTGTGGAGGATTCTTGCTTGAACCGGTAACCAATGGAGGTTCATCAGTACTGGTGTTATGTGCTCTCTCCGTGAAGCCCCTGTTAGTACTCTCGCAGCAGTGTTCATTGCGAGCTGGAGTGGAGCTAGCGTTGTTTGAGGTAGACCATGCAGGATTATGTTGGCGTAGTCGAAATGTGGTAATATTAGTGCCTGATAGATTGATCGGTAGTCGCTTAAGTCGAGAAGTGGTCGGAGATGTTTTAAGGTCCTTATTTTCATGTATACTGTTTTTACTGTGTTTTTTATGTGGGTTTTCAGGTCCAGTTGTTGGTCCAGTGTAACGCCAAGGTAGCAGATTGTGGGTTTGGTTTTCAGTTCTGTGTTGCCCCTAACTCTTTAGCCATACTGCTCTGTCTCTTTCTTTCTTTCTATTTCGACAGCACTTTCCTCTCATTTGAATGGCGTTCCTTTTCCCTCTTTAATTTTCTGGCAGCCTGCTTTTATTGTACACCGCTCTGATACTCCGGTTTGGGCGGTTTATCAAGTCTCATAAATAAATAAATAAAAAATACCCTTGCTGTAACGAAAGGTTGATCATTGGAAGTATGAAGGAGGATAGAAATGATAGGGTTTTCTTTATCCAGATTACTGGGCATGGGTCTAGGTAAGAGGTTGTAGTATTAAGGTAGTGTACATTTGCACTACCTTTTTTTTTTCAAAATCTGTTTATTAAACATATCCAAATTACAACCATTGTGAGAAAGAGTAGTTACTCACCTGTAACAGGTGTTCTCCAGGAGCAGCAGGAATCAGTCCTCACATATGGGTGACATCGACATCGATGAAGCCCTTGCGGAGCATTTCCCCAGCTTTCCAAGAAAGCCTTTGGGAAGGCAGGCACGCATGCGCGGTTCCCTTCCCGCCTAAAGGTGACATCTTGCTCAGTCAAATGCAATAGCTAAAAAACAGCACACAAAAATGTAAAAAAAATAAACTATGTACAACTGCAACTCCAAGGGGAGGAGGGAGGGTTGTCATCAACGCCGAAAAAGCCCCAGCGGAACATTTCCCCAGCTTTCTATGAAAGCCTTTGGGAATGCAGGCACACATGTGCGGTTCCCTTCCCGCCTAAAGGTGCCATCTTACCCCAGTCTCTCTTTTTCCGAGAAGCCCACCAGACGTGTGTCCGGTCATCCCGGATAAAAGTTTGATTTTTTCGGCGATTCTCGCTATTTTTTCTTCCCGGTTCGATGCTGGTTCCCCTCCCGCCGGGTTCGGTACACCGGTATCAAGCCCGATTCTTCTTTTTCGGTTTTTGCCCTTCGTGGCTGGCGTTCGTGCCCTTTTTTTGCTTTTCCCTGGAAGGCCGGTCCTTTGACCTCACAGGGACTCTTTTCTCCGATGGCTTCCAGCGGTTTTAAAAAGTGTGATCGGTGTAAGAAGTTGATGTCTCTCACCGACACACACGACTGCTGCCTTCGGTGCCTTGGTCCTGATCACGACCCTAAGACGTGTGGACCATGTGGGAAGATGTCTTCCAAGGCACTGCGAAGTCGCCAGCAGCAGAAAGAAAGGCTTTTCTCTGACTCAGCCTCCGGCCGGGCCCGGACCTCATCTGAGGCCTCGACATCTCGGGATTTGGATCCCGAGCACTGTCGGGGCTCCTCGGACAGGGGGTCCCCCGACCGGGAACGCAAGAGGAAGAAGCGGCTCATGAGGGCGTCGGAGAAGGAGGTCCCTGGCTCCTCGAGGGCCAGGTCTAAGACCCCTGACCGTCATCCCGGGACCGTGGAATAAGAGAAGCCTGCCAAAGTTCCTTGCGTGGAGCTGGAGTCTGCTGGACACGTAAGCACTGTGGTCCTCGAGGACTCTCCTCCCAGAGAGCTGCCGCCGGGGCCCGAGTCGGTAGCTGCTGCGTCTCCCGAGCTGAGTCTCAGGATGACAGCCTTGGAGTGCAGACTCTCTGCCTTCATGGAGCAGCAGCGGGCACTGATGGCCAGCCTGTCTGGCGCATCTGCCCCGACCACCGGGACATCGACATCGAAGTCGACCCCGGAGACCGAGCCGATACTTGAGTCCATGATGGCTCGAGGTTGACCTCGGTCGCGGTCTCCCTCAACCTCCCGTTCGGGACCGAGGGCGTTGATGCCGGTGCCTCCGGCGTCAGGGCGGGTGCTCCAGGGCCCCGCGGGGTCGGATCCTGACTCCTCGTCGGACGAATCCGCCTGGGAGACGGAGGATGAGGAGTCCCCCGACACATTCAAAACTCGGTGCGTCCCGTCGGACTCACCGCAGTCAGAGCCCTGGAGTAGATCCCCTCTGGAGGATAATCGGTTCTCGGAGTTTGTCCGGGATATGGCCACCGAGTTGCTATCCCAGCGGACCCCGAAGAAGAGCCTCGAACCGAAGAGCTCGAGGAAGAGCCAAAGAGCTCGAGGCCCTGCAGTACGACTCTCCTCTGAAGGAGGCCTTTACTGTCCCGGTTCCTCCGATGCTGGAACGGCTCCTCTTCCGGATGTGGGAGGCACCGGCCTCGGCACCAGTTCTAAGCAAGCGGGTCAATTCGAGTTATCGACTCCGGAAGAGCCCTGGGCTTTCAAAAGGCGCAGCTACCACACCATTCCATGGTGGTGGAATCGGCCATGCATCGCCTGAAAAGTCAGAAGATGCACTCCGCTGTGCCCCCCGGCAGGGAGGCCCGGAACCTTGATGGTTTTGGTAGAAAGTGCTTCCAAGGCTCGATGCTTGCTTGCCGTGTCCAGTCTTACCAGCTGTACATGGGCATGTACTTGCGAGACCTCGCCAAGGAGCTGGCCGGGTTCTCCGCTGGTCTCTCCGGGGAGCCCTTGCAGAGATTCAAGTCCTTGTCCTCGGGGATTCGGGACTGCTCGAAGTTTATGTCCCGCGCCGCCTACGATGGCTTCGAAGCTTCGGCCCGAGTTGCGGCAGCCGGCATCCCAGCTCGACGCCCCGTAGGCAGAGGACCCCCAAGCCTGTGCAGGGTTGGGAGAGCAGGGACTGAGAGGTTATGCTCAAGGAGTCAAAAAACCCCTCCCTGCTGAGTGGGAGCAGGGCCCGGAGGCTTGGGGGTCCTCTGCCTACGGGGCCCATTACCCTGCCCCTTGGCTTGCTGACCCTGGGGTGCAGCTTGGGCAGCCTGATACTGAGGGTACTATTTGTAGGCAGTGCCCTTCCTCGGGTAAAACGGCTTCTTACCCGAGGCCACCTTCTTGTGAGAAGGGGCAGAGGTCTTTCTAGACAGCCTTGTCCTTGTAAGGTGCTCAGTCTCGAGCTGTGCGGCCTTCTCGGCCATGGGCTTGCCAAAAAGGTTCTCACCTCGGCAAGGGACATCGACCAACTTGTCCTGAACCCATGGCTCGAGGTCCGATGACTGCAGCCATGCCTGGCGTCGAGCTGGGATGCCAGCTGCCGCAACTCGGGCCGAAGCTTCGAAGCCATCGTAGGGGCGCGGGACATAAACTTCGAGCAGTCCCGAATCCCCGAGGACAAGGACTTGAATCTCTGCAAGGGCTCCCCGGAGAGACCAGCGGAGAACCCGGCCAGCTCCTTGGCCAGGTCTCGCAAGTACATGCCCATGTACAGCTGGTAAGACTGGACACGGCAAGCAAGCATCGAGCCTTGGAAGCACTTTCTACCAAAACCATCAAGGTTCCGGGCCTCCCTGCCGGGGGGCACAGCGGAGTGCATCTTCTGACTTTTCAGGCGATGCATGGCCGATTCCACCACCATGGAATGGTGTGGTAGCTGCGCCTTTTGAAAGCCAGGGCTCTTCTGGAGTCGATAACTCGAATTGACCCGCTTGCTTAGAACTGGTGGTATTTTAAAGGCAACCAACCTTTTTGTTAAAATGGTAAATAAAGGCAAAAGGAACAGGAGACCGCTATGGTTTTCGAAGGAAGTAGCTGAAAAAGTGAAGAAAAAGAGGGAGGCCTTCATGAAATACAAGAGATCACAGAGAGAGGAAGACAGGCATCTGTATTTGGAAAAACTTAGAGAAGCTAGCAAAGTAGTCAAGAAGGCAAAGATTCAAAAGGAGGCGGAAATAGCCAATGCAATAAAATGGGGGGATAAGACATTTTTCAGATATATTAATGAGAAGAGGAAGGGCAAAAGTGGTATTGTCAGACTCAAGGGTGCAGGGGGGGAATATGTAGAAGCTGATAAGGATAAAGCGGAATTGCTTAACAAATATTTTTGTTCTGTGTTCACAGATGAAGAACCAGGAGCAGGACCTCAGAAAACACCCACAAATAAGAACAGAAGCGAGGGACATCTTGAACAATTTTCAGAAGACTGTGTTCGTGAGAAACTAGCTCAACTTAAAGTAGACAAAGCGATGGGACCGGATGGGATACACCCTAGAATACTGAGGGAACTTGGGGACGTTCTAGCAACTCCACTGACTGTCCTTTTCAATGCCTCGTTGGAGTCGGGAGTGGTGCCAAAGGACTGGAGAGAGGCTCATGTGGTGCCTTTACACAAAAGCGGAAGTAAGGATGTGGTTGAAAACTACAGGCCGGTTAGTTTAACTTCGGTGGTGAGTAAATTATTGGAAACGCTGCTGAAAGAGAAAATAGTGAGGTTTCTGGAGTCCGGCGGATTACAGGATCCGAGGCAGCATGGATTCACCAGAGGCAGGTCTTGTTAGACAAATCTGATTGATTTCTTTGACTGGGTGACCAGTGAGTTGGACCGAGGGAGAGCTCTAGATGTGGTGTATTTAGATTTCAGTAAAGCCTTTGACACTGTTCCTCACAGGCGACTTATAAACAAACTGAGCACCCTAGGGATGGACCATAAAGTTACTGCTTGGGTTAGAAATTGGTTGGGTGGGAGGCGACAAAGAGTACAAGTAAATGGAGCTCACTGAGGAGAAGGATGTTACCAGTGGTGTGCCCCAGGGATCTGTCCTTGGTCCGATTCTTTTTAACATCTTTGTTAGTGATATAGCGGAAGGGCTGTCGGGTAAGGTTTGCCTCTTTGTGGATGATACCAAAATCTGCAATAGAGTAGACACCCAGGAAGGTGTAGATAACATGAGGAGGGATCTAGCTAAGCTTGAAGAATGGTCTAGAATTTGGCAGCTGGGATTTAATGTTAAAAAATGTAAGGTCATGCATTTGGGCTGCAGCAATCCAAGGGAGCAATACAGTATAGGAGGTGAAGTACTTTTGTCCACTAAAGAAGAGCGGGACCTAGGCGTGGTTGTGTCTGATGATCTTAAAGTAGCTAAACAGGTAGAAAAGGCGACGGCAAAAGCTAGGATGCTTGGGTGCATACGGAGAGGAATGGCTAGCAGAAAAAAGGAGGTGATAATGCCTCTGTATAAGTCTTTGGGGCGACCTCATTTGGAGTATGGTGTGCAATTCTGGAGACCGCACCTTCAAAAGGATGTGAACAGGATGGAGTCGGTGCAGAGGGTTGCTACTAAAATGATTAATGGGCTTCATTATAAAGCATATGAGGACAGACTTAAGGATCTTAATATGTACACCTTAGAGGAAAGGCGGTATAGAGGTGATATGATTGAGATGTTTAAATACCTCCGTGGCATAAATGTTCAGGGAGAGAGCCTCTTTCAATTGAAAGCAAGTTCTGCTACGAGGGGACATGGGATGAGGGTGAAGGGAGATAGATTCAGGAGTGATATGCGGAAATATTTCTTTACGGAAAGAGTAGTGGATCCGTGGAATAGTCTCCCAGTGGAGGTGGTAGAGATGAGGACAGTAACTGAATTCAAAAAAGCATGGGACCAACACAGAGGATCTCTAAAGGTAAAAAGTGGACTGTTGTAGTTGTTATGGAAGGACAGACTAGATGGGCCTTGTGGTCTTTTTCTGTTATCATGTTTCTATGTTTCTATGGGGGAAGACAAAGACTCCTTGATTTCTTAGATAGGCCGCCACCACTGCCAGGCATTTGGTAAAGACCCTGGGAGTGGAGGTGTGGCCAAAAGGCAGTACTCTGTACTCATAATGGTTTCCTCCCACAATGAACCTGAGGTACTTTCTGTGGTCTGGATGAATGAGGATGTGAGTGTACGCATCTTTTAGATCCAATGAGCATAGCCAATCTCCCTGCTGGAGGTAGGGCAGAAGTGTTCCAAGGGTAAGCATCTTGAACTTTTCCTTCTCTAGGAACTTGTTGAGGTTTCTGAGGTCTAGAATAGGTCGAAGGCCACCGGTTCTTTTGGGTACCAGGAAATACCTGGAGTATAACCCTTGACCTTGCAAGTGGGGAGGCACAGGCTCCACTGCCCCATCCACCAACAGACCTTGGCGCTCCTGAAGGAGAAGATCTGTGTGCAGGGGAGGCCTTGGAGGCTCCCCTGGAAAGTATGGAGGAGGCAGTTGTTGGAAGTGTAGTAGATAGTCCTTGTGGACTATACTTAACACCCAACTGTCTCCAGTGATGGAGGGCCACTGGTGGGCGAACAGGGCGAGGCGACCTCCTGTGCAGGGTTGGAAGAGCAGGAACAGAGAGGCTATGCCTAAGGAGTCAAAAACCCCCACCCTGCTGAGTGGGAGCAGGGGCCAGAGGCTTGGGGGTCCTCTGCCTAAGGGGCCCATTACCCTGCCCCTTAGCTTGCTGACTCTGAGGGGCAGCTTGGGCAGCCTGGTACTGTGGGTACTGTTTGTAGGCAGTGCCCTTCCTCTGGTAAAAGGGCTTTTTACCAGAGCCCTTCTTTTTGTGAGAAGGGGCTCCTCGTGAGGTGCTCGGTTTCGAGCTGTGCGGCCTTGTCGTTCATGGGCTTGCCAAAAAGGTTCTCACCTCGGCAAGGGACATCGACCAACTTGTCCTGAACCCATGGCTCGAGGTCTGATGACTGCAGCCATGCCTGGCGTCGAGCCACGATGCCGGCTGCCGCAACACGGTCCAAAGCCTCGAAGCCATCGTAGGCAGCGCGGGACAAACTTGGAGCATTCCCGGATCCCCGAGGACAAGGACTTGAACCTCTGCAAGGGTTCCCCGGAGAGACCAGCAGAGAACCCGGCCAGCTCCTTGGCCAGGTCTCGCAAGTACATGCCCATGTACAGGTGGTAAGACTGGACACGGCAAGCAAGCATCGAGCCCTGGAAGCACTTTCTTCCAAATCCATCGAGGTTCCGGGCCTCCCTGCCGGGGGGCACCGCAGAGTGCATCTTCTGACTTTTCAGGCGATGCATGGTCGATTCCACCACCATGGAATGGTGTGGTAGCTGCGCCTTTTGAAAGCCAGGACTCTTCCGGAGTCGGTAGACCGAATCGACCCACTTGCTTAGAACCGGCGCCGAGGCCAGTGCCTCCCACATCCAGAATAGGAGCCGTTCCAGCATCGGAGGAACCAGCACAGTAAAGACCTCCTTCGGAGGAGAGTCATACTGTAGGGCCTCAAGCTCCTGGTGGCCATATCCTGGACGAACTCCGAGAACCGGGTATCCTCCAGGGGAATCTACTCCGGGGCTCAGACTGCGGTGAGTCCGACGGGACGCACCGAGTCCGGAAGGTGTCGGGAGACTCCTCGTCCTCCGTCTCCCAGGCGGACTTGTCCGATGAGGAATCGGGGTCCGACCGCACAGGGCCTGTGAGCACCCGCCCCGACGCCGTAGGCACTGGCGTCGACACCCTCGGTCCCGAACGGGAGGTCGAGGGAGACCGCAACCGAGGTTGACCTCGAGCCTTCATGGTCTCGAGTATCGGCTCGGTCTCCGGGGTCGACTTCGATGTCGATGTCCCGGTGGTCGGGGCAGATGCGCCAGACAGGCTGGCCATCAGTGCCTACTGCTATTCCATGAAGGCAGACAGTCTGCTCTCCAAGGCTGTCAGCTTGAAACCCAGCTCAGGAGACTCAGCAGCTCCCGACTCGGGCCCCGGCGGCGGCTCTCTGGGAGGAGAGTCCACGAGGACTACAGGGCTTACGTGTCCAGCAGACTCCGGCTCCACTGAAGGTACTTTGGAAGGCTTCTCCTGTTCCACGGACCCGGGGTGACGGTCGGGGGTCTGAGACCTAGCTCTCAAGGAGCCAGGGACCTCTTCCGACAACGCCCTCGCGAGCCGCTTCTTCCTCTTTCGTTCCCGGTCGGGGGACCCCCTGTCCGAGGAGCCCCGACGATGCTCGGGATCCGATTCCCGAGATGTCGAGGCCTCAGACGAGGTGCGGGCCCGGTCAGAGGCCAAGTCAGAAAAAAGCCTTTCCTTTTGGTGCTGACGACTTCGAAGTGCCTTGGAAGACATCTTTCCACGTCTTAGGATCGTGGTCAGGATCGAGGCACCGAAGGCAGCAGTCGTGTGTGTCGGTGAGAGACATTAGCTTCTTGCACCAATCACACTTTTTAAACCCACTGGAAGCCATCGGGGAAAAAAGAGTCCCCGCGAGGACAAAGGACTGGCCTTCCAGGGAAAAAGAAAAAAAGGGCACCAACGCCAGCCACTAAGGGCAAAAACTGAAAAATGAAGATCGGGCTCGATACTGGTGTACCGAACCCGGCGGGAGAGGAACTGGCATCGAACCGGAGAAAAAACAGCTAAGGATCGCCAAAATTTCTAACTATTTTCCGGGAGGACTAGGACACACGTCCGGTGGGCTTCACGGAAAAAGAGAGACTGAGCAAGATGGCACCTTTAGGCGGGAAGTGAACCGCGCATGCGTGCCTGCATTCCCAAAGGATTGCTTGGAAAGCTGGGGAAATGCTCCGCAAGGGCTTCATCGATGTCGATGTCACCCATATGTGAGGACTGACTTCCTGCTTGGTCCTGGAGAAACATATTTACATATTTCCCCCCCCCCCCCTGTTGTTCCCCCCTCTTTCCCAAGTGCTTTTGGCTTGCTAACAATCCCCCATTTACAATCTCTTGGGCAGGGTTGTGTCTTATCCCTACCCAGGAGCCAACAATACACGAAGGGAAAAACAGTGAGAGAAAGAGGGTACCGGCAGCAATGGAAATCTTCTGAAATATCTCTTCTTTAATGTGTACTTTTTCCCATTCCCCCCAAGTCCCTTATCTTCCCCACTCCCTCCCTTCCCCCCCCATTCCCCCTCCCCTCATGCCAGAGCCAAACCGCCGTCCACATGGAGATCACATGCCTTCCTTCCCTCTCAACATCCAACTCTCACCCCCAACCAGGCATTGCCAAGGTGTTAGTATTAACCCATAGCTAAGACCTCACTCCTAGCTTTAGGTCCCAGACTCTGGATGTAGGGCATCCATACCAGCAGAAAGGAAGCCCAACGCTGAGGAGTCCCCCTTGCCGCCCTGCATTCCATCAACATGAGTTGATGAAAACTATTGCACCACTCCCAGAAAGTGGGGGCCATTGATTCTCTCCACCTATGGAGGATGGGACCCTTCCCCACCAAACAAGCTTTACGCACTAAAATTCTTCCCCATCTCCCCTTTAACTGTAAGGGTCCCAGACAGTCCAAGGCAACCAATAAACCAGACCACCGAATAGGTTGAAGCAATAAAGTACCTAAATATGTCTCAATGCGTGCCCAGTAGGCCCGAACGTGCCCACAACCCCATCACATATGGCCTAAATCCGCCAGAGGCAGGGCACACTTAGGGCAACCCCCACAATTGGTAAGGCCAGTTTGCAATGCTCGCCTCAGAGAGAAGTGGGCCCACGTGATACACTTAAATTGAGCCTCCGGCCATCTAGTTCCTTCTACTAATCGGGCAATCCGCCTTAGGGCCGCCCCAACCGAGCCTGGAAGAACCTCACACCCTAGTTCCTGCGCCCAAGCCCCTTCCTCCGCTGAATAGTCCAGGGGGATGTCATACTGATCTAGCCTACTCTTTAGTGCAGCTACCCGAGGCGGACAATCCTTCCCCAAAGCCAGAAAGTCTATAATTTGCGCAGAGTGTGCCTCCTGTAAACCCGTCTGCGGTAGAGTCAACATAATGCCGAAGTTGGATGTAAGCAAAAAGGGAAGTACCCTGACTCAATTAGTATTCTTCACATAGCACCTCTAAGGATTTACATCGTCCCTCTAGCGTAACTACATGCCCAAGACACTTTATCCCCTGCCTCCCTCCACTGCCGAAATAGAGCAGAGTGAAATTAACGTTCCCTTGCAAGGGCAACCAACTAGATACCATCGGAGAGCTGCCCCAAAGTTTATTAAGCCTCTGCCAAGTACGGCGGAGTGGGGCCACCAAGACACTATGTTTCACCCTACTCGGCAAAAGAGCGCCATCTAAATGTACCACTGCGGCTAGTGCATGAGGTGTCAGAAAGGCCTCCTCAAAAGCCCTAGGCGTATAATAATCGATATCCCCCAACCAATTCCCCAGGTGTCTTGCTTGGCAGGCCAAAGCGTACTGAGACAGATCAGGAAACCCCATCCCGCCCACTTTCCAAATGCCCCTCAACCGATGCAACGGTATCCGGGCCCTCCCTGCCCCCCAAAGAAATCTCCAGACTTCCTTTTCTATCTTTTGGACATCCCGACACAACAGCCACACTGGCAAAGTTTGCAGCCAGTACAGCAGCCTTGGAAATATAACCATCCCTATAGCCACCAATCTGCCAGATGACAATGGGAGGGGGGTCCAAGCTTGCAACTGTGCCTGAACCTTCGAAAAGAATCGGTCAAAATTTATTTTATAAAGCGCCCTGGGGTCCCGAGGCAGCAAAATACCTAGATAAGCAAAAGACTCCCCCGCCCAGCGATGAGGGAAAACCCCCGCCATTCTCCCCGTAATGAGCCCGCAACATCTAAGGCCTCGGATTTGTCCATATTAATCTGCAATCCCGCGAATTTCCCGAACAGAACGAACTCCTCAAGAAGATTAGCGAGCGATTGCTGAGGAGATAGCACATGCACTAACATGTCGTCGGCAAAGGCCGCCATTTTAAACTCCTGAGCCCCTAGCCTTATCCCCCTTATTTTCAAAGAGGTCTCAACTCTGCACACCAACGGATCCAACGATAGCACAAAGAGCAAGGGGGAAAGGGGACAGCCCTGTCGCATGCCCCTCTCCAACTGAAAAGAATCCAAAAGCACGCCACTACATAAAATCCCTGCTGTAGGACCCGCGTAAAGCAACTCCACGGTTTTACAAAACATCGTCCCAATACCATATTGGGGCAGGAGAAACTGCAGGTAGTCCCAATGAACCTGGTCAAATGCCTTCTCGGCATCAAAACTTATCAACAAAGATTGCAAATCCCTCTCTCTAACCCATTCAAGCGATGCCAGTATTTTGCGCAAGTTACGGACCGCGTAACGCTCTTTTACAAACCCCACCTGCGACTCATGCACCAGCTCGCCCAAGACTACGGCCAATTGCTCCGCCAAAATTTTAGCTAACGCTTTCAGATCAAAGTTTAGTAGGCAGATAGGCCAATAGGAAGTAGTTTGAGTGGGATCCTTCCCTGGTTTAGGTATCGAAGTGATGTGTGCGTGATTTGTTCCCCAGGTAAATGTGCCCTGATCAATCTGTCTATGGTACATTTCCACTAGGGCAGGAGACACCTGCTCTCCTAACAATTTGTAAAATTCTGCCCCCAAACCATCAGGGCCTGGCGTGCGACAGCAGTTAGCGCCCTGTATCACCCTAAGCACCTCTTCTACCGTCACCTGTGAGTCTAGGTGTGCCCGCTGGTCTGCAGACACCTTGGGGAGTTGTATCTCTCGAAAATAGTTGATCATATCTACCAGGGACCCCTGCCTTCTGGCATAAAACTTCTGAAAATATGTTCGAAACACTTGCGCTATCTCCCGACTCTTTTCGTAGCTGTCCCTGCTCGTCCCGTACTGCCACTATCGAACGAGCTCCCCTGCTTCCCCGTAGGCACCTCGCTAGAGGTTTCCCAGGTTTATCACCAAATCAATATAACTGGTACCGATAATACAAATGAGATTTTTTGGCTCGCTGGTGTATTAGCTCATTAAGAGACACCTGGACTTCCCATAATCTTTTTCTGTTGGCCGGAGTGGGGTCACTCGCACACCTCCGCCTTTCTTTCACGGTCTGCTTTTCCAATTGAACAATCCGTGAAGACAACATTTTCCGTTTCCTAGCTGCATAAGCTATAATATCTCCAAGCAACACCACTTTCGCTGTTTCCCACAGTAACTCTGGGTCAACTGCCTGCTGCTCATTTTTCCCAAAGTCCATCCAACATTGTTTAAGATAGCCGTGAAAGGCCGAGTCTCTATATAATTCCATAGGAAATCGCCAAATCTGAGTTTGCAAGGCCCGTGTCCCCCAAGTAAAACTGGAAATATTGGTCCAATTTGTGCCTCTTCCACCTGTGCAAAAAGCCGCTCTGAGATTAGAGTATAATCTATCCTAGCATGTGAGCCATGGGCTCGAGACTGGTGAGTTAAATCGCGCTCCATAGGATGCAACAAACGCCAGGGCTCTACCAATCCCAATCTTTTGCGCAGGGCTTGCAACACCTTAGTGGTCTGCACCCGGGATCTCTCCCCCGCCCCTGTCATAGTATCTAACTCGATATCGAAGACCCCGTTCAGGTCACCCGCCAACACCAGAGGAGCATCCGGCCACTGTTCAATCCTAGAGGCCAATCAAGCATAGAACGTCCTATCCAGTACATTCGGACTATATAAGGTCCCAAAAATAATGGGTTTTCCAGCTACTGTACCATAAAGCAAAAAGTACCGACCGCCCGGATCCGCATACTCCCGCACAACTTCAAAGCGGAGTCGCTTGTGGATCAAAATGACCACCCCACCTTTTTTCCCCAATGGCTGGGGCGCCCCAAACTTGCCCCACCCAGTCTCGTTGCAATTTATTATGTTCTACCGCCGTCTGGTGGGTTTCTTGTAACACAGCCACATCACAGCGAAAGCGAGCCAGGGCCTGTAACACTTTATATCTCTTGACAGGGTTTCCTATCCCACACACATTCCAGGATACAATCTTCAGAACGCGAAACAAAATTCTGTATCTACCCGTAGATAACTTCTAACCAAAGGAAGGACAGCCGTCCCAACCTACGGCCATCCCCCTAACATCCCTGAGTTCCCAAACTCTATTCGCCCTTGTGTTAGGCGGTTATACTCTGGCCCTACCCCTCCCCGACCTTCCCAATCCCCATTCCCTTTCTCTATCCCTATAACTATGCTATTGTCTACCCCCCTCTCCCCAACTTTATCCCCCAACCCCTCCACAGTCCCCCTAATACTACCCCTTCCCGAGATACCCAGCCTATTCATAGGCCGGAAGACCTCCTGTGATAATCAGGCTCACCCCCCTATGAAGACCCCTTTACTTCCCCCAAATTCATTATTCCCCCTAACCACCCCCTCATGCCCCGGGATACCCATTCATGGTTCTGCACTTACTGTACCCCCCCACCAAGAGGCCCCATGTCCACACATATACAAACCCGGGGGTAGCTACAACCCTCGAGACCATAGCCTTAAACCATGTAAGACCCTCACCAGAAGTAACAGGCCCCCTCCTACCCCAACCTACAAATCCCATAGGGACAGAGGATCTTAGGTCCACCCATTCTCGCAACCCTTCAGCTGGGTACAACCCCTCCCAGACCCAGCACCGGACTCCACCATCCTCCGCCCAACCCCGGAACCAAGAAGCTGGGGACCACTGCTGCAAGTACAAAGGACAAACAAGGACCCTTTATATACCCAAAACCAAGGTGCCCCCCAAAATATAACAACATTATGGAACCAATAAACAGTAGTTCAGAAACTAAGCCACCCCCAGCCCACCTCCCTCCCCCCCCAACATTAAATTATACATAGGAGGGAAGTTATATTACTGTATATATTATATTACTGTATATATCATTAAGTTAATCTGTATATAGTTCAATGTACACCGCACTGATTGTAATAGCGCGGTATAAAAGAAGTGTTAAATAAATAAATAAATAAAATAAAATAAAGTTAGAGTGCAGCAAGAAGCTAGCCATACCGCAACCCCCGTCAAGAACCCCACCCCTTACCCAAAATAATTACAAAAACATCAGGGGAAAGACAACCCAGCTCCCCCTCCGGGCGGTCCGGACTGTCTCCCGACAAAGAAAAGTGGCAAAAAGCCAAACGGTACCGCAAAGCCGCACCGCAACTCAGCGCGCTCCCTTGGACCGGAAAGCACACTAAAGCGCCCCACCCTATGCATTGCCGCCTTTCAAGGGCCATGGTAATGCATGGAGACCATCCTCCCGATGGTCCCCCAACACTGGGCTCCAGCAGGAAGCGGATCAAAGCCCACCCCTAATGACCAGGAACCCATCCCAAACAATTAAACATAATACATAATATAAATCAGATGACACACAAATCCTCCTTCAGAAGCAGCGCAGAAAATCAATGATACTGACAAACCAGACTATAGTCCCAAACAAAAAAGGAAGAGAAAAAAAAAAAAAAGTGTGTCCATACAGTCTTGTACTCCAAGCCCAATTCAGCTTCATTAGCTGTTGCACTCTAATCCATTCTGATGCATTCTCATACCCAGTAGGACTACGCCCTGCGCTTAGGAGGCTGCTGCTGAAGGCTCCTCGAGCTGTTCCACGAAAGCCAATGCCTCTGCCGGGGTCCCCAAGAAGCGTGTCTGTCCTTGGTGTTCCACACGCAGTCTAGTGGGATACAAAAGCGAGAAGCGCAGCCCCTTGCTTACCAGTTAAGCGCATACAGCAGAAAATGCTTGTCTTTGCTGGCTAACCAACTGCGAGTAATCCTGAAATATCAGGATCTGCTCGGGGTCTCCCGCCTGTCTCCGACGATTGCAGGCCATTCGCAGCACCTCTTCCTTTTGGCTATAGTCCAAAAAGCGTGCTATCACCGCACGTGGCCGGCGTGCCTGATCACGCCTGGGGCCCAGCCGATGCACCCGCTCCAGTTTTATAGGGGCCTCCACCCCACCACTTGATATTTTGTCAATCCATGCGAGTAAATAGCTGGGGAGGGCATTATCCGCTATGTTCTCCGGAATCCCTTCAAACCGCAAGTTTTTTCTGCGCCCCCGATTTTCCAAGTCCTCTAATTTATCACCTTGCTGTTTCACTTTGGCTTCCAGGGCCTTTACTTTAGCAACCAAGGAATGCTGAGTGTCCTCCAAGCCCGATATCCAGGTTTCCGCCTGTTCCATCCGCCCCGTGAAGTCAGTTATACTCTGGGCCACCGAGTGTAATTGGTCCCCCAGCTCCCGAAAATGATCATCAAGTGCTCGCACTACCGTGGCACTCACATCTGCCACCATGGTATGCTCACCATCGGAAGCGGGACTCCTAGGCGCTCCCTCCGCCATCTTTGGTTCCAGGATACGAGCCTTCTCTCTCCTTGAGAGTTTCGCAGCCATCGGGCTTCCCCCGATTCGTTGGGTGGGCCCTGTGGCTTTCCGACCACTCTCTCTACTGCCGTTCAGCAATGTCAGGGGCATTCAACCTCTTTATAGCAGGAAATTATGCCATTTTGCGGGGTATAGTGCCCGGAGCCGATCTGCACATGTCTGATCAGCTCATTACCACACCGGAAGTCCCATTTGCACTACCTTAACAACATTTGCACTAGTGTACATTTGCAGCTGGCACTGCCTACCAGCCCCAGTACCTATTGACAAAGCAGACTCAGGAGCAACAAATAAGTAGTTAAACATGCAACAAACACTTCTACATTTAAATAAACTAGTACCCCATCCATCCCATGGGAAGGATACCCCGTCCCCCCCTCCAGGATGGGGAGGCCTCCCTATTGAGCACCTGAGCAACTCCAACCAGTGGGAAGCAAGCAACCGACAGCTCTTCTGGTCCGCCCCCCCCCCAAACGCTGATTACACACCCTCCCCAGCTTCCCCTGGCCACTTCCTCCACCAAGGGAACCAGCTTCAGGACCGGGATGTGCACAGATTATCACAGAAAGCACTTAGGGAGGGTTCCGAGACTGGAGTTCCTCAAGGAACAACAATTAGCAGGCAAGTCTAATTTCTCTTTCCTTATCATCCCTCCAGTCCAGTCCCACACCTCTGGGATGTATCAGAGCAGTTAAACTAACGGAAGGAACCTGCACAACCAGCCTGAAGCACTGCCGATACGAAACTAGTGTCCCCTGCCGCCTGGACATTCAGGCGAAAATGTTCAGAAAAAGTATGCCGCCCTACAGATTCTCCACTGGCGGAACTAAACTATACTCTGCCCACGCGGCTGCCTGAGTCCTCATGGAATGCGTCCGCAACCCCGCCGGCACTGCTCTGCCCTTCAAGATGTATGCCGATGTGATTGCCTCACTGATCCATCTGGAAATGGAGGCCTTAGCTGCCGCCTCACTTTTGTGCAGCACGCCAAACAGAACCAATAGACGGTCCGATCTCCAAAAGGACGATGCCCTTTTCACATACCTTTGCAGGACTCTTATCATCCAGGTGGTACAGTTAAAGAGCAGCAGGGACAATATCTGTTCTTGCCCACATCTGCGATCGCCAGAGCCGGTAAGGAAACTGCCTGATTTACATGAAATGCTGACACCACTTTGGGCAAAAATGAAGGTACCGAGCGCAGTACCACTTTCTCCTTGGAGAAGGAAAGGAATGGCTCCTGGAATCACAGGATCTGAAGCTCCGAAATCCTGAGTGTTGAGCAAATCGCCACCAGGAATACCATTTTTCAGAGGCAAATCCTTCAGGAAAGCTTGCCTCAATGGCTCAAAGGGTTCCCCAGACAGCACCGTCAGCACCTGATTGAGATACCAAGGCGGTACTACTGCCCTCTTTGGCAGATGGAGGTGGGTCGCCGCCCCTAGAAAGCTCAGCACATCTGAGTGTATACCCAAATGGCACCCTATGACTTTCCCGTGATAACCAGAAATCGCCGCCAGTTGCACCCTCAAGGAACTGGCGGCTAGACCCTTATCAAAACCAGATTGCAAGAATGCCAAGATGTTGACAGAGGCAGTGGAAAAGTGCGCCCTCCTCTCTCTGCACCATGATTCAAAGATGCGCCCTACACAGATGCACGTCAGGTTCGTAGACCTCCCTCTGGGCCTGTAGCAAGGTCGCTATCCCCGAGCCCGATTATCCTTTCTTCTTCAACCTCGCACTTTCAAGAATCATGCCGTAAGCGAGAATTAATACACCTGGGGCATGCGAAGTGGCCCCTGTGTCAAGAGGTCCTTCCAAACCGGAAGCCACCACAGTCAATCTGCCAGTATCCGAATCAGGTTAGCATACCACAGGTACCTCGGCCAGTCTGGTGCCACCAGAATTACAAATCCCCGGTGCACCTCTATCCATTGCACTAACCAGCCTATGAGCGCCCATGAGGGAAAAACAGAGAAGACCCTTTTCGAACCACTGCTGAATTAGAGCATCCAGGCCCTCAGACATCCTCTCTTCTTCTGCTGAAAAACCAGCAGGCCTTGGCCGACTTGAACATTGCCATTAGGCCCATGACTGGTGTGCTCCATCGGCAGACCACCTGCTCGAACACCTCCTGATTGAGCTGCCAGTCTCTGGGGTCCATGCGCACTCGGCAGAGGTAGTCTGCCGAAACATTGTCAACTCCCGCTATGTGCGCCACCAATAACGCCTGGAGACTAATCTCTGCCCATCCGAACAGCCTTTCAGCTTCTTCTTCAAGGGCTGCTCTGCTCATGCCTCCTTGCCAGTTGATGTAAGCCACCGTGGTCACATTGTCCAAGAGGACTTGGACCACCCTCCCCTACAACCATGGCTCAAAACATTATAGCGCCAAGGTCACCGCTCACATTTTGAGCCTGTTAATTGACCACAGGGCCTCCTGAGGACTCCTGTCCCTGAACAAAACGTCCTTCGCAATGGGCTCCCCAAGCTGACAGGCTGGCAACGGTCATCAGCGGAACCCTTCCAGACTCCCCACATGCAGCCACCAACTGAGGGCTCTCCTGGCGCTCCGCAGGCAGGGGAGTACTTTGGACAAGGACTGACTCTGATGGGACCATTGACAGAGCAGAGCCCTCTGCAGCGGTCTTATGTGGGGACTTGCCCATGGGACTTGCCCAAGGAAGGAGGGCACCGGCCGGAGAACCACTTTATCTCTAGAAAACTATAAGAAGGGAGCCCTACAAGATAAAGCCTGGAGCTCCGAAATTCGCCTTGCCGAACAAATGGCTACGAGAAAGACCGTTTTTAGCGTTAAGTCCTTAACTGACGCTTGATGAAGCGGCTCAAAGGGTTCTTGAACCAAGGCCTGCAAAACCAAATTTAAATCCCAAGGAGGAATAGTCACTCTGCGTGAAGGCTGCAGTCTAAAAACGGCTTTAAGAAAACGTTGCACATCCGTATGCGCTCCTAGGGAAAGATCTTGAATCTTACCTCTAACACACGAGAGCCGCCAACTGAACCTTTAGGGAACTAGCAGCTAGACCCTTGTCAAAGCCGTCTTGTAAGAAACTGAGAATCATGGCTACAGAGGCCGTCACTGCCCGAATATTATGTGTAGAACACCAATCCTCAAAAATTCGCCAAACGCGGAAATAGTAAGCAATGTAGAAGACTTTCTGGCCCGAAGAAGTGTGGCAATAACTGCCGGTGAATAGCCCTTCTTTTTCAACCGAGCCCTTTCAATGGCCAAACCGTAAGCAAGAACCGATCCACCTGAGGCATGCGCAGGGGACCCTGAACTAGTAAGTCTACTAGAAGAGGGAGCTTCCACGGAACACCGTCGAGCAGCCGTACCAGGTCTGCATACCAAGGACGTCTGGGCCAATCTGGAGCCACCAACAGAACCTTTCCGTGGTGCGCTTCGATGCGTTGGACCACCCTGCCGATCAACGCCCACGGCAGAAAGACATACAGCAGACCGGACTCGGGCCACGGTTGGATAAGGGCGTCGATACCTTCGGACATGCGTTCTCTCCGCCTGCTGAAAAACCGAGCTGTCTTCGCCGACTGGAAGGTCGCCATGAGATCCATGATCGGAGGTCCCCATCGGCGGACTATTTGCGCATAAATCGGCGGATGCAACTCCCACTCTGTGGCGTCCACCCGGACTCTGCTGAGAAAATCCGCCATCACATTGTCTTTTCCAGCGATATGCGCCGCCAAAATGGCCAGAAGGCGTATTTCCACCCACTCGAAGAGTTCCTATGCCTCCTCTTCCATGGCTATGCTTCCCGTACCTCCTTGTCAATTGATGTACGCCACTGCAGCCGCGTTGTCCGACAGAACTCTCATGGCTCGATTCAACACCGTCGACTCGAAGGCCCGCAGCGCCAGCCCCACCGCTCGCAACTCGAGCCAGTTGATTGACCACTTGACCTCCTGGGCTGTCCAGGTTCCCTGAGTATAACGACCCTGACATTGGGCCCCCCAGCCCGCTAGACTCGCATCCGTTATTACAGGTAACCAAGTTGGCTGTTCCAGGGGCAGCCCCGCCTGAAGGGACTTTGGGCAAAGCCACCACTGCAAAGTCCGCCGCACTCGTCTCGGGCAAGGTAACCGGCGACTTAGTGAGTCCGTCTGATTCGATCAGCGACTCAAGAGGGCTCTCTGTAGCGGGCGCATATGAAACCGGGCCCAAGGAACTACCTCCAGAGTTGCCGCCATTGTTCCCAGCAGACGCAGATACCATCATGCAGACGGAGCGGGAATCGCCAAGAAGGTTCGCAGCAGATGGCGCAATGCTTGTGCGCGACGACTTGGTAAGGATACCAAACCTCTTTCCATGTCGAGCATCTGAGAAGGTTCCAAATGACTCTTCTTCGCATTGACCACCCAACCTAGGCTCTGCAAAAATTGTACGACCCTGGCTGTCGCCTGCAAGCTCTCCGTCACGGACTTCGCCCGAATTAACCAGTCGTCGAGATAAGAGTGGACTAGAATATCTTCCTTTCGCAACGCCGCTGCCACCACCACCATTACTTTGGTGAAGGTGCAAGGAGCCGTCGCAAGACCAAACGGTAACGCTTGAAACTGGTAGTGTCCCCAAGGGAAGGCGAACCGAAGAAACTTCTGATGAACCGGCCGTATAGGAATATGTAGATAGGCCTCTGACAGGTCCAGCGAAGTTAAAAACTCCCCTTGTCGCACTGCTACTATGATGGACCTTAGAGTTTCCATTCGAAAGTGCGGCACTCGGAGACAACGGTTCACTCCCTTAAGATCTAAGATAGGACGGAGGGACCCGTCCTCCTTTGGCACCACGAAATAAATGGAGTAACGACCTACCCCGCGCTCGGGCTCTGGAACAGGAATAACCGCCCCCAAGTTTAAGAGACCGGTCCAACGTAGAGCGAATGGCCAGTTCCTTTATCTGACCCCTGCTGGGCGATAGAACGGAGTCGTCTCGGGGCGGATAGGCAAACTCCAGTGCATAACCTTCTCTGACTATCTCTAGCACCCACTGATCTGATGTTATCTGGACCCAAGAAGGAAAAAAGTCCCGAAGGCGACCTCCGATGACTTGAATTCCCCCCGGGGTCCGCCTCACTTCACTGTGGTTTGCAATTAAATGAAGAGGATGAGGAGGCGGCTGAAGCTGAGAAGCCTCGGCCCGCTCCTCGGAAACCTCGAAAATTATGTCTCCTTAAGCCGAACCTTCCCCGTTGAGAACCCCAAAGGCGGGAAGATTGGAACCTTCTAAAGTCTCTGAATTGACCTCGAGTAGCTGGCAAACTTCTACCTAACTTAGGTTTATCCTCCGGTAGTCTGCCTCCTTTAGATTCCCCAGAGTCTTTCACCAACTTATCCAGATCGTCCCCGAACAATAACTTGCCTTTGAACGGAAGTTTGCCGTTGCTGCCCAATTTCGCAACCAGATGGATCTCCGCGCTGCTACTAGAGAAGCCATACTGTTAGCTAAGGTTCTGATCAAATCATAATGTACATCTGCTAAATAAGCCGAACCCGACTATAACCGTGTCACTTCGAGTAAACCTTGCTGATTGAGAAGGGGAGCCTGACGCAAGTACTGAGCCCACCTTAAACATGCTCTAGCTATCCATGCCCCGCATATAGATGCTTGCAACGATAAAGCATTGGTCCGCACTCCCTTCAACCGGGATTGTGGTCTTCTTGGTCACTGCCGACACTGCCGCATCTACCCGAGGGGACTTGAACTTTTCCTTGTCCTTGTCCGGTAATGGATATAGACGGTTCATCGTCCGAATACCTTTCAAACCCGACTCAGGCTGGTCCCACTCAGTTTGAATCATTTGATCTATCACTCTATGTACCGGAAATACCACTTGAGATTGTTGAACCGCCTGAATAAGGGGATCCTCTAACGCTTCCTCTTCCACAGGCTGCGCTGTGGCGAGATTGAGAGGGCTTCCGTAATCAAGGGAACAAGCTCTTCCCTACGGAACACTCGAATAATCCTAGCCTGATCCTCGGGCTCAGGAATTTCCCTTCTTCTAGCTCATCGAGCAAGTCCTCTGTATCCAGTGCAGCCTCTGACTCTTGCTCCTGCAGATCTTCCTGTTCTGTATCCAGGGACCGCAATCTTTTAGCTGGTCTGGGTGCCATCTGACCGGCACATTCCGCTTTGGAGAGCGGCAGAGGCAAGGGAGCGGTGAATGACTCTGGCAACTTACCTAAGCGCCCCAATTTGAAAGCCTGATGCATAATCAGCACGAAATCTGGGGAAAAATCTGCCAGAGGAAGACTCCACCCCTTCTGCCGGCAGCGCAGAGCCTACTCCCTTTGAAGAGATAGGACCTGGAGACATGAGAGGAGCAGGAGAAGTAGTCCCCTCAGCAGGCGAGAAAGGGACTAATGGATCTGGCAGAGGCTGGCCTTCCATGTGCTGTTCTGTGTTGGCGGATACAGCACAGTTACTTACCTGTAACAGGTGATCTCTGGGAACAGCAGGAATAAGTCTTCACATATGGGTACATCGGTACCGATGGAGTCTGCGCGGGAACGCTTCCCAGCGTCCAATCAAGAGCTTTTGGAAGCATCCCAGCACGCCTGCGTGCTGCCTTCCCGCCTTTCCCAACTGCCTCTCCTCAGTTAAGTTTTAAGCTGAGACAAAGAGAGAGAGAGAGGAAAGGAAAGATAGATAGAGATACAACTCCTGGGGAGGTGGGAGGGTTGTGAAGACTTATTCCTGCTGTTCCCAGAGATTACCTGTTACAGGTAAGTAACTGTGCTATCTCCAGGAACAAGGAGGAATGAGTCTTCACATATGGGGACTCCCAAGCTGAGATGCCTGGAGTCCCAGCATGTCATAGGCTGGAACATGCTATCTCCCAGAACACCAGGCATCCTGAGGATGGAGGGTAGGAGTTGAGAAAGAGGGATGCTGTGGAACAGCTAACCTAGCAGAGGACTGCAGAGATGGAGTCCATGTGTGGATGATGATGGTCATCAATAATATTGTAAAGGATATTGCAATATGGACCTCCCCTGACAGGATTTCACAGAAGTATGGAGGTTCATGGATCTACTGGGAAACCTAGTAGAGGAACCTTGAAGAGGACCTCACTGTAAGTGGAGGTAACAATCCTGTAGGAAAACCAGTGGAGGTCAGAATCTTGAAAGGTAACAGGTAACCCCAGTAGGGAAACTGGGGTAGTCCAAAAACGGTGGGCCTTCAGCGGAAGGCTTTATGAGAAAAACCCTAGCTCTTTTGGAGGCAGAGTGAGTCACTCTTAGGAGCAAAAAGAGAAGGCTAACCGATTTGGACAAACAGGCACAGTCCTTGTGGGGAGAAAGGGCGTGGGAACTCCTTGTATCCCAAAAAGAGAGGACAAATGCCTGAGGCGTTAAGCCTGTGATTAACTGAAGATCCACAATGTCTCTCCTAACTGGGGTAAGCTAGGAGAGACATTGGGCACGGAGAGCTTCAGAGGTACCTAAACCGTTAGGTTATGGTATAAAAATTGTTGACTACCACAGGAGTGGTTGTGTGTGTAGAACCCCAAACCTGCTAGATAGCATAGGTATGGGTAAAGCCCTCTGTCAGAATCATATAGCTATATGAGGATAGACAGTGAGATAGATAAGTATGTGGATACATATCTATCTATAATAAAATATCTCAACAGATACATAGATAGATAGATAGATAGATAGATAGACAGACATATAAGAATATATCTATAGTGAGATATGGTAGGGCATAAAATTCACACAAAAAATAAATATGGATATGTAGGCCTACATATGGGTGTCTGCAATTAAACAGACAGAGATATACCTACAGCACAGTGATCACATAGGATATGTGGAGAGGAAAGATTCATCTAATAACAAGGAGGTGGAACCTACTTGAGAAGACATATAGAGAGAATCTATTCCTCCTGGTCATGATCAGCAAGAATGCTAGTTAGTGAAAAATAACCAGGACTGTTACGTGAAAAACAAAGGACAATGTCAATGTGCAGCCAGCAAGTCCCGAGTCTTCCAGGACTCTAGCATGGTAAGTAGACAGAAGACGCCTAGAGATGAGATACCATGTTGACCTGCTTAAGGGCAAAGGTATCATGCGTTCTTACCATGAGGACGAGAATACTATGGACCAAAGCAGGGAACTGGCAACTCCTTGAGCTTTCACGTAAGAGAAGGCCTATGTCCTTTATATCAAAAAAGGAGATAGTAAAAGAAGGGAGAACCTTCTAGTCATGGGAGGCATGACTGAAAAGCCTTTTCTAACCAGCTAGGATAGCTGTTGGAGAAAAAAAAACCCATGCTCTTTAGCAAGAGCCCATAGTGGAAAGCTTCTCTGTAGATTGCAGAGAGCATGATGCAGGAGAATGAGGAGATAGAACAGGCTGGTAGAGAGCCAGTATCTCTGCCAACTATGCTGCCAAACCCAGGGAGATGGAGAGGGCAGAATAGAAGACAATCTAGAAAGCTTGTAGTGAAATGATCTCCAAGAGAGATGAAGCACTGACTTGGAGCCACTACTAAGACTAGACAGAATGTTAGTGGAGGACAATCTGGTTGTTTGTGGACAAGAACCAGTGGTCCAACATTAAGGCTCCTGCATAGGCAGCTGCTAGTAAGACAGTAGAAGAATCTTACTGTTTAAAAACAGAAAGGACAGAACAGGAGTAGGAAACTCTGGACATGTCTGATAAGCTGCCTCAAAGCAAGATTGAACAGAGGAGGCAACTCAGAGAGGAAAACTCCACACTGGAAAGTGAGAAAAGTAGAGAGGCTGAAGAAAAAGCCTCCCAATAAGTAATTCCCTCTTACAGGGGAAAAACTTGGTAAGAGGGTGAAGAGAATGGAGCTGAAGAAGACTTACGAAGTAGGAAGCCTATAGAAAGGAAAGATACATGCTGGCACAGGAACTATCATTTGATAGTGGTTAGACCTCTTTCCCTAGCAGGAAAAAGAGGAGAAATCTGTGACCTATAGGCATGAATATCCTGACAGCTCATAGAAATATAGAAAAAATGGATATCTTTTGGAAAGGGATCCATGTGTAGGGGTTAGAATGAAGTGGTGGATTGCCTTTATTGAGAAGAAGCAACTGTAGATACTAACCCCAAGAGTCATAAGCATCTGATGTTGATTGATCAGAAACCCTGCAGATGCTGGGTTTGCTGAGCCTGGTGAGAGGTTGGATTCTGCAGACCAGGACGATGCCTCCCCTGTTGGGAAACAGTTGTATGATGGGCAAGCGATGAATAAAACTTTCTTCTCTTGTGGGAAGAAAGTTTGATAGGAGATTTCCTACCTAGTGGGACAGAAGAAGGTGTAGAACAAACCTTAGGAACAGGTAAATCAGTGGATAACTGAGTAACCTGACGTAAAGACTCCTTGTTGAAAAGATTTTCTCCAGTGCAAGGAGTATGTCCCAGACGTTGTTGTGCCCATTTGTCCAAGTCTGAAGATTGGAGCCAGGCTTTACGTCATGCTCCTATAGCAATAGCAGAAGTTCTGCTAACAGACTCAAAAGAGTCTAGGGAAGCACGAGAAAGAAACCAAGAAATATTCTGGATATGCTTAAGCAGTGAAGAATAGTCTTTACTCCTAGAATCTGGAAGGAAATGAGTTAAAAGATGTAACTGCTTTGTGACCTCCTCAAGAGAAAGACTCATATAAAAAATATATGAGAGAATTCTCGCAGAAAGCATAGATGTCTGGAAGGTTTGACGTCCAAAGGCATCTACTGTCTTAGACTCACGACCTGGCGGATAAGAAGAGTGCTTTTTCTTACTCTTTACCCGCCTCATTGCTGATTCCACTACTATGGAATGATGAGGAAGTTGAGTCTTTTGAAACCCTGGAGAGGGGGGCACCTGATATAAAAGATCAGTTGCCCTGGGAGGTGGGGTACCCTTAAAGGTGTTTCCCACATTCCTAGAAGGAGATCCTGCAAGGAATGATGCAAAGGAAGCATTATGTTGTCCTTTGCTTTGGCAGAAACAGAGCCCTGTGCAGGATCATGTCCTGGAATAGGAATAGCAAGAGATCTTGCTATATCCAGGAGGAAACTCTGAAAAGAGGGATCCCAAACAGGAATCTCCCCTGGACAGGGTAGATCTAAAGAACTAGCCTGAGCATCCACAGAGTGTAGTTTGAAATGCTTAAAAGATGGTTCCTGGTACTGGCTGTCAGGAGCAGTCCCCATCCTTACCACATCATCCATGCCAGGTATCGACTCCAAGCTTGGTATAGAATGGAGTGATCCTGTCGAAAAAAGCATGGCAGGAATTGGCAACGATGCCACTTTGGGTACTGGTATCAATGCTGATACCGGTACCGATGTTGGAGTCTAACCCGACAAAGACATCGGAGCAGTCATCGGTGACAGTTCAATCGGTACCGAGGTAACCGAAAACCTGCGGCCGCTATCCTCGGTACCGAAGCACCGGTATCGATCGTTGTCGGTACCAAAATCTATTGGTACCTAGTCTTCTAGACTAGAAATCGATTCCAAACTCTGCATCGGGGGCAAAGAGCCTGATATGCAAAGCATGGAAGGCACCGACCGTGAAGGTAATGAGGACATTGGTACCAACTTCGGTACCGTGTCTGATACCAGTGAAGGAAGAGCAACCAGTGGCAACTCAATCGGCGTCGGGGGAACCGAGAGTTGCGGATCCGAATCATCGGAACCCAGCCTTCGGTACCGTCGAGAGCCGGAACCAAGGCGAGTCGGTACCCAGTCCTCCAGACTGGAGATCGATTCCAGACTCGGCATCGAAGGAAGCGAGGCTATCGATGCACATCTGGAGGGTACCGACGTCGGTTGGAGTATCGGTGTTGATACTGATAATGGAAAGTCAATCTGGAGGGTATCCACCGGTCCCGAAGGTACCGAGGACGCCAGATGACGATCCCTGGTGAGGAGTGTTGCATCCAATACCAGTGCCGATGCCGGGGTATTGGTACCGCTCGAAGCGGATGCCACCACCATACACGGCTTAGGTATGTTCTGTGGGGGGTGAACCCCAGGAACAACCTGAACCCCTTATAGGCTTTGGAGGCCTTAGACTCCTGCTGGGGTTTTGAAGCCAGTGGGCCCTCGAGGGCAAGGCCGGAGCCGTCTACATGCTGCGCATGAGACCTACCACTCGAGGACTAGCTAGTCTTAACAGACTGTTTGTGAGTTACCTGATCCCGTGTGGACGAAGAAGGGGACGGTGCCCCGAAGCCAGAGGGCAACCGTGCATCGAGGGAGCCTCGACGTTGAAAATGACCTCCCACCAAATTGCTGTCAGGACCCAAGCAGGCCAGACACAGACTTCGAGGGTCCAAAAACAAAGCTGCACCGCCACAGTCTGAACACTTCCCAGAGAAAGTGTCTGGCGGTTCCATGAAGGAAAAAGAAGAGGCCTAAAAGGCCTAAGAGACTGTGGGACACTATGAAGAAAAAATATCCCGTGGAAGAGGAAAATTTTTCAAGAAAAGAAAAGAAAACACCGGCGGTACCGGTGGCGTCGGGAAGACAGCCACGACCACAAGAAAACTAAAAAATAAAAACAAGAATTTTCTGCGGTGACAGGATGTCCTGCCGGCTCTGCGGAAAAACGAAAACTGAGGAGAGGCAGTTGGGAAAGGCGGGAAGGCAGCACGCAGGCGTGCTGGGATGCTTCCAAAAGCTCTTGATTGGACGCTGGGAAGCGTTCCCGCGCAGACTCCGTCGGTACCGACGTACCCATATGTGAAGACTCATTCCTGCTTGTTCCTGGAGATCGCAGCACAGCCTTTGCAAATCCCTGACTCTGCAGCTATGCCCTTTCGAGATTCGCAGATCACGTACTGCGGTCTCGACGCCATAAATATGGACTAAGTCCTCCGGTAAAGAAAAAACTGCACTGACTGCAAACGCTAAGGCCTCTGATACCAAATATATAAATCCCCCTTTTTTTTTTTTTTTTTTTAAACTTTGAACTATAGAGTGGCAAAAGAAGAAAAAAACCAAAAAACTGACTCAAAAACGCTAAATTCCCCACTTGCCACGGACGTGCAGGCTGCTGTATGCCACGCAACTAAAAACAAGCTGAAAATGGCCGCCGCGACCGGCGAAGGCAGTAAAAAGGGCGCCAAAATTAGAAAAACTCAACACGGTAAAAACAAAAAAGTAAAACTGCGAGGAAATTCGGGAAAGTCAGGCACTTACCCCATCAGAAAGGCAGGACTCAAAAACAGCGGATCCGCTCGAAACCTGAGCGGTGCTGATTTGGGAACCCAGCAGCCTGAAAACAGCCGGTAATTTGAGCCCCCAGCTTTTAACTTCTCCGTCAGAGCTTACCCTCCGCAGCAAGAACTCTCAAACACTGAAGAAAAGAGCTGATGCGATTCTCCGATCTCTCCCCCGTACTGTCTAGGGGGATCGATCAATAAATGCTGTCTGCATTGTCTTTGTACGGGAAACAAAGAGGGAGGAAGGGCAGTACGGCTCAGCTCCTCAAAAGACACTTTTTTTTTTTTTTTTTTTTTAAACTATAGCGCCGGAACAAAAAAAAAATGGAATGAAGTGAAACAAAAGCTCCCCAAAAGGAAACAACTCTAGCTAACGTTGCCAAGAAAAGTCCTAAGTGAGCCCAGAACCAGGCTCACACGTCCTCCTGCTGCAAAGAGACTGGACACACTGGGGGGGCCTGATGGGAGCTCCAGCAGCATACATTCTATGGTTCTGAAGGATTTGATTGGTCCAGTCTCCTGGCTGCAGGAAGAGGTGCACTACCCGGGTGTGGAGGACTAAACTGGAGGACCGCTCAGGAACTGCAAATGGCCCCCTAGGAAGAGGCAGCTCTGTCCTGCTTTATTCTCCAATGGCTGCCTCTCCTGGGCACCCAAAACACAGCAGGGTGTTAAAACACATGCAGGCCTGAATAAGAAGAAATCGCACTTAAATGCAGCAGGGGGAGATTCCCGCATCGCTGCAGGCTCCCAAACATGCGGCTGCAGGCTGCTCTCTGTCTCCTCATGTTCTGGCGGTTGCTAGAGGTTCCTGCTGTCCTCCCCCCCACCCCCCACCATTCTTACCTTGGAGCCTCTTTGCCACATGGCTTTTCTACCCCTGGCACTCAGCCTTCCTTCCCGGCTTCGGCACTGAGGGGGATGATTCGGGGCTGCCAGCTGTCAATCAACTGCAGCCCCTGCAGCAGCTCCTCACCCAATAACTGGTTCGGGAGCCGCCAGAAATCTCGGAGTGAGGAAGGCCCCCACAGAACTATCCCCCCCCCGAACTCCTGGGGGGAGAGGGGGAAGAAGTAATATCCTCCCCTCAGCCCTGTTGTCCCCCGGGTTCTCTCTGTTCCTCCTGATTTTTTTTAAACTTCTGCCTTTAAAAACAAAGAAACCTGCATCTTAACAGGGGAAATAAAAAGAAAACTTTAACTAAACCTATTTCCTTAGTTGTCCCTTCAGTGAGTCCAGCACCCTAGCTCACTACCTCCTCTAGCTGCTTGGAGACTGAGCATACTGGGGCTGGTAGGCAGTGCCAGCTGCATATGTACACTAGTGTCATCAAAAAGATGACATGCTCAGTCTCCAAGCTGCTGGAAGAGGTACATGACCCAGAGATGCGGGACTGGACTGGAGGGACGATAAGGAATAGACTGTTGCCCAAATGTCTGAGTATCGGCTCAGTGACAGAAATAGTCTCAAACCCCTGCCCCTCTTCCCCCCTCCCCCGCCAGCAGCCCTTCTCTCTCAGTCCACTGCACCAGACCATTTTACATATCTGCTAGTTGGTGGGATCCTGATAAGTATTCGTGACTGGACTGGCCACAGTTGGAAACAGAATACTGGGCTTGATGGACCTTTGATCTAAGCCAGTATAGCATGTTCTTATGATCAACCCACTAATGTGGCCAATTTCACCCTGCTGGTCAATGGAGAAAAAGGCTTTACTGACAGGGAATAGAGCCTTTCCAGGAACATATCTTACATAAATGTCAAACAGAACCTGATCAAAGACCCATGTCCACAGCATACTTTCGTAACCCCTTTGTTTGGATTGAACTCTGTTTAACACTACCTTTTGTCACCTCCCACTCAACCAGTTTCTAATATAGTCAGTCATTTTAGGACTATACCTGTGGTGTTCTGTGATAGGCTATGGCCTAGCATAGCCTGTAAATGTATGTTATGAAGCCTGTAGGTTAGGCCTGAGTCCGCAGCCCCCACTTCAGAATATTAGAATTGAGCAGAGCTGACAGCTAGAGAGACTAGAATTTTGCTTCAAGCAGCTTTTGCTGATAAGAAAGTAAAACTTTCCATTGAGTTTATGTTATTCACAGATGTATTTCAGAATCCTGCTTTTCACACAGTGCCTGTGCTGCGAGTGACCTTGTCAGCAAAAAGCAAGGCAGAATGTTATGTCTAGTTACTGAGCATGGCTAGGAAGGCCTAAGAGCAGGGGGGGGAAGAGCGGTGTGGGCCCGGTCAGAAATTTTCCATTGAATGGGGAGGTGAGGGGGCCATCAGGACCAATGAGGAGTTTGTATAGAGCTAATGAAGACAGCTATAAATGCTGTTGTTTTTCTGACAGCCATGCTCAAACCATTTTGGAAGTGACAGGTGTCTGAGACTTGTGCACAAATAAACAGGTTTGAATTCTAGTAAATAGACTCCTGGTGTATTCATTGCGTGCACTTCGCTATTGCAGTTCTTTATAAAAGATGCCCATGCAGAGCCATGTCAAAGGCCTTGCTGAAAGTCAAGTACACCATCATTCAGTTCTCTCTCCTGATCTAACCCTGGTCACCCAGTTAAGAAATGGATTAGGATTTGTCTGACCAGATATATCTCTGTAATCCACTGGTGTCCAGAAACTGCAGTAGTCTGTTTTAGTAGTGATTCCATTAATTTATTCGCTACGGTCATCAGCCCAACTGGCCTCCACCATTTCAAGTACAAATTCAAAATACTGTTGACTGCTAATACTGAAATTGCCATATTTTCTATTGACAGCAAATTTGTAAATGCTCATAACAATGGACTTGAAATTTAAATTCACAAGTAATTCCCAACACTATGCATATGCAAAAATTGTATAGTGTGAGGGAAAAAACAGCCTCCTTCCCAATGTAATCCACAATCAAATTTATTAGGGTCTAAAAGCCACCCTTTTCTACACTATGAACAGACATCTACCTGACAAAGAATGTTGACTCACATTGGGAAAGCCAACGCAGGGCCAGGTCTCCCTTTCCTGGCCCTATCTAGGTTCAGCCAAGTCATCTATTTAGTAAAAAAAGAGGAAGATATAAATGTTTACTTACCTCTGCCCATTTTCCATCACCCATGCTCTGCAGCACCACACACAGAGGGTCAGATTTGGAGCCAATATCCTTGTCTAACAAGTTTTCACAAGATATGGACAACTGGACTTTCGTGACACACTGAGCCATCTATACAAAGAGAAACAATAATGATTTAGAAAAGAACATTTTTTGCAGCAATAAAAGATCATAGACTGCTGTAATTCATAAACACAAAAAAAACTTATATAGTATGCTTTTGATAAGAATGTCCTGGAACTTGTCCCATGCAAGCTGGCACTAAAAAAATTTCAGGAAAGGAGCCCCATGGGATCCCCTGTGCTGCTAGTAGTAACAATCTTAAGCAGGCTGCTGCCAATGTATAACACAGACTGCAGCTGCTGAAATAGGAACTGCTCTACAACTAAGCTTGGTAGAAAGACTCTGCAAATTTCACAAATTGCAAATGCTTCTCCATTCCTCATATTATTTGATCTTTTCTAACATTTCAGTATATTTAGAAGGCAATTTTCAAAACCATTTACTCAGATAAACTGGCTATCCGAAAACTGCCCTCTCTTGACCTGGATAAAATCAGGCAGGATTCCTCAGCAAGCTTGATTTTAACACTGGATACAACATGAGAAGTCCAAAGAGACACTAATTTTAAGCCTATTTCATAAATGTGACATGGGTACCAATGTGCTTTATAAATCAGGCTATCATATCCAGCCCCAATAATGTACAAATGATGATGCACAAATTTACACTGTTCTGAAAAGATGTGAATTGGTGCATTTGCATATGTACATGCATATTTAATACAATATGAATGGACACCGTGGGGTAAATTCCTCCCGTTGCCCCTGCTACTACTACTACTGATCATTTGTATAGCGCTACAAGGCATTCACAGCTCTGAACAGACACATGTTAAAGACAGTCCCTGCTCATCCAAACTTACAATCTAGTTAGGATGGCCAACACAAACAGCTGAAGACAAGGAAACATCAAGGGGAATGCTAAGGAAACACATAAGAGTCGAAGCAGATCAGGATCCAAAAGCTACCTCAAAGTTTTTAGCCTGTATTTGAAAAGGAACAGAGATGAAGCCTGATGCACACACTCAGGTAGTTTGTTCGAGGCATAAGGAGCAAGGTGGAATGATCAAAGTCTGGAGTTGGCAGTAGTAGAGAAGGGCCAGGTCACTGGACATTTAAACCACAAGCACCATCAGTTGCAGGACCAGCTACAGCCCTGATCGGCGTCTGCAGAAGGGAGAAGGGAAGCCCCTCCCACTCCCCACTGCTGAGGCCAATCAGGGCCGGGACACCAGACATTTAAACCACAAGCACCATCAGATGGGCCTGCATCCGAGGTCCTCGCCAGAGGACCCTTTGGTGCAGCCCTTAGGCAACAGCCTCTTAGGCAAGGATCACAACAGCTGAAGACCAAAACAATAAGCTATACACAACAACACTCAAGAACAGAGACACTGCAAAAACTTGAGTCTGACCCACACCACCATTCAGAATCCCTGAACCTTCAATCACACCATGCTGCTCCTATACTCAACCTGCTACATTCTCCTCACCTCTAATAGCC
The DNA here is from genome assembly GCA_033557465.1 of Ichthyophis bannanicus. NCBI lineage: Eukaryota > Metazoa > Chordata > Amphibia > Gymnophiona > Ichthyophiidae > Ichthyophis > Ichthyophis bannanicus. The sequence goes on from CM066049.1 coordinate 33,775,900, forward strand.
TCTACACACTTTACACATCCTCTCTCACTGCCTTCCTGCTGCCACACACATCTTCCAGGCTCTACACATTACATCCCCATCATCACAAAACAATGGAGCTTACAACCAATGTTCCCTCTAATTTTCTGTAGGCTGTGTGCGCATAAAATATCAGCTGTGCAGTTTTTGAAGAAAGGTTAAATTTTTGTGCGCCACATAATGACACTCTGAGTTATATACTTTAAAATTTGACTACACGTCAGAATACAGTATGTACACCACATTGATTGCACTAGAAAATATTGTAGAACTTGTGAAAACCGTAAATACACAACAACTTTTAAATTTTAAGACGTCTGTTTTGTTTTCTATCAGAATCAGAACCGTAATTTTTGTGCGCTCTGTTGTAAAGTATGTGCGCTCGCTCAGCAAGGTGTGTGCGCGCGCACACGCGCACAGCTTAGAGGGAACAGTGCTTACAACACCTTATCACAATACCCATCAGAACTAACCTCCCTCAACCAACACCTATGCTCACCACAACCACCCAAACACTCTAATGTGTGCTCAAACGTGCGTTTGTTAAGGAACAAGATCCAAGTCATCAAAGACTTCCTTTCAGCCTACCCCCTGGATCTCATCTGCATCTCAGAATTATGGCTAACAGACACCAATGTAGTACTAATGAACCTATTACCCAATGATTACAACCTTTTCCACTGCCCTCGATCTCACCACAGAGGTGGAGGGGTGCTAAATCATGGCCAAATCTCACCTCCATCTCAGATATCTGTCCACCTGCAGCACTGATGCAACAGACACCCTCACCATAACCAACAAGCAATTCACCATTTGCCTCATTTACAGAGCACCTACCACATCGACCACCGACCTATCTGAAGTACTAGAGATAGTACTTGAAAACGCCAATATGAACAAGGACCTCCTCGTCCTGGGTGATTTCAACCTCCCCTCACTGCAATCCAAAAATGCTGTCACATTCCTAGAAGCTATGACAGTCAGACTTCACTCAGATCGTCCACACACCCACCCACCCATCTGAAGAGCAACACCTTCGACCCTATCTTCATCAACAACCTCTCAATCTACTCAAGCACTCCCCACTCAATATAATCCCACACAGTACCATGGTCAGACCACACACTAATCATGTTCACAATACCCAGCAATACATCACCAATCCAGACCAATCATTCACAATCCAACAGATGATTTAAGACATTTGATAAAGACAACTTCCTCACGGAAATCCTACCTCAGCTGGAAATCAAGACCATGGACCCCCAACATCTTCATAACCAACTGGAACACTGTAATCGGTAAAGCTGCCACCACAACCATTACCACCCTAACAAAGACACATAATATAACAGACACCATGTTGCACCCCAAACCTTCAAAGACTACAATTCTGCTTCTCCTCTCCCTTAAACACATACTAGCCACTCACTCTTATGCTAACTACTATTTTTATACCAATAATTCCATACAATCATGTCACTACCAGCCTATAATGTACCTTTATAAATCCCCTTGGCAATCTTCAAACAAATGATGTAACAGAAGAAACTTAATTTTCATTCAATCTAACACTTTGAAACAATCACACACAATACACACACATATTTCACCCCAACACCAAATAAACATTGAATCAATCAACGCCAGATCTATTAGGAATAAAATCAACATTATAGCAGACCACCTACAATCTCAAACTGTCGTCCTATGTATTACTGAAACCTGGCTATCGCCCACTGGCCAGGTCTTGCTTAAAAAACTAACCCCGCCTACTCACACTGCAGTCAACTGCCCACGCTCTCATAAACATGGTGGTGGAGTATTAATCCTAGCAAGAAACACACTAAAATTTAAAATCTTAACCTCCTTAAGTACAACACAACGTAATTCGATTATTATACATAACCTGATGTTACATGAGAACATGATAAATATATACAAAGTGGTTTGTATATATTTATCATGTTTTTCCCTGTTAAGAAACTTGTTTAATGTATACCCAAGTTATTATACCTGTTTATTGTAAGCACAAATCACCAAGCTGAGATGTGTAGTTTAATGTTCATTGTAAACCGCACTGATTTCAAATAGCGCGGTATAAAAGAGACTTTTAAATAAATAAATAAAATTAATAAACCTGCATATGGCCATCTCTAACTTATAGAGCACCAAATGCTCATACAGATCAACTTTCTGCAACTCTTGCATCAGTCTGTGCAATAAACACCTCACACAAACTATGTTATCAGAATATAGAAAGACTAGGGGACATGCAATGAAGCTACAGGGTAAACTAATATTTTTTCACTCAACATGTAATCAAACTCTGGAATTTGTTACCGGAGGATGTAGTAAAGGCTGTTAGTGTAGCTGGGTTTAAAAAAGGTTTGGACAAGTTCCTGGAGGAAAGGTCCATAAACCATTATTAAGAAGGGACCCAGGATATCAATGCTTGACCCAGTACTTGTGGAACCTGTGTCTTTTGGGGAAACTGCTAGGTACGTATGACCTAGATTGGCCACTGTTGGAAACAGGATACTGGGCTTGATGGACCTTGATCTGACCCAGAATGGCATATCTTATGTTCTTATGTTCTTCTGTTTGGAGACTTTAACCTTGGATCCACTCCCTCCAAGGAACCAACTACCTTCCTTGAAGCTATGGATTCATTGCAATAAACACAACTTATAAATGTTCCAACACACAGATCAGGATCATCTCTGGATCTAATCTTTGTACCTTCTGAACTCCTCCACTACAACAATATTTCAATACCTAAAATAGTTCCAGTACCATGGTCTGATCATCATATGATACAATTATCTCTTCAGATTAATTGTAATAATCCTCAGACCACACATCCTAATCCTAGAAGATTTAAAAGCTTCAACAATGAAATTTTTTTTAAATGAAACCCTTCCATTCCTAACCAAGACCTTAGGATCTCGATAACCTTATTGCAAACTGGAATGCAACCATTTTAGCTGCAGCAAGACTAGTCAATCACAATATCTCAAAACCCCCACATAGAAACACTAAGGGGCTTGTTTACAAAGCCGCGGTAGCGGTTTCCAATAGTTATCAGAGCCGAGAAACCGCTACCGCGGCTTTGTAAACAAGCCCCTATATCAGCTCCAGGGTATACAGAAGACATAAGAAGAACTAAGAAACTTTTAAGAAGATTTGAAAGATCTTGGAGGAAATCTAAATCCCAAAGAACTCAGTTCCTCTACAAACAAAAACAAAAACAAAAAGAATATAACCACCTCATTCACCAGCACAAAGAAGAATACCATACAAACCTTATTCTTAAATCTCTCAACAAACTCAGAGAGCTATTTCAAATAGTTCAGACTCTTAGTAAAGATCCTGACCTTAATGATCAAGTAATGATACACCCTCAAATATCTGCAGACTTCCTACAGTCAAAGAGTAAATCCTCTCCTCATACAACTATCACTACTAACTACATTAAATCCAGTCAAATTGAATACACCTGGGACAATTTCAACATCCCTTCCATCAAACAGATAGCACAAATTATCACTTCATTGAACACAAGCTCTGCTGCTACACACCCTTGTCCTGTAATTTGGATAAAAGCAACAAAAGACAACTTCTGCCCATTTATACAAAACATTTTACATTTATCATTATCCCAAGGATATATGCCTGATACACTCAAAACTGCCACGATTCGTCCTATACCTAAGCAACACTAAGCAAAAACTATCCAGCTGCATATCGTCCCATTTCATCACTTCCTTTCCTCTCCAAAATCTTAGAGAAAGTAGTACAACTTCAACTACAAGACCACCTTGACACACATGCTCCTCTCGACCCTCACCAGCATGGCTTTTGACCTAATCAGTAGTGAAACACTCCTTGTTCACTTGTTTGACTACCTTAGAAAAGGAATAGACAATTAAAAGAATGGATTCCTTCTAATCTTCTTAGATATATCCTCAGCTTTTGACATGGTTTCACAAAACATCTTACTGAACAGACTAATTGACTTAGGGCTTCTTGGAAATACAATAAAATGGTTCTACTGCTACCTTAACAACAGACACCAACTCATAAAATCTGCAAATAATACCTCGCCACCATTCCTATCTATTATTTATTTATTTATTTCACATTTCTTATATACCGCCTTTTCATGATATCAAAGTGGTTTACATTGAAAAAACTGAAATTACATTGAACAGGGGATTATAACTTGGAGATAACTATTTTACAGGGAATATGGGCAATGGAGGGTTAAGTGGCTTGCCCAAGACCACAAGGAGCACCTGTGGGACTAGAAACCCCAGTCCTTCCGGCCCAAGGTTGCTGTCCTCTAGTGGGATTTGAACCACCGACCTTCTGGCCTGAGGTAACTTGCCCAACCACTAGGCTACTCCTCCCTACTCAAGGTGTCCCACAAGGATCTTCACTGTCAGCACTTTTATTTAATATTTACCTTCAGCCAATCTGCAACATTATCAAAAATCACAAAATCCTCTACAATCTATATGCAGATAATATGATCTACACTCCTATAAACCTTGATAACGCAGACTACTCAGTAATTACTACATGCCTGGAGGATAGGACAGCTTGGTTATCAGAAAACAACCTAAACATTAACTACAGCAAAACTGAAGCTCTCTTTGTAACTCGAAATACACGATTTCCACCCCCCCAGGTCAATACTTATATCACCACCATACCTATCAAACCTGAGGTAAAATATCTTGAAATTATACTGGACTGTAATCTAAACTTAACACTCTCAAATCAACAAAACAGCTAAAACAGCCTACTATAAAATGCATATCCTCAGAAGATTAAAACCACTGCTTAACCATGATCATTTCCGTACTATTTTTCAGAAAATTAATTATCACACCAACTATTGACTACTATAATCCCATCTATCTTGGATTACCTAAACAATCAATCCGCTCTCTGCAAATGGTACAAAGTATTGCAGCTCACATCCTAACTGGCACCTCTAGAGGGGATCATGTCACCTCCTTCTGAATCAACTTCACTGGCTACCCATTATTTCCCGCATTAAATATAAGGCTATTTTGTTCATTTTTAAAATCTTACAGGACTACTGCAAGCATACTTAAATCTCTTATCACGACTAAATCAAATAATAGACCCAGAAGACTATCCAACAGTTTCACCTTATCTATCCCTAAAGATCATATAAAAGCCAAGCAAGTCACATCAAGAAGTGCTATTTCATTAGCTGCTCCTTCCCTCTGGAATTTACTCCCCGATCATCTCAGAGCCATCACCGATGCTAAGGATTTTAAGAAAAATCTGAAAACACTCTACTCTGAACACTTTGGTGACATCACATGATTATTTATTTTTATTTCTACCTTTTTGTTATTTCCCCCCCTTTTTCTTTCTTTTTTATGTTCTTATATTTAGGCTTTGTAAATACGTTAATATAATCCCGGTTTGTTCCTTCCCTTGTTTTTTGTAAGTTTTGAACTTCATTGTAAACCGCTTTGATTTTAGGATAAAGCGGTATAGAAATCCTGTTAAATAAATAAATATCTGCTGCACTTGATACAGACAATCACAACATTCTACTCCAACGTCTACGATCCACTGGCCTCCAGACCACTGTTCTACAATGGTTCCATTTCTACCTGACAGACACCAACAAATAAAAATTGGAACAACCACGTCCTCCCCCTACCAGCAAATGCAAGGCATACCCCAGAGATCCACCCTATCTTCATTCCTCTAATATCTCTCTTCAGCCACTCTGCACCATTATCAGATCCAACAACATCCACTTCCATATATCTATGCCGTTGACATCATGATATATAGCCCATTCAACACAAAAACAACAGATCTTCACAAACCTCATACAATGCTTCGACAAAATGTCAAGATGGCTAACAAGCAATAATCTGGCAATTAACTACAAATAAAACAGAAGCTCTATTCATCAAAAAAGATCTTACCTTAAATCCTCCTACAACCCTTACCCTAAGCAATACACAAATAAAAGTGCAAACTCAAATCAAATACATCAACATCATTCTGGAAGAACAATTCTCCTTCACCCCACAGATCCTCAAGGCCACCAATACAGTTGAGGCCAACCCCCCCCCCCCTCAAAAGCCAGATCAGATATAAGACTCTGTCTCTCGCTCTCAAGAGAATCCGCTGCCACACCACCTCATACCTGAAGACTACTCCAGACCCCACAACAAAATAGACCAAGACAACAATCAGAGAACGTCGTTATCATCCCACACGCAAAAGCAAAAAACAACCAGCAAGCAAAGGCCAGCACGGTCCTTTGAACTATATGCACCATCTATCTGGAACACCCTGCCAGACCCAATCCAAAACATACCAGACATCCATAGCTTCCGCAAGCACCTGAAAACACACCTGTTCATTGAGCACTTTGGCCCCTCACACAACCACCCTCCTCAAACATACACAAAACTCACAAACCCCAAACAAATAGAATAAGCTCCTAGGCAACCTCTCTTGCGCATACCCTGCATATAGCCCACCAATGTAAATAACCAAACCTAAATTCAATCTTCTTTTATATATAAATTACCTATTCATTGTACATAAGTTCTTTTGTTCTATGGATTTAAAAAAACATTGTTCTATGTAAATTGCTTTGGCCCTGTGAAAGGCGGTATATAAATCCTGCTAAATAAAGGCACAGATAGAAGGGATCTGCCGCAAGAGCGGAGGTGCCGAGGAGGGTTGTAGGGTGAAATAAGATGGGAAAAATAGTGAAGAGCAACAGAATGAGTGCAGTTATAGGTCGGCAGGAGATGTCTGAACTGGATACAAAAACATATAGGGAGCCAGTGAAGTGACTTGAGGAGAGGGGTTATATGAACATAACAAGGTCGGCAGAAGATCAGCTGTGCAGCTGAGTTTGAAAAGACTGAAGGGAAGAGATGATTCAAAGGGAGACCAGCAAGGAAAAGGTTGCAGTAGTCTAGACGGGAGGTGACTAAAGAGTGGATAACTGTGTGTAGAAAGGAAGGGACTAATTTTGCCAATTTTATAGAGAAAGAAGCGACAAGTTTTAGTTATCTGTTGAATGTGTGCAGAGAGAGTGGAGTCAGACTACCCCAAGGTTGCGAGCTGAGAACACAGTACAGGGGGCCCATTTATAGCCATTCCCATATCTTTTGGGGTGAATTGACCCTACTCTAAGGCCCCCTAAAATTTTCTGCTTGGGAGCCCTCAATTTGAATTTCTGCCACTGCCTCCAACTCTACCCAAATTACACCCCCAGAAATATTTATGCACAGATAGTGTAAAAATGAGCACACAATCTGGGCATGCTTTTTGTGAATGTATGTAGTCGCACAATATTATAAAAGCCGTTTTCAGTGTTGAATGGGCTTTACATGCACAAAGAGCTTTACAGTGGCAGTTCATGGGAGATGTAGAGCAATGAGGACAGACTCATTGCAGGCCTCATTTGCAAGTCAGTAGAGGCTGAAAAGCAGGGCACAGAGTAGAAACACACAGTTACTCAATGGTAGGATTGGCCCTAGCTTTATAAAATTATCCCCCCTTTTATATTTCTAACCACATTAGAAGTAACATGGTAGCATTAAGGCTGGTGGAGAAAAATAGGTGCAAATCGCATTTTCAAATCATTCCACACAGGAGACTTATAAAAAACTGAGCACTCTAGGGATGGACCCTAAGGTTATTGATTAGGTTAGAAAATGGTTGAGTGTGAGGCAACCAAGGGTACAGGTAAATAGAGCTCACTCTGAGGAGGTGGTTATCAGTGGTGTGCCGCAGGGATCTGTCTTTGGTCTGATTCTTTTTAACATCTTTGTTGGTGATATTGCAGAAGGGCTGTTGGGTAAGGTTTGCCTCTTTGTAGATGATACCAAAATCTACAATAGAGTAGACACCTAGGAAGGAGTGGATAACATGAGGAGGGATCTAGCTAAGCTTGAAGAATGGTCAAGAATCTGGCAGCTGAGATTTAATGCTAAAAAAAGTAGGGTCGACGTCCGGTGATGTCACAGAGCTAATGGCAGCAGAGTAGCCAAGCTCCGTCAGATTCCCGTAAAATATCATAAAAATAAGCTGATCCCCGTATAGCAAGGTGGAAGGGAGTCAGACACCCGCTTTTGCCATGCCGGCCCGAAAGAAACTGGCAGGGTTTCAGTCCGCGTGTGTGAAAAAGGAGGCGGCAGTGGTGATGAATTTGGGAGGATCGGAGGAGGTAGAAGAAATGGAGAGCTCGGAAGAGGAAGAAGGTATGAGCAACAGGCAGCAAGAAGGGGCGAATATAGAAAGCCTGCTTGCAAGTCTTTAAAAGGGAAATACACGAAGAGCTAAAAGAGATGCGAAAGGATTTGAAAGACTTTGTTAACCATACAAAAAGATTTGGGCTGCTTGGGGCAGCTTGTGGAAGATTTAGAAGAGCACATGGAGAATCGTGATTGAGAGCTGCAGGAAATGGTGGCGGAGCAGTGCAAAATCAAGGCCCACCAGGAGATCCTGTATCTGTGTCATTGAAGTGTTCTGCTAGGGGATCATTGATTGGATGTGTAGGATGCCTAGATTATGCTCAGAAGTTATTTTAAAGAGCCAAAGTGTTGTGAGAATAGATATGTTTTAAGTGCTCCCTGATCAGGTGACTGTGGCTATGAATGTCTTTTTTGCATTGGTGGAATTTCATGTTTTAATTGAGGGGATTTTAATTGTGCAGTTGAAGGGACAGATTGGGAGGGAGGGAGGGAGAGCGGTGGGAAGCCAACAAAGTGTTACAGCAAGGGTTGCATTCCTTGGGTTTATTTGATGGTAAAATGGGCTTACTACTTGGGAGGGCGGGATTACACATACTACTCTGCTGTTCACAGTTTTCTGAGAATTGATTTTTAGTTTATTCCACAAGTTTTGAGGGGTTTCTTTGGGCAAGTAAAATTGGTGCTATATGTGTCTCCAACCACGTGGTGCTTGTATTGCATTTGATGGAGGATGAGTTGGAATGCCCTCCTAGATGTTGGGCGAAGCAATTGGTACTGTTGTGAAATCTCGAATTTGTGAGTAAAGTTAAGGAGGCAGCGAGGCGTGTAGTGGGTAGATTCTGGAAGAGGTTCGACTCCCCTTCTAAGACAGAATAGTTAGTTAAGATTTGGGATGTTTTTGTATGGACAAATTGACTAATGAGTTAAGGGGTTCCTCACAGAACGTTAAGGAAATTTGGGCTCCTTTTTGGACTATTACAGGAAAGGGACTTAGTGCTTTCCTCTTCTTATAATGAAGTTTCATAGGTCTTTTGTTTAGGAGTTCTTTTCCCCCGACACCTTCCTATGCAAGTTGTTGGCTATGGAAAGGGTTGGTGAGTTGGAAGAGGTCGATGGGGTGGGTGCTGTGGGGAGTTATATAAGTGAATTGGCATGTGTGTGTTAGGTATGGGGGTCCCCTTTCCCTTTGGTTGAGGCTTATTTATTGTGTAGGGCCTGGTTAGGGTTTATTTGAGTTCCCTTGGTATGGGGGTTAGGAATTTGTGTTGGGGTGGGGGTGGGTCATGGGAAAAGCAGTTTTTCCTCCCTTATCCTAATACATGCTTGTCTATTCTATTTGACAGCTTTTTGTCTTCATGGGCTTGTTGGGGGACCAATGGTGGTGGGACTGCCTTGTTTGTTTCATTTTGGTTCTGTTTTAAGAGGGGGCGATTTGTGCTACCCTGCTGAGAATTTTGTTGTGCTTTTCTTTCTTTTTGATAATTGAATAAAAGATTTCACAAAAAAGGAGACATTTTACATACCCGTCAATTTTCTCTCTTTGTATCCTGCTAGACAAGTCCAGATGAATGGAGGTTATGCTCCCTTGAAGCAGGTAGAGGCAGAATTGAGCAACTTTCAGTTGTGTCATCACTTGATATACTGTATCTAATGGTACAGCAATGATAGAAGTAATTATGAAATTTCTCAAGCAGTAAGCAAGACAAACACTCAGAAGAAACTCAAACAGAACTACCAGCAATGAGAGCCAACCATAAATTGAAACAAACATTTGGAACAAGTATTTGGCTCTTACCGTAAATAAAAATGCATCAGACACAGACTGACAAGGCAATAAAAAGGCAGCAGAGCTCCCAAACCAGTGGAAGTCTTCCAAGGCGGATCCTGCACTGTTCCAGCAGATTCAAGGAAATAAAGTTATTGGATATGGAAATATTTCCTTCATTATCCTACTAGTAAATAAATATATGATTCTGGTTGCTATAAAGACTTAGATGACAAATTTGTGAAAGAATTGTGCATATATGTGTTATTGTCTAAGTAGGGTCAGAATATGGTTGCTGGTCAGCGCTGACCTGTGAATTCAGGACATCATTGTGCTGTAGATTGTAAAAATGCTGAATAGATAGGCTTTTAGTTCCCTTCTAAATGATTGTAGGTCCTTAATCTCCCTTAGTTTAACTGGGAGGTTGTTCCACAAAATAGGTGCAAAGTACGAGAAGGCAGTGTTGCTTGTCTTGGAGTCCGTGGAGGCCACAAGAGGTAGAGAACACTTGGATGGAGGGGCTCCTTTCTCACGGCGGGAGACGGAGGCCAGGTTAGGCGCGTCTCCGGCCGGAGTGGCAACATCAGCAGGCTCAGGCGCCGGGGTGCCAGAAGAGGAAATCCTCGTGGCAGTTGCAGGAGGAGGAAGGGCAGAAGGAAGCGTGGGAGACCCGGAGGGAGACATCGGAGAGAGGTATTCAGAGAGAGCATGTTGGCGGGATTTCAAGGCCCGGGGAGACAAGCGGGCGCAGAGAGGGCAGTTTTCCATGGGGTGCTCCTTACCCAGACATCGAAGACATAATTAATGAGCGTCGGAGTTACTCATTTTCTTGGAGCACCTCGGGCATTTCTTAAACCCCGGTTTTGCAGGTAATTTCTTCATTGTGTAGTTATAGTCTTGAAGGTGTTTCTAAAAAAAGAAAACGTCTTGCTGGCAAGGCGGAAGACAAAGACTGGCTAGCTAGGGGCGAACCTAGAGGTGGGGCTACTGGCAAGGCCCAGAAGGCTAAAAGACTTCTGGGCTACTGAGAGTACGTCCGTCTATGGCGCCGTCGGATGACGTCACCACTTGTGGCTGACTTATCCTATTGTCTCTGGAGAACTCATGTTACAGGTAAGTAACTAGTTTTGTCTTCTGCTTTGATTTTCAAATGGAATCAATACCTTGACACTGCAGGGAAGCTGCCACTACTACCATCACCCTGGAGAAAGTGTGAAGAGCTGTGGCAAGACCAAAGGGTAGGGCATGAAACAATGTTGACAGAGGACCGTGCAATGTAAATACTGCTGATCTTGGCAGATTGGAATGTGAAACTATGCATCCGCCAGGTCCAGGGATGGGAGAAAATTGCCTAACCAAACAGCTTGAATGACTGTCCTGAGGGTTTCCATCCAGAATCGCGGCACCTGAAGACAGCGATCAACTCCCTTGAGGTCCAGGATAGGATGGAAGGAACCATCTGATCACGGAGGGCAGCACTGCCCTCCACAGGAAAGGTTGTGCATTTAGTGACTGCAGTGACCAGGGTATCTACTTTAGGGAAATGCAACCACTTGTCAAGATCATCTGAAGACCAAATGTAAACACACCCCAAGCGACGAGCAGAGCATAGACACACTTCAGGAGAATCCCACTTTAAGGAGACCATCTATTGTAGTTCCAGGGGAAAGGGAAAAGCATTAGAAGGTTTCCTGATGCCCACGATGATGGGGTCTGCCTGAGGTTTAGAGGAATCCGAAGGCTGTTGCACTTGAGAGTCCAAGAGGTGCAGAACTTCCGTAATTTCAGCAATGAGAGCAGGAAGCTCTTCCTTACGGAATAACCAGATATCCTGACTGTTTTCTCAAGGCTCCTGGTTGTCTTCTAATGGTGAGAGCTCTCCTTCTCAGCTGGACTCAGAAGTGATAAGATGTTCATCTGAAGGATCATCACCATCTTTTCCTACAGGACGCCAGTCCCCTGGAGGAGAGGAGGTATCCTTGGCCAGATTTAAAGAAGCTCCAGCTAAATTCGGCAGCACACTTTCTAGATGGTGGATTAGTGGCAGTCAGAATGGCCGAAGTCCCTGAGCACCACATATCCCAGGCCTGACAGAATAGCTACATAAACTGGAAATCAGAACCATCAACTGAAGTCTGCATAGGCTGAATAGAGAGTTTTAGTGGGTGAACAGTCTGCTCAGGCAACAAAACTGAAGGAAGGGCATCTTAAGATCTAGCATCACCCTGAGGTAACCCAGAGGGAGCTAAAGCAAGAGACCTGGAGGGCTACTGGAATCAGGACCTGCAGACGCAGGAGGACCCCCTTGATCAGAACCGCAGGAAGAATACAAACTAGCTGTCAAAGTCTTACATTTCTTCCCACAGCCCAAGCAGTGCTATAGGGAAGAAGGCATTTTCACAACAGGATAAAAGAAAAAGTCACAGGAAGAGCCGAGGAACCAAAAATCAGACTCTGAAGAAAGAATGGCAGCTGTGGCACAAATATTATGGCAGGAAACAGCAAAACAGAGCCAGGAAGCAGTCGCCAACTGACCACATTAAGAGAAGCAGGAAAAAGGCAACTGCAGAAAATGGAGCAATCCAAAAAAAGAAGGGAGGCGCAAACGATCAGAACTAAAAGATACCGCCAAAAAACAGATTGGGACACTACTTTAAAAGAGAACCACAAAAGAAATAAACTCACTGCTCTCAAAGGAGGGAAAAACAGATGAAGGAAGGGTCCAGAGAGGGAAAAACTGCCCGACAACTTCCTCAGCAACTGGGTCCTTGAATAAGATGTTTTTTCTTTTTAAACAAACTTTATGGTGTTCAAAAAACAACAAAATGTGACTGCCAACTTAGCTGATAGAAGTCTTAATTGCAGATCAGAATGGAATGCTGCAGTTGCTCCTCATAAGCAGAAGCACTTCCCTTCATAGGTGCTCTACTGGTCCTCTTGATCAGGGGTAGCTGTGAAAAGTGAAGAAAGGAAAACTGTTGGCAAAGGAGGGGCACCACAGTATGCACAACTGCCAAAGATAGCTACACTGGCAAAATAATTTCTCAGAGAACGCCAGGAGCTAGGAGAAGTCCACCATCTGCTGAGAGAGAAAAAATACTGATGGGATGGTTTTTATACCAAGGATGATGTCAAAAAAGCTTCAGGAATTTTTCTCTCACCATCTGCTGGCAGGGTGACCAGTCTAAACTAGTCTAACAGGATGTATTTGAAAAACCAATTTATCCGGATTCGTTTAGCAGGATAATAAAGAAAGGGACACCATCACATGGTAAAAATTAGAGCAAAATGACAGTGGTAGGGGGGGTGGCAATATATGTTAATGAGGGCATAGAGTCAAGCAGGATAGAAGTTCTGCAGGAAACAATGTTGAATCTCTATGGATAGAAAATCTGTGTAATGGGGAAGAAAATTCTGATGGGGATATACTACTACTATTATTATAAAGGGCAACATTTGGTAACACAATAATAATGGTAGATTTTAGTTACTGCAGTATTGACTGGGTAAATGTCCCAACGGGACATGCTAGGAAGTTAAAAGTTTTTAGATGCCATGAACGACTGCTTCATGGAGCTATTGGTCCTGAAACTCAGATGGAAACTACTTTAGATATAGTCTTCCCTGGTATACAGGACCTAGTGCAAGGAGTACTAGTGATCACAGTGAGATAAAATTTGTCATGAATTACAATGAAGTTGACTGATTTAACTTAGATATGGGATAATTTATGATGAACCATGACATTCCTAACAGGGGCTCTAGAGGTCAAACAACGGTAAGGATTTGAAGGTTTATTTTTATTAAATTGCTAGCTCTCTGACTGGGAGCTCTTAAAAAGGGTTTTTGAATATTTTTAAAGCAAAGTTACTTTCTTTTTGGTGCTTTAGTAGAAATTTCCTTGAGCAGAGTAGGTTGTTGAACTCTAGTAACCTTCTCAGCTTTGGGAACTGCTGACACCTAATCAGGGGTTAGTTCCCTCCCTACCCACCCCAACTCCCACCCACCCCTAGTGAGCAGTCTTGGTTTATAGGGCATCTCCCCATTTAACAAAGCACAGAGACTTGGAGCAGCACATTTTGAATATAATTAAAGAGATTTAACTGCTTTTTCTCTGAAAGGACAACTGGGAAACCGGCTGCTATTTGGTAGATCTCTCTCTTTTCCTTTAACAGATACCTAAGCTCCACGAACACAACAATGGCTGGGAAAAATTGTCTCTCTAAAGCTGTTGCCCCCGTTACAGCTTCTGCCTCTATCCAGACAGAAGTCCTAATGCCAGTTGAAGGACCGGTTCCATGTGCAGAGTGCCTGCATGCTGAAGCTCTGAGGAAAAAAGTGGAGCAACTCAGAAGAGAGGTGGCAAGGCTGAGGAGCATTCAAGACAATGATAAGTACATTGATGAGATGCTTCTTGCAGCAACCAAGCTCTCCAGCAGAGGAGAAGATGGGTGCCAACAAAATGTTGATGGTTGGACACAAGTCAACAGGGCCTGCAAAAAAAACAATCCAACTTCTTCAGCCCTTGAATTGAAGAACCATTATGCAGCCCTGGAAGTGGAGGAGGTGAAAGCATCCCTGGAAAAGGAAGAACCAGACCTCAAGTACCCCAAAGTTGCAGAATAAGTGACCACAAGGAAGCAAAGGATAGTGGTGGTTAGAGATTCTCTTCTGAGGTGTACTGAGGAGTCCATCTGCCGACCAGACTTGATGTCCAGAGAGGTATGCTGTCTGCCTGGTGCCAAAATCCAAGATGTTACAGAGAGTTTGCCGAGACTCATCAAGCCCACTGACTATTATCTAATGTTCATAATCCATGTTGGAACAAATGATACCACCAGGTATCCCTCAGAACGTATCAAAAGTGACTTCATGGCTCTGGGACAGAGGGTGAAGCAGTTAGGTGCACAGGTGGTGTTCTCTTCAATCCTCCCTGTTGAGGGTAAAGGCCAAGGCAGAGAGGCTCGCATCCTGGAGATGAATGCATGGCTGCGTGGATGGTGTCATCGAGAGCGTTTTGGTTTCCTAGACCATGGGATGCTGTTCCAAGGGTTGCAGAGCAGAGATGGCATCCATCTGTCCAAGAAAGGTCAACACACCTTTGGTAGTAGACTGGCTAATCTACTGAAGAGGGCTTTAAACTAGATTCGTTGGGGATGGGTGAAGAAAGCCACGGGTAGGTGAAATGGAAATGGGTAACAGGGGTAACATATGGAAAGCAGTGCGTATAAATGCCCGTAGCATGGGAAATAAGATCCCTGATGTTGAAGCTTTGGTGGGAGTGGCTGACTTGGATTTAGTGGCAGTTACAGAAATATGGCTCACAGAAAACCATGATTGGGATGTAACTATACCTGGCTATACTTTATTCAGAAAAGACAGGGTAGGAAGAAGGGGAGGAGGAGTGGCACTATATGTAAAAACTAGTATTAAAGCTTTGGAATTACAGAACTTAAAAGGGAGAGAGGAGGCATTGTGGGTTAAACAAGAAAGAGGGAAAAAGAAATCTATTTACATTGGTGTGATATACAGACCTCCCTCACAAGAGGAAGAGGTGGACAGAGAGTTAATTGAAGACATACGCAGCATTGCTAGGAAAGGGGAAATGCTACTCATAGGAGATTTCAATATGCCAGATGTTGACTGGCACATTTCTGATGCAGTATCATCTAGAAGTAAGGAGATCCTGGATTCTCTACAGGGAGAACTATTCAGGCAAATGGTAACAGACCCCACACATGAAGGGGCCATACTGGACTTGGTGCTTACCAATGGTGAAAGTGTTTCTGATGTTGTAGTGGGAGATCATTTTGCATCCAGTGATCACCAGATGGTGTGGTTCAGTATTAGGACTAGGGCTGTTAGAATCCATTCAAGGGTGAGGGTCTTAGACTTTAGGAAGACTAACTTTGCCAAGATGGGCCAATACCTCAGGGAGTGGTTAGTGTGATGGGAACAGCTGGGGGATGTAGAAAAACAGTGGGCAAAACTGAAAGGGGATATTTTAAGAGTAACCAACCTTTTAGTTAAAATGGTAAATAAAGGCAAAAGGAAAAGGAGACCGCTATGGCTTTAGAAAGAAGTAGCTGAAAAAGTGAAGAAAAAGAGGGAGGCCTTCATGAAATACAAGAGATCACAGAGAGAGGAAAGCAGGCATCTATATTTGGAAAAACTTACACAAGCTAGCAAAGTAGTCAGGAAGGCAAAGATTCAAAAGGAGGAGGAAATAGCCAAAGCAATAAAACGGGGGGAAAACACATTTTTCAGATATGTTAGTGAGAAGAGAAAGGGCAAAAATGGTACTGTCAGACTCAAGGGTACAGAGGAGGAATATGTAGAAGCTGATAAGGATAAAGCTGAATTGCTTAACAAATATTTCTGTTCTGTGTTCACAGATGAAGAACCAGGAGCAGGACCTCAGAAAACACCCACAAACAGGAACAGAAGCGAGCGACATCTTGAACAATTTTCAGAAGACTGTTCGTGAGAAACTAGCTCAACTTAAAATAGACAAAGCGATGGGACCGGATAGGATACAACCTAGAATACTAAGGGAACTTGAGGACGTTCTAGCAACTCCACTGACTGACCTTTTCAATGCCTCGTTGGAGTCGGGAGTGGTGCCAAATGACTGGAGAGAGGCTCATGTGGTGCCTTTACACAAAAGCAGAAGTAAGGATGTGGTTGAAAACTACAGGCTGGTTAATTTAACTTCGGTGGTGAGTAAATTATTGGAAACGCTGCTGAAAGAGAAAATAGTGAGGTTTCTGGAGTCCATGGAATTACAGGATCCGAGACAACATGGATTCACCAGAGGCAGGTCTTGTCAGACAAAATTGATTTATTTCTTTGACTGGGTGACCAGGGAGTTGGACCGAGGGAGAGCCCTAGATGTGGTGTATTTAGATTTCAGTAAAGCCTTTGACACTGTTCCTCACAGGCGACTTAAACAAACTGAGCACCCTAGGGATGGACCCTAAAGTTACTGCTTGGGTTAGAAATTGGTTGGGTGGGAGGCGACAAAGAGTACAGGTAAATGGAGCTCACTCTGAGAAGGATGTTACCAGTGGTGTGCCCCAGGGATCTGTCCTTGGTCCGATTCTTTTTAACATCTTTGTTAGTGATATAGCGGAAGGGCTGTCGGGTAAGGTTTGCTTCTTTGCGGATAATACCAAAATCTGCAATAGAGTAGATACCCAGGAAGGTGCAGATAACATGAGGAGGGATCTAGCTAAGCTTGAAGAATGGTCTAAAATTTGGCAGCTGGGATTTAATGTTAAAAAATGTAAGGTCATGCATTTGGGCTGCAGCAATCCAAGGGAGCAATATAGTATGGGGGTAAAGTACTTTTGTCCACTAAAGAAGAGCAGGACCTAGGCGTGGTTGTGTCTGATTATCTTAAAGTAGCTAAACAGGTAGAAAAGGCGACGGCAAAAGCTACAAGGATGCTTGGGTGCATACGGAGAAGAATGGCTAGCAGAAAAAAGGAGGTGATAATGCCTCTGTATAAGTCTTTGTTGCGACCTCATTTGAAGTATAGTGTGCAATTCTTGAGACCGCACCTTCAAAAGGATGTGAACAGGATTGAGTCGGTGCAGAGGGTGGCTACTAAAATGATTAGTGATCTTCATTATAAAGCATATGAGGACAGACTTAATATGCGCACCTTAGAGGAAAGGCGGGATAGAGGTGATATGATTGAGATGTTTAAATACCTCCGTTGCATAAATGTTCAGGGGGAGAGCCTCTTTCAATTGAAAGCAAGTTCTGCTACGAGGGGACATGGGATGAGGGTGAAGGGAGATAGATTCAGGAGTGATATGCAGAAATATTTCTTTACGGAAAGAGTAGTGGATCCGTGGAAGTCTCCCAGTGGAGGTGGTAGAGATGAGGACAGTAAATGAATTCAAAAACTCTAAAGGTAAAAAGAGGACTGTTGTAGTTGTTGATATTGAAGGACAGACTAGATAGGCCATATGGTCTTTTTCTGTCATCATATTTCTATGTTTCTAACTCTAAACACCTGGATGGTGTAGATATGCTCTTGATAAGCCAATCATCCAGATATGGAAACTTGTACTCCCAAGTCTACCTAGATACACTACAATTACAGCAAGGCACTATGTGAATACTGGAGAAGCTGACATGAAGTCAAAAGGGCAGAATGTGGTACTTCAAAGATTGTTGAGTAGTGGGGGTCTTTCCCTGTTACAAAATGTGAGATAGAGTAGTTACTCACCTGCAACAGGTGTTCTCCAGGAGCAGCAGGAATCAGTCCTCACATATGGGTGAAGTCGGCGCCGACGGAGCCCCCATGCAGAGCATTTCCCCAGCTTTCAAAGAAAGCCTTTGGGAAGGCAGCATGCATGCGCAGTCCCCTTCCCGCCCAAGGGTGCCATCTTGCTCAGTCTGATGACATAGCTAGAAGACAGCAAAAAAACAAAAAGAATTATATGACTGCAATTCCCAGGGGAGGAGGGAGGGTTGTGAGGACTGATTCCTGCTGCTCCTGGAGAACACCTGTTGCAGGTGAGTAACTACGCTTTCTCCAGGAACAAGCAGAAAGTCAGTCCTCACATATAGGACTCCCCAGCTTCAGGCTACCGGGGACCAAAAGCTGAACAATGAGCTCCCTCTAGAGCTCCAGCATGCGTGAAAGAATCTTCTCTGAGAACGCCCCCGTACGGTAGCCCAACACCAGGGCCGGAGAGTAGGAGTTGCCTATACCTCAAAAGGATTACGGAGTACCGCCTGTCCGAAAGCACTGTCCCTGCGGGACTCCCTCTCGAGGCAGTAGTGAGCCGCAAAAGTCTGGCTTGAAGACCAAGTAGCAGCCCGGCAGATGTCTGCCAACGGAACAGAGCAGAGATGAGCTACTGATGCGGCTTTCGCCCTGACACGGTGGGCCGTGACTCGACCCTGCAAGGAGAGGCCGGCTGCTCTGTACGCTCAGGCAATACAGTCTGCCACCCAGATGGACAAGGTATGCTTGGAGACAGGTAACCCTAGCTTATTAGGGTCAAAAGATACGAAGAGCTGAACAGCCCTTTGATGTCCCTGCGTACGGTCAAGGTAGAAGGACAACGCCTTCCTACAGTCCAGGGTATGCAAGACCATTTCAGCCCGGCTGGCATGCGGTCTGGGAAAGAAAGTCGGAAGAACCACCTCCTGATTGAGATGGAAGGAGGAGACAACCTTTGGGTGAGTCCGTAAGACCACCCTGTTCCTCTAGAACCTTGTGGATGGTGCCTCTGAGACCAGAGCTTATAGCTCACTGACGCGCCTGGCTGAGGTAAAAGCTACCAAAAACAACGCCTTCCAAGAAAGAAAGCGTAAAGGACAAGTAGCCATAGGCTCAAATGGCGGGCAAGTAAGTTGTTGCAAGACCACATTCAGATCCGACTCAGGTGCAGAGGCTTGATCAAAAGGAGGCCTCTGAGGAAGCGGGCCACTAAAGGGTGGCCTGACAGAGACTGACCTTCCACCGGTGAGTGGTGCGCTGACAGAGCACTGTGGTGGACCCGAACAGAGTTGGATTTAAGGCCCAGGTCGGACAGGTGAAGCAAATATTGCAGCACCACTGGCACCAAGCATGAAAAAGGATCCTCCTTGTGCTGAGCACACCAGGTGGAGAACCTACGCCACTTGAGGGCATAAGATTTTCTAGTGGAGTGCCTCCTAGAGGCCAAGACCACCTCCTCCACTTCCCTAGGTAGCAGTATGGGAGCTTGAACTACCCTTTCAGCATCCAGGTCATCAAATTGAGGGACTGGAGGTTGGAGTGCAAGAGAGATCCCTGATCCTGAGATAGGAGATCGGGCTGCACCCCCAGAGGGAGTGGAGTGTCAACAGCCAACTGCAGAAGGAGTGGAAACCACGGTTGCCTCGGCCATCTGGGGGCTACCAGGATCACCGAGGCCTTGTCCCGAAGCACCTTGAAAAGGGTCCGAGCCACTAGAGGCGTGGGAGTTAACACATACAGTAGGTTCGTAGACCAAGAGATTAGAAACGCATCTGCTGCTATTCTCAGAGGATGCGGTTGTCTGAAGCAGAACCTGGGTAGTTGACGGTTGAGTGGACTGGCGAAGAGATCGATGGTTGGAAGACCCCACCTTAGCAAGATTCGCTGGACCACCAGAGGATTCAACTGCCATTTGTGTGGCTGCAGAATCCTGATCAACCTGTCTGCCAGGTAATTCTCTTAGCCGGGCAGATAAACTGCCTTGAGAAGCATGCCCTGTTTGACTGCCCATGAGCACAGGGCTTGAGCCTCCTGAAACAGAAGTCGGGACCCTGTGCCTCCTTGTTTGTTCACATAGAACATGGGGACTTGATTGTCTGTCTGAACCAGAACAGACTGGTGAAAGAGGGCATGAGAGAAAGTTTGGAGAGCCAAACGGATAGCTCTCAGCTCCAAGAGGTTGATCTACTGTGCGGCCTCCCAAGGGGACCAGAGGCCTTGGGTGCATGCCCCCTGGCAATGTGCACCCCAACCCTAAAGAGAAGCATCTGTTGTCAGCACTTGTGTTTGTGGCGGTGGCTGAAAAGGCACTCCTCGCACTAGATTCGGGAGATGCAGCCATCATTGCAGGGAAGCCGCCAGCAGTTTGGACACCCTTACTTTGTCTCCCAAGTGTCCTGTGGCTTGCAGACACTGAGTCCTGAGGCCCCACTGAGCAGGCCTCATGTGCAGACGGGCATTTGGAGTAACATGGACCATGGATGCCATGTGGCCTAATAGTCTCAGGAACTGCCTGGCAGAAACCGGAGAATTGCTGTGGAACTGTCTGGCCAAGTCCATCAGTCTGTGGGCCCTGTCTACAGGCAGATAAGCCTTTGCCTGAAAGGTATCCAGCCTTGCTCCTATGAACTCTGTGTTTTGTGAGGGATGCAAAGTGGACTTTGCGAAGTTTATGACAAACCCCAGATGCTGTAGAAGGGAGACAGTGCAGAGGGTGGCCTGTCTGGTTTCCTGTGGAGACTGACCCCTGATCAGTCGTCCAGGTATGGAAAGAAATATGCCCTGGACTTTGAGATAGGCCACTACCACCGCCAGGCATTTGGTGAAAACACTGGGTGCGGAGGTTAGGCCAAATGGAAGTACTCTGTACTGAAAATGATTTCCTCCCACTACAAATCTGAGATATTGTCTGTGGTCTGAATGAATGAGGATGTGAGTATAAGCATCCTTTAGATCTAAGGAGCACAGCCAATCTCCCTGCTGGAGGTAGGGCAGCAGTATTCCAAGGGTAAGTATCTTGAACTTTTCCCTCACCAGGAACTTGTTGAGATTTCACAAGTCGAGGATGGGCCTGAGGCCTCCTGTTCTTTTTGTTACTAGAAAGTACCTGGAATAGAAGCCTTGCCCTTTCAGGTGGTGGGGCACCGGTTCCACCGCCTGCTCCTTTAGAAGACTTGTCAACTCCTGAAGGAGTAAGTTCCTGCACAGAGGGAGTCTTGGAGGCTCCCCTGGAAAGTAGGAGGGGGGTAACTGGTTGAAGTGGAGCAAACAGCCCTTCTGGACTATGCTGAGCACCCAGGTATCCCCTGTTATGGCTGACCATCTGTGGGCGTACAGGGTCAGCCGGCCTCCTGTGCTGAGAGGGGCCAGCTGAGGAGGAGAGGCTATGCCACTGGAGTCAAAACCCCACTCCCTGCTGTGCAGGAGCCGGAGCTGGTGGCTTGGGGGTCTTCTGTCTACGGGGCCCATGTCCCTACCCCTTGGCCTGCTGACCCTGTTGGGGAGCTATGGAGGCCTGGTATTGAGGGTAAGATTTGTAGGCAGAGGACTTCCTCAGATAAAAGGACTTTTTCCCCGAGCCCTTCTTATTTTGAGAAGGGGCAGGTGTCTTTCTGGACAACCTTGTCCTGGTGAGAGTCTCAGGCTCGAGTTCTGCAGCCTTTTCAGCCATGGGCTTGCCAAAGAGGTTTTCACCTCGGCAAGGGACATTGACCAACTTGTCCTGTGCCCATGGCTCGAGGTCCGATGACTAGCCAGGCCTGAGGGCGTGCACCGATGCCGGCCGCAGCTACTCGGGCCGAAGCCTCGAAGCCATCATAGGCTGCTCGGGATATAAACCGAGCACTCCTCGGATCCCAGATGACAAGGCTTTGAACCTCTGCAAAGGTTCCTCGGAGAGACCAGCAGAGAACCCGGCAATCTCCTTTGCCAGGTCTCGTAGGTACATGCCCATGTACAGCTGGTAAATCTGGACACGGCAATCAAGCATAGAGCCCTGGAAGCACTTTCTACCGAGGGCATCCAGGTTCCAGGCCTCCATGCCCGGAGGCACCGAGGAGTGCATCTTCTGACTCTTCAGACGATGCATGGCCAATTCCACAACCATGGAGTGGTGCGGCAGCAGTGCATTCTGAAACCCAGGGCTCTTGCGAACTCAATAAATGGAATCGACCCACTTGTTAAGAACCGGCGTCGAGGCCGGTGCCTCCCACATGCGGGAGAGCAACCGTTCCAGCATCGGAGGAACCGGTACGGTAAAGGCCTCCTTGGGGGGAGAGTCATACTGCAGGGCCTCGGGGTCCGCGGGGAAGACCAAGGCCTTGGCCATGTCCCTCACGAAGTCCAAGAACCAGGTATCCTACGGGGGGACTTTCTCCGAGGTTCAGACTCCGGTGAGTCCAAAGGGATGCACCGGGTCCGAAAAGTGTCCAGGGACTCCTCGTCCTCCGTTTCCCATCCCGACCCCTCCGAGGAGTCGTCGAGCGGCTCCGGTCAGGCGGGCACAATGCCATCTGCCCCGACGCCGAGGGTACCGGCTCGCTCCCGTACGGCAGATCGAGGGGGACCTCGGCCGAGGATCGACTCAAGATCACATGGACTCGAGGATCGGCTCGGCCTCCGGGGTCAACTTGGATGTTGAGGTCCCGGTGGTCGGGGCAGATGCACCAGTGAGACCGGCGATCAGTACCCGCTGCTGTTCCATGACGGCAGCCAAGCTGCTCTCCAAGGCCGTCAACCTGAGTCGGAGCTCAGGAGACCCAGCAGCCTCCGACTCGGGCCCCGACGGCATCGGGCCCGACGTCGGCTCGCCCGGAGGAGAATCCACAAGGACTACAGTACTCACGTGACTCGGGGCCTCCGTCTCTACACGAGGTTGTTTATGAGGCCTCTCCGACTCCGAAGACCCAGGACGGCAGTCGTGGGCTATGCGACCTGGCCATCAAAGAGCCAAGAGCGTCCACCAACGCCACCCTTGCGGGTTTCTTCTTCCTGCGGTGCTCCCGCGAAGGAGAACCCCTCTCAGAGGAGCCACGATGAAGCTCAGGGTCGGACTCCTGAGACGTCGAGGCCTCTGACGAAGTCTGGGCTCGGCCTGACACGGAATCAGAGAAGATCCTTTCGCGTTGATGCTGCCGGCTCCTCAATGCCTTGGAGGACATTTTGCCACATGGGACACAGACCATTGGGTCTTGGTCGGGCCCGAGGCACCAGTCGTGTGTGTCGGTGAGAGACATCAGTTTCTTACACCGATCACACTTCTTACACTTGCTGGCAGCCATCGGGGGAAAGAGAGCCCCTGCAAGGTCAAAAGACTGGGCTGCCAGGGAAAAATTAAAAAATGGCGCGAACGCTAGTCTCTAAGGACAAATACCGAAAAATGAAGTCCAGGCTCGATACCGGTGTACCGGGCCCAGGCGGGAAAGGGAACCGGCATCGAGCCGAGTAATTACATGGATCCACACCGAAAAATCAACTTTTCACAGGTGACCACGATACACGTCCATTGGGCTCTGTGGAAAAAAGAAGACTGAGCAAGATGGCACCCTTGGGCGGGAAGGGGACCGCGCATGCACGCTGCATTCCCAAAGGCTTTCTTTGAAAGCTGGGGAAATGCTCCGCATGGGGGCTCCGTTGGCACCAACGTCACCCATATGTGAGGACTGACTTCCTGCTTGGTCCCGGAGAAATTCCAGTGACTGGGATGTATTTGCATGTGAGAGTATGCATCCTTTGTCTAGAGAACATAACCACTCTCCTTTTTGTGGGTATGGAATGAGAGTGGCCAGGAGCTGAGCACTTTTTTTTGGCACTAAGCTTATAAATTAGGTTCATAGATCTAGGCAAATGAATGGTCGGACTAAATTTATGAGCATAACATAAGCTCCTCTATTAAGATAAATTTGCAGTTGAAACCTTAGGCTCCAAGGCTCTGTAATACCTGAAGATTGGAGGATCGCCAATGTAACGCCAATTTTTAAAAAGTGTTCCAGGGGTGATCCGGGAAACTACAGACAGGTGAGCCTGACATCAGTACCAGGAAAGATGATAGAAACCATCATAAAGAACAAAATTACTCAGCATGTAGATAGCCATGGCCTAATGGGAGACAGCCAACATGGCTTTAGCCAAGGAAGATCTTGTCTTACTAATCTGTTATGTTCTTTTGAAGGTATGAATAAACAGGTGGGCAACGGTGAGTCAGTTGATATAGTGTATCTGGACTTTCAGAAAGCCTTTGACAAGGTCCCTCATCAGAGACCTTTCGCAAAACTAAAGAGTCATGGGATAGGAGGCAGTGTACTACTGTGGATCAGGAACTGGTTAAAAGATAGAAAGCAGAGGGTATGGCTAAATGGCCAATTTTCCCAATGGAGAAAGGTGAATAGTGGTGTACCTCAGGGATCTGTGCTGGGTCCGCTGCTTTTTGACATATTCATCAATGACCTGGAAAAGGGAATAACGAGTGAGGTTATCAAATTTGCAGATGACACAAAACTATTTAAAGTTGTTAAAACCCAAGAGGATTGTGGAAAATTGCAAGAGGATCTTGATAAATTGTAAGACTGGGCATCAAAATGGCAGATGAAATTTAATGTGGACAAGTACAAAGTTATGCAACTAGGGAAGAACAACCCAAACTATGGTTACACGATGCAAGGTTCCACATTAGGAACCACCACTCAGGAAAAAGATTTAGGAGTCATTGTGGATAACATGTTAAAACCCTCGGCCCAGTGTGCAGCGGCGGCCAAGAGAGCAAATAGAATGCTAGGTATCATAAGGAAAGGAATGGAAAATAAAACAAGAGATATTATTAAAGCCTCTATTGTTCCATGGTGAGACCACACCTTGAATATTGTGTGCAATTCTGGTCACCGTATCTTAAAAAGGATATAGCGTTATTAGAAAAGGTTCAGAGAAGAGCCACCAAAATAGTAAAAGGGATGGAAGGATACTCCTATGAAGAAAGGCTAAAAAGGTTAGGGATCTTTAACCTGGAAAAGAGAAGGCTGAAAGCGATGATAGAAGTCTATAAATTAATGAACGGAGTGGAACGGGTAAACGTAGATCGATCGTTTACATTATTAGAATATAGAAAGACTAGAGGACATGCAATGAAGCTTCAGGGTAAACTATTTAAAACTAATAAAAAAATATTTTTCAACTGGAGGATTTAGTAAAGGCTGTTAGTGTAGCCGGGTTTAAAAAATGTTTGGACAAGTTCCTGGAGGAAAGGTCCATAAACCATTATTAAGAAGGGACCCAGGATATCAATGCTTGACCCAGTACAAACATTGTGGAACCTGTGTCTTTTGGGGAAACTGCTAGGTACGTATGACCTAGATTGGCCACTGTTGGAAACAGGATACTGGGCTTGATGGACCTTGGTCTGACCCAGTATGGCATCTCTTATGTTCTTAAGATTTAACTGTAAATAGGACACACATTTAAGAGCTCAGGGTTTTTTCTTTTTTTAAATAGCAGGTCCTTGGTTTTTAAAATAACCAGAGAAATTCTAACTCCATAAGGAAAATATTCTGCTAAGAGGAAGTACCAGAAGTGCAAGCAGTGGAACACCAAAACGTTATGCTCCTATACACTTTACCAAGAGATTGCCCAAATCAGTTCATAAAACAATAAAATAAGTTCTAAGAACACAGCTATTTGTTCCACATTGCCTTTGATCTCCTTCCCCCAGAGCCTTAATTTGTGACCATTCTCTCTATCCCTTCTCTTCCTTTTCCCCTGCATCTTTTCTGGATTGTTTGAGTGCCAATCCCTGTCCTATCACTTAAAAGGCATTCTTTTCCTCCTTTGTTTCCTCCAGCAATTTTGTATTGTACACTTCCCCGATACTCTTAGGTGGCACAAGTGATTAATAACCAGATAAATATAAGATTCCATAATAGATAAATACACTCTTAACAAGTCAAACTGCTAATGTCTGCTTCAAAAATTCTGGAAGATGTCCTGACTTACAGTTTTTATTTTACTGATTGTAAAATGCCTAGATGACTATTGATTTGCGGTATATCAAATATTTGAACCTTGAACCATTAAAGCTTTATGGCCCAGGTGGCATGTTAGCACAGAGTATACAATTAGGAACATCAGGTTTGAGACTTAAACAATGCATGCATGCAGTATGATGGTCAGTGATAGCAATTTTTCTTTTCTAAGCAGAGCACCCTCTAAAGCATAGTTACTCACCTGTAACATGTGATCTCTGGGAACAGCAGGAATTTAGTCCTCACATATGGGTATTGTCGGTACCGACGGAGCCTGTGCGGAAACGCTCCCCAGAGTCCAATTAGAAAGCTTTTAGGAGCATCTCACAGCGCCTGCGTGCTGCCTTCCCGCCTTTCCCAACTGCCTCTTTCCAGTTGTTTTAAAGCTGAGACAAAGAGAGAGAGAGGGGGAAAGGAAAGAGATAGATACAACTCCTAGGGGAGGTGGGGAGGTTGTGAGGACTAAATTCCTGCTGTTCCCGGAGATCACCTGTTACAGGTGAGTAACTATGCTATCTCCAGGAACAAGCAGGAATGTAGTCATCACATATGGGGACTCCCTAGCTTTAGGTGCCAGGGAGAGACTCCAGAAGTTGTGTATCCCTGAAGAGGGCTTCACTTCCCTCCATGGATCTCTGGCATCCTACCAGGGATGGCAGGTAGGAGTTGATTAGGTATGAAACAGGTGTTGGAGAACAGCCTGACCAAACAAGGCATCCCGGCGGGAGTCCTTGTCCAAGCAGTAATGGGCTGTGAAGGTATGAACTGAGGCCCAAGTGGCTGCTCGACAGATGTCGTCGATAGACACAGAGTGCAGATGAGCCATTGAGGCTGCCATGGCTCTCACATTGTGAGCTGTGACATGGCCCTCCACAGAAAGGTTCTTACTCTGATAGGCAAAGGAAATACACTGAGCAATCCAGTTAGACAGTGTTCTCTTGGAGACTGGAAGTCCCAAATGAGAAGGATCAAAAGCAACATAAAGTAG
This sequence comes from Ichthyophis bannanicus, assembly GCA_033557465.1. Classification (NCBI taxonomy): domain Eukaryota; kingdom Metazoa; phylum Chordata; class Amphibia; order Gymnophiona; family Ichthyophiidae; genus Ichthyophis; species Ichthyophis bannanicus. The sequence continues at coordinate 33,803,201 of CM066049.1, forward strand.
AGAGGACTTTCTATGTTGCTGTTTTCTTTGTAAGTAAAAGGCTAAAGCTCTTTTACAGTCCAAGGTATGAAGATTCCTCTCTGCATTTGCTGCATGAGGCCTTGGAAAAAACACAGGTAGGTAGACCGCTCGGTTCAGATGAAAAGGCGAGACCACCTTTGGCATAAAGTGTGGATGAGTCCTAAGGACTACCTTGTCATGATGGAACCTTGTATAAGGTGGATTAGGTACTAGCACTTGAAACTCACTAATGCGGCGTGCTGATGTGATTGCAATGAGAAAGATAACCTTCCAAGAAAGGAATTTCAAGGAGGTAGTAGCTAAAGGTTTGAAAAGGTGGCTTCATGAACTGCCCAAGAACCAGGTTTAAGTCCCATGCCACCGGTGGTGGCCTAATGGGAGGCTCAGTTAAAAGAAGGCTTCTCATAAATCTTGCTATAAGAGGATGAGAGGAAATAGGCTGTCCATTTAGAGGCTTAAAAGAAGCTGCAATAGCACTCAAATGGACTCTTACTGAATTAGTCTTAAGACCTGCATTGGATAAATGAAGGAGATACTCCAGGAATGATTCCAGAGGTATAGCAAGGGGGTTAAGACCCTTTTGCGAACACCATATGGTAAACCTTTTCCACTTGAAAGCATAAGAACGTCTTGTGGAAGGTTTCCTGGAAGCAAAAAGAATATCTTTTACTTGCTGAGGGATATTAAGATCATGGAGATCTAGGCCTTCAGCAAGCAAGCCCTGAGATGCAGAGACTGGGGATTGGGATGCCATAACATTCCGTCCTCCTGAGATAGGAGATCTGGAGCAGACACTAAATCCAGTGAGGGAGCTTGAGAAAGATGTAGAAGCAGAGGGTACCACACTTGCCGTGGCCAATGTGGAGCTATGAGAATCATATGGCCTCTGTCTCTCTGAAGCTTGAACAGGGTTTTGGGAATTAGGGGAAAGGATGGAAAGGCATACAGGAAGTCTTTACCCCAGTAAAGGAGGAAAGCATCCCTGGCCTGAGCCCACTGAGCCGGAATTCTGGAACAGAACCGGGGAAGTTTGGCATTCCACGGACTTGCAAAGATGTCTATGTCCGGGGTTCACCAAATTTGAAAATTCTTGGCCACCTGGTCTGCATGCAGAGACCACTCGTGTGGAAGAAGAACTCGACTGAGTCTCTCTGCCCAAGAGTTTTGAATGCCTGGAAGATACAATGCCAGAAGATGAATCTGATGCTCTCTGGCGAGGGCCCATAGTCGCAAAGCTTTGTTGCAAAGCGACAGAGAGCCTGTTCCCCCCTGCTTGTTCACATAGAACATGACTACTTGATTGTCCGTATGAATGATGACTGTCTTGTAGCTGAGCAGGGTGTGGAACACTCGCAGAGCAAGGAAGATTGCTCTGAGCTCCAAGAGACTGATATGTAGATAACTCTCCTGTGGAGACCAGGTGCTCTGGGTGGAGAGGTCTTCCAGAAGAGCTCCCCAACCCATTGGAGAAGCATCTGTTGTGAGAATTGCTTGGGGTAAGGGTTGTTGAAAAAGGGACCCCAGCAACAGATTTTGAGTGGACTTCCACCACTGGAGGGACAAAATAAGGCGACTTGTGTTTGCTATTTTGTCTGACAGGCCTCCTGATGCCTGGGTCCATTGGGTGGATAAAGTCCACTGAGCTGCCCTCATATGGAGGCGAGCATAGGGAACCACATGCACAGTAGATGCCATGTGGCCTAGTAGTTGTAACATTTCTCGAGCAGTTAGATAGACTTTAGCACTGCTTGAGAAACTAACTGCACCAGGCGAAGGCAACGGGCCTGGGGGAGATAGGCCTTTGCCTTTGTGGTATCCAGGAAAGCTCCTATGAACTCTAAGGACTGAGTGGGAGTTAGACTGGATTTTGGGATGTTTATTACCAGAAGTCCTGGCCTCTGACTCTGTTGGGGCTCGAATGAGCCAGTCGTCTAAGTAGGGGAAGACGAATATTCCTAGAGTGCGGAGAAATGCTGCTACAACCACCATGCATTTCTTGAACACCCTTGGTGCTGAGGACAGGCCAAAAGGAAGCACCCTGTATTGGTAGTGCTTTCCCTGAAAAAGGAACCGAAGGAACCTTCTGTGAATTGGGTGGATGAGAACATGGGTGTACGCATCCTTGAGATCTAGAGAACAAAGCCAATCCTGACTCTGAAGGTATGGCAGCAGAGATCCGAGAGAAATCATTTTGAATTTCTCCTTGACAAGGAGGAATAGAACCCAGTACCCTGTTGATGGAGGGGTACTTCTTCTATTGCCCCTTGGGCAAGAAGGATAGTGACCTCCTGACCTAATAGGTTGATGAGAGAGGTCGGAACATTGAACTGCTTTACTATTGTGTGAGGGGGCATGCTTGAAAAATGAAGCCTAGCAGCCTTTACTTTCTTTCAGGATAAAATTTTCTCTTTTTAGAAAAGAATGGTTTCTTGAACAATTTTCTTCTAGCAGGATCAGCAGTGGACTTGGATAATCTATCCAAGGTGGAATTTTCAGCATCCATTTCATTGGCTTTTTCCTGCCTATCTTTATACCAAGCAGGTTCTCACCAGTGCAAGGGATATTTCCCAATTTGTCTTGTACCCAGAGCTCTAAATCAGATGCCTGGAGCCAAGCAATTCTACGTGCACCTATGGCCATAGCCGAGGTTCTGCTTATTTATTTATTTACTTACTTACATTCTCTTATATACCGCGCTATTCTGCATCAGTGCGGTTTACATTGAACAAACTGAAAACTCAAAGCAGTCAAAGGCTGCACGGTTGGAAAATTTTGAAACATCTTGGGCATGTTTGACCAAAGTGAGAAAATCCTGTCTTTTATCCTCAGGAAGAAAAGGACTTAAAGCCCCTAAATCATCTGTGACCTCCTTCATGAACATTCCCATGTAGAGACTATAGGAACTGATCCTGGCAGAAAGCATGGAAGCTTGGAAGACCCGACGTCCAAAAGCATCCAGGGTTCTGCACTCACGTCCTGGAGGATTAGAGGCATGCCTTTTTGCTCTCTTGATCCTTCTTATAGCTGACTCCACTACAATAGTGTGCTGAGGAAGCTGAGTCTTATGGAACCCAGGACAAGGAGGGACTCGATACATAGTATCCAGTCTACGAGAATGAGGAGAGGTGGTAAGAGGTGTTTCCCACATCCTTAACATGAGATCATATAAAATCTCATGAATGGGCAAGGTAGCTGCCTCCTTAGGAGTTTTAGGATATTGTAGAATTTCAAACTCCTTGGCCCTTGGCTCTGTTTCAGGGGCCACAGTAATGGACAGGACCCGAGCCACCTCCCTGACAAAATCCTGGAAGGAAATATCCTCTGGAGGAGACATCCTGCATTTAGGGGAGGAAGGATCCTCTGGGAGAAGCATCGCTGCACCGACAGAACTGTCAGAATCCTCAGATTCTTCTGAGGACTCGAAGTATCGTCTGTCCGGATGCTCTTGAAGAGCGCAATACCCGTACCGACCAAAGTCGGTACCGGGAGTAACCGGTACCGGGGTATCGGTACCCGAGGTCATCGGATGACTGGGTACCGGCAAAGCAGACACCGATGCCAATGTCGATGCTATCGGTACCGGTACCGATACCGGTGCCGGTGGAATTGTCTGTCGCGGTTCCGAGGGCTTCGATGCCGCAAGGAAAGCCGCCAGACTGCGTTCCATAGCCAGAACTCTCTGGTCTATCGACGCTGCCAATGCTTGGATGTCGGTACCGAAGGAGACCGCCAGTACCCCAGAGCATGGCACCAGTAGTTCTGCCGAGGTCGAGGCCTCGAGAACATCCTGGAACCCCGATAATGCTTTGGAAGCCGAGGCCTCCCGCCGGGGTAATTTTGCCGGTGCAGAATCCTCGAGGGCAACGCCAGAGGCACCTCAATGCTTAGAAGGAGATCTACCCTTCGAGGACCGGCTGGATTTATGTTTAGTTACTTGAGATCCCCAGGAGGAAGAAGCAGCCCTGGAAGACATCGATGCCACCGAAGCTGCATCAGAGGGAAACAGGGTACTGAGCTTAGCAGCTCGGTTCTGCCGACCTCTTTTAGACATCATGGCGCAGGACATACAATCCGTGATGGAGTGGTCAGGACCTGAACATTTTAGACACCATTCATGGGCGTCTGTGACGGAAATGGTACCGCCACACTTGGTGCACTTTTTGAAACCTGAGGCAGGTTTCTCCATGGTAAGGAAAAGTTTTTGGGCCTAAGGCCCAAAAAGGTGCGTGCTCCTTAAGAAAAAGAAAAAAGAGAATATATATATATATTTTTTTTTTTTTACAGAAATAAGAAGAGAAAAAAACGGCGGTACCGGTAGAGCATCGAGGAAGGCAGACGCGACCACAAAAAAGAAAGAAAGAAAAAAGAATTCTTCTGCGGTGACAGGAACACGACCTGCTGGCTCCGCGGAAAAAAAAGAACAGGAGAGAGGCAGTTGGGAAAGGCAGGAAGGCAGGCGCTGTGGGATGCTCCCAAAAGCTTTCTGATTGGACGCTGGGGAGCGTTCCCGCGCAGGCTCCGTCGGTACCGACGATACCCATATGTGATGACTACATTTCCTGCTTGTTCCTGGAGATAACTATTTAAAGTTGTTAAAACCCATGAGAATTGTGCAAAATTGCAAGATGATCTTGATAAATTGGAAGACTGGGCATCCAAATGGCAGATGAAATTTAATGTGGACAAGTGCAAAGTTATACACCTAGGAAACAACAACTCAAACTATGGTTACACGATGCAAGGTTCCACATTAGGAACCACCACCCAGGAAAATGTTTAGGTGTCGTCGTGTTTAACATGTTAAAACCCTCCACCCAGTGTGCAGTGGCAGCCAAAAGAGCAAATAGAATGCTAGGTATCATAAGGAAAGGAATGGAAAATAAAACAAAGGATATTATAATGCCTCTGTATCGTTCCATGGTGAATATTGTGTGCAATAATGGTCGCCATATCTTAAAAAGGATATAGCATTATTAGAAAAGGTACAGAGAAGAGCCACCAAAATGGAAAAGGGGATGGAAGGATACCCCTATGAAGAGAGGCTAAAAAGGTTAGGGTTCTTCAATCTGGAAAAGAGAAAAAATACAGGAAGATAAATTGATTGATTTAAATGAAAAGGCGAAACCACCTTTGTCATAAAGTGTGAATGAGTTCTAAGAACAACCTTATCATGGTGAAACCTAGTATAAGGAGGATTAGCCACTAAAGCTTGCAGTTCACTAATGCGACGTGCAGAGGTGATTGCAATTAGGAAGATGACCTTCCAGGTCAAAAACTTAAGGGTTGTAATGGCTAAAGGCTCAAAAGGCGGCTTCATGAGCTGCCCGAGAACTAGACTTAGATCCCATGCCACCGGTGGTGGCTTAATGGGAGGTTTGGTTAATAGAACACCTCTCATAAATCTGGATATGAGTGGATGAGAGGAAATTGGCTGTCCACTTCAGAGGCTTATAAGAAGCTGCAATTGCACTAAGATGGACTCTTACCGAATTGGTCTTTAGACCAGAATTCGATAAGTGAAGGAGATACTCTAGTATCGATTCTAAGGGTATGCGCCAAGGGGGTTTAATCCCTTCTTGGAGCACCATATGGTAAAACGTTTCCACTTCAAGGCATAAGATTTTCTTGTGAAAGGTTTCCTAGAAGACTGAAGGATATCCTTTACCTGTTGGGACAGGTTGAAATCCTGGAGGTCTAAGCCTTCAGCAACCAGGCCGTGAGATGCAGGGACTGGGGAGTCGGGTGCCATAGCTCCCCATTCTCTTGGGAAAGGAGATCTGGAGCATGCCCTAACTCCAGAGGTGCAGCTTGAGAGAGATGTAGAAGCAGGGGATACCACAGTTGGCGTGGCCATCGTAGCACTATGAGAATCATGCGACCCCTGTCTCTCTGAAGCTTGAAGAGTGTTTTGGGGATGAGGGGAATGGGTGGGCAGGAATAAAGGAAGCCCTGACCCCAGTGAAGGAGGAAGGCATCCCTTGTCTGACAATTGTGAGCCGGAATCCTGGAACAGAACCGGGGAAGTTTGGCATTCAGTGTGGACTTGCGAACAGGTCTATGTCTGGAATGCCCCAAAGATGAAATATTTTTGCCACCTGGTCCAGGTGGAGGGACCACTCGTGAGGCAGCAGTACTCGACCGAGTTTGTCTGCCCAAAGGTTTTGAATGCCTGGAAGATATACCACTAGAAGGTGAATTTAATACTCTCTGGCGAGGGCCCACAGTCGTAAAGCTTCGTTGCGCAACAGAGAGCCTGTCCCGCCCTGCTTGTTCACATAGAAGATTGCTACTTGATTGTCCGTCTGGACTAGGACTGTCTTGTAGCTGAGCTCGGCATGGAATACTCAAACAGCTAAATAGATTGCTCTTAATTCCAGGAGGTTTATGTGTAGACCAGCCTCCTGTGGAGTCCAGGTTCCCTGGGTAGAGAGATGATTCAGGTATGCTCCCCAACCCACCTGCAATGCATCTGTTAGGGTTGCCTGAAAAAGGGGTTGATGAAAAGGAGACCCCAGTGTCAGATTTTCTAGGGATTCTCACCATTGGAGGGACAAAATTAGTCGGTGAGAGTTTATTATTTTGTCCGATAAATGACCTGTGGCCTGTGTCCACTGTGTGGATAGGGTCCACTGAGCTGCTCGCATGTGGAGGCGAGCATATGGGATTAAATGAACTGTGGATGCCATATGTCCCAGCAACTGTAGTAGATCTCGAGCAGTTAGGGAGGATTTCCCTGCTGCTTGAGAAGCTAGTTGCATTATGCAAAGACAACGGGCCTGTGGAAGGAAAGCTCTTGCCTGTATGGTATCTAGACAGGCCCCTATGAATTCCAGGCATTGGGAAAGAACAAGTTGGGATTTTGGGAAGTTTATTACCAACCCCAAGAATTGGAGGATTTGCATTGTGCGAGACAGTGCAGTGCTGGCCTCTGCAACTGTAGGGGCTCGAATGAGCCAGTCGTCTAAGTAAGGGAAGACGAATATCCCCAGGGTTCGTAGAAATGCAGCTACTATTGCCATGCATTTCGTGAATACACTTGGTGCTGAAGCTAGACCAAAGGGAAGAACCCTGTACTGGAAATGTTTTCTCCTGAAAAGGAATCGTAAGAATTTCCTGTGATCTGGATGGATCAGAATGTGAGTGTATGCATCCTTCAAGTAAAGAGAGCAAAGCCAATCCTGGCTTTGAAGGTATGGCAGAAGAGTTCCTAGAGAAATCATTTTGAACTTCTCTCGAAACAGGTATTTGTTCAATTCTCTGAGGTATAAAATGGGTCTGTGTCCTCCTGTTTTCTTTGGAATAAGAAAATAGGGGCAGTAGAAACCTGCACCCCGTTGAAGAATGGGTACCTCCTCTATTGCCCCTTGTGCAAGAAGTGTTGAGACCTCGTGATCTAGCAGATTGTTTGAGAATTGAATTGCTTTAGAATTGTAGGAGGGGGCATGCAGTGAAAATGAAGCTTGTACCCTTCTCCTACAATGGACAAAGTCCAATCTTCTGCTGTTATCTGATGCCATCTGTTGGCAAAGTGGCATAGCCTGCCTGGGATATTGGGGGGCCCCTCAGAGGCAGGAAGGCTAAGCTCTCTAGGAGGAAGTCAAAGCCCTTGAGGGTGCTGAACCTGCAGAGCTGGTTGGGCTCTGGGGCCTTTTGGCTTCTTTTGCTGTCTAGTTTGTCCCTTTTGGGCAACCTGACCCTGAGATTGATTCTGCTGAGTATAGGAAGGATAAAACTTCCTCTTTTTGCTGAAAGAGGGTTTTTTTTTATAAGACTTCTTTTTGGCTGGAGTGCCTGTAATCTATGTAGAGTAGTATTGTCAGCATCCAACTCGTTAGCCTTTTCCTGCCAGTTCTTGCTGAAGAGATTCTCTCCCGTGCAAGGAATGTTGCCTAACTTGTCCTGTACCCAAGTCTCCAAGTCTGATGCCTGAAGCCAGGCAATCCATCGTGCACCAATGGCAATAACAGAGGTTCTGCTGATGCATTCAAAGCAGTCAAAGGCTGCACGATTTACAAACTTGGAGACATCTTGAGCATGCTTAACTAGAGCAAGAAAGTCTTGTCTCTTGTCATCTGGGAGAAATGGGCTCGTAAGCTCCAAATCTCCTGTAACTTCCTTGAGGAACATTCCCATATACAGTATATATGAACTGATCCTAGCTGAAAGCATGGAAGCCTGAAAAGTTTGGCGCCCAAAAGCATCCAGAGTCCTGCATTCACGACCTGGAGGATTGGATGCATGCCTCTTTGCACTTTTTATCCTATGCATGGCTGACTCCACCACCATTGAATGGGTGGGCAGCTGAGTCTTTTGAAATCCAGGACATGGGAGAACTCGATACATAGTATCAAGTCTCCTAGAGTGAGGAGATGTAGTCAGAGGTGTCTACCACATTCTGAGCATCAGGTTATGCAGAATTTCATGGATGGACAGAGTGGCTGCCTCCTTTGGAGCTTTAGGATATTGGAGAATTTCCAATTACTTTGCTCTGGGTTCCTCTTCAGGAGCTACCGTGATTGAAAGGCCCTTGGCCAAATCACAAATAAAATCCTGAAAAGACATGTCCTCTGGAGGTGACATTCTGCGTTGGGGAGAAGAGGGATCCTCTGGGAGAAACCCTCTAGTACCAGCAGAACTGTCAGAGTCTTCGGAATCGGAGGATTCAAAGTATTCCTGACCACGATGCTCATGCAAAGCACGGTCCTGGTATCAATCGAAGTCGGTACCGAGTTGATCCGGTACCGACCTGTCAATTCCAGCCAAAGATGGCGTGGGAAGAATTCCCACCGGGGCCGGTACCATTGGTACCGATACCGGTGCTGGTGTAGGTACCGGCATCGGTGTCGATGTTGGTGCCCGTTGAACCAACGGTACCGCAGCTGAGAGAACAGCTGCGATGCTGCGTTCGATAGCGAGGAACCTCTGGTCTATCGACACTGCCAATGCCTGGGTATTGGTACTGGAGAAGACGTCCGGAAACCCTGAGCATGGCAAAGGTAGTTCTTGTGAGGACGGGGCCTCGAGAACATCCTGGAGCCCCATTGATGCTTTGGAAGCCGAAGCCTCCCGCCGGGGCTGTTTTGCCGGTGTGGTTCCCTCAAGGGCAATGCCAATGGCCTCTCGATGCTTAGCAGGAGAGCTACCCTTTGAGGACTGGCTTTTATGCTTAGTTACCTGAGATCCATGGGAGGAAGAGGAGGCCCTTGAAGATGTCGATGCAATGGATCTGGCATCCGAAGAAAGCACAGTTACTTACCTGTAACAGGTGATCTCTGGGAACAGCAGGAATTAGTCCTCACATATGGGTACGTCGGAACCGACGGAGCCCGCGCGGGAAAGCTCCCCAGCTTCCCAGAAAGGAAGCTTTTGGGGCCTCCCACTGCACATGCGCGCTGCCTTCCCGCCTTCCTGACCAGCTCTCCTCAGTTCGAGTTTATAGCTGAGACAATAGAGAGAGGAAAGGAAGATAGATAGAAGATACAACTCCTAGGGGAGGTGGGTGGGTTGTGAGGACTAATTCCTGCTGTTCCCAGAGATCACCTGTTACAGGTAAGTAACTGTGCTATCTCCAGGAACAAGCAGGAATAAGTCCTCACATATGGGGACTCCCTAGCTAAGATGCCTGGGAGATCCCCTTCCAAGGGTTCGCCATCTTCGTATGGATCTCAGGCATCCATCCTGGGAAGGTGGGCAGGAGTTGTTTAAGTATGGAACAGGTGTTTGAGGACAGCCTGACCAAACAAGGCATCCCGGCGGGAGTCCTTGTCCAAACAGTAATGGGCTGTGAAGGTATGAACCGAGGCCCAGGTGGCGGCTCGACAGATCTGATCTATGGATACAGAGTGAAGATGAGCCATAGAAGTGGCCATGGCTCTCACATTGTGAGCTGTGACATGGCCTTCCAGAGAAATGTTTTTACTCTGGTAAGCAAAGGAAATACACTGAGCAATCCAATTGGAAAGTGTACGTTTGGAGACTGGAAGTCCCAAATGAGAAGGATCAAAAGCCACAAAAAGCTGGGAAGACTTTCGATGTGGCTGAGTCCTGTTGAGGTAAAAGGCAAGAGCTCTTTTACAATCCAGAGTATGAAGGTTCCTCTCTGCACTGGATGCATGAGGAGCCGGGAAAAAGACAGGTAGATATACCTCTTGATTAAGATGAAAAGGCGAGACCACTTTGGGCATAAAGTGGGGATTCGTCCTAAGGACCACCGTATCATGATGGAACCTAGTATAAGGTGGATGAGCCACTAAGGCCTGTAGTTCACTGATGCGGCGAGCCGAAGTGACTGCAATAAGGAAAAGGACCTTCCAGGAAAGAAATTTCAAGGAGGTAGAAACCAACGGTTCAAAAGGTGGCTTCATAAGCTGACCTAGAACTAGGTTCATATCCCATGCTACCGGAGGAGGCCGGATGGGAAGCTTAGTTAGAGTCAGGCCTCTCATGAACCTTGCAATAAGAGGATGAGAGGAGACAGGTTGTCCATTTATAGGTTTTAAGGATGCTGCAATAGCACTCAAATGGACTCTTACTGAATTCGTCTTAAGGCCTGCATTGGAAAGATGCAGGAGATAGTCTAGTAGAGAATTCAAAGGAAGTGCTAGAGGGTCAAGACCCTGTTGAGCACACCAAAGGGAAAAGAGTTTCCATTTGAAAGCATAGGAACGCCTCGTGGAGGGTTTCCTAGAGGCATGAAGGATATCTTTCACTGGTTGAGAAAGATTGAAGTCATGAAGACTTAGGCCTTCAGTAACCAAGCTCCGAGGTGTAGGGACTTGGGGTTTGGGTGCCACAAAGTCCCCTCCTCCTGAGACAGAAGGTCTGGCGCAGCTCCCAGATCCAGGGAAGGTCCCTGGGAGAGATGCAAAAGTAGAGGGAACCACACTTGGCGTGGCCAGCGTGGAGCTATGAGGATCATCGATCCGTGATCCCTCTGGAGTTTGAACAGAGTCTTGGGAATCAAAGGAATGGGTGGAAAGGCATATAGGAATTCCTGACCCCAATGCAGGAGAAAGGCGTCGTTGGCCTGAGCTCCCTGACACGGAGTCCTGGAACAGAACCGGGGAAGTTTGGCATTCCACGGACTTGCAAAGAGGTCTATGTCCGGGGTTCCCCATTCCTGAAAGATTCTGCGTATCTGGTCCATATGTAGGGACCATTCGTGTGGAAGCAGAACTCGACTGAGTCTGTCTGCCCGAGAGTTTTGAACCCCTGGAAGATATACTGCCAGAAGATGAATTTGATGCTCTCTGGCAAAGGCCCATAATCTGAGAGTTTCGTTGCAAAGCGACAGAGAGCCTGTCCCTCCTTGTTTATGTAGAACATGGCCACCTGATTGTCTGTCTGAACTAGGACGGTCAGGTTGACAAGGAGAGTATGGAAGACTTTGAGGGCAAAGAAGATTGCTCGCAGTTCCAGGAGGTTGATGTGAAGGGTGGTCTCCTGTGGAGACCAAGTACCCTGAGTGGAGAGGGATTGTAGATGGGCTCCCCACCCTGTTTGGGAGGCATCTGTTGTGAGGGTTGCTTGGGGCAACAAAGGGTGGAAGGGGGTCCCCAACAACAGATTCTTGGTGGACATCCACCTTTGGAGGGACCAAAACAGACGCTTTGAGGTGAGGATTTGGTCGGAGAGCGCTCATGATGCTTGAGTCCACTGGGTGGCCAAGGTCCATTGAGCTGCTCTCATATGAAGACGAGCGTAGGGCACCACATGAACCGTGGAGGCCATGTGGCCCAGAAGTCGCAGCATTTCTCTGGCTGTCAAGTGACTGCTGGACTGAGCTTGGGAGGCCAAGCACACCAGACGTTGGCCCCGGACTTGAGGTAGGTAGGCCCTTACAGTGGTGGTGTCCAACTGGGCCCCTATGAACTCCAGAGACTGAGCAGGGATAAGTTGAGACTTGGGAAGGTTTACCACCAGTCCCAGATACTGCAGAATGTGCCTTGTGCGGTCCAGGGAAATCTGGGCCTCTGACTGAGATGGAGCTCGGATGAGCCAGTCGTCCAGATATGGGAATACAAAAATTCCCAGACCTCTTAGAAATGCGGCAACAACTGCCATGCATTTGGTGAACACTCTTGGAGCAGAGGCTAGACCAAAGGGAAGTACTCTGTACTGGAAATGTTTTCCCTGAAACAGAAATCTTAGATATTTTCTGTGGGATGGGTGGATGAGTATATGTGTGTACGCATCCTTGAGATCTAGAGAACAAAGCCAATCCTGACTCTGAAGGTATGGAAGGAGAATGCCTAGAGAAAGCATTTTGAATTTCTCCTTGTACAGAAATTTGTTCAATTCTCTCAGATCTAGGATAGGTCTGAATCCCCCTGTCTTCTTTGGTATGAGAAAATAAGGGGAGTAGAATCCTGTCCCTTGTTGAAGAAGAGGAACCTCTTCTATTGCCCCTTGGGTAAGGAGAGAAGAGACTTCCTGACCTAACAGGCCCAGGAGAGATGGGGGAGAATTGAAGTGCCTCACCATGGTATATGGAGGAAGGTTGGAAAAATGAAGTTTGTAGCCCTCTCTGATGATAGAGAGGGTCCATTGCTCTGATGTAATTTGCCCCCATCTGGGAGCAAAGTGAGCTAACCTTCCGGGAATGGTGAGGGGCTCTGGTTGTTCTAGAGCCAGAAAGGTTAAGTTCTCTAGGGGCAAGTCAAAACCCCTGAGGGGGTTGAGCCTGCTGAGGAGTGGCAGACACTGCAGGCTTTGACCTTGCCTGTTTAGGCTGCTGACGTTTAGCAGCAAAGCGAGGCTGAGAAGATTGTTGGCCAGTATTTGTGGAAAATCTGGCCTTCTGGTAGAAAGGCCTCTTGAAAGACTTTTTCTTGGCAGGAGTAGAGGTAGACTTAGAAAGTCTATCTAAAGTAGCATTTTCTGCGTCCATTTGAGTGGCTTTAATTTGCCAGTCTTTACCAAATAAGTTCTCACCTGTACAGGGCAGATTCCGTAAGCCATCCAGGACCCAGGGTTCTAGGTCAGAGGCCTGGAGCCAAGCAAGTCGTCGGGCTGCAATGGCAATGCCCGAAGCTCTACCGGCACCTTCAAAGGAATCAAAGGCTGCTCTGTTGGAGAACTTAGAAACATCTAGAAGCTGTTTCACTATAGAAATGAACTCCTCCCTTTTATCCTCAGGGATAAGGGGGGCAAAATGCCGTACCTTTAGGGCAAGTTCCCTGAGAAACATGCCCATATACAGACTGTATGAATTAATCCTGGCTATAAGCATACTAGCCTGGAAGATTTTCCTACCAAAAGAGTCTAGGGTCTTACATTCTCGCCCTGGAGGGGTAGAAGAGTGCCTTTTGGTACTCTTAATCTTTTTCAGCGTAGACTTCACCACAATGGAATGGTGAGGCAGCTGAGTTTTTTGAAAACCAGGAGAAGGAGGGACCCTGTACATGGTGTCCAACCTACGAGAATAAGGAGACAACGTTAGAGGAGCCTCCCATAAGTCCATCAAGTGTTCTTGAAGGATTTCATGGATAGGCAGGGTGACTGCCTCTTTAGGAACCTTAGGGTATCCTAAAATATCCAGTTTCTTTGATCTAGGTTCTTTTTCAGAGGATGTGGTAATAGAAAGTCCTTTAGCTAGTTCTATAATGAAGTCTTGAAAGGACAAATCCTCTGGTGGAGACATTCTCCTCTTTGGGGAAGAAGGGTCTTCAGGAAGAACTAGAGACAGCTCATCAGAGTCCTCAGAGGAGTCAAAATCCTCAGAAGAATCAGAGTATCCTCTATTTGCTTCCAACGCACGATACGCATACCGTTCGGTATCGACATCGGGCGTACCGGGTATGGGATCGGTATCGGGTGAAAACCCGGATCCGGCATGCGGAACCGATCTGCGTTTGGAAGACGATGGTCTCGGTTCTGATATGGGAAACGATACCGGAACCGGACCCGGAACCGCTGGATGCGGTACCGAGGGCGTCGCAGCTTTAATGAAAGCCAGCATGGCCTGCTGCATGGTCTGAACAGTATTGCTCATAGATGCCACTGCTGCCTGGATGTCGGTACCGGTATGGGCCGGTACCCCAGAGCAGTCTAACAGGTGATCAGTTGAGGCCGTGCCATCGATGTCAACCTGTAACCCCATAGATGGAGCTTTGGAAGCCAGAGCTTCCCGCCGGGGTTGTTTGGCTGGGGCAGGATCCTCAGATTCAAAAGTGAGAGCCTCTCGATGCTTTGAAGGAGATTTGCACTTTGAGGACCTGCCCGAAGGTTTGGTTACCTGAGATCCATCCGGAGAGGAAGACCTGGATGACTGTGATGCTGGATTATCTGAAGCAAACAGCACATGGAATTTGTTGGCCCGGTTCTGCAAACCACGTTTAGACATCTGGGAGCAGGATGGGCAGTCCGGAATGGAGTGGTCAGGTCCCAAACATTTAAGACACCAGTCATGGGTGTCTGTGACAGAAATAACAGCACTACACTTGGTACACTTCTTGAAACCAGGGGCTGGTTTCTCCATGAGGAGAATTTGTGTAGGCCTGAGGCCTAACCGAAGTCACCAAGTTGTGCAAAAATAAAGGTTTGTTTTTTTTTTGTTTTGAAAGAAAGAAAGAGAGAGACCGGCGGTACCGGTTTCGGTATGGGGAAGGCAGGTACGCGGTCTAAAGAAACAAACTAAAACAAGAATTTCTTCAGCGGTGACAGGAACACGACCTGCTGGCTCCGCAGAAAAAGAGAAACTGAGGAGAGCTGGTCAGGAAGGCGGGAAGGCAGCGCGCATGTGCAGTGGGAGGCCCCAAAAGCTTCCTTTCTGGGAAGCTGGGGAGCTTTCCCGCGCGGGCTCCGTCGGTTCCGACGTACCCATATGTGAGGACTTATTCCTGCTTGTTCCTGGAGATAAGAGGATACCGAGCTTTGCAGCCTGGTTCTGTCTTCCTCTTTTAGTCATCCCCATACAGGAGAGACATTCAGATGGAATGTTCAGGCCCCAAACATTTAAGAAACCAATCATGGGTGTCAGGGACAGAAATAGTACCGCCACACTTAGTACATTTTTTAAAACCACTAGTTGGTTTTTCCATGTTGTAGGAATATGGGGCATAGTGCCCAAAATGGCGCCTAGCACCAGAAAGAAAAGTTTCTGAAGAGAAACAGCTCAAAGTACAAGGTTTGGGGGTTTTTTGGAAAAGAAAAGAAGCAGCGGTACCGGTAAGCGTCGTGCGGCAGGCAAACGCGACAAGAAAAGAATTTTAAAGGCAGAATTTTCTGCGGTGACAGGGTATGGATCCTGTTGGCTCCACGGAAAACAAAGAACTGAAGAGAGACAGTTGGAAAGGCAGGAAGGCAGAGTGCATGCGCTGAGGGATGCTCCCAAAAGCGTTCTTATTGGATGCTGAGGAGCGTTCCCGCGCAGGTTCCGTCGGTACCGACGATACCCCTATGTGAAGACTACATTCCTGCTTGTTCCTGGAGATAGAGTAGTTACTCACCTGTAACAGGTGTTCTCCAGGAGCAGCAGGAATCAGTCCTCACATATGGGTGTCATCAAACGCCGATGAAGCCCTAGCGGAGCATTTCCTCAGCTTTCCATGAAAGCTTTTGGGAATGCAGGCACGCATGCACGGTTCCCTTCCCGCCTAAAAGGTGCCATCTTACCTCAGTCAAATGACATAGCTAAGAACAGCACACAAAAAGTAAAAATAAACTATGTACAACTGCAACTCCCAGGGGAGGAGGGAGGGTTGTGAGGACTGATTCCTGCTGCTCCTGTTACAGGTGAGTAACTACTCTTTCTCCAGGACCAAGCAGGAAGTCAGTCCTCACATATGGGTGACTCCCTAGCTCTGGGCTATCAAGGAACCCAGGCTGAACAAGAGAACTCCCTCTAGTCCCAGCAGCAAAGAAAGGCTTTTCACTGACACAACCTCCACCGGTAGCCCAACAGAGGGCAGGAGGGCAGGAGTTGCCTAAACCTCAAAGAGATTCCGGAGTACTGCCTGGCCAAAAGCACTGTCCCTATGGGACTCCCTCTCCAGACCGTAATGGGCCGCAAAAGTCTGGCTTGAAGACCAAGTTACAGCCCTGCAGATGTCTACCAACGGTACAGAGCGGAGATGAGCCACTGTGGCAGCCATTGCCCTGACACAGTGGGTCATGACCTGACCCTGCAAAGGAAGGTCAGCCGCCTTGTAGGCCCAGGTGATACAGTCAGCTACCCAGATGTACAAGGTACGCTTGGACACAGCCAACCCCAACTTATTAGGGTCAAAAGACACGAAGAGCTGAGTAGCCCCTCTATGCCCCTGCGTACGGTCAAGGTAGAAGGAAAAGGCCCTCCTACAGTCCAGGGTATGCAGAACTGCTTCAGCCTGGCTTGCATGAGGCCTAGGGAAGAATGTTGGAAGAACCACTTCCTGGTTGAGGTGAAAAGAGGAGACAACTTTAGGGAGGAACTTTGGATGAGTCCTAAGGACTACCCTGTTCCTATAGAAGCGAGTGTAAGGCCTATCACAGACTAGGGCCTGAAGCTCACTCACTCGCCTGGCCAAGGTTAGGTTTATCAAGAAGAGTGTCTTCCAGGAGAGGAAGCGGAGGGGGCAAGTAGCCATCGGCTCAAAAGGTGGGCGAGTCAGTTGCTGCAAGACCACATTCAACTCCCACTCAGGAGCAGGAGGACGGATTGGAGGCTTGAGCAAAAGCAAGACTCTGAGAAAGCGGGACACCAAGGGGTGAACCGAGAGAGAATGTCCGTCCACCAGTGAGTGGTGAGCTGCTAAAGCTGAGAGGTGGACCCGAACAGAATTGGAATTAAGTCCCTGATTGGATAAGTGCAGTAAGTACTGAAGCACTACTGGTACAGTGCAGGAGAAAGGATCCTGTGTACGTAGCTGACACCACACAGAAAACCTTTTCCATTTGAGAGCATAGGTTTTCCTAGTGGACTGTTTCTTAGAGGCTAGGACAACCTCCTCAACCTCCTGAGGTAGGCCCCAGGGAGCCAAAACTACCTTTGCAGCCTCCAGGCCATCAAATTGAGAGTTTTGAGATTGGGGTGCAGAAGGGAACCCTGATCCTGAGAGAGAAGGTCGGGTTGCAACCCCAGAGGCAGTGGGGGATCCACTGCCAGCTGAAGCAGAAGTGGAAACCAAGGTTGTCTCGGCCACCTGGGAGCCACCAGCAGGACTGAGGCCTTCTCCTGAAGAATTTAGAACAGAGTTCGGGCCACCAAAGGCTTGGGAGGAAACGCATCCAGGAGGACCTGAGACCATGGTATCAGAAAAGCATCTGCTGCTACCCTCAGAGGATGCAGCTGTCTGGAGCAGAACCGAGGCAGCTGTTTGTTCAGCGGACTGGCAAACAGATCTATCAAAGGAAGACCTCATTTTAGGAAGATCTTCTGAACTACCAAAGGATGCAGTTGCCACTCGTGGGGCTGCAGAATTCTGCTCAACCTGTCGGCCAGGTAATTTTCTTGGCCTGGAAGGTATACCGCCTTGAGGAGCATGTTGTGCTTGAGGGCAAATGAGCAAAGGTCCTGTGCCTCCTGACAAAGGAGCCTGGATCCAGTCCCGCCTTGCTTGTTCACATAAAACATGGCTAACTGGTTGTCTGTCTGAACCAGGACAGACTGATGAGCCAAGGCAGGAGAGAAAGCTCTGAGTGCTAATCAAATAGCCCTGAGTTCGATGAGATTGATCTGCTGTGTGGCCTCCCAGGGAGACCACAGGCCCTGGGTGCATTTGTTCAGACAATGAGCCCCCCAGCCCTGCAGGGACACGTCTGTGGTCAGTACCACTGTGTACCCAGGAATTTGAAAAGGCACCCCTTTCAGTAGATTGGGTGGGTGCAACCACCAGTTGAGGGAGTCCAGAAAAGGTCTGGACACCCTTATCCTGTCTCTGAGGCTGCCTGTGGCCTGTGACCACTGACTCCGAAGGCACCACTGTGCAGGCCTCATATGGAGCCTGGCATTGGGGGTCACATGCACTGTCGAAGCTATGTGGCCTAGAAGCCTCAGGCAGAGTCTGGCGGAGACCAGTGACCTGCTAAGTTTCAGTCTTTGAGCTCTGTCTTTTGGCAAGAATGCCTTTGCCAGCAGAGAGTCCAACCTCGCCCCTATGAACTCCCGGTTCTGGGTGGGGAGCAAAGTGGACTTTGAGAAGTTTATCACAAACCCTAAGCTTTGAAGAACAACAATAGTCCTGAGGGTGGCCTGTCGGGCCTCCTGGCACGTCTGACCTCTTATGAGCCAGTCGTCCAGATAAGGAAAGACAAAGATGCCTTGAGTTCTCAGGTAGGCCGCCACCACTGCCAGGCATTTGGTAAAGACCCTGGGAGCGGAGGTTAGGCCAAAAGGCAGTACTCTGTACTGATAATGCTTTCCTCCCACAATGAATCTGAGGTACTTTCTGTGGTCTGGATGAATGAGGATGTGAGTGTACGCATCCTTTAGATCTAAGGAGCATAGCCAATCTCCCTGCTGGAGGTAGGGCAGAAGAGTGAGCATCTTGAACTTTTCTTTCTCTAGGAACTTGTTCAGATTCCTGAGGTCCAGGATAGCTCGAAGGCCACCGGTTCTTTTGGGTACCAGGAAATATCTGGAGTAGAACCTTTGACCTTGCATTGGAAGGGGCACAGGCTCCACCGCCCTATCCACCAACAGACCTTGGAGCTCCTGGAGGAGAAGATCTGTGTGCAGGGGAGGCCTTGGAGGCTCTCCTGGAAAATATGGAGGAGGCAGTTGGTGAAAGTGTAGTGCATAGCCCCTGTGGACTATGTTTAACACCCAACTGTCCCCAGTGATCCGGGGCCACTGGTGGGCAAAGAGGGCGAGGCAACCTCCTGTGCAGGGTTGGGGGAGCAGGGACGGAGAGGCTATGCTTGAGTCAAAACCCCCCCACCCTGCGGAGTGGGAGCAGGGGCCGGAGGCTTGGGGGTCCCTCTGCCTATGGGGCCCATTACCCTGCCCCTTGGCTTTCTGACCCTGGGGTACAGCTTGGGCAGCCTGATACTGAGGGTACTGTTTGTAGGCAGTGCCCTTCCTCGGGTAAAAGGGCTTTTTACCCGAGCCCTTCTTCTTGTAAGAAGGGCAGAGGTCTTCCTAGACAGCCTTGTCTTGTAAGGTGCTCGGTCTCGAGCTGAGCGGCCTTCTCGGCCATGGGCTTGCCAAAAAGGTTTTCACCTCGACAAGGGACATCGACCAACTTGTCCTGAACCCATGGCTCGAGGTCCGATGACTGCAGCCATGCCTTGCGTCAAGCCGCGATGCCGGCTGCCACAACTCGGGCCGAAGCCTCAAAGCCATCGTAGGCGGCGCGGGACATGAACTTGGAGCATTCCCGAATCCCCGAGGACAAGGACTTGAATCTCTGCAAGGGTTCCCCGGAGAGACCAGCAGAGAACCCGGCCAACTCCTTGGCCAGGTCTCGCAAGTACATGCCCATGTACAGCTAAGTAAGACTGGACACGGCAAGCAAGCATCGATCCCTAGAAGCACTATCTACCAAAACCATCGAGGTTTCGGGCCTCCCTGCCAGGAGGCACCGCGGCGTGCATCCTCTGACTTTTCAGACAATGCATGGCCGATTCCACCACCATGGAATGGTGTGGTAGCTGTGCCTTCTGGAAGCCAGGGCTCTTCCTGAGTCGATAGATCGAATTGACCCGCTTGTTAAAACCGGCGCCGAGGCCAGTGCCTCCCACATCCGGAAGAGGAGCCGTTCCAGCATCGGAGGAACCGGGACAGTAAAGGCCTCCTTCGGAGGAGAGTCGTACTGCATGGCCTCGAGTTCCTCGACTCGAGGCTCTTCCTCGGGGTCCGCCGGGATAGCCAACGCGTCGGCCATATCCCGGACAAACTCCGAGAACCGGGTATCCTCTGGAGAGGATCTACTCCGGGGCTCAGACTGCGGTGAGTCTGACGGGATGCACCGAGTCTTGAATGTGTCGGGGGACTCCTCATCCTCCGTCTCCCAGGCGGACTCGTTCAACGAGGAGTCAGGGTCCGACCCCGCGGGGCCTGGGAGCACCCGCCCCGACGCTGGAGGCACCGGCGTCGACGCCCTCGGTCCCGAACGGGAGGTCGAGGGAGACCGGGACCGAGGTCGACCTCGAGCCTTCATGGTCTCGAGTATCGGCTCGGTCTCCGGAGTCGACTTCGATGTCCCGGTGGTTGGGGCAGATGCGCCAGACAGGCTGGCCATCAGTGCCCGCTGCTGCTCCATGAAGGCAGACAGTCTGCACTCCAAGGCTGTCATCCTGAGACCCAGCTCGGGAGACGCAGCAGCCACCGACTCGGGCCCCGGCAGCGCCGGGCCCGACGTCAGCTCTCTAGGAGGAGAGTCCTCAAGGACAACAGGACTTACATGTCCAGCAGACTCCGGTTCCACGCGAGGAACCTTGGCAGGCTTCTCTTGTTCCTTGGGCCCGGGGTGACGGTCGGGGGTCTTAGACCTGGCCCTCGAGGAGCCAGGAACCTCTTCCGACGACGCCCTCACAAGCCGCTTCTTCCTCTTGCGTTCCCGGTCGGGGGACCCCCTGTCCGAGGAGCCCCGACGGTGCTCGGGATCCGAATCCCGAGATGTCGAGGCCTCAGACGAGGTCCGGGCCCGGCCGAAGGCCGAGTCAGAAAAAAACCTCTTTCTGCTGCTGGCGACTTTGCAGTGCCTTAGAAGACATCTTCCCACATGGTCCACACGTCAGAGTCGTGATCAGGACCGAGGCACCGAAGGCAGCAGTCGTGTGTGTCGGTTAGAGACATCAATTTCTTACACCGATCACACTTTTTAAAACCGCTGGAAGCCATCGGGGAAAAAAAGAGTCCCCGCGAGGTCAAAGGACCGGCCTTCCAGGGAAAAAGCAAAAAAGGGCGCGAACGCCAGCCACGAAGGGCAAAAACCGAAAAAGTAGAAACGGACTCGATACCGGCATCGAACCGGGAAGAAAAAAATAGCGAGAATCGCCTAAAAAATCAAACTTTTATCCGGGATGACAGGACACACGTCCGGTGGGCTTCTCGGAAAAAGAGAGACTGAGGTAAGATGGCACCTTTAGGCGGGAAGGGAACCGCGCATGCGTGCCTGCATTCCCAAAGGCTTTCATGGAAAGCTGGGGAAATGCTCCGCTAGGGCTTCGTCGGCGTCAATGACACCCATATGTGAGGACTGATTCCTGCTTGGTCCTGGAGAAAATATATTTTCACTCAAAGTGT
The DNA here is from genome assembly GCA_033557465.1 of Ichthyophis bannanicus. Lineage (NCBI taxonomy): Eukaryota > Metazoa > Chordata > Amphibia > Gymnophiona > Ichthyophiidae > Ichthyophis > Ichthyophis bannanicus. Next base: position 33,824,391 of record CM066049.1, read on the forward strand.
AATCAAACTCTGGAATTTGTTACCGGAGGATGTAGTAAAAGCTGTTAGTGTAGCTGGGTTTAAAAAAGGTTTGGACAAGTTCCTGGAGAAAAGGTCCATATACCATTATTAAAAGGGACCCGGGATATCACTGCTTGACCCAATACAAGCATTGTGGAACCTATGTCTTTTGGGGAAACTGCTAGGTACTTATGAACTAAATTAGCCACGGTTGGAAACAGGATACTGGGCTTGATGGAGCTTGGTCTGACCCAGTATGGCATGTCTTATGTTCTGAAGTTATTTATACCTTTCGATCAAAGACACAAGGAAGCAGCATACAAATATCAGAGGAAAGGGGTTAAACAGAAGGCATCAACTGCCTATGCCTGCCCCAAAGACACCTGGGGCATACCTCAAACCTCCAAAGAATTCAGTAAGTAGGGTCTTGAAGTTTGCTAAAATCAAAAAATTGCATAGAGGTTAAGGAATCTCTTTAGGGAAAAAGGAGCCAGAAATATGTCAACAGCAATAACTCATTTGGGAACAGAGAAGACCATAGCAACATGTGAAATATCAGAGATACAGCTTCGACTTTCTCATCAAGAAGGACCCCCTCCCTTGTTGTTAAGTGCCATCAACACACTATCAACTTATGGTGACCTTCTGGATAGTTGTCCTAAAACCAGGCCTTGGCTATTTTTGTTTATACTGAGCCAGTCCAAAATCTTAGGAGCCAGTGACTGTGACCGCCTCCTGTCTCTCTCCCCTTCCCCCCCCCCCCCTTCGACTTTTCTCAGTTTGCAAACTCATACATATCTGGGGAGGGTGGAAGACTTTGAAGAGGTGTCTTTAGACAGAAAGATGTATAAAGTGTGTGCGTGCTTGTGTGGTGCAATGGTGGTTTGGCCATCCGTGCATGGGATGTGTTGGTGAATGTCTGTGTGGGTGGGGTGCAGGACTGTGGTACATGTGTGCAGTAAGGCAGAGCTGGGGAGCCTCTGTGTGTGTGTTGCAGAGGTGGGGTGCCTGTGTGCACGAGTATTGTGTGGTGTGAAGATGAGGTGCCATGTATGTGTGTGCATCTATGGTGCGGAGATGGGGTATCTTTGTGTGTGTCTGTTGTGTGGGGGTGGAGTGCTTGTGTGTATTCTGGGGCAGGGAGGAGCACCTTTTGGCATATATACACATTGTGCTCTTTTGTCCCTGTATTCAACTTTTTAACCTTCAACATCTTGCACTCCCCCCCAACCCCTCCTCATGCTCTCCTCCCTTTCCAGATTCTCTCCGCTTCTCCTTCCCCCATCACTCCCACCTTCTGCCCTCACTACCTCCCAACCTTTTTCCCTTTTTATTGTAATCTACTGTCCCTTTAAATGTTTGCTGCTTCATACACCCCTCCCCCAATCTAATCAGCTTTTTTTCAGCAGGCTGTCCTCTGCACAAGGAGGATGGGATCTCCCACAAGCAGCCTGTTGTCTCAGAACTACAACTTCCATTCCTGTCTTGCCCGCTGAAATCGATCTCCCACAGACAGAGAGCAAGGGCCTTTGCCACGATTACAACTTTCTCTTCCTCTTCTGCTTGCGGGGATCCAGTCTCCCGTGAGCAGAAAGCGTAGCTACTCACCTGTAAAAGGTGATCTCCGGGAACAGGAATCAGTCTTCACATATGGGTATTGTCAGCACCAACAGAGCCCACACAGGAATGCTCCCCAGCATCCAATAGGAAAGCTTTTGGGAGCATGCCACTGCGTGTCTGCCCTCTTCTCAGTTGAGTTTATAGCTGAGAGAAGAGGAAAAAAATACCAGACTCCTATGAAGGAGAGTGAGTTGTGAAGATTTATTCCTGCTGTTCCCGGAGATCACCTGTTGCAGGTGAGTAACTATGCTATCTCCAGGAACAAGCAGGAATGCAGTCTTCACATATGGGACTCACTAGCTCCCAGGAACTAGACTGAAAAGACATCTTTGAGGTTAAGGAATGAAGTCAAGAAGGTATGGGCATAAAGTAGCTACAGCAGACTCGAGTACAGCAAGCAGGCGAATGGAGCAAGGAGTCAGGTGCCAAGAAGTGTAATGGCAGGAGTTGTGATTATGTCCCAAAGAGATGCTGAAGAGCAGCCTGGCCAAAGAGAGCAACCCGACAGGAGTCCCTGTAAAGGAAATAGTGAGCTGTGAAAATGTGAACAAAGGACCAGGTAGCTGCCTGACAGATCTCCTCTATGGAGACAGCATGGAGGTTGGCGACTGAGGTTGCCATAGTCCTCATGTTGTGAGCGGTAACTCGACCCTCAAGAGAGAATCCTGCTTGAGCATAGGTAAAGAAAATGCAGACCTAAATGGCTTGGGTCGAAGGAAAATAAATAATTGAGAGGATTTCCTAAAAATCCTTGGTCCTGTCCAAATAGTAAGCAAGAGCATGCTTGCAATCCAAGGTATGCAATGCTGCCTCAGCTCTGGAGGAATTTGGCTGGCAGCATGACAGACTGGTTAAGGTGAAAAGTTTAGAATACTTTTGGAAGGAAGTGCGGATGAGTACGGAGAACCACTTTATCATGGTGGGATCAAATATAGGGGGATCTGCTACCAAAGCCTGTAATTTCCTAATGTGACAAGTTGAAATAAGGACAATGAGGAGTATGACCTTGCAAAATAAGAGTTTTAGAGGTGATAGCCAGATGCTCAAATGGAGCTTTTAGAAGGTGTGCTAGGACCACGTTAAGATCCCAAGCCACTGGTAGTGGTTTGGAAAGCAGAAGACACCGCATGAATCATTGCACCAAGGGATGCAAGGAAGTAGGATGCCTATCCAATGGGTTGTGATAGGCAGTGATGGCACAGAGATGAACTATGCAAAGAGTGGAGGGCACAAAGACCACGGCCACACTGAAGTAGGTGTCACAAAAATACTTTGAGGCCTAAGAACGGGAAGCAAGCAAGATGTCCCTGACCGGTGGAGGGAGGTCAAGGTCAAAGATCATGCCTTTAGCAGCCATGGCATGAGATGGAGGGCTTGTGGATTGCGATGGAGGAGCTGCCCCCTGATCCTGAGAGAGATGGTCAGGGGTATGACCCAAATTGAGGCATGGAGTCTGTGCTAGACAACGCAGCAGAGGAAACCACTTCTGTCGGGGCCAATAAGGGGCTATTAGAATCACAGAGCCCTTGTCAGCCTGTAGTTTGCATAGAGTTTTGGGTATCAGGGGGTGGCAGGAAAGCATAAAGCAGGCCCGTGCCTCAGTGAAGGAGAAAGGCATCCGCTGCCAGTGTCCTGAGGGAATCCTTGAGCAAAAAAGCAGAAGACATGCATTCTCTGGGGAGGCAAACAGATCTATTCTGTGGGTCCCCCCCATATTGAAGATCCAAGATGCAGTGTCCTGATGCAGCATCCACTCATGTGGACGTAGGATTCAGCTGAATCTGTCTGCAAGGACATTGATTTCACCTGGGAGATACACCACTCAGAGGTAGATGCGGTGTGTAATGGTAAAGACCAGAGACAAAGGACTTCATTGCAAAGGGAAGAACCCCCCGTTCCCCTCTGCTTGTTCACATAGAACATGGCTACTTGGTTGTCTGTCTGAACTAAGACGCGTCTGCCCGAAAGCTGGGGTTGAAAAACCCAAAGAGCATTGGTGAGAGCATGAAGCTCTAGGAGACTGATCTGCATTTGAGATTCCTCTGCTGTCCACTGCCCCTGCATAGAGAGGCTGTCCAGATGTGCTCTACATCCTAGCTTGGATGCATTGAAGTGGAGGCATCTGAAAAGGTGAACCTCCTAGAAGATTTGGGGGGGGGGGGAGGGGGAGCACCACCAGTGAAGGGAGTGACAAGAGGAGGAGTGATGCAAATCTTATCTTAAAGACAACCATTCATATGAGTCCACTGGCATGATAGGGTCTATTAGGCTTGTCTCATGTGCAGGCAGGCAAATGGGACGACATGGACTGTGGAAGCCATGTGCCTCAGAAGAGACAGCATGTCTTGAGCTGTCACAGCACTTTGATCTCGTATTGCGAGGGCCAGCTCAATAAGATGAGCAGAGTGGTCCTGAGGAAAGAAAGCTCATCCCCGATGAGTGTCTAAATGCTCCAATGAACTCGAGTTGCTGGGAGGGAACTAGGTGCGACTTTGGAAAGTTTAGCAGAAAGCTTAGACTTTGGAGCACCGTGGTGGTGCAAAAAAGTGACTGTTTTACGACTTCTGGGGATTCTCCCCTTATCAGCCCCCTTATCTAAGTAGGGGAAGACAAAGACCCCCAAAGTACAAAAGTATGCTGTAACCACTGCCATGCATTTTGTGAATACTCTGGGTGCGAACGCTAGTCCGAAAGGGAGCACCCGATACTGGTAGTGAATTTGCTGAGCTCAAAAGCATATATACAGTCTGTGGTGGATCAGCAAATGGGTGTAAGCCTCCTTGAAGTCTAGAGGATATAGCCAATCATACTTCTGAAGTTACTGTTCAATATATTCGTGAGTGATATTGCCAAAGGACTGAATGAAAAAGTGTCTTTTTGCAGATGACACCAAAATTTGCAACATAGTGGATTCCCCTGAAGGAGTGGAGAACATGAGGAAAGATATACAAAAGCTGGAAGAATGGTCTAATGCTTGGCAATTAAGATTTAATGTGAAGAGTGTCATGCACTTGGGAAGCAAAAATCCAAGGACATTGTATGCAACAGGGGGCGAGAGATTGGTGTGCACGGGGCGAGAGATTGGTGTGCACGGACCAAGAGAAGGACCTCGGTGTGATTGTTTCTTATTTCAAGGTGGCAAAACAGTGTGACAAGGCAGTGGCAAAAGCCAGAAGGATGCTGGATTGCATACAAAGAGGAATTACCAGCAGAAAGGAAGAGGTACTAATACCACTGTACAAGTTGCTGGTGATGCTTGACTTGGAGTATTTGTTCAGTTTTGGAGACCATATCTTGCAAAGGATATAGAAAGGCTGGAAGCAGTTCAGAAGGCGGCGACCAAAATGATTTGGAGCCTGCGTCAGAAGACTTATGAGAAGAGACTTGAAGACCTAAATATGTACACTCTGGAGGAGAGGAGGGACAGGGGAGATATGATTCAGATATTTAAATACTTAAAGAGCATTAATGGATAGAGGAAGTGGCGTCACCGGGCTTGATGGCGGTGTGCGAGGAGAGCTCCATCGCCAAAACTGCTGAAATTAACCCCCAATTGCGGAGAACCGGGCAGGAATTACGGGCGGCAAAATGGCGAAGTGTAAAAATTGAAAGGAGCGAAATCCCAGATTAATAAAGGGCGCCAGGCAGCGTAAAACTGCGGAAAAGCTGCAGAAACCGGAAAGCGGCGAGTGCTGGCAGGCCGGAAGATCGCAACGGCGTGGAGAGAAGTGAAGAGGCTATGGAGGTGACGGTGGTGCTGGAGAGCACGGCAAAGACGGCAGAGCTGGTGAGAGGCTGCAGGCAACCAGATTCAGCCTCAGCTTTCACAGAGGCAAGTGATAAGAAGCTGGAGAGGAGTGTGTGTTGAGGAGACAGCTGAACAGCAGACACAGGGAAGGAGCGAGTGAATGGGAGGCTCTGACCCAGAAAGGAGTATTGGGGAAAGCTGATGGAAAAATCCAGAGGTGGGTTAGCAGTGCAAAAAAGACTGGCAGAGTTCCGCTCCTCATATACCCCTTCTAAAGGGGGGAAAGATGCGGACAAGGAGGGCAAAATGGCCACCGAGACTGTGGGGGACCCAGAGGAGGTGGATGGGGCCTGGAACTCTGGGGCGGCAGAAACGCTAAAACTATGGCTCACAGAACTTAAAGAAGAGCTCAAGGTATAAATAAGTGGGGTAAAAACTGTACTGTAAGAGACTTTAAAAGCACTGAGGCAACATATAGTGGATCTTGGTTCTAGGGTTGAAGACACGGAAAATCAATTGGAACAGCAAATAGAAGCGATGGGGGAAATGCAGAAAGGATGGGATGAATTAAAACAGGCACAAGAGCTGCTGAAAGAAAAGACAGAAGATCTTGAGGACCGCTCACGGAGGTGTAATATAAGAGTGAGATGTATTCCAGAGGATCCTAAATATAGAGATTGTGATGAAGTAATAGTGGAAGCATTTGGGGCCCTATTAAAGGCGGCAGAGCCGGAGAATGCAGCAGAGGAGGTGCCTCTACAACTAGAGCTGGCACATCGGGGGCTTGGCCCTATTAGAGATAACCGATCACGAGATATAGTGGTGTGCATGAACTCTTATAAAACAAAGGAGCGCATTTTGAAAGCAGCTCAAAAGATGGGACACTTCCAGTGGGAAGGACATAATGTGGAGCTGTACCAGGATTTGTCCATGGGTACTTTGCAACATCGTCAGGAGCTGAGGGAAGTGACAGCACTTCTGCGGAAAGAGGGACTGAGATATAAATGGCTGTACCCTTTTGGTTTTATCACAGTGAAAGGGGTATCGAGGCGGGTGAAGACCAGCGGTGAAGCATGGGAAGTACTAAAGGAGCTTGGAGTGTCGAACCTTCCGGAAAACATTGTTGGTCAAGCCAAAGCAAACGCATCATCCATTTCTAAGATTGTGGGCCTGAAGTGGCAGCGAGTGCCCGCTAATGGCAGGAGGCTGGCGAGACTTTCAAAGGGGAAACAAGGAGAAGATGGAGCATCTAAGGAAATTGGCTGAGAGGATGCTACATAGAGGATTAATATGGTGGTCCCGAAGTCAGATGGGCCAGGGAAGTGGCTTAAGGACATTATCTGTGAGCCTGCGTTTAACATCTGAAAATGAATAATAGATATTGAAGCAAATTTGATGATATGTTTTAAAAATGTTAAGAGAATTATCCTTTAATGGAAATGTTTATGTTTGGGGGGGGGGGTGTTAAGGATGTTTAAAAGGTACTGCATAAGGGCGGGAAACAGGAGGGGGGAGATGGGTGGAGGAGGGGGGTCTGCTATTTAGAAGTTGAATGGAGTAGAAGGGGGAGAGGGGGTATAAGGTTTGGAGGGGATGAGGGAGGGTGTGGGGAGAGCTGAGGGGAAGGATGCAACACATTGGGTAAGGGAGGTGATGAGGTGTGAGTAAAGAGAGGCAGTGCCAGGCGCTGGACAGTCAGTCACTACCTATGAGAGAACAGTTTCCTACGAGGAGACTGATAAATGTGGATAGGGAGGGGAGAGGGGGCAGGAGGGGGGAGGGAGGGAAGGGTACTTGGGGACTAAGAGAGGCACACCGGCATATATTCAACAAATGCGATGGTGAGAATAGGTACAATAAATGCCAAAGCGCAGAATAGTCTGCAGAAGAGACGACAATTGTTCAGGGAGGCTGAGAGGTTACAATGGGATATTATATTACTACAGGAGACTCATCTAAAATGTAAGGATGAGGATTTATTGGCTTGTAAGCAGTTTCCACATCAGTATTTTGGGAGAGCGAGAGGGGAAGGGAATCAAGGGGAGGGGAAGAAAGGGGGGGTGACAATATTGGTGCGGAGGGGGTGTCCCTTACAAGTGGGGGAGGTGATTAGGGATAAACAGGGGAGGGTTTTAATACTATGTGGTGAATGGAGGGGGGAAAAACTAACACTGGCGAATATTTATGCTCCAAATTTGGGACAAGCTCTTTTCTGGAGGGAGGTATATGAGATCCTAGACCGCATAGTACAAAGGAAATTGGTGATGGGAGGGGATTTCAATCTGGCTCTACACCCGGGATGGGATCGACAGACGAGGGAGGGAGACGGGAATGCGAAGAGCAGATGTATAGTGAAAGGTATACTTAAGAAATTTCATCTTTCAGATGTTTGGAGGGAGCATAATAAAGGGGGAAGGGAATATACCTTCTACTCGTGCCCACATAAGACTTTTAGTTGGATTGATTATTTGTTAGTGGATAAATTATGGGAGTCAAGAGTGAGGGAGGTGGCGATTGGTAATATTACATGGTCAGATCATGCCCCGATGTGGTTGGAAATTCAAGGGCAAAGGGTGGGGGGAATACGCTTCTGGAGGTTGAATGAGAGTCTCCTTAGAAGGGAAGAAGTAGTTAAGGATGTCAAGAAGAGTCTTCAGGAATATTGGCAGATGAATGATAATGGGGAGGTGCAGGATGTGGGTAGGAGGGGATGAAAGTAGTGATAAGGGGGCGATTGATTATGTGGGCAGCTCAGATTAAAAAGAAAAGGAAGGAAAAGGAAGAGAAGCTTCACGAAGAGATTAAGAATGCTACAAAGCAATATAATATGCAGGGTAGGACTTGGCAGTTGAAGCATTTGAACCAACTGAGAATGAAGCTGCACAAGCTGCAATTGGAGTCCATAGCTTTTCAAATGTAGAAGGTAAAGCAGAGGTATTATGAGTGAGGAGATAAGAGCGGGGAAGTTGTTGGCCCGTAAACTTCGGAAACGGGAGACAGCAAATGCAATAGTCGCAATTAAGGGGAGGGGTGGAGAAATACTGCAGGCGGGAAAACAGATTGGGGATCGATTTTGTCAATTTTACTCTTAACTATATTCTCAACAAGGGGAAGAGGGGGGCAAGCCATATCCAGGAATTTCTGGACACACTAGAATTGCCTAGAGTGGGGGAGGATATGGGGGCACGGCTGGAGGGAAGAATACATAGGGAGGAAATTGAGAAGGTGATTAAAGAAATGCTGCTTGGCAACGCTCCAGGATTAGATGGATTGGCTAACTCTTTTTATAAGACCTTTAGGGAAGAATTATTGGGATTTTTGGAGAGGATGTTCAATGGGACTGTGGGAGAGGGGGGACAACTATCTCAGGAAATGTTAACAGTGGGAATCAAAGTATTACCAAAGGCAGGGAAGGATCCCTTGTGTTGTGGATCTTATTGTCCAATTTCGTTGCTTAACACTGATGTGAAGATCTTAGCGAAAGTGTTGGCTAATAGGTTGGCGCCGGGGCTACCTATTTTAATTGACATAGACCAAACGGGTTTATAAATGGAAGATAGGCCCCTGATAATGTCAAGAAAGTGTTAGAGGTGATTTGGGAGGCGTGTCAAAGACAGATAAATATGATGGCACGGTCTATAGATGCGGAAAAAGCATTTGACCGGGTTAGTTGGGCTTTTTTATTTGCAGTAATGCAGAAAATGGGGTTTGGATCTAACTATTTGGCTTGGGTGAAGGCTCTCTATAATAAACCTCAGGCTAGGGTACAAATTAATGGTAATTACTCTGCGACATTTAAATTAGAGAGGGGCACAAGACAGGGATGTCCACTCTTGCCATTGTTATTTGGATTGGCTGTGGAACCTTTGGCCCAGTCGATGCAAAATGGTGAGGGAGTTCGGGGAGTTACGGTGGGGGGGGGGAAGCAGCACAAAATTTCTCTGTTTGCTGATGATGTTCTTTTAATGATTATGCAGCCGGAGAGAACTTTGGCAAGGGTTCTGGAAGTAAAAGAGCAGTATGGTGCGGTCTCCGGATTCAAGATGAATATGGATAAGACTGAGGCGCTCAATGTTAATATTGAAAGAACAGAATTAGACCGCCTGAAGGGAAAATATCCCTTTAAATGGGCGCAGGCGGCCATTAAATACTTGGGTGTACAAATCACGGCTCATCCTCTGAGCCTATATGAGGCGAATTACCCTCAGTTATGGAGAACAGTGATTCAGGATTTGAGGGAATGGATGGATACGGAGATGCCGTGGATGGGCCATATAGCGGCGGTCAAGATGAATATACTCCCTAGGGTGCTATATTATTTTCATGCTCTTCCCCATAGCGATCCCGATAGGGCAAATGCGGGAGCTTCAAGGGAAAGTTTTTTGTTTTATCTGGAGGAAATGGCCACGATGAGTAGCTAAGGCAGTCTTGTATCTGCCTCAGGAAGAGGAGGAGTTAGGGGTTCCGGATCTACAGGCTTACTATTGGGCAACCCAGATTAGACAGGTGATGGACTGGAGGGAGGCAGGGAGGTGATCGGAAAACTTTTGTGAAGCTGGAGGAAGTAGGAATTAGGGGGAGGACATTGGAAGCATTTCTGTGGATGAGTAAGAGGGAGCAGAGTTTGGGGACCTCTGAGAATCCATATATAAGCCATGTTCTTGGGATTTGGGATAGAGTGAGGAGGGTGGGAAGGGGGACCCTAATTTTTCGGTGATGCAAACTTTGTGCTATACAGAGGACTTTAAACCAGGGAGAGAGGGAGGGATCTTTAAACAGTGGGAGCGGAAAGGCCTCAGGTGGTTTTATCAGTTTCTGGATGGGGGGGATTGGGTCTCCTATGAGGAATTGCAAGAGAAATACCTACTAGCGGAGAGTGGGTTATTTCATTATTGGCAGGTGCTATATTATTTACATAAAAAACTAGGTAAAGAGGGGCTAATGAGGGATTATGTTGACCTTGAGGCAATATGGTATGGGAAAAGGTGATCTAGGGGGTTGATAGTGTTGTATAAGGCGGTGAGGGGGGGCAAAGAGACAAGAAAGTGGGATATATGCGGGCGTGGTAAAAGGAGATGGGGATGCAACTGGAACCTCGCCAGTGGAGGGCTATTATGAGGCAAGTTCGGCAAAAGCGCTTATCAATAGCTATTAGAAAAAATTGGCATAAAGTTATAATGAGATGCTATTATATGCCACTGTGGTTGAATAAGATGTATCCGACAGTATCAAAGAGCTGTTGGAGGAATTGTGGGGAGGAGGGGACCATGTTCCATGTTTGGTGGACGTGCCCACAGATTCAACACTTTTGGGAAGAAAACAGAGGTGGATAAAGCGGGTAGTTGGGGTGGAAATAAGGAGGGAGCCATTAATGTTTCTCTTTGGGTGGTGGAGGGACGGAGGACCAAGGGAGGGTAGAAAGCAAATTTTAGCATGTCTCAGTGTGGCGCGTTGTGAGGTAGCCTTACCGGTGGAAACAGGAGATGGCACCTCAGGTGGAGCACTGTGAAGATAGGCTGCGTCACATTTATCTAATGGAAAAATTGACAGCAATACGTAAACAGAAGGGATCTAAGTTTGAAAGTGAATGGCAGAATATGTTGGTGTACTTACGGGGGAGGGTGGAACGGGGTGGAGTGGGAAAGAGAGAAGGGTGAGAGAGGTGGGGGTGGAATAGGTGTTAATAAGGTAGAAAGTAATGGTGCACTGTAAGATTGTATTTATGAGAGAATGGCCGGCAGGGAGGATTTAGTGTGGTGTGGGGGATTGGGGTTGGAGGAGGGGGGGGTAATGGAAATATTTACTAGTTTGTGTTGGAAGGATTTTAAAAAGTTTATTTGTATTGAACGTGTATGGAATGGTTGTATTTTTTTTTAGTTGCTTAATAAAAAGATTATATAGAGTATTAATGGACAAACAAACCTCTTCCAAAGACGGGAAAGCTATAAAACTAGATGGCATAACATGAAGCTGCAAGGGGGTAAACTGAAAGACAATATCAGGAAAGCGTAGTTACTCACCTGTAACAGGTGTTCTCCAGGAGCAGCAGGAATCAGTCCTCACTTATGGGTGACGTCGGCGCCGACGGAGCCCTCGCGGAGCAATTTTCCCCAGCTTTCAACGAAAGCCTTTGGGAATTGCAGCGCGCATGCGCGGTCGTCTTCCCGCCCGAGGGTGCCATCTTAGCCAGTCAGATGACATAGCTAAAAAGACAGCATAAAAACTTGCAAAAAGAACATAAGCAGACGACTGCAACTCCAAGGGGAGGAGGGAGGGTAGTGAGGACTGATTCCTGCTGCTCCCGGAGAACACCTGTTACAGGTGAGTAACTACGCTTTCTCCAGGACCAAGCAGGAAGTCAGTCCTCACTTATGGGACTCCCAAGCTCAAGGCTACCGGAGACCCTAAGCACAAAAATGAGCTCCCTCTAGCTCAGCAGCACAGAAGGATAGAATCTTCGCTGAATTATCACCCACCGGTAGCCCACATCCGGGATGGAGGGTAGGAGTTGCTCAGACCTCAAAGAGATTACGGAGGACTGCCTGTCCGAAAGCACTGTCCCTACGGGACTCCCTCTCGAGACAGTAATGGACCGCAAAAGTCTGGCTCGAAGACCAAGTAGCGGCCCGGCAGATGTCTGCCAGCGGAACAGAGCGGAGGTAAGCCACTGACGTGGCCTTTGCCCGAACGCAATGAGCCGTGACTCTACTTTCTAAGGAGAGTCCGGCGGCCCCATAAGCCCAAGAGATACAGTCCGCCACCCAGATGGACAGAGTACGCTTGGAGACCGGGAGCCCCAATCTATTGGGGTCAAAAGACACAAAAAGCTGAGCAGCTTTACGGTGCTCCCGCGTACGGTCAAGGTAGAAGTTCAGAGCCCTTCTACAGTCCAGGGTATGGAGGACCGTCTCAGCTCGGCTGGAGTGTGGTCTGGGAAAGAAGGTTGGAAGTACCACCTCCTGATTGATGTGAAAAGGGGAGACCACTTTAGGCAGAAATTTCGGATGAGTCCGTAGGACCACCCTATTCTTGTAGAACCTAGTGTAAGGGGGATCAGACACGAGGGCCTGCAATTCACTTACGCGTCTAGCGGAAGTGAGGGCTATCAAGAACAGAGTTTTCCAAGACAGAAAACGGAGAGAACAGGTAGCCATAGGCTCAAAAGGCGGACAGGTGATCCGCTGCAAAACCACATTCAGGTCCCAGTCAGACGCTGGCGGGCGCAGAGGTGGTTTAAGTAGAAGGAGACCTCGGAGAAACCTCGCTACGAGAGGGTCATTGGAGAGAGGTCTGCCGTCCACCGGCACATGATGTGCTGAAAGAGCACTGAGGTGAACTTTGACGGAGTTGGACTTAAGTCCCAGATTAGAGAGGTGCAGCAAGTACTGCAAGATCACCGACACCGGGCAGGAGAAGGGATCCTGAGACTGTCGGGTACACCAGACTGCAAAGCGACGCCATTTAAGGGCGTAGCATTTGCGGGTAGAAGGCCGTCGAAGCCAAGACGACCTCCTCCACCTCCGCCGGCAGGAGAAGGGGAGCAAGGACTACCCTCTCAGCAGCCAGGCCATGAGGTTGAGAGACCTGAGGTTGGGGTGCAGGAGGGACCCCTGATCCTGAGTGAGGAGATCCGGTTGTACCCCCAGAGGGATTGGATCCTCCACCGCCAGTTGCAGCAGGAGCGGAAACCACGGCTGCCTGGGCCAGCGAGGGGCCACCAGGATCATGAAGGCTTTGTCTCGGAGAACCTTGAAAAGAGTCCGAGAGACTAGCGGGATGGGAGGGAAAGCGTACAGAAGGCTCCCCGACCACGAGATCAGAAAGGCGTCCGCCGCAACCCGAAGGGGGTGTGGCTGACGAGAGCAGAAGCGAGGAAGCTGCCGGTTGTGAGGACTGGCAAAGAGATCCACCGTGGGGAGACCCCACTTGAGGAAGAGCTTCTGAACTACCAAGGGATCCAGACGCCACTCGTGCGGCTGGAGGACCCTGCTGAGTTTGTCTGCAAGGCAATTTTCTTGGCCCGGGAGATAAACTGCCTTGAGGAGAATGCCGTGACTGACGGCCCAAGAGCAGAGCTTCTGTGCCTCCCGGCAGAGGAGGAAGGAGCCCGTGCCCCCCTGCTTGTTCACGTAGAACATGGCAACTTGATTGTCCGTCTGGACAAGGACGGACTGTTGGGAAGTCAGGTGGGAGAAGGCCTTGAGAGCTAGGCGGATCGCCCTGAGCTCCAGGAAGTTGATCTGCTGAGCCGACTCCCACGTGGTCCAGAGGCCCTGAGTACGTGCCTCTTGGCAATGTGCTCCCCAGCCCAGGAGGGATGCATCGGTGGTCAGCACCCGGGTCGGCTGAGGTGACTGGAAAGGCATTCCGAATATCAGGTTCGGCTGCCGGAGCCACCACCGGAGAGACGAGACCAGCGGCTCGGAGACGCGCACTAGGTCTGCTAGGCCGCCCGTGGCTTGTCGCCACTGCTGGCGGAGACACCATTGAGCAGACCGCATATTCAGGCGGGCATTGGGGGTCACATGGACGGTGGAAGCCATATGGCCGAGCAGTCTCAGGAAGCGCCTGGCGGAGACCAGGGGCTGGCTGCGAAAGCGGTCGGCTAGGTCCATGAGCCGTTGAGCCCTGTCGAGCGGTAGGTACGCTCGCGCCTGCGGAGTGTGCAGCCTTGCGCCGATGAACTCGAGATCCTGTGAGGGGAGCAAAGTGGACTTTGCGAAGTTTATAACAAAGCCCAAGTGCTGTAGCAGAGTCACCGTGCGGCACGTGGCGTTGGCGACCTCCTGAGCGGACGCTGCTCTGATGAGCCAGTCGTCGAGGTACGGAAAGACATAGAGGCCGTGAAGCCGGAGATGGGCCGCCACGACCGCGAGACATTTTGTGAAGACTCGCGGTGCGGATGACAGGCCAAAGGGCAGTACTCTGTACTGGTAATGATTTCCTGCCACCACAAACCTTAGGTATTGGCGGTGGCTTGGGTGGATGAGGATGTGCGTGCAGGCATCCTTTAGATCCAAGGAGCATAGCCAATCTCCCTGCTGGAGGTAGGGCAGAAGGATTCCAAGGGTAAGCATTTTGAACTTCTCCCGCACAAGGAACTTGTTGAGGTTGCGCAAGTCCAGGATGGGTCTGAGGCCCCCTGTTCTCTTTTCAGAAAATACCTTGAATAAAAGCCTTGACCTCTCAGGTGGTGTGGCACCGGTTCCACCGCCTGTTCCTGCAGAAGACCTGCTAACTCCTGAAGGAGCAACTCCCTGTGCAGAGGGGGGCGCGGAGGTTCTCCCGGAAAATAGGAGGGAGGAACCTGATGGAAGTGGAGAAGGTAGCCGTCTCGCACGACCTGAAGCACCCAGGCATCTGCGGTGATGCTGGACCACCTGTGGGCGAAGTGAACCAGCCGGCCTCCGGTGCTGGGAGGAACCAGCGGGGGGGGAGAGGCTATGCTGAGCGAGTCAAAAGCCCCCACCCTGCTGAGCAGGGGCTGGTGGTGCAGGCTTGGGGGCTTGCTGCCTACGGGACCCGTTACCCCGTCCCTTGGCCTGCTGGCCCTGTTGGGGAGCTGCAGGGGCCTGATAATGGGGGTATTGTTTGTAGGCAGCCGCCTTCCTCGGGTAAAAGGACTTTTTCCCCGAGCCCTTCTTTTTCTGGGAAGGGGCGGAGGTCTTCCTAGAAAGCCTGGTCCTGGTGAGAGTCTCAGTCTCAATTTGTGCAGCCTTTTCCGCCATGGGCTTGCCAAAGAGGTTTTCGCCTCGGCAGGGGACATCGACCAACTTGTCCTGTACCCAGGGCTCAAGGTCTGACGACTGAAGCCAAGCCTGTCGGCGGGCACCGATGCCGGCTGCGGCCACACGAGCCGAGGCTTCAAAGCCATCATAGGCTGCTCGGGACATGAACTTTGAGCATTCCCGAATGCCCGTGGACAAGGCTAGGAACCTCTGCAAGGGCTCCTCGGAGAGACCAGCGGAGAATCCGGCTAGCTCTTTAGCCAGATCCCGGAGATACATGCCCATGTATAGCTGGTAAGTCTGCACACGACATGCGAGCATAGAGCCCTGGAAGCACTTCTTGCCAAGGCCATCCAGGTTACGGGCCTCCCTTCCAGGAGGCACCGAGGAGTGCATCTTCTGGCTCTTAAGACGATGCATGGCCGATTCCACTACCATGGAATGGTGTGGCAGCTGTGCCTTTTGAAAGCCAGGGCTCTTGCGGACCCGATAGATAGAATCGACCCGCTTGCTCAGGTGAACCGAAAGAAAAAAGGATAAAATAAAGAAGAAAATCAACTTTTTCGCGGGGACAAGACGGGGACGTCTGTAGGGCTCCGCGGAAAAAAGAAGACTGGCTAAGATGGCACCCTCGGGCGGGAAGACGACCGCGCATGCGCGCTGCAATTCCCAAAGGCTTTCGTTGAAAGCTGGGGAAAATTGCTCCGCGAGGGCTCCGTCGGCGCCGACGTCACCCATAAGTGAGGACTGACTTCCTGCTTGGTCCTGGAGAAATACTTTTTCACTGAAAGGGTGGTGGATGCTTGGAATGCCCTTCCGATAGAAGTGGTGGGGGCAAACACAGTGACAGAATTCAAAATGGCATGGGACAGAAACAGTGGATCCCTTTATTTATGTATTTATTATTTATTTACATTCTCTTATATACCGCGCTATTCTGCATCAGTGCAGTTTACATTGAACAAACTGAAATTACATTGAACAGGGCATTATAACTTGGAGATAACTATTTTACAGGGAACATGGGCTATGGAGGGTTAAGTGGCTTGCCCAAGACCACAAGGAGCACCTGTGGGACTAGAAACCCCAGTCCTTCCGGCCCAAGGTTGCTGTCCTCTAGTGAGATTTGAACCCCCGACCTTCCGGCCTGAAGTATCTTGCCCCAACCACTAGGCCATTCCTCCACTCCTTTATAGCAACAGGATAAAATCAAAATAAGCATAATTATTTCTTATATCTGAACAAATAGGGGTGACATATACAGAGTGGTGGGTACACCCCTAAACAAAGGCATGGGGAGGGGTGACCTGCACGAAGCGGCAAGTGCACCTACTCTTGCTGCCTTTCTGGGCAGACTAGATGGAACATACAGGTCTTTATCTGCCATCATATACTATGTTAGATATGGTATAAGCGTGCCGAGGGAAATCATTTTGAATTTTCCCAAACAAGGAATATGTTGAGACCTCTCAGATCTAGAATTGGTCTGAAGCCTTCTGTTTTCTTGGGAAGAAGAAAGTAAGGAGAGTAGAAGCCTTTGCCCTCCTGGGCATGGGGGACACTTTCCACTGATCCTTGGGCTAGCAGGCTGGCCACCTCTGAAGACAGGAGATTGGCCTGCAAATCCTTTGCAGGATAATCTCTTGTGAAGGTGGTTGGAGGCAAGTTTTGAAAGTAAAGCAGATAGCCTTCTTGAATGATGCTGGGAGTCCATTTCTCTGATGTAATTATTTTTATTTATTTATTTTTCTATACCGCGCTCTTTGGTATCAGCTCGGTTTACAGATAACATCATCTTAGTTCAGACACAGGTAAACGCCCGTGCTGGACTTACAGAAAACAAGGTCATTCAACTTGGATTAACTAGGGGAACTATATACAATTAGATGCCACCTGTGGGCATAAGCCAAAAGCCTGCCTGCTATGTGCAGGGGCTGGGGTTCTTGCAGAGGCAAAGTCATTATAGTCTTTAGGAAGGAGTCAAAAACCAGGTGCTGGCTGGGGCTGAGCAGCTGACTGAGGTTTAGGACCTTTGGTCTTCTTAGGTTGACAAGGACCCTAAGGCCTTTGCTGCTGCTGATCTTGATAGGAAGCAGAGGGATGGTATGAAAAGTAATCTCTTCTTCCTAGTATAGAAAGACTTCTTGAAAGTAGTTTTCCCCCTAGAGAGGTCTGAAGTCTTTCTTGAGAGATGTTTGAGGGTTAGATCATCTGCTTCAAGCTCTCCCTTCCTTTCTCTCCACCCCTTACCAAAATTCTTTTTCCAGAACAAGGAATATTGGCTAATTTGTCTTTCACCCACTGCTCAAGGTCCGATACCTGGAGAAAGGCCATTCTACGGGCTCAGATACAGACCGCAGAGCCCTGCTAGTCGATTCAAAGCTATTGAAGGCTGACCTGGTCAGGAACCTGAAAGTATTTTGAGCTTGCTTGACCCATTGTTATGTAAGCATCATGTTTGTAATCTGGGAGAATAGAAGCAAAGTTTGCTATATCCTTGGAGACATCTTTGAGGTACATAACCATGTAGAGGGTGGAGGATGTAATTCTAGAAGCAACTATACATGCCTGGAAACAGCGACGTCCAAAGGCATCGAGAGCTCTAGCATCTTTGCCAGGTAGTACCAAAGAAATGAGTCTTAGAACTCTTGATACGTCTCATTGCCGATTCCACTACCACTGAGTGTTGTGGTAATTGAAGCTTTTGAAGGCCCAGGCATGGCGGGACTCTGTACATAGTATTGAGGTGTTTACTAATAGGCAAAACCGTTAGCGGGGCCTCCTACATATATAGCATTAGATCTTGTAGGATCAGATGCACCAGTAACGTCACCACTTCCTTGGGGGTCGAGGGATACTGCAGAATTTCTAACTCCTCAGCCCTCGGTTCAGTTTCTGATGTTACAGTGATCTGGAGACCCGCTGCCATGTTTCTATTGAAGTCCTGAAAGGACATGTCCTCTGGAGGGGATTGACGCCTTAATGAGGAGGAGAAGAATCAGAGGAGATATCTCGGATGGCCCTGGAATCGTCTCTTCAGAGTCAGAAGACGATGACTCAGATTCAGAAAGGAAATCGAAGTATCGACTATCTCGAGTCAATGCTCAATAGTGATGTTCTAGTCGTGTGGTACCAGCACAAGGAACAGGTTGGGTACAGACAGCGGTTACCGGTTCCAAGGCAGGAATGTGAGGTAGGTGTCCCATCGATATCAATGCCAATGGAGGGATCGGAAGAAGAAGAACCGCCGATACCGATTCCAGGGTTGGTATTAGAGGCAAAGGCTCCTGTGCAGAGCTGAAAGCAGGTGCCCGACTGGTTGTCGATGCCTTTGGTACCGCAGCAGCCAGAAGTACCGCCCAAGTCTTCTTGATAGCTAAGAAATCCTGATCGATGGAGGATACCGATGACTGGGTAAAATAGAGTGCAAGACTGTTTGACACCATCCCAGAGCATGGTACCAGTAGCTCTCAGGAGGCTGATGCCTCTGGAGCATCCTGGAGCCCCTGTGGCTTTGGAGGGCTGGTCCTCCTGCCAGGGCTGTTTCACCGGCTGGTCAGCATCAGACACCCCTTTCAGTGCATCTCAAGAGTGCAGGGACTTACCTTGATGCTCTGTATCTGATTTCGATGCTGAGGACTTAGTCTTCAGTTTATGTTTGGACTTTTTGGAGACCTGGGAGCCAGCTGAAGATGCAGACGTCCGAGACAATGTCAAGGCCGAGGCCACTGAAAGAGAGTCCGGGGCAAACATTGAGTCATACTGTTTGGCCCTGTTCTTTAGGCCTCGTTTGGTCATTTGATTACACAATGAACAATTGTCTAGTATATGGTCTGGGCCCAAACATTTTAGACACCAGTCATGAGAATCAGTGACTGACAGTGCCAGAGCACTTTAAACATTTTTTTGAAGCCACTGATGTGTTTGTCCATGGTGATCAATGGAAAAAATTTAGTTCAAGGCCTAAGGCCTCACAAAAAAGAAAAAAAAATTAAAATGAAGAAAAAAATAAGAACTAATATCGGGGCCGGTATCGGGGAAGGTACCGGCATTGAGGAAGGCAGAGCACAGATACAAAAAAAAAGAAAAGTTTTTCAGCAGTGATAGGAAAGAAGCTTCCTCTGGCTCTGTGGAAAAGTAAAAAATGAGGAGAGGGTTGGGAAGGCAGACACACAGGCAGAGTGGAGTGCTCCCAAAAGCTTTCCTACTGGAAGTTGGGGAGTGTTCCCACACAGGCTCCGTCGGTGCCGACAATACCCATATGTGAAGACTTTATTCCTGCTTGTTCCTGGAGCTGAGAGCTGCCATCACAGCAAAGACCCCTCCTGTCTGTGCGCAAGAGATTGGATCCCTGCGGTCAGAGAGAAAGGGTCTCCTCCGTGGCCTGTGATCATGGGTTTTTGCCATGGAGGGAAGATAAGAAAATCCCAGGCACCAGGCATAAATTTCTGGTCATGGCAACCTGGCACCTGGGATTTGTCGAGCCCTGTCCTAAAATGTGTTTGGTCTTCAGTCAGGCGGCTCATTGTTGATAGAGTGGCATTCATAGCTGCTGTTGTTGTACCGATCTCTCTCATTGCTGGCCTTCCTCTTATGCTTTCATATTAGGAGGGAGAAGCAGTGGCAGTATGGGCCTCAAAGATCTTCCTTTCCTTCCTGGAGCAGATGTTGCACTTTGAATCACTGGACATCCTAAGGCTGCACCGTTTCAAGTTCAACACTTGGCTCAGTAGCAGAGAGGGGAGAACACAGCCTAAGGCACCATTAAGTTGTTATCCTCTACTATCCCCCGTCAAAAGCCAGAATCAATCCACTAAGAGAAAGGCTGGTGAAAGGACTAATGCCACACGCTTCTACCACTACTACTGTGTGTAAGGTAAGGTGAGATGGCAAGCTAAACAAGCAACTGAGTTAACAATGGTGTCAACAGAACCTCTTACAAGGTATCAGCTAGGAATAGCATCACAGATTTGAGACAGATTTGCAAACACATCTGTTCAGCCTATGCCCACCTAATATCTATGACCTGCAGGTAAATGGGAGTAGTGCTGGCAGCCAAATGGAAAAGCCCCATGGGACCCCCATTTCCCCACTTTGCATTAAATGACTGCTTGAATATTCATACTGAAGGGAATGAAAATTCAGGTGTATTTCTGACGCTCTTCAAGGCTGCTCTGGCTAGAAAAGGCTGGGACCTGATGCAGGGGCTCTGTTATTGACCCCGAAACGTGACACGTCGTTCCTGATGCTGATTGACTAGTCTTCATGGCCTGGTTTTCTTTGTTACAATTTTGATGCGGATGTGAGAAACCGCCGACAATTTCAGATAAGTGTATTTTTTAACACTTATGTAAAGTATTTTTATGAAAAATTGATTAAAAAGGACTGGCTACAGCAGTTTGGGGTGGTCCCTTTCCCCTCACTGTGGTGGCTGCTCCAACAAAAAATTAATTGATAGCTTCACTTTAGGCTTGTTTGGATTCTCGGTATATGTTTTTGTGATTTTTCTACTGGGATTGGGTATATTTCAGTTTTGGTTTCATCTAAAGTATTACATATTAATATCTTTAAGTCTGACATCATATGTTTCATAACAAAGACCATGAAATGAGTGATTGGGGTGGAGTCACGTCAATATGGTGGTTTGCTAGGTTGGTTTGAGGCAGCCATGTTCTTAATGAGAAAGAAGCAGATAAGGGTGTTGGGGCCACTTGGCAATAGTGATCATAGCATGATCACCTTTGATTTAATTAGTGGAGGAGGGATAGTAAGGAAATCCACAGTACTACCCTTTAACTTTCGAAAGGGAGACTATGATAAAATGAGGAAAACAGTTAAGAAAAAACTAAAAGGAGCAGTTGCAAAGGTTAAAGACGTACATCAAGCTTGGGTGTTCTTGAAAAACACTATCTTGGAAGCCCAGACCAGCTGTATTCCACGCTTTAAGAAAAGTGGAAGGAAGTCCAAAAAACTGCCAGCATGGTTTAAAGGTGAGGTCAGAGAGGCTGTTGCCAAAAAAGCATCTTTCAGGAAATGGAAAAAAGAGCCAAACGATGATACCTGGAAACAGCACAAGCACTGGCAAGTCAAATGCAAGGCATTGAGATAAGGCAGGCAAAGAGAGAATTTGAGAAGAAGCTTGCTGCGGAAGCAAAAACACGAAATAAAGACCTTTTCAAGTACATTCGTAGCAAAAAACCTGTGAGTCAGTTGGTCCATTAGATGATAAAGGTGTTAAAGGAGCACTAAGAGGCGACAAGGCGATAGCGGAGAGACTGAATGAATTCTTTGCTTCGGTCTTTACTGAGGAAGATGTAGGGATGTTACCCATGACTGAAGTGGTATTTAAAGGTGTGGAAGAATTGAAGGAAGTATCGATACATCGGGAAGATGTCTTACAACTATTAGATAAACTGAAGAGTAGCAAATCACCTGGGCCGGATGGTATACATCCAAGGGTGTTGAAAGAACTGAAATTTGAGATTGCAGACCTGCTATCAGTAATCTGTGAACTATCATTAAAATCATCTCTAATACCTGAGGATTGGAGGATCGCCAATGTAACACCAATTTTTAAAAAGGGTTCGAGGGGTGATCCGGGAAACTACAGACCGGTGAGCCTGACATCAGTACCGGGAAAAATGGTAGAAACCATCATAAAGAATAAAATTACTCACCATGTAGATAGTCACGACCTAATGGGAGACAGCCAACATGGCTTTAGACAAGGAAGATCTTGCCTTACTAATCTGTTATGTTTTTTTGAAGGAGTGAATAAACAGGTGGACAACGGTGAGTCGGTTGATATTGTGTATCTGGACTTTCAGAAAGCCTTTGACAAGGTCCCTCATGAGAGACTTTTGGCAAAACTAAAGAGTCATGGGATAGGAGGCAGTGTACTATTGTGGATCAGGAACTGGTTAAAAGATAGAAAGCAGAGGGTAGGGCTAAATGGCCAATTTTCCCAATGAAGAAAGGTGAATAGTGGTGTACCCCAGGGATCTGTGCTGGGTCCACTGCTTTTTGACATATTCATAAATGACCTGGAAAGTGGAATAACGAGTGAGGTTATCAAATTTGCAGATGACACAAAACTATTTAAAGTTGTTAAAACCCAGGAGGATTGTGGAAAATTGCAAGAGGATCTTGATAAATTGGAAGACTGGGCATCAAAATGGCAGATGAAATTTAATGTGGAGAAGTGCAAGGTTATGCACCTAGGGAAGAACAACCCAAACTATGGTTACACGATGCAAGGTTCCACATTAGGAACCACCACCCAGGAAAAAGATTTAGGCGTCATTGTGGATACCATGTTAAAACCCTCGGCCCAGTGTGCAGCGGCGGCCAAGAGAGCAAATAGAATGCTAGGTATGATAAGGAAAGGAATGGAAAATAAAACAAAAGATATTATAATGCCTCTATATCGTTCCATGGTGAGACCGCACCTTGAATATTGTGTGCAATTCTGGTCGCCGTATCTTAAAAAGGATATAGCGATTTTAGAAAAGGTTCAGAGAAGAGCCACCAAAATGGTAAAGGGGATGGAAGGCTACTCCTATGAAGAAAGGCTAAAACGGTTGGGGCTCTTTAACCTGGAAAAGAGACGGCTGAGGGGAGATATGATAAAAGTCTATAAATTAATGAACGGAGTGGAACGGGTAAACGTAGATCGATTGTTTACCTTATCAGAATATAGAAAGACTAGGGGACATGCAATGAAGCTACAGGGTAAACTATTTAAGACTAATAAAAGAAAATATTTTTTCACTCAACGTGTAATCAAACTCTGGAATTTGTTACCAGAGGATGTAGTAAAGGCTGTTAGTGTAGCTGGGTTTAAAAAAGGTTTGGACAAGTTCCTGGAGGAAAGGTCCATAAACCATTATTAAGAAGGGACCCAGGATATCAATGCTTGAACCAATACAAGCATTGTGGAACCTGTGTCCCTTGGGGAAACTGCTAGGTACGTATGACCTAGATTGGCCACTGTTGGAAACAGAATACTGGGCTTGATGGACCTTGGTCTGACCCAGTATGGCATATCTTATGCTCTTATGTCGTATATGGAGTTTACTCTGAGGAAAAGCGTACTCACTCACCTGTAAAGCATAGTTACTCATCTGTAACAGGTGATCTCCGGGAACAGCAGGAAAGCACAGTTACTTACCTTAACAGGTGATCTCCAGAACAGCAGGAATTAGTCTTCACATGTGGGTACGTCGGCGCCGTCGGAACCCGCACGGAAAATGCTCCCCAGCATCCAATCAGAAAGCCTTTGGGAGCATCCCCCGCGCCTGCGCGGTGACTTCCCGCCCTTCCAACAGTCTCTCCTCAGTTGGGTTTCATAGCTGAGACAGAAGGAGAGAAGAGGAAAGGAAATAGACAGATACAACTCCTAGGGGAGGCGGGTGGGTTGTGAAGACTAATTCCTGCTGTTCCGGAGATCACCTGTTACAGGTAAGTAACTGTGCTATCTCCAGGAACAAGCAGGAATGAGTCTTCACATGTGGGGACTCTCCCTAGCTAAGGGTGCCAGGGGAGATCCCATAAAATGCGTATCCCGGAACAGGACGGCATTTTCCAACCTGGATCCCCGGCATCCCCTGAGGGATGGGGGGTAGGAGTTGAGTAGAGCAGAGCTGTAGAGCAACAGCGAAACTAAAGACTACAGGGAAAAGTCTTTAGAAGGCATGACAAGCATCATTAAAAAAAATTTAATGAACTGGCACAAAGTAGAGCTTACCTACTGGAATGTAGGAAGTAGGCAGTAGATGTAGTAGCGGAATCTTCAAGGAAACTCCACAGCAGTGAGGAGAAGTCCCAGACTGGAATGGGCAGGAGACCCAGGTGTCCACCGGGGCAGGAAAAGATCGGCAGGTCCCCACAGGGAAGCTTTTACAGGAAAGCTGGGACTCTTTCAGGCACAGAGTCATAAACAGTGAGGACTAAAAAAAGGAGACTGATCGATCTGGTAAATTGGCCCAGTCCGGGAGGGAAGAGGCGGTATGGAAAAAAAGCCCCTATTCCCAAGGAGAACCGAAGTGAACTCAGGAATACTGAAGACGCACACTGTCTTTCCTAACTGGCAAGAGATAGGAAGACATTGAGGGAAGGCTGCATAGACAGGGAGATGTATAACAAAAATAGAAGCTGTTGACGTCACAGCAGTAATGGTTAGAATAACCAGTCCCAGTCACTGAGCCATATAATAACAGGCAAGGTGTCTGTCTGGACCCCATAGAAAATTAAACCCAAGCACCGACAGTCATGGAGATAGGCATGACATAGGGCGCTATGGACATCTCCTGACATGCGCATACATATATATAGATATATAGATATGCATACGGAAAGGCATACATGTCGAAGCATGTGAGAGTATATATGCCTAGACAAGGGTGATATATATACATATACCTACGGGGAGGATAGGTATAGATATACAGCAAAAACGGGGTGGTTACGCCACCCAGGCGTAAAAAAACAGGTATGCGCCTACGGACATGAAATAATCTTAAGACATGCCTGCCACTGAGCCACAGAAAAAACCTTCACATGTGGAATGTGATGGTCCAATAACAGGGGTGAACCCACCGGAAGAGATATGGAGACTCCATTTCTGTGGAGCAGGGGTATATTCCGGTCAGAATGAGAGCTCCGTGTACATTCACACAAAGGAACTTGTCTCTTGTAAGAAAAAAACCCCGCAGAGACCAAGATCGATGCTCTGTGGCAAGGGCCCATAATAGAAAGCTTCTCCGAAGAATGCAGAGGGCATTGTGCGGGAGAATTATAAGATAAAACCGACAGCAACTGAACAAAACAATAGCGGGGATTCTCCTGTATGAGGACAGAGAGAAAGCAGGCAAAGGTAGCGGAGACTCCGTCCCTGCCGGATGAGTTGTTCAGAATATGCATTGAAGGAAGACAACCAGACTACGCTGGAAAGAAAAAGAAGTATTTCAGTATGGCACCAACTCAAGCAGGGGAAACCCTGGAAGAGAGGGATTAGGAAAGTGACCCACCATGTGGTAAGTCCGCTGAAGGAAAGATGTCCAAGTGGGGACCGAAACTATCCTGGGATAGTTGCAACCTCCCTTCATGGCAGAAGAATGGGAGAAGTCTGTGACCCATGGAGAAAGTATCCCAAGAGCATAGCATACTGGAAAAGAAAAAACCCAGCGTAGGGTTTGAGAAAAACTTCTGCAGAGAAGAAGTTAACTGTATGGTGCACCATGCCGGAACCTATGGGCGCTGGTATGGGTAGACTGGTTTGAGCCTGGAGACTTCAGGCTAGGAGGAGACGTCCCTTGCTCGGGTACACCGGGGGAATGGGCAGAAGGGTGAATCCTCCTCCTCTTCAGGAGAGAAGGGTTCGTAGGATATTTCCCACGTCCCGGGGAAAAAGGAGGCTTGGGATGGTTTCCATAGCCAGGGAAGTCAGTGGAGCAGCGAGCAACCTGACGTAAAGCCTCCCTATTGAAGAGATTTTCTCCAGTACAAGGAGTTACCCAGTGTATGCTGTGCCCATCTGTTCAAGCCTGAAGCTTGCAGCCACGCAGTACGACGTGCTCCAATGGCAATAGCCGAGGATCTGCTAACAGACTCAAAAGAGTCTAGGGAAGCACGGGAAAGAAACCAAGAGATGTCCCTGCTATGATTAAGAAGCAAGGAATAGTCAGAGGCCTTAGGTTCTGACAAGAAGGGAGACAGAAGAGATAATTTCTCTGTGACCTCCTGAAGTGTTAGACTCATAAAAAAATATATGAAATGATTCTGGAAGCCAACATAGAAGTTTGGAAGGTTTGACGTCCAAAGGCATCGAGTGCTTTAGATGCACGACCTGGTGGATAAGAGTTTTTCTTCTTACTTCTGACCTTCCTCATCGCTGATTCCACTACAAGGGAATGATGCGGAAGCTGGTTGTTCTGAAACCCCGGAGAGGGAGGCACCTGATACAGAACATTCATGGCCGTAGAGGGCGCAGGAACCTTCAAAGGTGATTCCCAAATCCTCAGAAGAAGGTCCTGCAAGGAATGATGTAAAGGAAGCATGACGGTCCCCTGTTTGGCAGAATCTTGGGTAGGGGTAGGGCCAGGAATAGGAATGGCAAGAAAAGCAGCCATGTCAAGGAGAAATTTCTGAAACGAAGGATCTCCCAGAGGAGTTATTCCCGGGTCGGCTGAGGCAGAATGAGGGTCGTGAACACCAGAAGACCCACGGGACTGGTGCAGAGAAAGAATTCTGCCATATGGGGGACGGTACTGACAGCTCCGATTCGAGGCAGTCAGTACTGCCTCATCGGCACCCGGTATCGATTCCAAGCTAGGCATAGAAAGGATCGATGGCACCGATGGAGCTGCAGGAATCGACATCGATACCGATGCCGGCATCGGTGCCAGCTGAGCAGGTAGTGGAGGTTGCCAAAACGGCACCGAGGTAACCAGAGAGCTTTGGAGATTACCCTTGGTACTGCGTAATCGGAGACGACCTGGACCGGTTCCCCACCGCGTCGGAATCGAATCATCCAGACTAGATATCGATTCTAGACTGGGCATCGAAGAGGGCGAGGCAATCGGTGCATGCCGAGAAGACACCGACATCGGAGGTGGCATCGGCGATGCCGCAACCAAGTCATCTAGACTGGATATTGATTCTAGACTGGGCATCGAAGCGAGCGGGGCTATCGATGAACGCCGAGAAGGCACCGACGTTGGTGGTGGTATCAGCGATGCCCCCACATGAGAGGCGATCGGGATCGAAGTGGTCGGTGCCGAAGGCACCGCGGACG
This sequence comes from Ichthyophis bannanicus, assembly GCA_033557465.1. Lineage (NCBI taxonomy): Eukaryota > Metazoa > Chordata > Amphibia > Gymnophiona > Ichthyophiidae > Ichthyophis > Ichthyophis bannanicus. The sequence goes on from CM066049.1 coordinate 33,851,281, forward strand.
TCCGAAGACGATGCCCCGGGACGAGAGGAACACTCAGGCATCGGCACCGCCTGAAGCCGGTACCCCCCTCAAGCATGGCGAAGGGAGATGACGTCCCTCCGGGGCGTATCGATCGGCTCCGACCAGGAAACCCGGTGACGAACCCCGGTGAAGAGTGGGACACCCGACACCGATGCCGATGCCGGGGCATCGGTATCGCTCGAAGCCGGCATCCGCCCAGCGGCTGGCCCGGATACAGGCAAACTAGCCTGGTCCGCGTCGATCGGACCCGATGGTACCGGGGGTTCCAGAGGGTGATCTCTAGTGGAGAGCAGAGCACTCGACACTCGTGGCGATGCCGGGGGGCCGGCACCGCTCGAGGGCGGCACCACCCCCGCGCAAGGCTGGGAGGCCGAAGAGCCAGCCCGGGTCGGGTCAAACGGTCCCGGGGCTACCGAGGATACCAGACGCCAACCCCCGGTGAAGAGTGGAGCACTCAACACCGATGCCGATGCCAGGGAAGCGGTACCGCGCGAAGCCAGACCGCAATCCCTGGTGGCGAGTGGAACACTCGACATCGGGGCCAATGCCGGGGGAGCGGAACCGCTCGAAGACGGTACCAACCCCGCGCATGGCTGGGATGCAGGCACGCCAGTCTGGGTCGAACCGGCCGGCCCCGAAGGAACCGAGGACGCCAGACGACGATCCTCGGTGAGGAGTGGGGCCCTCGACACCGGTGCCGATGCCGGGGGAGTGGTACCGCTCGAAGCCAGACCGCAATCCCCGGCGGCGAGTGGAACACTCAACGTCGACGCCGATGCCGTGGGAGCCGGTGCCAACCCCGCGCATGGCTGGGGCGCAGGAAAGCCAGTCTGGATCGAATCGATCGGCCCCGAAGCACCGAGGGCACCAGCTGACGATCCTTGGTGAGGAGTGGAGCACTCGACACCGGTGCCGATGCCGGGGAATCGGTACCGCCTGAAGCGGGTACCACCCCCGAGCATGGCTCAGGTATGTTCTGTGAGGAGTGAACCCCAGGAACAACCTGAAACCCCGTAAATGCTTTGGAGCCCGAGGACTCCCGCCGGGGTCTTATTGCCGATGTGGTCTTGAGGGCAAGGCCGGAGCCGTCATCATGCTGGGCATGAGACTTGCCCTTCAAGGATTGGCTAGTCTTAACAGACCGTTTGTGGGTTACCTGATCCTGGAGAGAAGAATAAACCGAGGACCTCACCCGAGGAGGAAAAACGGCATCGAGGGATACCCGAAAAAGAGAAGGTCTTCTCCCGATGCTAAGGCCCCGTGGGCCCGGGGAAAAAGGGTCAGGGCCCAAACAGGATAGACACCAGGCCTTGGAGTCTAAAAAGAAAACCAAGTCTCCACAGTGAGGGCACTTCAAAGGGGAAGAAGGCTCCATGTGGAAAAAAAAAAAGGGCCTAGTAGGCCTTAAGGATAAACAAAGAAAAACTGACGAGGGAATTATTTCTCAAGGGAAAGAGAGAGTGAAGCACCGGAGGAACCAGTATAAACGGGGAAGACCGGCGCGACTGCACAAAACAAGAAAAATTAAGAATATAAGGATATAAGAAAAAAGGATTTCTGCGGTTACAGGAGGTACGTCCTGTAGGCTCCGCAGAAAAACGAAAACTGAGCAGAGACTGTTGAAAGGGCGGTAAGTCACCGCGCAGGCGCGGGGGATGCTCCCAAAGGCTTTCTGATTGGATGCTGGGGAGCATTTTCCGTGCGTGATCCGTCGGCGCCGACGTACCCACATGTGAAGACTCATTCCTGCTTGTTCCTGGAGATTTTAGTCTACACATATGGGTATTGTCGGTAACGACGGAGCCTGCGCAGGAACGCTCCCCAGCGTCCAATTAGAAAGCTTTTGGGAGCATCCCACAGCGCCTGCATGCTGCCTTTCCCAACTGCCTCTCTCCAGTTGAGTTTAAAGCTGAGACAAAGAGAGAGAGAGAAGGAAAGAGAAAGATAGATAGATACAACTCCTAGGGGAGGTGGGTGGGTTGTGAAGACTAAATTCCTGCTGTTCCCGGAGATCACCTGTTACAGGTGAGTAACTATGCAATCTCCAGGAACAAGCAGGAATGTAGTCTTCATGTATGGGGACTCCCTAGCTTTAGATGCCATGGAGAGACCCCAGCAGTTTTGTGTCCCTGTGAAAGGGCTCCACTTCGCCCCATGGATCTCTGGAATCCAACCAGGGATGGTGGGTAGGAGTTGATTAGGTATGGAACAGATGTTGGAGAACAGCCTGACCAAACAAGGCATCCTGGCAGGAGTCCTTGTCCAAGCAGTAATGGGCTGTGAAGGTATGAACAGAGGCCCAAGTGGCTGCTCGACAGATGTCGTCGATAGACACAGTGCAGATGAGCCATTGAAGCTGCCATGGCTCTCACACTGCGAGCTGTGACATGACCCTCCAGAGGAAGATTCTTATTCTGATAGGCAAAGGAAATACACTGTGCAATCCAGCTGGACAGTGTTCTCTTGGAGACTGGAAGTCCCAAATGAGAAGGATCAAAAGCAACAGAGTTGAGAGGACTTTCTATGTTGCTGTGTTCTTTGCAAGTAAAAGGCTAACGCTCTTTTACAGTCCAAAGTATGAAGATTCCTTTCTGCATTTGATGCATGAGGTCTTGGAAAGAACACAGGCAGGTAGACCGCTTGGTTAAGATGAAAAGGCGAGACCACCTTTGGCATAAAGTGTGGATGAGTCCTATAAGGTGGATCAGCCACTAGTGCCTGCAACTCACTGATGAGATGTGCTGATGTGACTGCAATGAGAAAGATAACTTTCCAAGAAAGGAATTTCAATGAGGTAGTAGCTAAGGGTTCGAAAGGTGGCTTCATGAGCTGACCAAGAACCAGGTTTAAGTCCCACACCAGAGGTGGTGGCCTAATGGGAGGCTTAGTTAGAAGGCCTCTCATAAATATTGCTATAAGAGAATGGGAGGAAATAGGTTGTCCATTTAGAGGCTTGAAAGAAGCTGCAATAGCACTCAAATGGACACTTACTGAGTTAGTCTTAAGTCCTGCATTGGATAAATGAAGGAGATACTCCAGTAATGATTCCAGAAGTATCGCAAAGTGGTTAAGACCCTTCTGCGAACACCATATGGTATTCCTCTTCCACTTAAAAGCATAAGAACGTCTTGTGGAAGACTTCCTGGAAGCATAAAGGACATCCTTTACTTGCTGAGGGAGGTTAAGATCATGAAGATCTAGGCCTTCAGCAACAGAGCTCTGAGATGAAGAGACTGGGGATTGGGATGCCATAACATTCCGTCCTCCTGAGATAGGAGATCTGGAGCAGACCCTAACTCCAGGGAGGGAGCTGGAGAGGGATGTAGAAGCAGAGGGTACCACACTTGCCCGCGGCAAATGTGGAGCTATGAGAATCATACGCCCTCTGTCCCTCTGAAGCTTGAACAGGGTTTTGGGAATTAGGGGAATGGGTGGAAAGGCATAAAGGAAGTCTTGACCCCAGTGAAGGAGGAAAGCATCCCTGGCCTGAGAGCCCTGAGCCGTAATTCTGGCATTCAACGGACTTGCAAAGAGGTCTATGTCCGGGGTTCCCCAAATTTGAAAAATCTTTGCCACCTGGTCTGCATGTAGACACCATTCGTGTGGAAGCAGAACTCGACTGAGTCTGTCTGCCCAAGAGTTTTGTATGCCTGGAAGACACACTGCCAGGAGATGAATCTGATGCTCTCTGGCGAGGGCCCATAGTCGCAAAGCTTCGTTGCAAAGCGACAGAGAGCCCGTTCCCCCCTGCTTGTTCACATAGAACATGGCTACTTGATTGTCCGTATGAATGAGGACTGTCTTGTAGCTGAGCAGGATGTGGAACACTCAAAGAGCAAGGAAGATTGCTCTGAGCTCTAAGAGATTGATATGTAGATGAGTCTCCTGTGGAGTCCAAGTGCCTTGGGTGGAGAGGTCTTGCAGATGAGCTCACCAAACCACTGGTGAAGCATCTGTTGTGAGAGTTGCCTGGGGTAAAGGTTGTTGAAATGGGGACCCCAGCAACAGGTTCTGAGTGGACTGCCACCATTGGAGAGACAAAATAAGGCGATTTGTGTTTGCTATTTTGTCTGACAGACACACTGATGCCTGGGTCCATTGAGTGGACAAAGTCCACTGGGCTGCTCTCATATGGAAGCGAGCATAAGGAACCATTATGCACTGTAGATGCCATGTGGCCTAGTAGTCGTGACATTTCTCGGGAAGTGAGATGAGGTTTTAGCACTGCTTGAGAAGCTAACTGCACCATGCGAAGTCAACAGGCCTGGGGAAGATAGGCCCTTGCTTTTCTGGTATCCAGCAAAGCTCCTATGAACTCTAGAGACTGAGTGGGAGTTAGACTGGATTTTGGGATGTTTATGACCAAACCCAAATACTGAAGGATACGCATTGTGCAAGATAGGGAAGTCCTGGCTTCTGACTCTGATGGGGCTCGAATGAGCCAGTCGTCTAAGTAGGGGAAGACGAATATCCCTAGAGTGCAGAGAAATGCTGCTACCACAGCCATGCATTTCATGAACACTCTTGGTGCTGAGGCGAGGCCAAAAAGAAGCATCCTGTATTGGTAGTGCTTTCCTTGAAAAAGAAACCGAAGGATCTTTGTGAGTTGGATGGATGAGAACATGAGTGTACGCATCCTTGAGATCTAGAGAACAAAACCAATCCTGACTCTGAAGGTATGGCAGCAGAGTTCCCAGAGAAATCATCTTGAATTGCTCTTTGAACAGGAATTTGTTCAATTCTCTGACGTCTAAAATAGGTCTGTGTCCCCCTGTTTTCTTTGGGATAAGGAAATAGGGGGAGTAAAACCCCATACCCTGTTGAGGAATGGGTACTTCTTCTATTGCCCCTTGGGCAAGAAACATAGTGACCTCTTGATGTAACAGGTTGATGAGAGAGGTCTGAGAATTGAACTTTCTTACCATTGTGGGAGGGGGCATGCACAGAAAGTGAAGATTGTACCCCTCTTTTATAATGGAGAGTGTCCAATGTTCTGCTGTTATTTGTCACCATCTGGGGGCAAAGTGACACAACCTTCCTGAAATGGTGGAAGGCTCTGGTCCATTGAGGGCCAGAAAGGCTAAGTTCTCTAGATGAAAGTCAAAGGCCTTGTGGAGGCTGAGACTGCTGAGACGGTTGAGGCTTAGCAGTCTTTGCTTTCCTTTGTTTAGGTGGTTGCTGACTTTTCCGGGCAGGCTGACCTGCAGAACGTCCCTGCTGGGAATAAGAGGGATAAAACCTCTTCTTTTTTAAGAAGAATGGTTTCTTGAAAGATTTCTTTCTTGCAGGATCAGCTATGGCTTTGGATAACCTATCCAAAGTGGAGTTGTCAGCATCCAACTCATTGGCTTTTTCTTGCCAATTTTTGCCGAATAGGTTCTCACCTGTACAAGGGATATTGCCCAGTTTGTCCTGCACCCAGAGCTCCAAATCGGATGCCTGGAGCCAAGCAATTCTACGTGCACCTATGGCAATGGCAGAGGTTCTGCTTATGCACTCAAAACGGTCAAAAGCTGCACGATTGACAAACTTAGAAACATTCTGGGCATGTTTAACCAGTGTGAGAAAACCCTGCCTCTTGTCATTAGGAAGGGAGGGCTTAAAATCTCCAAGTCTCCTGTGACTTCTTTAAGGAACATTCCCATATATAAAATATAGGAACTGATCCTGGCTGAAAGCATGGAAGCCTGGAAAGTACGACGCCCAAAGGCATCCAAAGTTCTACACTCACGTCCTGGAGGATTAGAGGCATGCCTTTTTGCACTCCTGATCCTTCTCATAGCTGATTCCACTACAACAGAGTGGTGAGGAAGCTGAGTTTTCTGGAAACCAGGACAAGGAGGGACTCGATACATGGTATCCAGTCTGCGAGAGTGAGGAGAGGTGGTAAGAGGTGTCTCCCACATTCTTAATATGAGATCATGTAAGATCTCATGGATAGGCAGAGTAGCTGCCTCCTTAGGAGCTTTGGGATATTATAAAATCTCCAACTCCTTAGCCCTGGGCTCTGTTTCAGGAGCCACAGTAATGGACAGACCTCGAGCCACCTCCCTGATAAAATCCTGAAAGGAGATATCTTCTGGAGGAGACATCCTACGTTAAGGAGAGGAAGGCTCCTCCGGGAGAAGTATTCCAGTACCGGCAGAGCTGTCAGAATCCTCGGAGTCCTCCGAGGATTCGAAGTACCTTCTGTCCGGATGCTCTTGAAGAGCCCGATACCCATACCAACCAAAGTCGGTACCGGGGGGAATCAGTAGCGGTGTATCGGCAATGAAAGGCATTGCATGACTGGGTGCCGGCAAAGCAGACACCGATGTTGATGCTATTGGTACCAGTACCGATACCAGTACCGGCGTCGGTACCGGTTGAACTGTGACGCGGTTCCGAGAGTGTTGATGCCGCAAGGAGAGCCGCCAGACTGCATTCAATAGCAGGAACCTCTGGTCTATCGACATTGCCGATGCCTAGGTATCGGTACCGAAGCAGCCGTTACCCCAGAGCATGGCACCAGTAGTTCTGCCGAGGTCAAGGCCTCGAGAATATCCTGGAGCCCCGATAATGCTTTGGAAGCCGAAGCCTCCCGCCGGGGCAATTTTGCCGGTACAGAATCCTCAAGGGCAACGCCAGAGGCATCTCGATGTTTGAAGACCGGCTAGACTTATGTTTAGTTACCTGAGATCCATGGGAGGAAGACGAAGCCCTGGAAGAAGTCGATGCCACAGAAGCTGCATCGGAGGGAAAAAGGGCACTGAGCTTAGCAGCTCGACTTTGTCGACCCCTCTTGGACATCATGGCACAAGCCATACACTCGGAGATGGAGTGGTCAGGACCTAAACATTTAAGACACCACTCATGGGTGTCGGTGACGGAGGTGGTACCGCCACACTTGGTGCACTTCTTGAAACCCGATGCGGGTTTTTCCATAGTGAAGGAAATTTGGGCCTAAGGCCCAAAATGGCACGTGCACCTGGGAAGAAAAGTTTGGAAAAAAATAGAATATATTTTTTCTTTTTTTTTTTTTTTAACCGAAAGAAAGAAAGAGAACCGGCGGTACCGGTATAGCGACGGCAAAGGCACACGCGACCACAAAAAAGGAATAAGGAAAATATTTTCTGCGGTGACAGGAACGACGACCTGCTGGCTCGGCGGAAAACGAAGAACTGGAGAAAGGCAGTTGGGAAAGGCGGGAAGGCAGCACACAGGCACTGTGGGATGCTTCCAAAAGCTTTCTAATTGGACGCTGGGGAGCGTTCCCGCGCAGGCTCTATCAGTACTGACGATACCCATATGTGAAGACTACATTCCTGCTTGTTCCTGGAGATCAGGTGTTCTCCAGGGACAGCAGGAATCAGTCCTCATATGGTGATGTTGGCACCGACGGAGCCCACGCAGATCCACTCCCCAGCTTTCAAAGAAACCTTTTGGGAGATACACCATGCATGCAGTGTCACCTTCCGGCGCAAAGCTGCCATCTTGCCTCAGTATAATACCATAGCACAAGACAGCAAAAAGAAAAACAACTCCAAGGAGCGGAGAGAGAGTTGTGAGGACTGATTCCTGCTGTCCCTGGAGAACACCTATTACAGGTGAGTAACTACAATTTCTCCGGGAATGAGCAGGAAGTCAATCCTCACAAATGGGACTCCCAAGCTACAGGTTACTGAAAAAACCTGCAAAAGCCACGGTCTACCCAAAAAGCAGACTGTAAAGGGCAGCAGAGGGCACTGGTTGGCTGCTAGTCTGATACTGCAGCTTCAGCATCAAAGATACAACCCCACCCTCTATAGACGGGACACAAAGGGTTGGAGGGAAGGAGTTGCATTACTCCCCTTAGAGGTGATGGAGAACAGCCTGCTAGATCCAGAGGACTTCCAGACAATCTATTAAGCGCTGGTAATCCCGCATTTCGATTACACCAATGCAATTCTACAAGGACTCCCGCAGACCACCTTGAATCCACTCCAACTTGCAATGAATGCCGCAGCCAGAATTCTACACAGAGCGTCCAGGAAGGATCACGTAACACCAATCCTGAAACACCTCCACTGGCTCACAATCCACTGCAGACTCGCATTTAAAACTCTATTAATGACCTAAAAGGCCATCAACAAGCTCTCCTCCACCTCCCTCACGGAGCTAATCCACCCCACTCCCCCCAACAGATCCAGAAGATCCGCAGCGGTCAACACACTGGTAATTCCAAAGGCAGTAGCAAAACGCTCCCAAGCAAAATTAAACAGGGCATTTAGGTTCTATGCACCCAGAAGTTGGAACGCCCTGCCGTCCAACATCCAGGCAATCGCCGACCTTGCCCAATTTAGGAAGGCACTGAAGCACCACCTTTTCCGCTAGTACTTCTCTGATGACAGCCCACAAACTGCCACCCCCTCCACCAGGATTGCCCCATTAGCACACCCAGCACGCAACGAGGCAACCACACCCATTGGCGCCATCACTCAACCATACAAATCAGGTAAATAGCTGCCTGTATACAGTCCTGTTGTATATGAACTTTTGTAAATAATCTACTCAACGATAGCCTGGCACAGACCTGACTTGATTTCCAACTTGTAAATAGTTTACCCCAGCGATGTCCAAGTTACAGTACCTGTTTCATTGTAAATACAGCGCAGCCTAGGCCAAACTGTATAAGTTATTGTTGTATGTAAACCGCACTGATTTTAATTAACACAGTATAAAAGAGACACTAAATAAATAAAATTATCCGTCTGGGAGGTCTCCTCCAGACAGTAATACGCCGCGAAAGTGTGCAGCAAGACCAGCTGGCTGCCCAGCAGATGTCCAGTAACGGCACAGACTGCAGGCTAGCTACGGAGGCCGCCATGGCCCACATATTGTGCACTGTCATGTATCGCTCCAGAGAGAGCCCCATCTGCTGGTAGGCAAACGTAATGCAGTCAGCCACTCACCATGAGAGAGTACACTTGGAGACTGCTGCCCCCAAATGGCTGGGATCAAACGACACACAGCTGCATTGACTAGCGGGGAGGCTGCATCCTCTGGATGTAGAAGGACAGGGCCCACTTGCAGTCCAGTGTGCAATGAGGCCGGGGAAAGATGGTGGGCAGCATCACCTCCTTGTTCAGATGAAATGCCGAGACCACTTTGGGTAAGAACTTCGGGTGTGTCTGGTCTGAAGGACCACCCTGTTGCTATAGAACCTGGTGTAGGGCTCATGGGCCACAAGCGCCTGCAATTCGCTTACTCGCCTGGCAGAGGTGAGCAGCACCAAGAAGATGACCTTCCAGGAGAGGTACTTTAGATGACAGGTCGCCAGAGGCCTGCATGAACTTCCCTAGGATCACACTGAGGTCCCACACCACTGGCAAATTGGGTGTCATGAGAGGAAAAGCCCTGCATGAAGTGGCCCACTAAGGGGTGGACAGACACAGCTTGGCCTTCCACTGCATGGTGATGCGCCGAGATGGCACAGAGGTGCACTCTAACTGAATTGGATTTCAGGCCCATGCCTGACAGGAGCAGCAGGTACTGCAGCACTCCGCAATAGTGAAAGAGAAGGGATCAATGTCCTGCTGCGCACACCAAAGGGAGAATCTGTGCCCTTTAAAGGCATAAGGCCATCACGTAGAGTTCTTACATGAGGCCAGCAGGACATCCTCCACCATCCGCGGGAGGTGGTAGCACGCGATAGCTACCCTTTCAGCAGCCAGACCATCAGGGCCAGTGACTGGAGATTGGAGTGATGCAGTGTGCCCTCCTCCTGCGATAGTAGGTCTGGGGCACACCACAGTGGCCAGGGGTTCCCCCGCGACAACTGCAGCAGCAGGAGGAATCAGGGCTGTTGCGACCAGCGGGGCGCAATGAAGAGTATAGAGGGCACTTCCGCCTGAATCTTCAAGGGAGTCTGCGGTATTAGAGGCGTCGGTGGGAGGATGGGACCAAAGAAGCAAGAGTAGTTACTCACCTGTAACAGGTGTTCTCCAGGAGCAGCAGGAATCAGTCCTCACATATGGGTGCCGTCGGCGCTGACGGAGCCCTCGTGCGGGGCATTTCCCCAGCTTTCAAAAAAAGCCTTTGGGAATGAAGCGTGCATGCGCGGTCCCCTTCCCGCCCAAGGGTGCCATCTTGCTCAGTCTGATGACATAGCTAAAAGACAGCAAAAAACAAAAATGAAATATATATATATGACTGCAACTCCAAGGGGAGGAGGGAGGGTCATGAGGACTGATTCCTGCTGCTCCTGGAGAACACCTAACTACTCTCTCCAGGAACAAGCAGGTAGTCAGTCCTCACATATGGGACTCCCCAGCTCTAGGCTAATGAGAACCCAAAGCTGAAAAATAAGCTCCCTCTAGAGCCTCAGCATGCGTGATAAGAATCTTCTCTGAGAACGCCCCCGAACGGTAGCCCAACACAAGGGCCAGAGGGTAGGAGTTGCCTAAACCTCAAAGAGGTTACGGAGTACCGCCTGTCCCTGCAGTGGGCTCCCCAGCCCATCTTGGAAGCATCTGTAGTGAGAACGTGCTGAACTGGGTGGGCCTGGATCGGCAGCCCAGCCCTCAGGTTGCGGAGGTCCTGCCACCAGGCCAGGCCAAGGTGGGCATCATCTGGATACGGTCCCCCAGGTGGCCCGTTGCCTGCACCCACTGGGTACTTCCATTGGGCTTGCCGCATTCGTAGGTGGTCAAAGGTGGTCACATGGATGGTGGATGTCATGTGCCTGAGGCAGCAAAGCATTTGCGGGTAAAGCCCTTGCCTGAGTGGAATCGAGCAATGCCCCGATGAACTCCATGGATTGTGTTGGGACAAGGTTCATCACGAACCCTAGGTGCTGTAGCAGCTCCAACGTGCGCTGGGTGGCATTGTGCACCTCGCCCGGCATGCCAGCCTGCATGAACCAGTTGTCCAAGTACAGGAACGCAAAGACTCTGAGAAGCCAGAGGCGAGCGGCAACAACTGCCAGGCACTTTGTGAACACCCATGGGGCGGAGGCGAGGCCAAAAGAAAGCACCCTATACTGGTAGTGACTGCCTCCCAGCATGAACCAGAGGTACTGACGGTGTTGTGGGTGGATCAGGATGTGGGTGTATGCATTTTTGAGATCTAAGGAGTATAGCCAATCTTCCTGGAGAAGGTAAGGCAGCAAGGTTCCAAGGGACACTATTTAGAACTTTTCCTTGACCAGGAAAGCTGCTGAGGTCCCGAAGATCCAGAATGGGCCTGAAGCCCCCTGTTTTCTTGGGTACCAGAAAGTAGCGGGAGTAGAACTCCCATCCCTGCAGATGGGGCAGGAAGGACATGATCACCCAGTCCTTGAGCAATGACGAGCTCTGTCTGGAGCAGCTCCCTATGCAAGGGGTCCATTTGTAATTCCCTTGTAAAGGGGGGGGAGGCAGCTGGGTAAAGTGAAGGAGGTACCCCTCTGCAGCTACCCACAGCACACAAGTGTCCACCGTGATGGCCAGCCACCAGTGTGCAAAATGAACAAGCCAACCCCCCATGAGCCCTGGGCCTGGTAACTCCCGAGGGAGGGAGGCTATGCCCAAGGAGTCAAAAGCTCCCCCCAGGCTGTGGCTGAGCCGCTATTTGTGCCTTGGGAATCTTGGGCTTACGAGGGCCATGCCCTTGGCCTGCTACCCTTGAGGGGGAGCGGGATAGGCCTGGAACTTGGGTAGTTTCTGTAAGCCTTCTTTGTCTTCGGGTGGAAGGTCTTTTTCCCCGAAGCCTTCCTGCAGGAAGGGTCTGATACTTTCTTGGACAGCCTGGTCCTGGTCATGAATTCATTGTCCAGTTCGTCAGCCTTGTCGGACATGGGCTTGCCAAAGAGGTTCTCTCCCCAGCAATGCACCCACTGCTCCAAGTCGGAGGACTGCAGCCAGGCAAGGTGGCGAGCACTAATGTCCACTGCGGCCACACGAGTCACCGACTCGAAGCCGTCAAAGGCTGCTTAAGTCTGAAATTTGGAGAATTCCTTGACCGAGAAACCAGAGTCCGAAAACATTCAAGGGGCTCACCTGACAGACGAGCTGAGAACCCGGAGAGCTCCTTTGCCAGGTCTCTCAGGTACATGTCTATGTACAGCTGGTAGGCCTGGATTAGGGCCGTGAGCATCGAGCCCTGGAATCACATTTCTCCCAAACGCATCCATGGTGCAGGCCTCTCTGCCCGGGGGCACGAGGAGTGAGTCTTCTGGCTCTTGATTCAATGCATAGCTGACTCCACCACCATGGAATTGTGTAGGAGTTGAACTTTCTGGAACCCTGGACTCTTGCCGACTCGATACTGGGAATTGAGTCGACGGTTCATGATCGGCACAATCACTGGGTTCTCCCACATCCTGAACAGGTGTTTAAGGATGGGGGGCACAAGCACCATTGGTGCCTCCCTAGGAGGGACCTCATACAACAGGATCTCTAGGTCCTCGGCACAAGACTCGTCCTCCGGCACCACCATGAAGGTGAGGGTCGTGCGGCAGGGAAAGGTCAGAGGAGACATCATAATGGAGTATGTCGTCGGGTGAATCCTTGTCCGTCTCCCAGTCCGATTCTGACCCCGTGTCATTCAGTGGCACACCATGGTCTCCGGACTGACTCGATGCCGAGGACTCATAAGAACATAAGATATGCCATACTGGGTCAGTCCAAGGTCCATCAAGCCCAGTATCCTGTTTCCAACAGTGGCCAATCTAGGACATAAGTACCTAGCAGTTTCTCCAAAAGACACAGGTTCTGCAATGCTTGTACTAGGTCAAGCATTGATATCCTGGGTCCCTTCTTAATAATGGTTTATGGACCTTTCCTCCAGGAACTTGTCCAAACCTTTTTTAAACCCAGCTACACTAACAGCCTTTACTACATCCTCCGGTAACAAATTCCAGAGTTTGATTACACGTTGATTGAAAAAATATTTTCTTTTATTAGTCTTAAATAGTTTACCCTGTAGCTTCATTGCATGTCCCCTAGTCTTCCTATATTCTGATAACGTAAACAGTCGATCTACGTTTACCCGTTCCACTCCATTCATTAATTTATAGACTTCTATCATATCTCCCCTCAGCCGTCTCTTTTCCAGGTTAAAGAAACCTAACCTTTTTAGCCTTTCTTCACAGGAGTATCCTTCCATCCCCTTTACCATTTTGGTGGCTCTTCTCTGAACCTTTTCTAATAGCGCTATATCCTTTTTAAGATACGGCAACCAGAATTGCACACAATATTCAAGGTGCGGTCTCACCATGGAACGGTATAGAGGCATTATAATATCTTTTGTTTTATTTTCCATTCCTTTCCTTATCATACTGTGATAAGGAAGCTTATCATAGTTCAGGAGGGAGCTATAAAAGAGGTGAATTGGCTTTGAACAAGCAACCTGTCTTTGCTGGTAGAAATACTAAAACAGAATGTTTTCATAAAAGACTACCAGTCCCAGAATGCACCAGGTTTCAAACAGCCTCTAAGAGGGCTGAAGTGGGGAAACGTGTGTTCAATCAGGAGAGCTATGAGGTAATCCCCAATCACTCATCTCCAAGGGCAGGGCTTGATTCAGCACACCTGGGCTGTGCTAGGGTGGAGTATCCCTCTAAGTACTTTAAAAGTAAAAGTAAAAGATATTCTACACAGAAACAGAACCAGGAGAACAGGCAGAACAAGGAGAGACAGAAGCAGAAGCCATTGGAGAAAGAGGAGAGAGGACTACAACAGCAGAAGCAACGTGGAAGGAAGAACAGAAAGACATCTTGGAGGTCTAAAGAAGGAGCCCACAGCAGTACGTGTGTTAGGAGTGATTCCAGAGGCAAGCATATTCCATTGGACTGGAGGAAGCCAGAGGATTGGGGTTATAGAGCCAGGAACTCCCAAACGGCACCTTTGAGGGAGACAGCTGCATTTGGAAGGGGCCCTAAGACCGGTGCAAGAAGGTATGTGAAGAGAGACCCAGTGTCCAGGGATCTTGATTGGAAGGCTGGACATAAAAGCTGGACTACTTACTGGCCAGGATACGAGGAGAGGAAACCTAACAGCAAGGGAAGCTCAGGTATGAACTTTGATCTATGCCCTAGCTCTTCACCTGGAAGACAGCAGGGAAACAAATATTATCCTGAGAGTAATCAATTAAGGAATTCCTCTGTGCCAGACCATGATACTGATTCCATGATATTTGAGGAAGAAGGAAATATATCAAATGATCCATTGGGATACATGGATTGCTCTCTGTCTAGGCTGCTGTTTTAAAGTAGTTTCTCACTAATACAACAACCACCAAAAGGAACTGTAACTTGTTCTTTTATCTACCCAGAAAAGTCTCTGCAAGAAAGCTTTAGGGTAGTATTGAGCCACGTAGAGAGAGTGAACCAGCAAAGGGGTTTGCAGCTGGCTAATTATTTGTAATTGAGCCAGGCACAAGTGCACGTGAGCTCTAGAAGGAAACTTCTTCCTTGTGTGTGTGAATAGAAGAAAGTTATCCTTGATAAAGAACAGGCTTTTTTGTTACTTTTGGGTTTGTTTTTGCCTTATGGAGCACTGCTAAGAAGGTCATTAGCAGGAGCCATCAAAAAGACCTTTTTTGTTTCCCATCAAGGTCTTTATTGATTTATTGTGTAAGAAGTTCAGTTACCTTATATAAAATGTTTTGTTTTTCCTGAGTACAATACTTGAAGCAAGTGTCCTTTTGTGTTACCAAGTAAATCTGTGTGGGAGAATTAACCCCATGAATAAAATCTGTTTCTTTGCTTACACTCGAGCATCACAACTCATTTTTGTGAACGGCTGATTCTGGTATGAATGAACTGAAACCCCCACAATCCTTTGCAAGTCATAATAATATTTTGCCTTTGCCAAGACTGTGGACTTTCACGACCAGCGCCCCCGTTTACAATACCTAGCATTCTATTCGCTCTCTTGGCTGCCGCTGCACACTGGGCCGAGGGTTTTAACATGTTATCCACAATGACGCCTAAATCTTTTTCCTGGGTGGTGGTTCCTAATGTGGAACCTTGCATCGTGTAAGCATGGTTTGGGTTGTTCTTCCCTAGGTGCATAACTTTGCACTTGTCCACATTAAATTTTATCTGCCATTTTGATGCCCAGTTTTCCAATTTATCAAGATCCTCTTGCAATTTTCCACAATCCTCTTGGGTTTTAACAACTTTAAATAGTTTTGTGTCATCTGCAAATTTGATAACCTCACTCGTTATTCCACTTTCCAGGTCATTTATGAATATGTCAAAAAGCAGCGGACCCAGCACAGATCCCTGGGGTACACCACTATTCACCTTTCTCCATTGGGAAAATTGGCCATTTAGCCCAACCCTCTGCTTTCTATCTTTTAACCAGTTCCTGATCCACAGTAGTACACTGCCTCCTACCACATGACTCTTTAGTTTTGCCAAAAGTCTCTGATGAGGGACCTTGTCAAAGGCTTTCTGAAAGTCCAGATACACTATAACAACCGACTCACCTTTGTCCACCTGTTTATTCACACTTTCAAAAAAATATAACAGATTAGTAAGACAAGATCTTCCTTGTCTAAAGCCATGTTGGCTGTCTCCCATTAGGCCATGACTATCAACATGCTGAGTAATTTTATTCTTTATGATGGTTTCTACCAATATTTCCCGGTACTGACGTGAGGCTCACCGGTCTCTAGTTTCCCGGATCACCCCTCGAACCCTTTTTAAAAATTGGCGTTACATTGGCGATCTGCCAATCTTCAGGTATTAGAGATGATTTTAATGATAGCTCACAGATTACTAATAGCAGGTCTGCAATCTCATATTTCAGTTCTTTCAACACCCTTGGATGTATACCATCCGGCGCAGGTGATTTGCTACTCTTCAGTTTATCTAATAGTTGTAATACATCTTCCCGATGTATCGATATTTCCTTCAATTCTTCCGCACCTTTAAATACCACTTCAGTCATGGGTAACATCCCTACATCTTCCTCAGTAAAGACCGAAGCAAAGAATTCATTCAGTCTCTCCGCTATCGCCTTGTCGCCTCTTAGTGCCCCTTTAACTCCTCTATCATCTAATGGTCCAACTGACTCTCACAGGTTTTTTGCTACGAATGTACTTGAAAAAATCTTTATTTCGCATTTTTACTTCCGCAGCAAGTTTCTTCTCAAATTCTCTCTTTGCCTTCTTTATCAATGCCTTGCATTTGACCTGCCAGTGCTTGTGTTGTTTCCATGTTTCATCGTTTGGCTTTTTTCCATTTCCTGAAAGATGTTTTCTTGGCAACAGCCGCCTCTCTGACCTCACCTTTAAACCATGCTGGCAGTTTTTTGGACTTCCTTCCACTTTTCTTAAAGCATGGAATACAGCTGGTCTGGGCTGCCAAGATAGTATTTTTCAACAACACCCTAGCTTGATGTAAGTCTTTAACCTTTGCAACTGCTCCTTTTAGTTTTTTCCTAACTATTTTCCTCATTTTATCATAGTCTCCCTTTCGAAAGTTAAAAGATTCCACTAAGGACTAGGTCTAATATGGCTTCCCCTCTGGTCGGTTCATGAACCAGCTGCTCCAAGAAGCAGTCATTTATGTCATCTAGGAACATTATCTCCCTAGCATGTCCTGCTATGACACTGACCCAGTCGATACCAGGGTAATTGAAATCACCCATTATTATTACTGTGCTGTAACGTTTGTTAGCTTCCTTGATTTCTTTGAGCATTTCATCATCCATTTGTTCATTCTGGCCAGGCGGTCGATAGTACACCCCCACCGCCTTCCCCTTTTTACATGGAATTTCAATCCATAGAGATTCTACAGCAAATTTTGTTTCCTGTAAACTTTAATCCTTTCTGACTCAATGCCCTCTCTAACAGAGCGCAACCCCTCCACCAATTTGATCAGTTCTATCATTACGATATAGTTTGTACCCAGGTATCACAGTGTCCCACTGGTTGTCCTCCTTCCACCATGTCTCTGATATTCCAATCACATCTAACCTCTCATTTAGTGCTATATATTCTAACTCTCCCATCTTATTTTTTAGACTTCTAGCATTTGCATACAAGCATATTAGAGACTGTATTTTATTCATATTAATTTGGCTATTGGTAGACATGGGTAATTTGGGATCTTTAAGCTCTGTCTGCTCCATACTTAAGGGCATTTGGGCTACTTTACTCTTTTTTGGAAACTCTCTGCTTTTGGTAGTATCCTTCAAGGATACATTCTTCCGAACCATCTGCTCTTGGGTGACTGTCGGCTTTCCCCTATTATCTAGTTTATGCCTATGTTCCGATGGCATCATGTCAGTCATTGAGGAACTAGACACCGACTGAGCGAAGTGCTCCAGGAGTGGAGGTGCCTCCTTCAGGGACGTCCTCAGCGAGGAGCTTCCTGTATGGGGCACCGGCGACCCGGAGGGACCAGGAGTTGGGCCATGCAGCACCTCGAGGAAAACTGTAAAGTTGTGCCTCGATACCTGAGGGCTTCGCAGCTGCTCCAGACCCTAACTGTGCCAGTCAGGGAGTCGTGGATGGTGACAGAGTCGGGAGTGACTCGCTGTTCTTTGATGCTGGTGTCTCGTCCCTGCAGGGCTGCTTTGAAGAGCGCTCCCATCCATCATCCCCCAAGTTGCGCCGAGGGCTCCAAGGCAGAGTCAAAGAGGACTTACCCCCCGACGCCAGGTTGGTCCTCGATGTCAACTTCGAGGGCGCTATCGACATCTACAGGGCGTCGTCAGACAATGACGCCAACACCCTGTGCCCCCCCTGGGCTCTAACAGAACTCAGGCACACGACGCAGCATCGAGGGAAGGAATTCCGCGCCCGATGCCAAGCCAGAGCCAGACTTGCCAAACGGCTCCTCCGAGGTTTTAGCAGACATGAGTTGGCAAAATGGGCAGGAAAACCCGTCGTAGTCTGCCCCGAGGCACTTGATGTAGGTGGTGTGGCGGTCCATGCAGGACATCATGTGATGGCACTTACCACACTGCTTAAAACCACTGATCAAGGACATAGCAAGGAAAACGAGGGCCGCAAGGTCAAACTCTGACGTCTCGACCAAGTAGGCCGTGAGAAAAAAATCCCGCGAGCCGAAAAAGCAAAAAGGAAAGGAAAGGACACCAGAGCGAAAACAAGTACACCAAGAAGAGACTGACGTGGAAGGTGACAGAATCAATCACTCTGTAATGGTAAAGGAAACACGAGTAGGGTAAAAAATAAAAGTCTGCATTTACTGCGGTTAACAGACGTGACATCTGCAGGGGTCTGCGGAAAAAGATAGACAAAATGGCAGCTTTGAGCTTGAATGCGACCACGCATGTGTGTGGTATCTCCCAAAAGCTTTCTTTGAAAGCTGGGGAGTGGATCTGCACGGGCTCCATTGGTGCAAATGTCATCCATATGTGAGGACTGACTTCCTGCTTGTTCCGGAGAATGGGTGCTACCATGGAATACCACAGGGCTCAGTCCACTTATTTTCAACTTTTTTGTATATGATCTCGAGAAAGGGATATTCAGAAAAAGACTGTGTTCTTGCTGGTGGCATCAAAATCTGCAAAGGATACTCAAAGATGTGAACATGCAAATGGATGTAGCGAAGCCTCAGGAATGGTTTAGGATGTAGCAATTATGATTTAATGCTTAAAAAATGAAAAGCTATGAATTTGGGCTGCAACAATTCAGAGGAATGGTAAAATATATGGTGTGAAATTCTTCTGTGCATGAAGTAGCATTATCTGGGAAAGATCATATCTAATGAACTTATGGTTAAACAGGTAGATAAGGTGACAGCAAAGAAAATAGAAATTACACTTACCTGGTAATTGTAGTTCCTGGAGGGTCCAGTTTAGTCCTCCACATCCGGGTAGTGCACCTCCTCCTGCAGCCTGGAGACTGGACAGCGTAGTTACTCACCTGTAACAGGTGTTCTCCAGGAGCAGCAGGAATCAGTCCTCACTTATGGGTGACGTCGGCGCCGACGGAGCCCTCGCGGAGCAATTTTCCCCAGCTTTCAAAGAAAGCCTTTGGGAATTGCAGCGCGCATGCGCGGTCGTCTTCCCGCCCGAGGGTGCCATCTTAGCCAGTCAGATGACATAGCTAAAAAAGATAGCATAAAAATTTGCAAAAAGAACCTAAGCAGACGATTGCAACTCCAAGGGGAGGAGGGAGGGTAGTGAGGACTGATTCCTGCTGCTCCTGGAGAACACCTGTTACAGGTGAGTAACTACGCTTTCTCCAGGACCAAGCAGGAAGTCAGTCCTCACTTATGGGACTCCCAAGCTCAAGGCTACCGGAGACCCTAAGCACAAAAATGAGCTCCCTCTAGCTCAGCAGCACAGAAGGAAAGAATCTTCGCTGAAATATCACCCACCGGTAGCCCACATCCGGGATGGAGGGTAGGAGTTGCTCAGACCTCAAAGAGATTACGGAGGACTGCCTGTCCGAAAGCACTGTCCCTACGGGACTCCCTCTCGAGACAGTAATGGACCGCAAAAGTCTGGCTCGAAGACCAAGTAGCGGCCCGGCAGATGTCTGCCAGCGGAACAGAGCGGAGGTAAGCCACTGACGTGGCCTTTGCCCGAACGCAATGAGCCGTGACTCTACTTTCTAAGGAGAGTCCGGCTGCCCCATAAGCCCAAGAGATACAGTCCGCCACCCAGATGGACAGAGTACGCTTGGAGACCGGGAGCCCCAATCTATTGGGGTCAAAAGACACAAAAAGCTGAGCAGCTTTACGGTGCTCCCGCGTACGGTCAAGGTAGAAGTTCAGAGCCCTTCTACAGTCCAGGGTATGGAGGACCGTCTCAGCTCGGCTGGAGTGTGGTCTGGGAAAGAAGGTTGGAAGTACCACCTCCTGATTGATGTGAAAAGGGGAGACCACTTTAGGCAGAAATTTCGGATGAGTCCGTAGGACCACCCTATTCTTGTAGAACCTAGTGTAAGGGGGATCAGACACGAGGGCCTGCAATTCACTTACGCGTCTAGCGGAAGTGAGGGCTATCAAGAACAGAGTTTTCCAAGACAGAAAACGGAGAGAACAGGTAGCCATAGGTTCAAAAGGCGGACAGGTGATCCGCTGCAAAACCACATTCAGGTCCCAGTCAGGTGCTGGCGGGCGCAGAGGTGGTTTAAGTAGAAGGAGACCTCGGAGAAACCTCGCTACGAGAGGGTCATTGGAGAGAGGTCTGCCGTCCACCGGCACATGATGTGCTGAAAGAGCACTGAGGTGAACTTTGACGGAGTTGGACTTAAGTCCCAGATTAGAGAGGTGCAGCAAGTACTGCAAGATCACCGACACCGGGCAGGAGAAGGGATCCTGAGACTGTTGGGTACACCAGACTGCAAAGCGACGCCATTTAAGGGCGTAGCATTTGCGGGTAGAAGGCCGTCGCGAAGCCAAGACGACCTCCTCCACCTCTGTCGGCAGGAGAAGGGGAGCAAGGACTACCCTCTCAGCAGCCAGGCCATGAGGTTGAGAGACCTGAGGTTGGGGTGCAGGAGGGACCCCTGATCCTGAGTGAGGAGATCCGGTCGTACCCCCAGAGGGATTGGATCCTCCACCGCCAGTTGCAGCAGGAGCGGAAACCACGGCTGCCTGGGCCAGCGAGGGGCCACCAGGATCATGAAGGCTTTGTCTCGGAGAACCTTGAAAAGAGTCCGAGAGACTAGCGGGATGGGAGGGAAAGCGTACAGAAGGCTCCCCGACCACGAGATCAGAAAGGCGTCCGCCGCAACCCGAAGGGGGTGTGGCTGACGAGAGCAGAAGCGAGGAAGCTGCCGGTTGTGAGGACTGGCAAAGAGATCCACCGTGGGGAGACCCCACTTGAGGAAGAGCTTCTGAACTACCAAGGGATCCAGACGCCACTCGTGCGGCTGGAGGACCCTGCCGAGCTTGTCTGCAAGGCAATTTTCTTGGCCCGGGAGATAAACTGCCTTGAGGAGAATGCCGTGACTGACGGCCCAAGAGCAGAGCTTCTGTGCCTCCCGGCAGAGGAGGAAGGAGCCCGTGCCCCCCTGCTTGTTCACGTAGAACATGGCAACTTGATTGTCCGTCTGGACAAGGACGGACTGTTGGGAAGTCAGGTGGGAGAAGGCCTTGAGAGCTAGGCGGATCGCCCTGAGCTCCAGGAAGTTGATCTGCTGAGCCGACTCCCACGTGGTCCAGAGGCCCTGAGTACGTGCCTCTTGGCAATGTGCTCCCCAGCCCAGGAGGGATGCATCGGTGGTCAGCACCCGGGTTGGCTGAGGTGACTGGAAAGGCATTCCGAATGTCAGGTTCGGCTGCCGGAGCCACCACCACCGGAGCGACGAGACCAGCGGCTCGGAAACGCGCACTAGGTCTGCTAGGCCGCCCGTGGCTTGACGCCACTGCTGGCGGAGACACCATTGAGCAGACCGCATATTCAGGCGGGCATTGGGGGTCACATGGACGGTGGAAGCCATATGGCCGAGCAGTCTCAGGAAGCACCTGGCGGAGACCAGGGGCTGGCTGCGAAAGCGGTCGGCTAGGTCCATGAGCCGTTGAGCCCTGTCGAGCGGTAGGTACGCTCGCGCCTGCGGAGTGTGCAGCCTTGCGCCGATGAACTCGAGATCCTGTGAGGGGAGCAAAGTGGACTTTGCGAAGTTTATAACAAAGCCCAAGTGCTGCAGCAGAGTCACCGTGCGGCACGTGGCGTTGGCGACCTCCTGAGCGGACGCTGCTCTGATGAGCCAGTCGTCGAGGTACGGAAAGACATAGAGGCCGTGAAGCCGGAGATGGGCCGCCACGACCGCGAGACATTTTGTGAAGACTCGCGGTGCGGATGACAGGCCAAAGGGCAGTACTCTGTACTGGTAATGATTTCCTGCCACCACAAACCTTAGGTATTGGCGGTGGCTTGGGTGGATGAGGATGTGCGTGTAGGCATCCTTTAGATCCAAGGAGCATAGCCAATCTCCCTGCTGGAGGTAGGGCAGAAGGATTCCAAGGGTAAGCATTTTGAACTTCTCCCGCACAAGGAACTTGTTGAGGTTGCGCAAGTCCAGGATGGGTCTGAGGCCCCCTGTTCTCTTTTCAGAAAATACCTTGAATAAAAGCCTTGACCTCTCAGGTGGTGTGGCACCGGTTCCACCGCCTGTTCCTGCAGAAGACCTGCTAACTCCTGAAGGAGCAACTCCCTGTGCAGAGGGGGGCGCGGAGGTTCTCCCGGAAAATAGGAGGGAGGAACCTGATGGAAGTGGAGAAGGTAGCCGTCTCGCACGACCTGAAGCACCCAGGCATCTGCGGTGATGCTGGACCACCTGTGGGCGAAGTGAACCAGCCGGCCTCCGGTGCTGGGAGGAACCAGCGGGGGGGGAGAGGCTATGCTGAGCGAGTCAAAAGCCCCCACCCTGCTGAGCAGGGGCTGGTGGTGCAGGCTTGGGGGCTTGCTGCCTACGGGACCCGTTACCCCGTCCCTTGGCCTGCTGGCCCTGTTGGGGAGCTGCAGGGGCCTGATAATGGGGGTATTGTTTGTAGGCAGCCGCCTTCCTCGGGTAAAAGGACTTTTTCCCCGAGCCCTTCTTTTTCTGGGAAGGGGCGGAGGTCTTCCTAGAAAGCCTGGTCCTGGTGAGAGTCTCAGTCTCAATTTGTGCAGCCTTTTCCGCCATGGGCTTGCCAAAGAGGTTTTCGCCTCGGCAGGGGACATCGACCAACTTGTCCTGTACCCAGGGCTCAAGGTCTGACGACTGAAGCCAAGCCTGTCGGCGGGCACCGATGCCGGCTGCGGCCACACGAGCCGAGGCTTCAAAGCCATCATAGGCTGCTCGGGACATGAACTTTGAGCATTCCCGAATGCCCGTGGACAAGGCTAGGAACCTCCGCAAGGGCTCCTCGGAGAGACCAGCGGAGAATCCGGCTAGCTCTTTAGCCAGATCCCGGAGATACATGCCCATGTATAGCTGGTAAGTCTGGACACGACATGCGAGCATAGAGCCCTGGAAGCACTTCTTGCCAAGGCCATCCAGGTTACGGGCCTCCCTTCCAGGAGGCACCGAGGAGTGCATCTTCTGGCTCTTAAGACGATGCATGGCCGATTCCACTACCATGGAATGGTGTGGCAGCTGTGCCTTTTGAAAGCCAGGGCTCTTGCGGACCCGATAGATAGAATCGACCCGCTTGCTCAGGACCGGCGAGGAGGCCGGACTCTCCCACATGCGGAAGAGTAGTCGTTCCAGCATAGGAGGAACCGGCACAGTAAAGTGTTCCCTCGCGGGAGAGTCATACTGGAGGGCGTCGAGCTCTTCGGCTCGAGGCTCCTCCTCGGGATCCGCAGGGAAGGCCAAAGCCTTGGCCATGTCCCTAACGAAGTCCGAGAACCGGGCATCCTCCGGGGGGGACTGCTTCCGAGGCTCGGACTCCGGTGAGTCCGATGGGACACACCAAGTCCGGAAAGAATCAGGTGACTCTTCCTCCTCAGACTCCCAGACCGACTCCGACGAGGACTCGGTGGGGTCGGCCCGGGCAGGGCGCGGCGCCAGCCGTCCCGACGCCGAGGGAGTCGGCGTCGGCGACCTCGGTCACGAACGGGAGGCCGAGGGTGACCTCGACCGAGGATCGACTCGAGTTCTCATCGACTCGAGGATCGGCTCGGTCTCCGGGGTCGACTTGGACGTCGACGTCCCGGCGGTCGGGGCAGCGGCGCCAGCGAGGCCAGCGAGCAGTGCCCGCTGCTGGTCCATGAAGGCAGACAGTCTGCTCTCCAAGGCCGTCAACCTGAGTCCGAGCTCAGGTGACCCAGCAGCCCCCGACTCGGGCCCCGACGGCGTCGGGCCCGACGTCGGCTGTCGCGGAGGCGAGTCCAGAAGGACCACAGGACTTACCCGGGCAGGCATCTCCGACTCCAGGCGAGGTCGCTTCGGGATGTGTTCCTTCTCCAAGGACCAGGGGCGGCTGTCGGGGCTATGCGACCTGGCCCTCGCGGAACCAGGAGCGTCCACCGACGCCGCCCTCGCGGGTTTTTCCTTCCGACGATGGTTCCCGGAGGGAGAACCCCGGTCGGAGGAGCTCCGGCGACAGTCCGAGCTGGAGCCTTTCGACACGGAGGCCTCCGACGAGGTCCGGGTACGGCTGGGGTCAGCGAAGATTCTCTCACGCTGATGCCGCCGACTTCTCAACGCCTTTGAGGACAGTTTGCTGCAGGGCCCACAGATCAGTTCCTCATGATCCGGGCCCAGGCAGCGGAGGCAAAAGTCGTGTGTGTCGGTCAGTGACATATTTCGGTCACACCGACCACACTGCTTAAACCCACTGGCAGCCATCGGGGGAAAAAGGGCCCCTGCGAGGTCAAAGGACCGGGCTGCCAGGGAAACCGAAAACGAAAGCTGACTAAGTCAGAAAAAAACGAAAAAAGTACGAGGACTCGAGACCGGCGTCGCGAGTCCGGGCGGGAAAACGATCGGCGTCGAACCGAAAGAAAAAAGGATAAAATAAAGAAGAAAATCAACTTTTTCGCGGGGACAAGACGGGGACGTCTGTAGGGCTCCGCGGAAAAAAGACGACTGGCTAAGATGGCACCCTCGGGCGGGAAGACGACCGCCGCGCATGCGCGCTGCAATTCCCAAAGGCTTTCTTTGAAAGCTGGGGAAAATTGCTCCGCGAGGGCTCCGTCGGCGCCGACGTCACCCATAAGTGAGGACTGACTTCCTGCTTGGTCCTGGAGAACAATCAAAATCTTCCTCTGTATGATCTATGCTGCCGGAGCTCCCATCAGCCCCCAGTGAACTAGTAACAAAGCAGACTAAAAGAAGCAACACCAGAGTCTACTGATAAGATATATTTACAATAAGAAATTGAAATTGAAACCCCTTATGAATTCGCTGACTCCCTCCCCAAACGAGGAAGCCAGAGTTTTGCCTATGGGTTCTACCGTCTCTTGGAAGAAGCGATAGCCCAAACTCAAGCCCCTGACAACAGGAACAAGACAGAAAAAAGGAAAATCCGACAGAAAGCCGCGTCCCGAAAAATGAAATACAGAAGGCCGAACGAACATCGCCGAGATCAGAGACGCGCGCCGGAACAGATCAAATGACAGATAGGGTGGGAAGGAGGACTAAACTGGACCCTCCAGGAACTACAATTACCAGGTAAGTGTAATTTCTATTTCCTGAGCGGTCCTCCAGTTTAGTCCTCCACATCCGGGATGTAACAGAGCAGTTATCACCGGGCGGGACCTTGCCATCCGGCGCGCAACACTGCCGAACCAAAACAAGAATCCCGAGCGGCGAGCACATCCAACCGGTAGTGCTTACTGAAGGCATGCAAGGACGACCAAGTCGCCGCTTTACAAATTTCCGCCGGCGGAACCAAGCTGTGCTCCGCCCAAGAAGCCGCATGAGCTCTGGTAGAGTGAGCCCGCAGACCCACCGGAACCGGCTGAGAGTGTAGAATATATGCCGACGCTATAGCTTCCTTGATCCACCTAGCAATGGACGCTTTAGCCGCCGCCGCTCCTCTTCGCGCTCCGCCAAAAAGCACGAACAAACGATCGGTCTTCCGGAAGAACTCGGAGACTTTCAAGTAACGCCGTAGGACCCGATGCACATCCAGGAAATGCAAGCCCTCGTCCCCAGCGCCAGCCGAACTGCCATGCAGGACCGGAAGAAAAACCGCCTAATTTAAATGAAAAGGCGACACCACTTTAGGCAAAAAGGAGGGAACGGGCCGAAGCACCACGCGGTCCTTAGAGATAGATAAGAACGGTTCCCAGCAGGAGAGCGCCTGCAACTCGGAGATTCGGCGCGCCGAGCAAATGGCCACCAGAAAAACTGTCTTGAGCGTGAGATCCTTGAGAGACGCCTGGCCAAGGGGTTCAAAAGGCTTGCCAACCAGAGCCCTCAACACCAGGTTCAAGTCCCACGAGGGCACTGCCACCCTACGCGAGGGCCGTAAACGGAACACCGCCTTGATAAAACGCTGTACGTCTGGATGAGAACCAAGAGTGAGACCTAGAACCTTGCCTCTGTAGCAAGCGAGAGCCGCAAGCTGAACTTTTAGAGAACTGGCCGCGAGACCCTTGTCAAAGCTGTCCTGCAAAAAACTGAGAACTACGGGCACTGAAGCCGTCGCCGCCCGTACACCCTGACGTGAGCACCAGTCTTCAAAGATCCGCCATACCCGCACATAAGCAAGGGAAGTGGAAGACTTCTGAGCTCGAAGAAGAGTGGCAATAACCGCCGGAGTGTAACCCTTCTTACTCAACCGAGCCCTTTCAATGGCCAAACCGTAAGCGAGAATCGAGCCACCTGGGGCATCCGAAGCGGACCCTGCAGCAGAAGATCCGGCAGAGAAGGCAGGGTCCACAGAACACCGTCTCGCAACCTCACCAGGTCGGCATACCACGGTCTTCTGGGCCAGTCTGGAGCCACCAGCAGCACTCGCCCTGGGTGCGCCTCGATGCGCTGAACGACCCGTCTGATTAACGCCCAAGGGGGAAAGACATAAAGGAGACCATAATCCGGCCACGGCTGAATGAGGGCGTCGATCCCTTCGGACATGCGCTCTCTCCGCCTGCTGAAGAAACGCCCCGTCTTCGCTGATTGAAACGTGGCCATGAGGTCCATGAGGGGAGGCCCCCACCGGCGAACGAGTTGCGCGAAAATCTGCGGGTTCAGCTCCCATTCTCCGGGGTCGATGTGTACTCTGCTCAGATAATCCGCCGTCACATTGTCCTTTCCCGCTATATGCGCTGCCGATATCGCTGGAAGGCGGGACTGAACCCAATTGAATAAAAGCGCCGCATCGTTCTCCATGGCAACACTGCCGGTGCCGCCCTGGCAGTTGATGTAGGCCACCGTTGCGGAGTTGTCCGAGAGCACCCGCACCGGCCGCCCCTTCACTAACGGCTCAAGGGCAATCAGGGCCAGCCTCACCGCCCGAAGTTCGAGACGGTTGATCGACCACGACGCCTCCTGAAGAGACCACGTTCCCTGCGCAAATTGACTCTCGCAGTGAGCTCCCCAGCCGAAGAGGCTGGCATCCGTGAGAAACGGAATCCACAGGGGCGGCTCCAAGGGAAGCCCCTTCTGCAGGTTGTTCGCGCACAGCCACCAATGGAGCGACCGAAGAACTATCAGTGGGTAGGGCAACCGCATGTTCAACGAATCGAATTGATTCGACCACCGACGTAACAGAGCGCTCTGGAGGGGCCGCATATGGAACCGCGCCCAAGAAACTGCTTCCAGGGTCGCAGCCATAGTGCCGAGAAGCCGAAGGTACCACCATGCGGATGGGGCGGACATCCGTAGAAAAGAACGCACCAGGCCCTGTAATGCTTGGACCCGGCGCTCCGGCAAACACACCAATTCTCTCGCCGTGTCGAACCGCACACCCAGGTACTCTAGGGATTGAGTCGGTGACAAATGACTCTTTGTGTCGTTTATCACCCAGCCGAGGGACTGTAGCATGGACACCACTCTGCCCGTGACCTGCAAACTCTCGTTGTAGGACTCTGCTCGAATTAACCAATCGTCGAGATAAGGGTGAACGAGTATGCCTTCTTTGCGCAAGGCCGCCGCAACCACTACCATTACCTTTGTGAAGGTGCCCGGAGCTGTAGCTAGGCCAAACGGCATGGCCTGAAACTAAAAGTGACCCCACGGAAACGCAAACCGCAGAAACTTTTGATGAACCTCCCGAATGGGGATGTGCAAGTAGGCCTCCGAGAGGTTGAGAGACGTGAGAAACTCCCCCTGACGCACCGCCACAATGACGGATCGTAAAGTTTCCATCCGGAAATGAGGGACCCGAAGACAGCGATTTACGCCCTTGAGATCTAGGATTGGCCGAAGCGACCCGTCCTTTTTGGGCACCACAAAATAAATGGAGTAGCGACCGAGGCCGCGCTCGGAAGGAGGCACCGGAATGACCGCCCCTAAGGCTAAGAGGCGGAGCAAAGTCAACCGAATCGCCCGCGCCTTTTGAAGGCCTGTGCTGGGAGAGAGGACAAAGGAATCCGGGAGCGGGCAGGCAAACTCTAGAGCATATCCATCTCTGATGATCTCCAGAACCCATTGATCTGAAGTGATTTGGACCCAGGAAGAAAGAAAGTCGCGTAAACGACCTCCGATGACTAGATTTCCCTCCTGAGTCCTCCTCGCTTCATTGTGGCTTTCGACTAAAGGAAGCAGACGTGGAAGAAGAAGCTCCCGAGAAACCTCTGCCCGCTCCTCGAAACCCTCGGAAACCCTGGGATCGAGAGCCAAAGCGACCCCGTTGGGAACTCCAAAGACGGGAAGAGCGAAATCTGCGGAAGTCTCGAAACTGACCTCGCGCAGACGGCAAATTCCTACTCAGCTTAGGCTTATCCTCAGGCAGTCTACCGCCTTTTGACTCCCTGAGGTCCTTAACCAACTGATCTAGAGCGTCTCCAAACAACAACTTGCCCTTGAAAGGAAGTTTACTGAGACGAGACTTGGACGAAGCGTCAGCCGCCCAATTGCGCAACCAGATAGAGCGGCGAGCCACCACTAAGGAAGCCATACTATTAGCCAGAGTACGGATTAAGTCATAATGCACATCTGCCAGATAAGCCGAGCCAGACTCCAGCCGGGTTACCTCTAACAAACCCTGCTGATCCAAACCAGAAGCGGTGCGCAGGTGCTGAGCCCAACGCAAACAGGCCCTAGCCACCCAAGCGCCACAGATAGAGGCTTGCAGAGACAAGGCATTGGTGTCAAAGGCTTGCTTCAGCAAACTGTCTACCTTCTTGTCCTGTGCATCCTTTAAGGCCGCACTGCCTTCAACAGGAATGGTGGTCTTCTTGGTAACCGCCGAAACCGCAGCATCAACTCGAGGTGACTTAAACCTCTCTTTGTCTTTGTCAGCCAAAGGGTACAGACGATTCATTGTCCGAATCCCTTTCAGACCGGAATCGGGCTGATCCCACTCCATCTGAATCATCTGTTCCACTACTCGGTGTACTGGGAAAACCACTTGAGACTCCCGCACAGCCTGGATAAGAGGATCTTCTAAACCATCCTCCTCGAGAGGACGAGACACTGCCAGATTGAGCGTCTGAAGAGATTCAGTGATCAGAGGCACCAGCTCTTCTCTATGAAACACCCGAATAATGCGGGCCTGCTCCTCCGGCTCCGGGATCTCGCCATCCTCCAACTCAACACCAGGTTCAGGATCTACGTCCACCTCCAAATCCTGCCAACTTAGCTCGTCCTGTTCCACGTCCAAGGACTTCAAGCGTTTGGCGGAATGGGGGAAACTGCGCCGGGGCTCCTCAGCTTTTAACGAAGGCAGGGACGCCGGCCAGGACTCGGGCAACTTACCGGAGCGACTTAAACGAAAAGCCTGGTGCATGAGCAAAACAAAATCTGGAGAAAAATCCGCGGAAAGGGACGCCACCTCATCCATTGGTAATGTGCCAGTTTGTCCTAAGATAGGGGCGGCAGGGCCCGAGGGGGGGGGCCCAGATGAGGGACCGCTCTCCATGAGCACCGAAGGACTGTCAGAGTCCGTCAGCTCCTTAGAAGGCTCGGAGACTGAGGAAACCGAGGCACAGGTTTTGCACAGGCCAGAGTCCGCCATCAGCGCTCTGCGTGATCCACAGATCACGCACTGCGGTTTAGTAGTCATGCTAGACCCGGAGGCGGCCTGAAATTATCTAGGGAAGAGATAAGCACACCAAAAAGAAAAATAGTTGAAGCCCCTAGCTGATTAATGTAAAAAATTTTTTTTTTTTTTTTAAATTTAAAATATCAGGCCTGCATGCTGCGAAGTCCGCAGGCAAAATCACCACAAAAAGAGCCTGAAAAAACGCAAGAGGAACGCATGCCCATCTATTGAAGTGGGCAAGCAGGAAACAAACGGGAACAAAAATGGCCGCCGGCAGTCTGTCAGCGCCGAAATTAAAAGGGCGCGAAAATTAAACAAAACAAATGAAGAAACAAAAGAACTAAAATAAAAAAGAAATTGCCCCCCAATCTCGATTTACTGCAAAGGGGAAGGCAGGGACCGATGAACAGACGTCGGGAGCAGTCTCACCGCCCGAATCGAGTGCGGGAGCACAGCCCCGCGCTGGACTTACCAGACAGGCAACAGCCCTGCAAAAGTAAGCAGAAGGAAGGCAAAAAGGTCCCTGAACCAAGCAGAGGCACGGTAAAGGCAGATCTCTTCCCCGTACAGTCAAGGGGGGAGATCAAACCAACCGGACTGCCATCACTCCTCCCAATAGCAGGCAGAAGACCCAAGCAGACCTGACTTCTCCACACCGGCGTGCCTTTCTTTTTCTTTTTTTTTTTTTTTTAAAGAAACAGCTACCTATAAATAAATAAAGGAAAAGATTCCCAAATAAAGTAAAACTCTATAGTGTTGCTCTCAAAGTGTCCCTAAGTGTACCTAACACAGGCACACACGTCCTCCAGCTGCAAGGAGACTGGACACACTGGGGGCTGATGGGAGCTCCGGCAGCATAGATCATACAGAGGAAGATTTTGATTGGTCCAGTCTCCAGGCTGCAGGAGGAGGTGCACTACCCGGATGTGGAGGACTAAACTGGAGGACCGCTCAGGAACAAATGCTTAGGAAAAGGAATGGGCAGTAGTAAATAGAATACCTCTGTAGAAGACTTTGGTGAAACCTCCAAGTACTGTGTGCAATTCTGGAGACTATACTTTCAACAGAATATTTATTTATTTAGATAGTTTTGTATACCACCTTATCATTCAATCAAAGTGGTCACAACACAATTGGGGGATACATTTAACATGAGGGGATATGAGATACATATACTAATACTTACAGGGAATATGGGCAATGGAGGGATAAGTGGCTTGCTCAAAACCACAAGGAGCACCTGTGGGACTAGAAACTAGAATATAAACAGAATGGAAATTATCCAGAGGGTGGCCTTTGTAATAAAGCATATGACGGCAGAGATACACCTAAATATGTATATTCTAGGAAAAAGCAGGCGGAAGAGGCATGATAAAGACATATAAATATCACCAAGGTAAATATGCACAGAAATCTTTGTAACAAGTTTTAGAGGACAAGGGAGAAGGAGGAAAGGAGGAGAATTAAGAAAATATTTTTTATAGAAAGGGTGGTAGATGCATGGAACAGCCTTCCCAGTGGAGGTAACAGAAATGAAGACTGTATCCAATTTCAACAAAATCGCAGGACAAGTACACAGAATCTCTGGGAGGAGAAGTGGTGGGAGAAATTGAAGAGCTTAGTAGTTGATTTGGATGGCCAGGATGGAGAAACCATATGGTCTTTATCTGCCACCATTTTTCATGTTTTTATATTATAAATGAACACACAACTGCACACAATACTCAGTGATCATACCATGGATCGATGAAGGCTTTAAAGTACTGCTGCAGTCTCTTACTCTCTCTCAATAATGCCTAACGCTGTGTTTACTTTTTTGATCACTCACCACTGCACACCAAGTTAAAAATTGAAATATTTTAATCATACCTAATAATTTCCTTTCCTTGAATCATGCTGGACCAGTCCAGATAAGTGGGTTATGCTCCCTTGAAAGCAGATGGAGGCAGACTCAAGTATCTTTCAGTGAAGAGAAGCCAGTGAGACATTTCCCAACCAGTAAGCAAGACTGAAAAACTCATCAGATAAATAGTAGTTACTCACCTGTAACCGGTGTTCTCCAGGGACAGCAGGAATCAGTCCTCACATATGGGTGACGTTGGCACCGATGGAGCCCTCGCGAAAGCATACCCCCCGCCCCCCCTCCCCCGCCCAGCTTTCAAAGAAAGACTTTGGGAGATGCCACCACGCATGCATAGTCCCCTTCCCGCCCAAGGGTGCCATTTTGTTCAGTCAGATGACACTGCTAAAAGACGGCAAAAGTTAAAGATGGTAAAGGAGCATCTCCAAGGGGAGGAGAGAGGGTTATGAGGACTGATTCCTACTGTCCCTGGAGAACACCTGTTACAGGTGAGTAACTACGCTTTCTCCGGGAACAAGCAGGAAATGCAAATGCAAATGTTAGAAGTCTAAAAAATAAGATGGGAGAGTTAGAATATATAGCACTAAATGAGAGGTTAGATGTGATTGGAATATCAGAGACATGGGGGAAGGAGGACAACCTGTGGGACACTGATACCTGGGTACAAACTATATTGTAATGATAGAACTGATCAAATTGGTGGAGGGGTTGCGCTTTATGTTAGAGAGGGCATTGAGTCAGAAAGGATTAGAGTTTTGCAGGAAACAAAATTTGCTGTAGAATCTCTATGGATTGAATTCCATGTAAAAAGGGGAAGGCGATGGCGGTGGGGGTGTACTATCGACCGACTGGCCAGAATGAACAAATGGATAATGAAATGCTCAAAGAAATCAAGGAAGCTAACAAAAGTTACAGCGCGGTAATAATAATGGGCGATTTCAATTACCCCGGTATCGACTGGGTCAGTGTCACGGCAGTATATCCTAGGGAGATAAAGTTCCTAGATGACATAAATGACAGCTTCTTGGAGTAGCTGGTTCATGAACCGACCAGAGGGGAAGCCATATTAGACCTAGTCCTTAGTGGAACACCAGATCTAGTGCAAGAGATAAGGGTGTTGGGGCCACTTGGCAATGGTGATCATAGCATGATCGCCTTTGATTTAATTAGTGGAGGAAGGATAGTAAGGAAATCCACAGTACTACCTTTTAACTTTCAAAAGGGAGACTATGATAAAATGAGGAAAACAGTTAAGAAAAAACTAAAAGGAGCAGTTGCAAAGGTTAAAGACTTACATCAAGCTTGGGTGTTGTTGAAAAATACTATCTTGGAAGCCCAGACCAGCTGTATTCCACCACGCTTTAAGAAAAGTGGAAGGAAGTCCAAAAAACTGCCAGCATGGTTTAAAGGTGAGGTCAGAGAGGCTGTTGTTGCCAAGAAAACATCTTTCAGGAAATGGAAAAAAGAGCCAAACGATGAAACCTGGAAACACAAGCACTGGCAGGTCAAATGCAAGGCATTGATAAAGAAGGCAAAGAGAGAATTTGAGAAGAAGCTTGCTGCGGAAACAAAAACGTGAAATAAAGATTTTTTCAAGTACATTCGTAGCAAAAAACCTGTGAGAGTCAGTTGGACATTAGATGATAGAGGAGTTAAAGGGGCACTAAGAGGCGACAAGGCGAGAGCGGAGAGACTGAATGAATTCTTTGCTTCGGTCTTTACTGAGGAAGATGTAGGGATATTACCCATGACTGAAGTGGTATTTAAAGGTGCGGAAGAATTGAAGGAAATAACCTGGGACGGATGGTATACATCCAAGGGTGTTGAAAGAACTGAAATATGAGATTGCAGACCTGCTATTAGTAATCTGTGAACTATCATTAAAATCATCTCTAATACCTGAAGATTGGCGGATCGCCAATGTAACACCAATTTTTAAAAAGGGTTCCAGGGGTGATCCGGGAAACTAGAGACCGGTGAGCCTCACCTCAGTACCGGGAAAAATGGTAGAAACCATCATAACGAATAAAATTACTCAGCATGTTTTTTTGGAAGTGTGAATAAACAGGTGGACAAAGCTGAGTCGGTTGATATAGTGTATCTGGACCTTCAGAAAGC
The DNA here is from genome assembly GCA_033557465.1 of Ichthyophis bannanicus. NCBI lineage: Eukaryota > Metazoa > Chordata > Amphibia > Gymnophiona > Ichthyophiidae > Ichthyophis > Ichthyophis bannanicus. Next base: position 33,884,793 of record CM066049.1, read on the forward strand.
CTTTGACAAGGTCCCTCATCAGAGACTTTTGGCAAAACTAAAGAGTCATGGGATAGGAGGCAGTATACTATTGTGGATCAGGAACTGGTTAAAAGATAGAAAGCAGAGGGTAGGGCTAAATGGCCAATTTTCCCAATGGAGAAAGGTGAATAGTGGTGTACCCCAGGGATCTGTGCTGGGTCCGCTGCTTTTTGACATATTCATAAATGACCTGGAAAGTGGAATAACGAGTTAGGTTATCAAAGTTGCAGATGACACAAAACTATTTAAAGTTGTTAAAACCCAAGAGGATTGTGGAAAATTGCAAGAGGATCTTGATAAATTGGAAGACTGGGCATCAAAATGGCAGATGAAATTTAGGTATCTCTGATCTAACCTCATTCAGAAAGGCAATCAAATCCCATTTATTCCCCCACTACTACCTGAACATCCAATCACCGTCCTGACCACCAATCCCTTTTGAACACCCAACCTGATCTAAGAATAAATACTGATGTATATACATGTAAATTCATTGTAAAGAGTTTCAGTTAACAATCTCCCCATGTATTATCCAAGTCCTTTTTCTGTTCAATGTAAAACCAAAGAGCTTTTGTTCTGGTCTTTTTGTTATATTGTAAACTGCGCTGATCCCAAATAGTGCGGTATATAAGAGCTTGTAATAAATAAATAAATGTGGACAAGTGCAAAGTTATGCACCTAGGGAAGAACGACCCAAACTATGCTTACACGATGCAAGGTTCCACATTATGAACCACCACCCAGGAAAAAGATTTAGGCGTCATTGTGGAAAACTTGTTAAAACCCTCGGCCCAGTGTGCAGCAGCAGCCAAGAGAGCAATAGAATGCTAGGTATCATAAGGAAAGGAATGGAAAATAAAACAAAATATATTATAATGCCTCTATACCATTCCATGGTGAGACCGCACCTTGAATATTGTGTGCAATTCTGGTCGCCGTATCTTAAAAAGGATATAGCGTTATTAGAAAATGTTCAGAGAAGAGCCACCAAAATGGTAAAGGGGATGGAAGGATACTCCTATGAAGAAAGGCTAAAAAGGTTAGGGCTCTTTAACTTGGAAAAGAGACGGCTGAGGGGAAATATGATAGAAGTCTATAAATTAATGAACGGAGTGGAACGGGTAAACGTAGATCGACTGTTTACATTATCAGAATATAGGAAGACTAGGGGACATGCAATGAAGCTACAGGGTAAACTATTTAAGACTAATAAAAGAAAATATTTTTTCACTCAACGTGTAATCAAACTCTGGAATTTGTTACCGGAGGATGTAGTAAAGGCTGTTAGTGTTGCTGGGTTTAAAAAAGGTTTGGACAAGTTCCTGGAGGAAAGGTCCATAAACATTATTAAGAAGGGACCCAGGATATCAATGCTTGACCTAGTACAAGCATTGCAGAACCTGTGTCTTTTGGGGAAACTGCTAGGTACTTATGTCCTAGATTGGCCACTGTTGGAAACAGGATACTGGGCTTGATGGACCTTGGTCTGACCCAGTAAGGCATATCTTATATTCTTATGTAAGCCAGTCCTCACATATGGGACTCCCCAGCTACAGATTATCGAAAGCCGATAGCAAAATAATAGGACTCCTCTGAAGGAGCCGCAAACAGCAGCAACTTGTCTGTGTCCACAGACCACAGTAGGACCCCTGTGTCCACTGAACCAGAACTCCAGTACCTTGAACACAGAAGGGACAGAGGGTATGAGTTACCTAGACCCCGAAAAGGTTACTGAGCACAGCCTGGACAAAGGCACTGTCCCATCAGGACTCTCTCTCCAGGCAGTAATGGGCTGCGAAAGTATGGACTGAAGACCAGGTGGTGGCCTAGCAGATATCCACCATCGGGACAGAGCGCAAGTTTGCCACTGAAGCAGGAGCCCAGCCTGCTCATATGCGAGGGTGATACAGTCCGCCACCAAGGTGAACAGCGTACGCTTAGTCACCGCCTTCCCCAGCCTACCCGGGTCATAGGAGATAAAACAGCTGAGAAGCTTTGCGGTGGCCCCGAGTGTGTTGGATATAAAAGGACAAGGACCTCTTGCAGCCCAAGGTGTGAAGGACCGTCTTCACTCGACTGGAGTAAGGTATTGGAAAGAAGGTAGGAAGCACCACTTCCTGGTTAAGATGGAAGGGCGACACTACCTTCGGAAGGAATTTGGGGTGTGTGCGAAGCACCACTCAGTTCTTGTAGAACCTTGTAAAAGGAGCCTCTGCCACAAGGGCTTGGAGCTCACTAACTCTGCGAGCAGAGGTGCGCGCAACAAGCAAAACCACCTTCCACGAGAGGTAACGAAGGTGGCAGGTAGCCAGAGGCTCAAAGGGCAGGCAAGTGAGCTGCCACAACACCACGCTGACGTCCCATTTGGTTGCCAGAGGGCGAACCGGGGGCTTTGATAGGAGAAGGCTCCTTAGGAAACGGGTCACCAAAGGTTGGACCGAGAGGGGCTGACCATCCACCGGATGGTGGTGCGCTGTCAAGGCACTAAGGTGCACCCGAATGGAGTTAGATTTGAGCCCGGACTGAGAAAGGTGGAGAAGGTACTGTAACACCACAGGCACCGGGCAGAGGAAAAGATCAGCCCCTTGTTGGGTGCACCAGAGAATCTGCGCCATTTGAGGGTGTAAACCTTCCTAGTAGAGGTCTTGCAAGAGGCCAACAGAATGTTCTCCACATCCACCAGAGATTGAGAGGGGCCAAATCTACCCTCTCAGCAGCCATGCTGTCAGAAAGAGGGACCCGAGGTTGGGATGCAGGAGAGAGCCACCCTCTTGGGATAGGAGGTCCAGGTCAGTCACCAGGGGAATGGGGACCTCCACCGCCAACCTCAGGAGCAGCGGAAACCACGGCTGCCTGGGCCACCGAGGAGCTATCAGGATGAGTGAGGCCCTGTCACGGAGCACTCTGAACAGGGTCTTGGCGATCAGCAGCATCGGAGGGAAGGCGTACATGAGGCCCTCCGACCATGAGACCAGGAACGCATCCGTTGCCACCCTGGAGGGGTGGGCCTGCCGGGAGCAAAAGTGGGGCAACTGAAAGTTGTCCAGACTGGTAAACAGGTCCATCACGGGCTCCCCCCAGAGGCAGAAAAGACGAATGGCTACTTTGGGGTCCAGCCACCATTAGTGCAGCTGGAGAAGCCTGCTAAGCCTGTCGGCCAGCAGGTTGTCCTGGCCTGAAAGGTACACTGCCCACAGGAGGATTCCTTGATGGATAGCATACAAACAGAGGGCCAGTGCTTCCTGACAAAGGGCACGCAACCACGTGCTCCCCTTTTGTTTATGAAGAACATCGCCACCTGGTTGTCTGTCTGGACCAGCACCATCTGGTGACGTAGGTGGTGACAGAAGACCCTCAGGGCAAGGTGTATGGCCTGGAGCTCTAGGAGGTTGATCTGCTGGGTGCTCTCGTCTGGTAATCAGTTGCCTTGAGTGCGGAGATCTCCACAATGTGCCCCCAACTGAGTAGGGAGGCATCCGTGGTGAGGACCCTCGAGTGTCTTGGGGCCTCAAATGGCATGCCCACTTCTAGAAGCCGGGGCGACTGCCACCAGTCCAGCAAGTCTGCCAACTGGCAGGCCACCAAGACTGAGTCCCAGAGACAGTCAGTGGCCTGAGACCACTAGTCCCAGAGACACCACTGCGCCGTCCTCATGTGGAGGTGAGCGTCCAGGGTGACATGGACCATGGAGGCCATGTACCTGAGGAGGCACAGGAGAAGCCAGGTGGGCACCGAGGGATGGTGCTGTACATCCCAAGCAAGGGACCAGAGCCAATCGGCTCGGTCCTTGGGCAGGAAAGCCCTCGACTGGAGGGTGTCAAGCCTTGCTCCAATGAACTCCAGGGCACTGTGTGGGAAGGAGGTGAGACTTGGGGTAGTTTATGATAAAGCCCAAGTATTGCAGAACCTAGATGGTGAGAGCATTGGTCTGCTGTGCCTCCCCCATAAGCCAGTCGTCCAGGTAGGGAAATACGAAGATCCCCTGGAGCCAGAGGAAGGTGGCCACAACTGCCAGGCATTTTGTGAAGACCCGTGTGGCAGAGGCTAGACCAAACGGGAGTACCCTGTATTGAAAGTGCCTGCCCTCTACTATGAACCGCAGGTACTGCCTGTGGTTGGGGTGGATGAGGATGTCAGTATAAGGATCCTTGAGGTCTAAGGAGCATAGCCAGTCTCCCTGCTGAAGGTATGGCAGCAATGTTCCAAGGGAGAGCATCTTGAACTTCTCCACCAGGAATTTGTTGAGGTTGGGCAGGTCAAGGATGGGCCTTAGACCCCTGTCTTCTTTGGGACGAGGAAGTATCTGGAGTAGAAACCCTTGCCCAAGGAGGTGGGGCACCAATTCCACTGCCTTGTCCTCTAGAAGACCTGCCAACTCCTTCATGAGTAGGGGAGACCTGAGGGGCTCTCCCGGAAAATAAGAGGGAGATGTCTGAGCCAGATGGAGGAGGTAACTCTCCCTGACTACCTTTAGTGCCCAGGAATCGGTAGTGATAGCCATCCATCTCTGTGCATAAAGGGCCAGGCATCCCCCTGCGGACTGCTGACCTCCTTAGGGTAGAGAGGCTATGCCCAAGGAGTCAAAACTCCCCCATGGCGGGGCCGGGGCCGATGCCGAGGGTTTTGGAGCTTTCTGCTTACGCGGGTCATGCCCATGTCCCTTGGCATGCTGACCCTGTTGGGGAGCTGGGGAGGGCTGATAGGGTGGGTAGTTTTGGTAAGCAGCTCCCTTCCTCGGGTAAAAGGGCTTTTTACCCGAGCCCTTCTGTCGGGGAGGGGCAGTTGTCTTCTTAGAGAGCCTGGTCCTCGTCATGAACTTGGTCTCCAGCTCGGCAGCCTTGTCGGTCATGGGTTTGCCAAAGAGATTCTCCCCTTGGCATGGACATCGACCAATTTGTCCTGAACCCACTAATCGAGATCGGACAACTGAAGCCAAGCTTGGTGGCGTGCACCAATGCCCACTGCGGCTAATTTAGCCGCCGACTCAAACCCATCATAGGTGCTCAAGACAAATCTGGAGCACGCACGGACGGCCTTGGCCAGGCTCTTGAAGCACTGCAAGGGTTCCTCAGAGAGACCAGCCGAGAACCCGGCAAGTTCCTTCGCCAGGTCTCTCAGGTACATGCCCATGTACAGCTGGTAGGCCTGGATAAGGCAGAGGAGCATCGAGCCCTGGTAACACTTTCTGCCAAGGGCATCCAAGGTGCGGGCCTCCTGCCAGGGGGCACTGAGAATTGTCTTCTGGCTTTTCAGCCAATACATGGCCGATTCCACTGTTGTAGCTGTTGATATGGAAGGACAGACTAGAAAGACCATGTAGTCTTTTTCTGTCGTCATTTTTCTCTGTTTCTGTTTCTACCATGGAGTTATGCGGCAGTTGTGACTTCTGGAAGCCCGGGCTCCGGCAGACCCGATATAGCGAGTCGAGCAGTTTGCTCACCACCGGTACCGAGGCTGGTGTCTCCCACATGCGGAGCATGAGCCGTTCCAGGATGGGTGGGATGGGTACCGTTAGCGATTCCTGTGGAGGGACCTTGTACTTGAGAATCTCTAATTCATCCATCTGAGGGTCCTCCTCCGACTCGGTCAGGAATGCAAGGGCCTTGGACATGTCAAAATCCAAGAAACCCATGTCCTCCGGTGGGGACCGCTGCCGAGGTTCCAACACGGGGAAATCAGAAGGAATGTTGAGATTGCGACGGGTATCAGGGGACTCCTCGTCCTCTGTCTTCCACTTGGATTAGTCCGTGGAGGACTCACCCGAGGACTGCTCCACGGTCAGCACCCAGTAGGCTTACCAGGAATGACCGTGGTCCCGACAAGCGGGACTGAGTGTGACCTCAGCCAAGGATCAACTCAAGGCCGAAGGACCTCAAGGATCGGCTCGGCCTCTGGGGATGCCTTGGAGGTCGACGGCCCAGTGGTCGGGGCAGATGAACTGGTCGAACCAGACAACAGCGCCCTCTGCTGGTCCATGAAGGTAGACAAACTGCGCTCCAGGGCAGCCATTCTGGACTCCAGCCCAGAAGGCTCTGCCGCCTTCGGTGTGGGCACAGAGGGACTCGGGCCCGACGCCAGCTCCCCCAAAGGGGAATCCTTGACGAGGATGGTGTCTGGGGACAGAGGCCAGTCAGCAGCCAGATTCTTCCGGGGAACCTTTGCAGGTTGCTCCTTCTCAGACGCCCCGGACGAGTGCTTCGGACTAGGGGACTGAGCCCGGGGAGCTCCTGACCAGTCGGTACCATCCAAGGATGCCGCCTTCGAGGGTTTCTTCTTCTTTCTGAGTTCCCTCGAGGGATACCCCCTTTCTGAGGACCCATGATGGGGCTCAGGCTCGGAAAGCTCCGCCTGATTTGTCAGGGTCTCAGACAAGGCCCTGGCTTTAGGAGGTACCAAGGACTCAGGGAAGAACTTGTCGTGCTGCTGCTGGCAGCTCCTGAAGGCCTTGCTCGACATCCTCTTGCAGAAACTGCAGGCCGCCAGGTCGTAGTCTGGCCCGAGGCAGCAAAGAAAGCAGTCACGTGTGTCGGTCAAAGACATGATTTTAGAGCACAGATCACATTACTTAAAACCACTGGTAGCCATGGGGGAAAAAAAGCACCCCTGCGAGGTCGAAGACCCTCTGGGCTGCCAGCGGGAGAAAAAAGGCGCGAAGACGCCAGAAAAGAAAAAAAGGCATGAAGGCACCAGAAAAAAAAAGGAACGAAAAACTACAAAAATTGAACCAAGCCCAATGCCAAGGCACTGAGGTCGGTAGGCAGGAAGAGTACCGGTGCAATACCGGAAGCGAGTTGAAAACTCGAGGAACAAAATAATCTACTTTTTCCGGGGACAAGTCAGACAAAGTCCGGAGGGCTCTGCGGAAAAAAGGAGACTGAGCAAGATGGCCCCCTTGGGCGGGACGGGGACCATGCATGCATGGTGGCATCACCCATATCTGAGGACTGACTTCCTGCTTGTTCCCGGAGAAACTCAAATACAATTAGCAAAAATAATGGGAAACCATTCAAACTATTGGAACAAGTATTTGGCTCTCTTACCATAGTCTAATCTTGTTCAAGCATGGTGACAAAATACAATGCAAAGGCAGCAGGGTTCCTAACACATAGTAAAGTCTTCCAGGGCAAGTTCTGGATTGGTTTAACAGAATTCAAGGAAAGGAAATTATCTGGTATGATAAAAATGTTTTCTTCCTTCCAGTCCAGACAAGTGGAAGGAAAATGATAGTCTAGCCAAAGGCGCTCTCCATATTTCCTCCCATAGCAACCTGTAATATTTCAAAAGTACTTAGAGATGGCCAGATAGTTGCTATCAGGGAACAGAAGAAAAAGTTCACAATACAACATATGGTGATCATTGTACATTTATGTGCATGTGACAAACTGAGAATGTAGGGGTATAGGTATGTAAATATGAGGAAGGGACTATGCAAACAGGTTCACTGCCCAGCTATCCTTATCTGACTGCTCTAAGCTAGTTAAAAGTGGAATTTTCTGCCTTGAGACCCTCTCAGTGAGCTTTCTACGACTCCATGCCCCAGTAACTGCAAACTGTCTTTGTTGTAGCTTTTTAGTCTCAGCAGACTGATGATAAATGGTGTATACAAATACAGAAGAAAGACCAAATGTTGAAGTTAATCTTAGATACTGTTGCTATTACAGAGACATAGTTCAATGAGTTCCATGGATGTGATATGGCCATACTGTCTATAATCTGCTTTAGAGAGAGAGATGGTTATATATGGGGAGTTACGTCAAGAATGATATCAAAGCAACTGAAATGCAGGGGGCATGGGGAAACTAGGAAAATGGCACTTACATCCACAACGGTGTTACCAACAGACCTTACACATGAAGGAACTGGACAGAGATCTGACGACAGCTATCCAAACGTTGGGACTCAAAAGGGGAGGTGCTGTTGCTAGGCTATTTTTACCTACCTGATGTGAACAGAGGTATCCCAACTGCAGAATCCAATATCTTGGACGCCTTTCACAGAGCTCTACTCAAATGGTCATGGAACCAAGAAAGGAAGAAGTGATGCTGGATCTAGTACACACAAAAAGTGATGCTGGATCTAGTAGTCTAACATCCAGACAGTGTGATTTGATATAAGCTAAACCAGCATCCAGACACATCAAGCTCAAAGTGCTGAATTTCAAACATAATGATTTTTGTAAAATGGAGCAACCTTGAAGGAGGAGCTGGCAGAGTGGGAGAAGAAAAGGGAAGAGTAACGACAGTGGGCCAAATTGAAAAACTATAAAAGGGCAGCTGATCTATATGTCAAAAAGGCAAGGAAAGGGAAAAAGAAAAAAAAATATTGTGTTTTCCAAGGAGGTGGCTGACAAAATAAGAACTGAAGGGCTAGTGTTCGCAAAGTACAAAAAGCATCACAAAAGGAGGAACATTGAAAGAGTAGCAGGCAAAGCTGAGAGAAATGAAGAAATCAGGAGGGTAAGAAGAAAAACTGGCAAAAAATGTAAAGTGAAGTAACAAAACCTCAGGTATATCCAAGAAAAGAGAAAGGCCAGGGGTGTAGATCTGAAGAATACTGAATGTGGAAAATAAGGAAAAAGCAGATATGCTCAACAAATACCTCTGTTTGGTATACAAAAAAAGGTGAAATTAGACTTACCTGCTAATTGTTGTTCCTGAAGTAGATGCAGTCTAGTCCCGGACCTCTGGGTTGTCCACCTTATTCAGCAGCTTGGAGACTGAGGAACCTCCTTCTTTTATGATGTCACCAGTATATTCCCCGGGAGCCGCCTCCATTCGCCAGTTACCTATTGACAAAGCAGACTCACCGGAGCAAGAAGACAGCCTAAACCATAATTAACAACTGCAAAACTGTCACTTACTTAAGCAACTTAACCCACTGGAACAAAACTCTGTCCGTTAGAGAAACTTTTTAACTTCAACCTTTAAACCTGTTGAGACCATCCCCTCACCTGACTGGAGGGTCTACCTTGAGACATTACCCTCCCCACCCGGGGACCGATAACCCCTACTAAAAACAAAATCTGCTTACCTGCAAAGTATCCAGCCCCTCTGCTGTCAGACCTACAGGCTGGAATCCGCAATACTACCTTACTGGGGAGGAATACGGGACTAGACTGTATCTACTCCAGGAACAATTATCAGGTAAGTCTAATTTCACCTTCCTGATCGTATCTCCAGTCTAGTCCCGGACCTCTGGGTCTGTACCAGAGCAGTAAATTCAACGGGAGGGATCTTCCTTTCCAGCCTGAAGGACTGCCGCTCCAAAACAAGCGTCCTGTTTCGCTTGAACGTCTAAGTCTGTAATGCTTCACAAAGGAATTCAACGACGACCAGGTCGCTGCCTTACAGATTTCCAGCGGCGGTACCAACCTAGCCTCCGCCCAGGAGGCAGCGGAAGACCTAGTAGAGTGAGCCCGAAGACCCTCAGGCATCAGTCTACTCTTCAACACATACGCGGACGCAATCGCCTCTTTGATCCATCGGGCAATGGAAGCTTTAGAAACTGATTCACCCTTCCTTAGCCCGGCGAAAAGAACAAAAAGTCTTTCAGACCTGCGAAATTTCGCCGTCCTACGCAGGTACTTCTTTAACGCCCGCCTGACATCCAAGAGATTCAGCCCCTTCGCGTCTGAACCTCCAGTGTCGCCCCTAAACACCAGTAAGAAAATCTCTTGATTTAAATGAAACCTTGGGCAAGAATGCTAAGACTGGTCTTAACACCACTCTTGAGTCAAAGAACGAAAGGTAGGGCTCCTTACAGGATAACACTTGCAATTCGGAGACCCTCCTTGTTGAGCAGATTGCCAAACACACCATCTTTAACGTAAGATCCTTCAACGACGCCCGAGACATGGGTTCAAACGGCTCCCTTTCCAACGCCTTCAGAACGAACGGAAGGTGCCACTTAGGAACTATCGGTCTAGTTGGTGGCCTTTAAAAAAGACACCACTCGCAAAAACCGCTTAATATCTAAATGCTCCCCGAGTGTCCAACCACCTCTCTTACCTCTGCAACACAACAGGGCCGCGACCTGCACCCTAAGTGATGCGACCAACCCCTTGTCGAATCCATCCTGCAGAAACTCCAATATTTGGGGAATGGACACTCTCAATGCCTCTGACTTTCTACCACTGCACCATCCTTCAAAGACTCTCCAGACTCGAACATACGCCAACGACGTCGACCTTCTCCTGGCCTTCAGCAAAGTGGTAATTACTGCCATGGAATAGCCCCTCGCCTTTAACCTAGCCCTTTCAATAGCCAGGCCGTAAGCGAGAATCGATCCACATGCGGCATGAGCAGGGGCCCATGAGATAACAGATCCATCCGGACCAGAAGACACCATGGCCTTGCTACCAGGAGCTTTATCATATCCGCGTACCAAGGCCGGCGTGGCCAATCCGGAGCTACCAGAAAGAGTAGTTACTCACCTGTAATAGGTGTTCTCCAGGAGCAGCAGGAATCAGTCCTCACATATGGGTGACGTCGGCGCCGACGGAGCCCTCGTGCGGAGCATTTCCCCAGCTTTCAAAGAAAGCCTTTGGGAATTGCAGCGCGCATGCGCGGTCCCCTTCCCGCCCAAGGGTGCCATCTTGCTCAGTCTGATGACATAGCTAAAAGGCAGCAAAAAATTAGCAAAAACAAATCATATGACTGCAACTCCAAGGGGAGGAGGGAGGGTTGTGAAGACTTATTCCTGCTGCTCCTGGAGAACACCTCTTACAGGTGAGTAACTAGGACCAAGGACCAAGCAGGAAGTCAGTCCTCACATATGGGACTCCCCAGCTTAAGGCTACCGGAGACCCCAAGCGGAAAAAATGAGCTCCCTCTAGCTCGTCAGCACGTGAGGAAAGAATCTTCTCTGAGAACGCCCCCGACCGGTAGCCCAACACCAGGGCCGGAGGGTAGGAGTTGCCTAAACCCCAAAGAGATTATGGAGTACTGCCTGTCCCTGCGGGACTCCCTCTCAAGGCAGTAATGGGCCGCAAAAGTCTGGCTTGAAGACCAAGTAGCGGCCTGGCAGATGTCTGCCAACGGAACAGAGCGGAGATGAGCCACTGATGCAGCCTTCGCCTTGACACGATGAGCCGTGACTCGACCCTACAACGAGAGGCCGGCTGCCCCATAAGCCCAGGCGATACAGTCAGCGACCCACATGGATAAAGTACGCTTGGAGACAGGTAGCCCCAACTTATTGGGGTCAAAAGAAACAAAGAGCTGAACAGCCCTCCGATGTCCCGTGTACGGTCAAGGTAGAAGGACAACGCCCTCCTACAGTCCAGGGTATGCAAAACCATCTCAGCCCGGTTGGCATGCGACCTGGGAAAGAAGGTCGGAAGAACCACCTCCTGATTGATGTGAAAAGGTGAGACAATCTTAGGAAGAAACTTAGGGTGAGTCCGTAAGACTACCCTATTCCTGTAGAACCTAGTGTAAGGAGGATCAGACACTAGTGCCTGAAGTTCACTCACTCGCCTAGCAGAGGTAAGAGCTACCAGAAACAAGGTTTTCCAGGAGAGAAAACGGAGAGGGCAGGTAGCCATAGGTTCAAATGGCGGACAACTAACCCGCTGTAAGACCACATTCAGATCCCACTCAGGGGCTGGTGGACATAAAGGAGGCTTGAGCAGGAGGAGGCCTCTGAGAAAACGAGCCACCAAAGGGTGGTTAGAAAGAGGCCTCCCGTCCACTGGCGAGTGGTGTGCTGAGAGAGCACTAAGGTGAACTCTGACAGAGTTAGACTTAAGGCCCAGATTGGAGAGGTAAGCAAATATTGCAACACTACTGCTACCAAGCACGAGAAGATATTCTCGCTGTGCTGAGCACACCATGCGGAGAATCTACGCCACTTAAGAGCGTAGGATTTCCTGGTGAATTGTCGCCTAGAGGCCAAGACCACATCTTCCACCTCTCGAGGCAATAGTAGGGGAGCCAGGACTACCCTTTCAGCAGCCAGGCCATCAGATGAAGGGAATGGAGGTTGCGGTGCAAGAGAGTCCCCTGATCCTGAGACAGGAGATCGTGTTGAAACCCCAGAGGAAGAGGGGTGTCCACCGCTAGCTCCAGCAGAAGTGGGAACCACGGTTGCCTCGGCCACCTGGGGGCTATCAGGATCAATGAAGCCCCGTCCCTGAGGACTTTGAACAGCGTCCTGGACACTAGTGGCATGGGAGGAAACCCATACAGTAGGCCTGTGGACCACGAGATCAGAAACGCATCTGCTGCTACTCTGAGAGGATGCGGTTGTCTGGAGCAGAATCTCGGGAGTTGTCGGTTCAGAGGACTGGCGAAAAGATCCATGGTGGGGAGGCCCCACCTGAGAAAGACCTGCTGAACTACCAACGGGTTTAACCTCCATTCGTGTGGTTGCAGGATCCTGCTCAGTCTGTCCGCCAGGTAATTTTCTTGACCTGGGAGGTAGACAACCTTTAGGAGGATTCCGTGAGTGACGGCCCAAGAGCACAGCCGTTGTGCCTCCTGACATAGAAGGAAGGAGCCTGTGCCTCCTTGCTTGTTCACGTAGAACATGGCAACTTGATTGTCCATCTGGACCAGTACAGACTGGTGAGAGGCGAGGTGGGAGAAGGCTCTCAGAGCTAAGCGTATCACCCGTAGCTCCAAGAAGTTTATCTGTTGAGCAGCCTCCCAAGGGGTCCAGAGACCCTGAGTACATGTCCCTTGGCAATGTGCTCCCCAACCGAGAAGAGAAGCATCTGTTGTCAGCACTTGAGAATTCGGAGGGGATTGAAAAACCACTCCGAGTACCAGATTCGGAAGATGAAGCCACCATTGCAGAGAGGAGACTAGCAGGTCCGATATCTTTACTGAGTCCGCTAGGCTCCCCGTGGCCTGATGCCACCGAGTGCGAAGGCTCCACTGAGCAGGCCGCATGTGTAGGCGGGCATTGCGGGTGACATGAAACGTGGAAGCCATATGGCCGAGTAGTCTCGGGAATTGCCTGGCAGAGACCAGGGAATTGCTACGAAACTGCCTGGCCAGATCCATCAGCCTGTGGGCTCTGTCCATTGACAGAAAAACCCTCGCTTGAAGAGTGTCTAGTCTGGCCCCTATGAATTCTAAGTTCTGGGACGGGAGCAAAGTGGACTTTACGAAGTTTATGACAAACCCCAAGTGCTGAAGTAGAGCCACAGTGCGAAGGGTGGCTTGATTGGCCTCCTGGGAAGATTGGCCCCTTATGAGCCAGTCGTCCAGGTACGGAAACACAAAAAGACCTTGAAGCCTCAGGTAGGCCGCCACCACTGCCAGGCACTTGGTGAACACCCTGGGAGCGGAGGACAGGCCAAAGGGTAGTACTCTGTACTGATAGTGGTTTCCCCCCACAACAAATCTGAGATATTGTCTGTGGTCTGGATGAATAAGGATGTGAGTATACGCATCCTTTAGATCTAAGGAGCATAGCCAGTCTCCCTGTTGGAGGTAGGGCAGCAGGATTCCAAGGGTAAGCATCTTGAACTTTTCCCTCTCCAGGAACTTGTTGAGGATGCGCAAGTCTAGGATGGGTCTGAGGCCTCCTGTTCTTTTTGGTACCAGAAAGTACCTGGAATAAAAGCCGTGACCTCTCAGGTGGTGGGGCACCGGTTCCACAGCCTGATCCTTTAGCAGACTTGCTAACTCCTGAAGGAGTAGATCCCTGTGCAGAGGGAGTCTTGGAGGCTCTCCTGGAAAATAGGAGGGAGGTACCTGGTGAAAATGGAGAAGATAGCCCTTTTGGACTATATGAAGAACCCAGGTATCTGATGTGACGGCTGACCACCTGTGGGCAAAGTGGGCCAGCCGGCCTCCTGTGCTGAGAGAAGCCAGCTGAGGAGAAGAGGCTATGCTTTCTGAGTCAAAAACCCCCTCCCTGCTGAGTAGGGGCCGGTGTAGGTGGCTTGGGGGCCTTCTGCCTACGGGGCCCTTGACCCTGCCCCTTGGCCTGCTGACCCTGTTGGGGAGCTGCAGAGGCCTGATAATGAGGGTGTTGTTTATAGGCAGATAACTTCCTCGGGTAAAAGGTCTTTTTTCCCGAGCCCTTCTTTTTCTGAGAAGGGGCAGAGGTTTTTCTGGACAGCCTAGTCCTGGTGAGAGTCTCTGTCTCGAGCTCAGCAGCCTTTTCAGCCATGGGTTTGCCGAAAAGGTTTTCACCCCGGCAGGGGACATCGACCAACTTGTCCTGTACCCATGGCTCGAGGTCGGATGACTGTAGCCAAGCCTGTCGGCGGGCACTGATGCAGGCCCCGGCTACTCGGGCCGAAGCCTCAAAGCCATCGTAGGCTACTCGAGAGATAAACTTCGAGCACTCCCAAATACCAGTGGACAAGGCCTGGAACCTCTGCAAAGGTTCCTCGGAGAGACCAGCAGAGAACCCGGCAATCTCCTTTGCCAGGTCTCGGAGGTACATGCCCATGGAGAGCTGGTATGTCTGGACACGGCAAGCAAGCATAGAGCCCTGGAAGCACTTCTTACCGAGGGCATCCAGATTCCGGGCCTCCCGGCCGGGAGGCACCGAGGAGTGCATCTTCTGACTTTTCAGTCGATGCATGGCCGATTCCACAACCATGAAGTGGTGCGGAAATTGCGCCTTTTGGAACCCGGGGCTCTTGCGGACTCGATAGATTGAATCAACCCGCTTGTTTAACACCGGCGTCGAGGCAGGGGTCTCCCATATGCGGAAGAGCAGCCGCTCCAGCATCGGAGGAACCGGAACAGTAAAGGCCTCCTTCGGGGGAGAGTCATACTGGAGGGCCTCAAGCTCCTCGGCTCGAGGCTCCTCCTCGGGATCCGCGGGGAAGGCCAAGGCCTTGGCCATATCCCGCACGAAGTCAGAGAACCGGGTATCCTCCGGTGGGGATCGTCTCCGAGGTTCGGACTCAGGCGAGTCCAATGGGACACACCGAGTCCGATGAGTGTCGGGTGACTCTTCGTCCTCCGTCTCCCAGCCCGACTCCTCGGAGGAGGAATCGAGCGGCTCCGGTCGGGCGGGCACCGATGCCCTCTGCCCTGACGCCGAGGGTACCAGCGTCGACGACCTTGGCCCCAAACGGGGGGTCGAGGGAGACCGCGGCCGAGGATTGACTCGAGCCCGCATGGACTCGAGGATTGGCTCGGCCTCCAGGGTCGACTTGGACGTAGAGGTCCCGGTGGTCGGTGCAGATGCACCGGTGAGACCGGCGATTATGCGACCTGGCCCTCGAGGAACCAGGAGCATCCACCGACACCGCCCTCGCGGGTTTCTTCTTCCTGCGATGTTCCCGCGAAGGAGACCCCCGCTCAGAAGAGCCCCGACACTGCTCCGGGCCTGAGTCCCGAGACGTCGAGGCCTCTGACGAGGTCCGGGCCCGGCCGGACGCGGAGTCAGAAAAGATCCTATCCTTTTGGTGCTGCTGACTCCAACGCCTTCAAGGACATTTTGCCACACGGACCACAGATCATCGGGTCATGATCGGGTCCGAGGCAGCGGAGGCAGCAGTCGTGTGTCGGTAAGAGACATAAGTTTCTTACACCGATCACATTTCTTAAACCTGCTGGTAGCCATCGGGGGAAAAAGGGCCCCTGCAAGGTCAAAAGACCGGGCTGCTAGGGAAAAAAGAAAAAAGGCACGAACGCCAGTCACAAAGGACAAAAACCGAAAAAGAGAAAAAGGACTCGATACCGGTGTATCGGTCCGAGCGGGAAAAGGATCCGGCATCGAACCGGAGAAAAAAGAGAAAACAGGGAAAATCAACTTTTTCCTCGGGGAAAAACGAACTACGTCCGTCGGGCTCCGCGGAAAAAAGAAGCCTGAGCAAGATGGCACCCTTGGGCGGGAAGGGGACCGCGCATGCGCGCTGCAATTCCCAAAGGCTTTCTTTGAAAGCTGGGGAAATGCTCCGCACGAGGGCTCCGTCGGCGCCGATGTCACCCGTATGTGAGGACTGACTTCCTGCTTGGTCCTGGAGAATCACCTGACCTCTGTGCCTTTCTATCCGCTGAACTACCCTGCCTACCAGGACCCACGGCAGAAAAATGTACAGGAGCTGTTGTTCTGGCCAGGTCTGAATGAGCGCATCCAGACCTTCTGACATCCTTTCTCTTCTCCTGCTGAAAAAGCGACCGACCTTTGCCGACTGAAAAGTTCCCATAAGATCCATCACCAGCGTGCCCCACCGACGCACTAACATATGGAACACTTCCGGATGAAGGACCCATTCCCCGGGATCCACTTTCACCCAGCTGAGAAAGTCGGCCTCTACTTTGTCCACTCCTGCGACATGCGCCGCCGATAGGGCTAAGAGATTCTCCTCGGCCCAACCACACAAATCCTCGGCCTCGGACTCCAGCGCAACACTGCTGGTTCCCCCTTGCCGACTGACATACGCCACAGCGGTCGCGTTGTCGGAGAACACTTGAACCGCTGTTCCTCCGAGATTGGCCTGAAAATTCTGCAGGGCCAACGACACTGCTTGCAACTCTAATCTGTTGATCGAACAAAACTTCTCCTGAGGACTCCATTGCCCCTGCGTGAATTTGCTCTGGAAATGGGCTCCCCAGCCTCAGAGACTGGCATCCGTGGTTAGGGATAACCAGTCTGGAGCCTCCAACGGCTTGCCCCGCTGTAGTGACTCGGGAATTAACCAGCACCGCAGGGCTACCTGCGTCTCCACAGGGCACGGAAGTCTCTGCGATAGTGGGTCCTGTTGGTGCGACCAGCGTCTGAGCAACGCCCTCTGTAACGGCCTCATGTGCGCTCTCGCCCAGGGCACCATTTCTATTGTTGACGCCATTGTGCCCAACAATTGCAGGTACTGCCATGCCGTGGGAGCCGGGCTGCTTAAGAATCTTCAAACAAGCTTCCGCAACCCTTGCTCTCTTAGCTGAGGCAGGAACACTTGCCCTCTCTTTGTGTCAAACCGAGCTCCTAAATACTCCAGGCATTGCGAGGGGACCAACTGGCTCTGACATATTGACCACCCAACCTAGGCTCTCTAGGACCGTGACTACCCGGGCCGTCGCCTTTTTGCTCTCCGCTCTCGATTTTGCCCGGATCAACCAACCGTCCAAGTACGGGTGCACCAAAATCCCTTCTCTTCGCAAAGCTGCCGCAACCACTACCATGATCTTAGTGAACGTGCGCGGAGCCGTCGCCAGGCCAAACGGAAGAGCCCGGAACTGAAACTGTGCGAATGGAACCGCAAAACGGAGATACTTTTGCTGATCCGGCCGTACAGGAATGTGAAGATACGCTTCTGACAGATCCAGTGAGGTAAGGAACTCTCCTGCTCGAAACGCTACTATGACCGAAAGCAGAGTCTCCATGTGAAAATGCGAAATACGAATACGATTCACACCTTTGAGATCCAAAATCGGCCGAACCCCGCCATCCTTCTTTGGAACCACGAAGTAAATGGAGAATCGACCGCAGTCGCATTGGCCTGAAGGTACCGGTACTATCGCCCCAAGATCCAGGAGCCTTCGTACGGTCCCCCTCACCGCCTCGCACTTGCTTGACGACTTGCAGGGGGACCTCACGAAGACATCCCGCACTGGACATCGCAACTCCAGTGCGTAGCCTTCTCGAATGACCTCCAGCACCCACTGATCTGACGTGACACGGACCCAGGCGTCGTAAAACTGCTGCAAACACCCCCCTACGGGGACTAGGGACGCCTCGGTCCCCCTGACTTCATTGTGATTTCCTAACACTGGATGCAGCGGAGGAGTCGGGGACCCCAAAACCTCTTCCCGCCCCTCGAAACCCCGGAAACCCCTGATTTCTGCTGGGGAATCTGCCTCTCTGGCTGGAATTAAACCTTTGAAAACGAAACCAACGGAAATCCCGCTGCTGCCCTTTGCCCACGGGTGCCGTCCGCCCTTGCTTCGGCTTGTCCTCTGGTAATCTTCCCCCCTTAGATTCACCGAGATCCTTGACCAATTTCTCCAAGTCTTCCCCAAACAGGAGTCTCCCTTTAAAGGGAAGTTTACTTAGCCTTGACTTAGAGGAGTTATCCGCCGCCCAATTACAAAGCCACAAATAACGCCTCGCCGCTACCGCGGACGCCATGCTTTTCGACAGCGCTCGCATCAGATCATAATGAATATCTGACAGGTAGGCCGCCCCGGACTCCATCCTGGACGCTTCCCCGGTCTTGTCGCTCTCCTGCCCTCCTTGGACACTCTGTGACCACCGCAGGCAGGCCCTGGCCACCCATACACCGCAGATGGCCGCTTGGAGTGACACGGCAGTCACATAAAAAATCTGCATCAGGAGCACATCCAACTTTCTGTCCTGGGTATCCTTAAGGGCCGCACTGCCCTCAACCGGGATAGTGGTCTTCTTTGTTACTGCAGCTACAGCTGCATCCACCTTGGGAGACTTAAATACCTCCCTATCCTGCTCCACGAGGGGATAAAGGCGACTCATCACCCTAGAATCCTTAAGAGGCGCCTCTGGCATATTCCACTCTTTCTGAATTAGCGCCTGAAAAACTCTATGCACCGGAAACGCCCTTTGATTTTTCCTAAAAACTTGCAATAACGGATCCTCTAGGGTCTCATCTTCCCCCGACCCCGGGACCGGCATGTTTAGCACAAGCGTTTCCCCAATGAGCACTGGCAGCTCCTCTCTGCGGAAGACCCGCACTACTCTCACTTGGTCCTCCTTATCAGCGAGCTCAGCTTCCTCTAAATCCTCTTCCATGTCGAGACTACGGCCTTCCTCATCTGACAACTGTCCCTCTGAACCAACAGAAGGGTCCTTAAGGGACTCAACCAGCTGCGACCTCCTAGCCCCTTCCTGCAACTCGTCCTCCATCTGCGAGTTCGCGGTCCTCTTCCTCTCGCTTTCTTGGGAAGTTTCCTTGCCTGACCCTGCGAGATGCTTCCGACCGCCTGCTGCAGGAGCATTACAAAGTCCTAAGAAAAGATAGATTCCAGCCCCTTGGGCCAGGATGCCAGGGAGGGTGCAATGTCCGGGCGGAAGACGAGCCCGCCACCCATTCCCCAAGGAGTAAACCGGTTGCAGGAGCACCTGAAAGCCCCACTTCTGCTTCCAGGCGTTCCTCCTTGCACTCCTCAGTGTTGTCCATGGCGGAGGCCTCTTTCAAGCAACTTTTGCAGACCCCCGATTCTGCTGCCGTGGTCCTTCTAGCCCCACAGACAAAACATTGGGGTCTAGAGGGCATCACAGCACTGAACCGGGCTCTCTAGCTGCCACGTGAAAACTAAGGCCTGGGGGAATCCAAAAATGGTGAACCAAATCACCCACACAAATTTCTACCTTAAAAAGTAAATCTCGATGCAGCTCTAACACCTGATGCCCTTCGAAGCCAGGAATTAACGCTTGATGTGATAACGAGGCTCTCCCCATCCTCCCTTAAACTGTGGTAGGCCCGACGCTGCTCCAAGCTTTCCCACACCGCCACCACGTGGCTGGGCCTGCTGCTCGTTTCGCGCCCAAACGCACTGACGGGAAATGAAAACGGGCCCGCTTATCTTTCGCTGGGCTCCTGCGTCCTGACACAGCCCTGATTGAATTTGCTGCCACTGCCCCGCCGCCGAACACTGAGTTCGCCTGGAACTGCCCTGGGGGGGGGAGGAGGAACCCCCACGCGTCTCCAATCCAACAGAATACGCTCTCAGCCAAGGCGTACTAACACGTAGGACTTCTGTGCAATGCCGGCTGTGCCCCACTGCAGCTTCTCCGCAAAAAAAAAAAATCGGGCCTCCCTGTTGCCTTTACTGGAGACTACTTCTGATCCGTTAAGGGAGCCCCTTCAACCCACCGGATGCTTACCACGGCTTAAAGGTATAACACCTGACAGCTATACAGCTGCCCCTCTATTCCTTTTTTTTTTTTTTTTTTTTAACTCAATTCTTCAAACTACACCTAAAGCTGTCTCAATCGTTTCTCCAGTGAGCCCGGACCTCCAGGCTCACCGTCCCTTCAGCTGCTTGGAGACTAAGGCAACTGGCGAATGGAGGCGGCTCCCGGGGAATATACTGGTGACATCATAAAAGAAGGAGGTTCCTCAGTCTCCAAGCTGCAGAATAAGGTGGAAAAGCCAGAGGTCCGAGACTAGACTGGAGATATGATCAGGAAGAAGCTTTAGAGGAACCATGGATAATGAGTATATGCATCAACATTCACAGAAGAAGATGGTTGTGAAGAACTTGCAGGGCTGAAAGTGGGTAAAGCCATGAAACCAGATAGAATGCATCCCAGGATAATGAGGGGGATAGAGGGGTTCTGGCAGGTCCACTTAAGGATGTGTTTAACAGGTCCCTGGAGAGAGATTCCATGTGACTGGAAAAACAGCAGATGTAGTCCCTCGTCATAAAAATGTCAAAGTGGTAAACTACAGGCCACTAAGTCTCACCTCAGTGATGGGAAAAGCAAAGACGAGACACCGCTGAAGGACAGAATAGTGAGCTTTTTAAAGTTTAGAGGGTTCCAATACCCAAGGCAACATTGTTCTTACAAGCAGGTGGTCATACAAAATTAATTTGATTGATTTCCTGAAATGGGTGACTAGAACACTAGACAGTGGGCATGCACTAAATGTGATGTACTTGAATTTCTAGTCTGGAAGGGCAGACTAGATAGGCCATATGGTCTTTTTCTTCCATCATGTTTCTATGTAAAATTCTTTGACGGTTCCTCAAAGGACACTTATAAATAAACAGAATGGCTTGGAGATGGATCCCAAAGTAGTCAACTGGATTAAAAATAGATGGACAGAAAGGAGGAGGTGGTAAATGGCATTTGAAAGAAAAATGAAAAGTGGAGTACCTCAGGAGCAGTGCTGGCTTAATGGAAAAGCCAGAAGGCGCCGGCTCGGGGCACACAACCTTTAAAGGTACTGGTAGCCTGACTTACTGGCTCACTCCTTCATAGTCATGGAAAGCATAGTTACTCACCTCTAACAGGTGATCTCCAGGAACAGCAGGAATTTAGTCTTCACATATGGCTATCGTCGGTACCGACGGAGCCTGCGTGGGAACGCTCCCCAGTGTCCAATTAGAAAGCTTTTGGGAGCATCCCACAGCACCTGCGTGCTGCCTTCCCACCTTTCTCAACTGCCTTTCTCCAGTTGAGCTTAAAGCTGAGACAAAGAGAGAGAGAGGGAAAGAGGAAGAGATAGATAGAGAGGTACAACTCCTAGGGGAGGTGGGTGGGCTGTGAGGACTAAATTCCTGCTGTTCCCGGAGATCACCTGTTACAGGGGAGTAACTATGCTATCTGCAGGAACAAGCAGGAATGTAGTCTTCACATATGAGGACTCCCTAGCTTTAGATGCCAGGGAGAGAACCCAGAAGTTGTGTGTCCCTGTGAAAGGGCTCCACTTCCCCCCTATGGATCTCTGGCATCCAGCCAGGGATGGCGGGTAGGAGTTGACAGGTATGGAACAGGTGTTGGAGAACAGCCCGACCAAACAAGGAATCCCGGCGGGAGTCCTTGTCCAAGCAGTAATGGGCTGTGAAGGTAAGAAGAGAGGCCCAAGTGGCTGCTCGACAGATGTTGTCGATAGACACAGAGTGCAGATGAGCCATAGAAGCTGCCATGTCTCACACATTGTGGGCTGTGACATGGCCTTCCAGAGGAAGATTCTTACTCTGATAGGCAAAGGAAATACTCTGTGCAATCCAGTTGGACAGTTCTCTTGGAGACTGGAAGTCCCAAATGAGAAGGATCAAAAGCAACAAAGAGTTGAGAGGACTTTCTATGTTGCTGTGTTCTTTGTAAGTAAAAAGCTAAAGCTCTTTTACAGCCCAAAGTATGAAGATTCCTTTCTGCATTTGATGCATGAGGTCTTGGGAAAAACACAAGCAGGTAGACTGCTTGGTTAAGATGAAAAGGCGAGACCACCTTTGGCATAAAGTGTGGATGAGTCCTAAGGACTACCTTGTCATGATGGAACCTTGTATAAGGTGGATCAGCCACTAGTGCCTGCAACTCACTGATGCGATGTGCTGATGTGATTGCAATGAGAAAGATAACTTTCCAAGAAAGGAATTTCAATGAGGTAGTAGCTAAGGGCTCGAAAGGTGGCTTCATGAGCTGACCAAGAACCAGGTTTAAGTACCATGCCACAGGTGGTGGCCTAATGGGAGGCTTAGTTACAAGAAGGCCTCTCATAAATCTTGCTATGAGAGGATGGGAGGAAACAGGTTGTCCATTTAAAGGCTTGAAAGAAGCCGCAATAGCACTTAAATGGACTCTTACTGAGTTAGTTTTAAGTCCTGCATTGGATAAATGAAGGAGATACTCTAGTAATGATTCCAGAGGTATTCGCAAGGGGATTAAGACCCTTCTGCGAGCACCATATGGTAAACCTTTTCCACTTGAAAGCATAAGAGCGTCTTGTGGAAGGTTTTCTAGAAGCATAAAGGATATCCTTTATTTGCTGAGGAAGGTTAAGATCCTGAAGATCTAGGCCTTCAGCAACCAAGCCCTGAGATGCTGAGACTGGGGATTGGGATGCCATAACATTCCGTCCTCCTGAGACAGGAGATCTGGAGCAGAGCCTAACTCCAGAGAGGGAGCTTGAGAGAGATGTAGAAGCAGAGGGTACCACACTTGCCATGGCCAATGTGGAGCTATGAGAATCATACGGCCTCTGTCTCTCTGAAGCTTGAACAGGGTTTTGGGAATCAGGGGAATGGATGGAAAGGCATACAGGAAGTCTTCACCCCAATGAAGGAGGAAATCATCCTTGGTCTGAGAGCCCTGAGCCGGAATTCTGGAACAGAACCGGGGAAGTTTGGCATTCAACGGACTTGCAAAGAGGTCTATGTCTGGGGTTCCTCAAATTTGAAAAATCTTGGCAACCTGGTCTGCATGTAGAGACCATACGTGTGGAAGCAGAACTAGACTGAGTCTGTCTGCCCAAGAGTTTTGGATACCTGGAAGATACACTGCCAGGAGATGAATCTGATGCTCTCTGGCGAGGGCCCATAGTCGCAAAGCTTTGTTGCAAAGTGACAGAGAGCCTGTTCCTCCCTGCTTGTTGACGTAGAACATGGCTACGTACTTGATTGTCCGTATGAATGAGGCCTGTCTTGTAGCTGAGCAGGGTGTGGAACACTCGCAGAGCAAGGAAGATTGCTCTGAGCTCCAAAAGATTGATGTGTAGATGAGTCTCCTGTGGAGTCCAAGTGCCTTGGGTGGAGAGGTCTTGCAGATGAGCTCCCCAACCCACTGGAGAAGCATCTGTTGTGAGAGTTGCCTGGGGTAGAGGTTGTTGAAATGGGGACACCAGCAACAGGTTTTGAGTGGACTGCCACTATTGGAGGGACAAAATAAAGCGATTTGTGTTTGCTATTTTGTCTGACAGACACCCTGATACCTGGGTCCATTGAGTGGACAAAGTCCACTGGGCTGCTCTCATATGGAGGCGAGCATAAGGAACCACATGCACAGTAGATGCCGTGTGGCCTAGTAGTTGTAACATTTCTTGAGCAGTGAGATGAGGCTTTAGCACTGCTTGAGAAGCTAACTGCACCATGCGAAGGCAACGGGCCTGGGGGAGATAGGTCCTTGCTTTTCTGGTATCCAGCAAAGCTCCTATGAACTCTAGAGACTGAGTGGGAGTTAGACTGGATTTTGGGATGTTTATGACCAGACCCAAATACTGAAGGATACGCACTGCGCAAGATAGAAAAGTCCTGGCCTCTGACTCTGATGGGGTTCGAATGAGCCAGTCGTCTAAGTAGGGGAAGACGAATATTCCTAGAGTGCAAAGAAATGCTGCTACCACAGCCATGCATTTCGTGAACACCCTTGGTGCTGAGGCCAAGCCAAGAGGAAGCACCCTGTATTGGTAGTGCTTTCCTTGGACAAGGAACCGAAGGAATTTTCTGTGAGTTGGATGGCTGAGAACATGAGTGTACGCATCCTTGAGATCTAGAGAACAAAATCAATCCTGACTCTGAAGGTATGGCAGCAGAGTTCCCAGAGAAATCATCTTGAATTGCTCTTTGAACAGGAATTTGTTCAATTCTCTGAGGTCTAAAATAGGTCTGTGTCCCCCTGTTTTCTTTGGGATAAGGAAATAGGGGTAGTAAAACCCTGTACCCTGTTGAGGAATGGGTACCTCTTCTATTGCCCCTTGGGCAAGAAGCATAGTGACCTCTTGATCTAACAGGTTGATGAGAGAGGTCTGAGAATTGAAATGTCTTACCATTGTGGGAGGGGGAATGCAGATAAAATGAAGCTTGTACCCCTCTTTTATAATGGAGAGAGTCCAATGTTCTGCTGTTATCTGCCCCCATCTGGAGGCAAAATGACACAACCTTCCTGGAATGGTGGAAGGCTTTGGTCCATTGAGAGCCAGGAAAGCTAAGTTCTCTAGATGCTGAGACTGCTGAGACGGTTGAGGCTTAGCAGTCTTTGCTTTCCTTTGTTTAGATGGTTGCTGACTCTTCCGGGCAGGCTGACCTGCGGAACGTCCCTGCTGGGAATAAGAGGGGTAGAACCTCTTCTTTTTTTAGAAGAATGGTTTCTTGAAAGATTTCTTCCTTGCAGGATCAGCTGAGGCTTTGGATAACCTATCCAAAGCGGAGTTGTCAGCTTTCAACTCATTGGCTTTCTCTTGCCAATTTTTGCCGAATAGATTCTCACCTGTACAAGGGATACTGCCCAGTTTGTCCTGCACCCAAAGCTCCAAATCGGATGCCTGGAGCCAGGCAATTCTACGTGCACTTATGGCAATGGCAGAGGTTCTGCTTATGCACTCAAAACAGTCAAAAGCTGCACAATTGACAAATAATTACCTTTTTAATGTTGATATAATTTGCTACTTGAAGCATTACCTAATGCGCACCCAGTTTCACCTGTTTGTTTTCACCTGTTTCTCAATGTTAAGAGTTAAATGTTAATTTGTTCTAAAACTGTTTTGTGTAAAATAATAGTTCTCTATTATTAACGTTTTTGTTACCTGTAAACCGCCACTGATCTCTGGAAGTGGCGGTATAGAAAAGATGTATAAATAGATAAATAAAAAATTTAGAAACATCCTGGGCATGTTTAACCAGAGTGAGAAAATCCTGCCTCTTATCTTCAGGAAGAAGAGGGCTCAGAACCTCTAAATCTCCTGTGATTTCTTTAAGGAACATTCCCATATATAAAATATAGGAACTGATCCTGGCTGAAAGCATGGAAGCCTGGAAAGTACGACGTCCAAAGGCATCCAAGGTTCTACACTCACGTCCTGAAGGATTAGAGGCATGCCTCTTTGCACTCCTGATCCTTCTCATAGCTGATTCTACTACAATAGAGTGGTGAGGAAGCTGAGTCTTCTGGAAACCAGGACAAGAAGGGACTCGATACATGGTATCCAGTCTACGAGAGTGAGGAGAGGTGCTAAGAGGTGTTTCCCACATTCTTAGCATGAGATCATGTAAGATGTCATGGATAGGCAAAGTAGCTGCCTCCTTAGGATCTTTGGGATACTGTAGAATCTCCAAATCCTTTGCCCTGGGCTCTGTTTCGGGAGCCACAGTAATGGAAAGACCTCGAGCCACCTCCCTGATAAAATCCTGAAAGGAGATATCTTCTGGAGGAGACATCCTACGTTTAGGAGAGGAAGGCTCCTCTGGGAGAAGTATTCCGGTACCGACAGAATCGTCAGAATCCTCAGACTCCTCCGAGGATTCAAAGTACCTTCTGTCAGGATGCTCTTGTAGAGCACGATACCCATACTGACTGAAGTCGGTACCGGGGGAATCGGTACCGGTATATCGGTACTGGAAGGCATAGCATGATTGGGTGCCGGCAAAGCAGACACTGATGTCGATGCTGTCGGTACCAGTACCGATGCCGGAGTTGATGCCGGTACCAGTTGAACTGTCTGACACGGTTCCGAGGGTGTCGATGGCGCAAGGAGAGCTGCCAGACTGCGTTCAATAGCCAGGAACCTCTGGTCTATCGACACTGCCAATGCCTGGGTGTCAGTACCGGAGAAAGCAGCCGGTACCCCAGAGCATGGCACCAGTAGTTCTGCCGAGGTTGAGGCCTTGAGAACATCCTGGAGCCCCGATAATGCTTTGGAAGCCGAAGCCTCCCGCCGGGGCAATTTTGCCGGTACAGAACCCTCAAGGGCAACGCCAGAGGCATCTCGATGCTTAGAAGGAGATCTACCCTTTGAGGACCGGCCAGACTTATGTTTAGTTTATTTATTTATTTATTACATTCTCTTATATACCGCGCTATTCTGCATCAGTGCGGTTTACATCGAACAAACTGAAATTACATTGAACAGGGCATTATAACTTGGAGATAACTATTTTACAGGGAACATGGGCTATGGAGGGTTAAGTGGCTTGCCCAAGACCACAAGGAGCACCTGTGGGACTAGAAACCCCAGTCCTTCCGGCCCAAGGTTGCTGTCCTCTAGTGGGATTTGAACCCCCGACCTTCCGGCCTTTAGTACCTTGCCCCAACCACTAGGCCACTCCTCCACTCCTGAGATCCTTGGGAGGAAGACGAAGCCCTGGAAAACGCCGATGCCAGAGAAGCTGCATCGGAGGGAAAAAGTATGCTGAGCTTAGCAGCTCGGTTTTGTTGACCCCTCTTGGACATCAAGGCACAAGCCATACACTCCGAGATGGAGTGGTCAGGACCTAAACATTTAAGACACCACTCATGGGTGTCGGTGACGGAGATGGTACCGCCACACTTGGTGCACCTTTTGAAACCCGAAGCGGGTTTTCCTATAGTGGAGGAAATTTTGGGCCTAAGGCCCAAAATAGCACGTGCACCTGGAAACATTTTGAAAAAAAAATAGTATGTATATATATATATATATATTTTTTTTTTTTTTAAAGGAAGAAAGAAGAACCGGCGGTACCGGTATAGTGTCGAGGAAGGCAGACGCGACCACAAAAAAGAGGAGAATAAGGGAAACATTTTCTGCGGTGACAGGAACAACGACCTGCTGGCTCCGTGGAAAACGAAGAACTGGAGAGAGGCAGTTGGGAAAGGCGGGAAGGCAGCACGCAGGCGCTGTGGGATGCTCCCAAAAGCTTTCTAATTGGACGCTGGAGAGCGTTCCCGCGCAGGCTCTGTCGGTACCGACGATACCCATATGTGAAGACTACATTCCTGTTGGTTCCTGGAGATCAGGTTTCCTTCACTACTACAACTGTGCTCTGTTGTAGTCACTGGCACCAATAGGGTTTTTTTTTTAAAGGCTTGACATTTAAAGCGATAGACATCTCTGCTCTTGAGAATCATATCTAGTTCCTTCATAGCCATACTGCCAAGAGCAATTCTTCATCAGATTTCTCGACTGCTTGTTGTTTCTTTATTGATAGTTGATCCAAGTAAGTTAAAGTTGTCCACTATTTCACTTTCTTCTCCAACAATGAACGTATTGATTTTGGCAGTTGTCAGGATCTTTGCCTTCTTTACATTAAGGTGCAGGCCCAATTTAAGACTATGTTCCTTGATCTTGAAAAGCAAATGTTTCAGATCCTCTTCACTTTCAGCCAGTAATGTGGTATCATCAGCATAGCAAAGGTTGCTGATGTATTTTCCACCAATCTTCACCCTCTGTTGTCTTCATATAATCCTGTTTCTCTGATTATTTGT
This sequence comes from Ichthyophis bannanicus, assembly GCA_033557465.1. Classification (NCBI taxonomy): domain Eukaryota; kingdom Metazoa; phylum Chordata; class Amphibia; order Gymnophiona; family Ichthyophiidae; genus Ichthyophis; species Ichthyophis bannanicus. The sequence continues at coordinate 33,912,384 of CM066049.1, forward strand.
TCAACATATAAAATTAAACAGATAGGGGGAAGTATGCATCCTTCTCATACACCTTTGCTTAGTTTAAACCATTTTGTTTCTCCTTGTTCCGTTCAAACTGTTGCTTCTTGACCAAAGTAAAGATTGTGCAAGAGAACAATCATGTGTTCTGGTATACCTATGTCCCAGAGTTTCTCATGGTTTATACAGTCAAGTGCCTTGCTGTAGTCAATAAAACACATATAGATATCCTTTTGGTATTCGTTAGTCTTTTCAAAGAGCCATCTCACATCCACGTTTGTCGACTCTCATTTCTCGCCTTTTCCTGAACCCTGCTTGTACTTCGGGCAATTATCGTTATAGGTATGCTTGCAGTCTCTGCTGAATAATCTTGAGTAGAATCTTGCTGGCATGTAGAATCAGAGCGATTGTGTGATAAATTTCCACAGTCAGTTGGATCACCTTTCTTTAGTATTGGTATAAACACAGATCTTTTCCAGTCAGTTGATCATGATGTTGTCTTACCATTTTTACAAGGTTCTGCCAGTAAATTTGGAACAGCTGCATCAGATTGCTCTAATACTTCAATGGGAATGCCATCAATGCCTGGTGCTTTGTTCTTTGATAAGGCTTTCAATGCTGCTTCAACAACTTTTTTCATCACCAATAGTTCCAGATCATAAGGTACAGGTTGAAACGGCTGTTGGTCCACTTGATCTTGACAAGATTGACTTTCATATTTGGACACATCATGTGAAGAGAGATCATTAGAGAAAGACATCATGTTTGGCAAGGTAGAAGGTCAACACAAAAGAGGAAGATCAGCAATGAAATTGATCGATACAATAACAGCAGCTATGGGTGTCACTCTGTCAACAATGAGCAACCTGACTGAAGAATGAACACATTTTAGGACAACTATCCAAAGGGTCACCATGAGTCGACACAGACTCGACTGCATGTAACAACAACATTTAAAGCGATTAACACGGTAAGCAGAGCTGCTGACTGGGATATTCAGCGGCACTAACCAGCAGGTGTTACCACTACACACCATGATGCTAACTGGCTAGCACTGGGGCTTTCCGGGGCCAGCACTCGAAGATAACTGGGCAGTGGTGATATTCAGCCACTACCTAGTTTTCGCTAAACAGCTAAATTTAAGTACAGTAAAGGCCATCCAGTAGAGTAGTCGCCTAGTGGTTAGAGCAACAGCCTAGTACCCAAGAGATCTGGGTTTGATTCCCACTGTCACTCTTTGTGACCTTGGGCTAGTCATTTTACCCTCCATTCCTTGGAAGACAAGGTCTGGAAATCTACTTCGTCATACCTAGCCAAGAAAATCCATGGTCGCCAGGAGTCAGCATTGACTTGATGGCACAAAAAAAAAATCTGTCCTAACTTTCACCACCAAAGCTAACTGAGCAGCAGCCGAATATCACCACTGCCCAGTTAGCACTGAATATCCAGATCTAAGGTTCAGAGACAACATCTACCCACTGCTGAAATATATCAGACCCATACTTTTTAGCTACACGCTTTGTACTCGTTTCAAAAAGAACACATATGCAGTACTTTCCCCTCTGAAACATATGCATACACAATTACTTGCAACACCTGCTTTTGTGATATAAAAACAAATTATGATTGATGTATTTGCTGTTTTAATGAGATGTAAAATCCTATCATTTAGCATAAAGTAATGCTCTGGTAATGCAGGGTCTCGGGTCAGTACTCGTCAAGCTTTTGATAAAAAGTCTTCAGAGCCTTACACTGTAGGGGCTCTGCATTTCAAGACAAGGAACAGTTCACACAAGACAGTTCACACAAGACACACAACAACTCCTCAACACAAAGATAATGGACATAGATGAGCAAATCTCCAAATAGGACGACATCATTTCATCTGCTGCCAAGCCACCCGCCCGCAGAACACAACAATCACACAAAGCAAAGCCCTGCTCCAACCCATGGTACTCCAAAGATATACGCATAGCAAAAAGAGCACTAAGACGACTTGAACGCCGCTGGAGATGCAACAAATCAACCTCCCTACAGGAACAATACCAGACGAAACAAAAAGAATATAACAAACTCATCAACCATCAGAAGAAAGAATACCATACTAACCTTATCCTGAAATCCACGAACAAACCCAGCGAACTCTTTAAAGTCGTAAAGACCCTCACCAAATAACCCTCCAACAGAAACGAGCAACAAATAGACCCACAGGTCTTCGCTAACCACCTCAAGAACAAATTCACTGCAACACCCCAGAAAAACATCGCGACTGTCAAAATCAAGACATCCATACCCAAGCAGAGCTGGGGAACATTCAACATCCCCTCGAACGAACAACTATCCAAGATCATCACTGACCTAAACACCAGCACCGCCCCTACAGATCCTTGCCCAGTATCCTGGATTAAAGCAACGAAAGAGGACCTGCTACAAGTCATACGGAATATATTAGATAACTCTCTCTCCAAAGGAACAATGCCAAACTCCCTGAAGCTAGCCACAATACGTCCAATCCCCAAGAAAACCACCTTGGCTAAAATTGACCCCGCCGCCTACAGACCGATATCAAGTTTACCATTCCTATCCAAGATCATTGAGAAAACAGTCCAACACCAACTCCAACACCACATTGACATCCACAATCCCCTGGACCCCAATCAACATGGATTCCGACCCAGCCACGGAGTTGAAACCATACTGATTCAGTTATTCGACAGCCTGTTGAGGATGATAGACAACACCAGAATGGGCGTCATTATGATATTCCTGGACATCTCCTCAGCATTCGACACTGTCTGCCACGCAACATTACTAACCAGACTATAGGAGTCGGGCCTACACAGCACCACCTTGAGCTGGTTCACATCTTACCTCACCAACAGACAGCTACAAGTCAAATGTGGAACAAAGACCTCTCAACCGTTCAGAGCCACTCAGGGAGTCCCACAAGTATCAGCTCTCTCCGCCCTGCTCTTTAACATCTACGTACAACCCATCTGCGCCGTCATCAAGGACCACAAGATTCAATACACCATATACGCAGATGACAATGATATTCACACCAATCAATTTGGACAACCCAGACTATTCCAACATAGCCAACTGCTTCCAACAAATGACAACCTGGCTACAGGAAAACAACCTATCAGTAAACTACAACAAAACCAAAGCTCTGTTCATCACAAGAAACCAGACATTCTCACCATCGGCCACCATCAACCTAAATGACACCATCATACCAGTAAGACAAGAAATAAAATACCTGGGAGTAACACTCGACAAGGACCTTAACCTCCAATCCCATATTGCAAAAACAACAAAGAGCGCGTACATCAAAATGAGGACAGTCAGAAGGCTCAAACCCATCCTAGCCCATGAACATTTCCGAAGTCTGTCAAGCCATCATCACTCCAACTCTAGACTACTGCAATCACATCTACCAGGGGCTTCCACAAAAAGACACTAAAACCACTACAACTAGCACAAAACACAGCCGCAAGACTCATAACAGGTCACACAAATCACGACCACATCACTCCCATACTGTACCACCTACACTGGCTCCCAATCAGCTCTCGAGTACAATTCAAAGTTCTCTTACACATATTTAAAATAATACACAAACTCACAGCTGACAGCCTACAACCTCTCATAATAACCAATGACAAAAAGAGACCAAGAAGAAAAGGAACCTCAGACACCATCAAACACCAAAGGAAGTTACTAAAACAACGCGGGCCACATCAAGGAGAGCACTCTCCCTCGCAGCACCCGCTATATGGAACTCACTCCCACACCACATAAGATCAACCAAGAACCTCAAGGACTTCAGAAAACTTCTTAAGACTGCTCTATTTACAGAGCATTTCAAAGACCTCACATAAATGGACCCTATCCAATACCTCCAAGGCAATACAGGATCACGATCCTAGCGCGCCTTCAAATGGCCCCCCATTAATGTATATATGTATATTGCTCATTATGTAAATAGCTCACCGATATGTATATACTGCTCGTTATAGAAATAGTTCACTGATGTAATCTAGCAAACTGCACCACATACCACTCTTCTCAGTTCTACCACTGCATGCTACAAACCACACACTATTGATTGATGTGCCAAACCGCTTTGATTTAATAAGGCGGTATACTAAATACTTCTAAATAAATAAACAAGGTAAGAGAGTGTGGCTTTTAAATTACTAGCTCTGTCAGGGAGTTCTTAAAAGGGTTTTGGTACATTTTTAAAACAAAAGTTACATTCTTTTTGGTGCTTTTGTTCAAAAGGGGAAATATTTTCTTTAGTGGTGTAGGTTTAAAACTCTGCTTTTAGTACCCCATGTGAGCAGTCTTGCTTTATAGGGCACCTCCCCCAATTAGCTACACACAGGGACTTGGAACACATTTAGAACGCACTTAAGAGAGGTTAGCTGCATTTTCTCTGAAAGGACAGCTGGGAAACAGGCTAGTACTTTGGTAGGTCTCTCTCTTTTGCTTCAACAGGTACCTAAGCTCCACCAATTGAACAATTGGCTGGGAAAAATCGTATCGCTATAGCTATTGCCACAGTTACATCTTTTGCTTCTGTCCAGAGATCCTAATGCTAGTTGAAGGATCAGTTCCATGTGCAGGATGCCTGCATACTGAAGCTCCCAGGAACAACTGCAAGAGCTCAGAGAAGAGGTGGCGAGGCTAAGAGGCATTAAAGACAGTGAGAAGTACACTGATGAGACGCTTCTTGAAACATACAAGCTCTCCAGCAGAGAAGATGGAAGCCTACAGAATGATGAAGGTTGGACAAGAGTCACCAGGGCCTGCAGAATAACTAATCCAACTCCTCCAGCCCTTGAACTGAAGGACCATTATGCAGTCCTGGAAGTGGAGGAGGTGAAAGCATCCCTGGAAAGGGAAGAACCAGAACTCAAGTACCTCAAAGTTGCAGAATCAGTGATCACAAGGAAGCGAAGGGTAGTGGTGGTTGGTGACTATTCTGAGGGGTACAGAGGTGTCCATCTGCCGACCAGACTTGACGTCCAGAGAGATATGCTGTCCGCAATCCAATATGTAATGGAGAGTTTGCTGAGACTCATCAAGCCCACTGACTATTACCCGATGTTGCTCATCCATGTCGGCATAAATGATACTGACAGGTATCTCTCTCAGCTTATCAAAAGTGATTTCATGGCTCTGGGATACAGGGTAAAGCAGATAGGGGCGCAGGTGGCGTTCTCTTCAATTCTCCCCATTGAGGGTAAAGGCCAAGGCAGAGAAGCTTGCATCTTGGAGATGAATGCATGGTTGCGTGGATGGTGTCAGAGAGCGTTTTGGTTTCCTGGACCATGGGATGCTGTTCCAAGGGTTGCAGAGCAGAGATGGCGTTTATCTGTCCAAGAAGGATTGACGTGACTTCAGTAGCAGACTGGCTAACCTACTGAAGAGGACTTTAAACTAGATTCATTGGGGATGGGTGAAAAAAGTCCCCAGTGTAAGTGAAAGTCACCAGGTAAGTATAACATTAAATAACTTTATAGAAATAGGTAAAAGAGGCAACATCTGGAAAGCAGTGTCTATAAATGCCCATAGCGTGGGAAATAAGATCTCAGATGTTGAGGCTTTAATGGGAGAGGCTGACTTGGATTTAGTGGCAGTAACAGAGATATGACCCATGACTGGGATGTAATTATACAATTTATTCAGGAAGGACAGAGTAGGAAGAAGGGGAGGAGGCGTGGTACTATATGTAAAAATAATATTAAAGTTCTGGAAATACAGGGCTTAAAAGGAAGAGAGGAGGCACTGCAGGTTAAAATAGAAAGAGGGAGAACAGGCAGACGAACAGTTAATTGAAGACATACGCAGCATTGCCAGGAAAGTGGAAGCGCTACTGATAGGGGATTTTAATATGCCAGATGTTGATTGGTACATCCCTGCTGCAGTATCATCTAGAAGTAAGGAGATCCTGGATAACCTACGGGGAGAACTATTCAGGCAATTGGTAACAGAACAGGGGAAAACTAACTTTGCCAGGATGGACCAATACCTCGGAGTCGTTAGTGGGATGGGAACAGCTGGGGGATATAGAAACACAATGGGCAAAACTGAAAGGGGATATTTTAAGGGCAACCAACCTTTTTGTTAAAATGGTAAATAAAGATAAAAGGAAAAGGAGATTGCTATGGCTTTCGAAAGAAGTAGCTGAAAAGGTGAAGAAAAAGAGAGGGAGGCCTTCATGAAATACAAGAGATCACAAAGAGGAAGACAGGCATCTATATTTCGAAAAACAGAGAAGCCAGCAAAGTAGTCAGGAAAGCAAAGAGTCAAAAAGAGGAGGAAACAGCCAATGCAAAAAAAAATCAGGGGATAAGACTTTTTCAGATATGTTAATGAGAAGAGGAAGGGCAAAAGTGGTATTGTCAGACTCAAGGCTGAAGGGAAGGAATATGTAGAAGCTGATGAGGATAAAGCAGAATTGATTAACAAATATTCTGTGTTCACAGATGAAGAACCAGGAGCAGGAACTCAGAAAACAGCCACAAACAGGAACAGAAGCGAGGGTCATCTTGAACAATTTTCAGAACACTATGTTCGTGAGAAACTAGCTAAATTAAAAGTAGACAAAGCAATGGGTCCGGATGGGATACACCTGAGAATACTGAGGGAACTTGGAGACATTCTAGCAGTTCCACTGACCTTTTCAATGCCTCGACATGTGGAGTAATGGAGAGAGGCACATGTCCATTTCGACAAAAGCAGAAGTAAGGATGTGGTTGAAAACTACAAGCCGGTTTGTTTAACCTTGATGGTGAGTAAATTATTGGAAACACTGCTGAAAGAGAAAATAGTGAGGTCTCTGGAGTGCAAGGAATTATTGGATCCGAGGCAGCATGGATTCACCAGAGGCAGGTCTTGGCAGACAAATCTGATTGATTTCTTTGACTGGGTGAACAGGGGTTTGGAGCAAGGGAGAGCCCTAGATGTAGTATATTTAGATTTTAGTAAAGCCTCTGACACAGTTATGCACAGGCGACTTATAAACAAACTGAGCACTCTTGGAATAGACCCTAAAGTTACTGCTTGGGTTAGAAACTGGTTGCACTGGAGGCGACAAAGGGTACAGATAAATGAAGCTCACTCTGAGGAGGAGGTGGTTGCCACTGGTGTGCCCCAGGGATCTATCCTTGGTCTGATTCTTTTAAACATCTTTGTTAGTGATATTGCGGAAGGGCTGTCAGGTATGGTTTGCCTCATTGCCGATGATACCTAAATCTGCAATAGAGTAGACACCCAGGAAGGTGTAGATAACATGAGGAGGGATCTAGCTAAGCTTGAAGAATGGTCTAGAATTTTGCAGCTGAGATTTAATGTTAAAAAATGCCAGGTCATGCATTTGGGATGCAGCAATCCAAGGGAGCAATATAGTATAGGGGTGAAGTACTTCTGTCCACAAAAGAAGAGCAGGAGCTAGGCGTGATTGTTTCTGATGATCTTAAAGTAGCTAAACAGGTAGAAAAGGTGACGGCGAATACTAAAAAGATGCTTCTGTGCATAGGGAGAGGAATAGCCATCAGAATAAAGGAGGTGAAAGTGTCTCTGTATAAATCTTTGGTGCAACCTCTTTTGGAGTATTGTGTGCAATTCTGGAGACCGCATGGGTTGGAGTCATACAGAGGGTGGCTATTAAAATGGTTAGTGGTCTTCGTTATAAAGCATATGAGGACAGACTTACGGATCTTAATATGTATACTTTAGAGGAAAGGCGGGATAGAGGTGATATAATTGAGATATTTAAATACCTCCATGGCATAAATGCACAGGAGAGCCTCTTTCAATTGAAAGCAAACTCTGCTACGAGGGGACATAGGATGAGGGTGAAAGGGAATAGACTCAGGAGTAATATATGGAAATATTTCATTACGGAAAGAGTGGTAGATGCGTGGAATAGTCTCCCAGTGGAAGTAGTAGAGATGAGGACAGTTTCTGAATTCAAAAAAGCATGGGATAAACACAGAGGATCTCCAAAGGGAAAAAAGAGGACTGTTGTAGTGGCTGATATGGAAGGGCAGACTAGATAGGCCATGTGTTTTTTTTCTGCCATCATGTTTCTGTTTCCTTACCCATAAATGTGTTTTCCACAGACAGCAAGATTGACTAGACACACAAGTGGATGACATCATTTGACTGCACTGGGACGGAACTGCTATCCAAGAGTTCAGAGCATGTATGATCCTTTCTGTGAATAAGGGTCTCCTCAGCTCCTCAGTTGGTTCCAAATCTTAAGAATGGAGGCAACTCTTGGGGGTATGGGAGGGATTGTGTGCCTTCTCAATCTTGTTGTCTATGGAAAAAACACACCTAGTACAGAGTAAGCAACATTGCTTTTTGTGTTAACAAGCTGAGCTGAATCAGCTACATTAGCTACTCCCAAAACTTAGGGCTGGCTTACTGTTTTTATATCATCCCAGTCTTCAAAGTAGCCCACAGTAAACAGATGCAAGAGTTATCATTTCAGAGAGTAGAGAATCGGTCCAAATAGTACTGCACATTATAAGCATGGAAAGGGTAATATGTAGCTGCTTTGCAGATTGCATCTAGCAAGGCAGACTTTAGAGCCACTGCATTGTCAGTAGTATTCCTATGTAATCCGATGAGGCTTCACTTTGGAGCTGAGAAAAGTATCCAATGTTCAAAGAAAACTAGATACAGGATGCCAGTCAATTTGCTTAAGGTCTTTTTTCAACTCAAATGTCAGGTCCATTGGTGTCAAAAGAAGATTAAGAGTTGCATGGATTTCCTAAATGATTGTTATTTTAAGGCAGTAAGCAAGAGCCTGTTTACAGTCAAGAGTCTGTAAGGCTCTCTCACATGGATTTAAATGTGGTTTCAGACAAAACATGAGAAGCATTATTTCCTCATTAACATAACAAGGTGTGCTCATCTTAGGTATGTTCCGAGTATATGGTTTGTAGGTTACCAATTCCTGAAGTTCACCAAGGTAATTGCTACTGGGAGAAGTACTTTTCAGGTGAGTAACTTAATAGTGAAGTCCAGTGGTTCAAAAGGCAGCTTCATAAGAAGTTAGCACAAGATTAAGGCCCCAAAATTCAGAGGAGACCTCTGCAGTAGAGGTATATAATGAAGATATCCCTTCATGAAGCAAACAATAATATGACACTGAGTGAAAGTTATTCAACGGAGCATAAATAACCAGAGCACAGAGGTATACTCTAATGCTGTGCTTCTCAACCAGTGTGCCTTCAGAAAGTCTTTAGTGCGTCTTGGTGTTGACACAGCCAGAAATGTGATAGGCATGGGCTCATGAGAGGCCTCATCTCAATTGGATAATGCCACTGAAAATAGTCACCTCCTTCCTGGTCCAGCCCCATCTCCTCTCAAGCAGGATGCAGAGACCAACAGAGAAAGTGTAGTTACTCACCTGTAACAGGTGATCTCCAGGAACAGCAGGAATTTAGTCCTCACATATGGGTATCATCGGTACCGATGGAGGCTGCGCGGGAACGCTCCCCAGCGTCCAATAGGAATGCTTTTGGGAGCATCCCTCAGCACATGCGCGCTGCCTTTCCAACTTTCCAACTTTCCCTCTTCAGTTAAGTTTGTAGCTGAATGAAAGGATAGAGGGAGAGAGGAAAGAGACAAAGAGAGAGAAAGAGAGAACTCCTAGGGGAGGTGGGTGGGTTGTGAGGACTAAATTCCTGCTGTTCCCGGAGATCACCTGTTACAGATGAGTAACTACGCTATCTCCAGGAACAAGCAGGAATGTAGTCCTCACAAATGGGGACTCCTTAGCTGAAGATGCCAGGGAGATATCCCCATGAAGGTGCCACTGTCGAAAGTGAGAATCTTTCCTCCCATGGATCTCTGGCATCCCACCAGAGTTGGTGTGTAGGAGTTGGCTTAGGTTTGAAAGAGATTTTGAAGAACAGCTTGGCCAAAGAAGGTATCCCAACAGGAGACTTTATCTAGGCAGTAGTGGGCTGTGAAGGTGTGTACCGAAGCCCAGGTGGCTGCTCGACAAATGTCATCGATAGACACAGAGTGGAGATTAGCCATAGAAGCTGCCATGGCTCTCACATTATGAGCTGTGACATGGTCCTGAAGAGGAAGACCCTTACTCTCATAAGTAAAGGATATGCATTGGGCAATCCATTTAGATAAAGTTCTTTTGGAGACTGGAAGTCCCAAATGACTAGGGTCAAAAGCTACAAAAAGTTGCGAGGACTTTCTATGTTGCTGTGTTCTTTGAATGTAAAAGGCTAAGGCCCTCTTACAATCCCAAGTATGAAGGTTTCTTTCTGCATTAGAGGCGTGAGGCCTCGGAAAAAATACAGGAAGGTAAATTGATTGGTTTAAATGAAAAGGCGAAACCACCTTTGGCATAAAGTGTGGGTGAGTTCGAAGAACAACCTTATCATGATGAAATCTAATATAAGGAGGATCAGCCACTAAAGCTTGCAATTCACTAATGCGACGAGCAGAGGTGATTGCAATCAGGAATATGACCTTCCAAGTCAAAAACTTAAGGGCTGTAGTTGCTAAAGGTTCAAAAGGCGGCTTCATGAGCTGCCCGAGAACTAGATTTAGATCCCATGCTACCGGTGGTGGCTTGATGGGAGGTTTAGTTAATAAAAGGTCTCTCATAAATCTTGATAGGAGTGGATGAGAGGAAATTGGTTGTCCATTCAGAGGCTTATAAGAAGCTGCAATTGCACTAAGATGGACTCTTACCGAATTGTTTTTTAACCCAGAATTTGATAAGTGAAGGAGATACTCTAGTATTGATTCTAAAGGTATGACCAGGGGTTTTAATCCCTTCTTGGAGCACCATATAGTAAAACGTTTCCACTTGAAGGCATAAGATCTTCTTGTGGAAAGTTTCCTAGAAGCCTGAAGGATATCTTTTACCTGCTGGGACAGGTTGAAATCCTGGAGATCTAAGCCTTCAACAACCAGGCCGTGAAGTGCAGGGACTGGGGATTCGGGAAAGGAGATCTGGAGCATGCCCTAACTCCAGAGGTGCTGCTCAAGAGAGATGCAGAAGCAGGGAATACCACGTTTGACGTGGCCATCGTGGTGCTATGAGAATCATGCAACCCCTGTCTCTCTGAAGCTTGAAGAGTGTCTTGGGGATGAGGGGAATGGGTGGGAAGGCATAAAGGAAGCCCTGACCCCAGTGAAGGAGGAAGGCATCCCTTGCCTGACAGTTGTGCGCTGGAATCCTGGAAAAGAACCGGGGAAGTTTGGCATTCAGTGGACTTGCAAAGTGGTCTATGTCTGGAGTGCCCCAGAGATGAAATATCTTTGCCACCTGGTCTAGGTGGAGTGATCACTCATGAGGTAGCAGTACTCAACTGAGTCTGTCTGCCCAAAGGTTCTGAATGCCTGGAAGATATATCACTAGAAGGTGAATCTGATGCTCTCTGGCGAAGGCCCATAGTCGTAAAGCTTCGTTACATAACGATAGAGAGCCTGTCCCGCCCTGCTTGTTCACATAGAACATGGCTACCTGATTGTCCGTCTGCACTAGGACTGTCTTGTAGCTGAGCTGGGTGTGGAACACTCGAAGAGCTAAATAAATTGCTCTTAACTCCAGGAGGTTTATGTATAAACCAACCTCTTGTGGAGTCCAGGTGCCCTGGATAGAGAGATGATTCAGGTGTGCTCCCCAACCCACCTGTGATGCATCTGTTGTTAGGGTGGCCTGAAAGAGGGGTTGATGGAAAGGAGACCCTACTGTCAGATTTTCTCGTGATTGCCACCATTGGAGGGACAAAATTAGTCGTTGATTGTTATTTTGTCCGACAAATGACCAGTGGCCTGTGTCCACTGTGTGGAGAGGGTCCACTGAGCTGCTCGCATGTGGAGGCGAGCATATGGGACTACATGAACTGTGGATGCCATGTGTCCCAGCAACTGCAGTAGCTCCCAAGCAGTGAGGGAAGATCTGCCTGCTGCTTGGGAAGCTAACTGCATTATGCGAAGACACCGGGCTTGTGGAAGGAAAGCCCTTGCCTGCCTGGAATCCAGACAGGCTCCTATGAATTCTAGGCATTGGGAAGGAACTAGTTGAGATTTCAGGAAGTTTATTACCAATCCCAAGTATTGGAGGATTCACATTGTACGAGACAGTGCAGTGCTGGCTTCTGTCACTGTGGAGGCTCGGATGAGCCAGTCGTCTAAGTAAGGGAAGACAAAAATCCCCAGGGTTCATAGAAATTGTGGTAAGGAAGCTTATCATAGTTCAGGAAGGAGCTATAATAGAGGTGAATTGGCTCTGAACAAGCAACCTGTCTTTTCTGGTAGAAATAATAAAACAGAATGTTCTCATAAGAGACTACCAGTCCCAGAATGCACCAGGTTTCCAACAGCCACTAGAAGAGCTGAAGTGGGAAAACGTGTGTTCAATCAGGAGAGCTATGAGGTAATCCCCAAGCACTCATCTCCAAGGGCAGGACTTGATTCAGCACAGCTGCGCTGTGCTAGGGTGGAGCAGCCCTCTAAACAGGTTAAAAGTAGAGCTTATTCTACACAGCAGAATCATCAGCAGAATCATCTTCATGATCATCATCAGCAGGAGCAGAGGCAGCAGAAGCCAGAGCTCACGGACAGAGAGAGCAAGAAACACTTTGGAAGAAAGAAGAGAAAAGTATCTTGGAGGTCTAAAGGAGTCCATAGCAGTACGTGTGCTGGGAGGCATTCCAGAGGCAAGCATACTCCATTGGACTGGGGAAAACCAGAGGAGTGGGGTTGCAGAGACAAGAATCCCCGGACGGGACCTGTGAGGGAGACGGCTGCATTTGGAAGGGGCCCTAAGACCAGTGCAAGAAGGTATGTGAAGAGAGACCCAGTGTCCAGGGATCTTGATTGGAAGGCTGGACATAAAAACTGGACTACATACTGACCAGGATATTTAGAGAGGAACCCTAACAGCAATGGAAGCTCAGGTATGAACACTGATCTATGCCCTAGCTATTCACTTGGAAGACAGCGGGGAAACAAGTATTGTTCTGAGAATGCTCCATTAAGAAATTCCTCTGTGCCAATCCATGATATTGATTCTATGATAATTGAAGAAGCAGGAGATATTGTAAATGAACAGTGTGAATACATGGATTGCTCTCTGTCTAAACTTCTGTGGTAATATACTTTTACAAAATACAACCACCATCACAAAGAAATATAAACTTGTCCTTTGATCTACTCAGAAAAGCTTTTGAGCAGGATTTGAGCCACGGTTAGAAAGTAAACCAGCCAGGTGGTTTGCAGCTGGTTAATTGTTAGCAATTGAGCCTTGCCTAATTGCCTGTGAGCTCTGAAGAGACATTTCTGGGTGTGTGTGAAAATACCAGAAGTTAGCCTTGAAAAAGAACAGTTTTTCATTACTTTGTGGGTTCTGTTTGTTTTTGAAGCACTGCTAAAAAGATATTAGCAGGAGCCCACAGAAAAGACCTTTCTGTTCCCATCAAGGTCTTTATGATTTGATTTGATTGCTTAAGAAGTTCAGTTGTTGTTTTTCCTGATTTTGTTTTTCTAAGTATAATACTGAAAGCAAGTATCCTTTTCTGTGCTACCAAGCAAATCTGTGTTGGGAGAAATAACCCCATAAATAAAATAACTTTTCTTGGCTTTACACTCGTGCAAGCACAACTAATTTATTTGTGAACGGCTGATTCTGGAATGAATGGACTACATTTCCCACAATCCTTTGCAAGTCATATTAATATTTGCCTTTGCCAAGACTGTGGACATTCTCACCCAGCGCCCCCATTTACAAAATGCAGCTACTACTTCCATGCATTTCGTGAATACCCTTGGTGCTGAAGCCAGACCAAAAGGAAGAACCCTGTACTGGAAATGTCTTCCCCTAAAAAGGAAACATAAAAATTTCCTGTGATCTAGATGGATAAGAATGTGAGTGTATGCATCCTTTAAATCTAGAGAGCAAAGCCAGTCCTGGCTTTGAAGGTATGGCAGAAGAGTTCCCAGAGAAATCATTTAGAATTTTTCTTGAAACATATTTGTTCAATCCTCTGAGGTCTAGAATGGGTCTGTGTCCCCCTGTTTTCTTTGGAATAAGAAAATAGGGGGAGTAGAACCCTGCACCCTGTTGAAGAATGGGTACCTCCTCTATTGCCCCTTGGGCAAGAAGTGTGGAACCTCGTAATCTAGCAGATTGTCTGCAGAGGTTTGTGAATTGAACTGCTTTAGAATTGTAAGAGGGGGTAAGCTGTGAAAATGAAGTCTGTACCCCTCCCCTACAATGGACAAAGTCCACTCTTCTGCTGTTATCTGATGCCATCTGTTGACAAAGTGGCATAACCTGCCGGAAATATGGGGGGGTTGAGGACCCCTCAGAGGCAGGAAGGCAAAGCTCTCTAGGAAGGAGTCAAAGCCCTTGAGGGGGCTGAACCTGGAGAGCTGGTTGGGCTCTCGGGCTTTTTGGTTTCTTTTGTCTAGTTTGTCCCTTTTGGGCAACCTAACCTGGAGTTTGAGTCTGGTGGGTATAGGAAGGATAAAACTTCCTCTTTTTGCTAAAAGAGGGTTTTTTTTATAAGGCTTCCTTTTGGCTGGAGTGGCTGTAGACTTTGACAATCTATCTAAGGTAGAATTGTCAGCATCTAACTCGTTAGCCTTCTCCTGCCAGTTCTTGCCGAAGAGATTCTCTCCCGTGCAAGGAATGTTGCCTAACTTGTCCTGTATCCAAGTCTCCAAGTCTGATGCCCGTAACCAGGCAATCCGTCCTGCGCCAATGGCAATAGCAGATGTTCTGCTGATGCATTCGAAGCAGTCAAAGGCTGCACGATTGACAAACTTGGAGACATCCTGAGCATGCTTAACCAGAGTAAGAAAGTCTTGTCTCTTATCATCCTGTGATTTCTTTGAGGAACATTCCTATATATAGGATATATGAACTGATCCTAGCTGAAAGCATGGAAGCTTGAAAAGTTCTGCGTCCAAAAGCATCCAGAGTCCTACATTCACAACCTGGAGGATTGGATGCATGTCTTTTTGCACTTTTCATTCTACGCATGGCTGACTCCACTACCACTGAGTGGTGTGGCAGCTGAGTTTTCTGAAATCCAGGATATGGTGGGACTCGATACATAGTATCAAGTCTCCTAGAGTGAGGAGAAGTAGTCAGAGGTGTCTCCCACATTCTGAGCATCAAGCTATGCAGAATTTCATGGATAGGCAGAGTAGCTGCCTCCTTAGGAGCTTTAGGGTATTGGAGAATTTCAAATTCCTTTGCTCTGGGTTCCTCTTCAGGAGCTACTGTGATTGAAAGACCTTTAGTCATATCACGGATGAAATCCTGAAATGACATGTCCTCTGGAGGTGACATTCTGCGTTGGAGAGAAGAGGGATCTTCTAGGAGAAACCCTCTAGTGCCAGCAGAATTGCCAGTCTTCGGAATCGGAGGAATCAAAGTATTCCTGACCCCGATGCTCCTGCAAAGCACGATCCCAGTACCGATCTAAGTCGGTACCGAGGTGACACGGTACCCACTTTATCCACTCCAGCTGAAGGTGGAATGGGAAGAGTTACCATTGGGGCAGGTACTGTCGGTACCGGCATTGTCGGTGTTGGTACCGGTGTCTGTACCGGCATCGATGCCCTTGGGACCACCGGTACCGCAGCTGCGAGAAGAGCTGCGATACTGCGTTCGATAGCAAGAAATCTCTGGTCTATCGACGCTGCAGATACCTGGGTGTCGGTACCGGTAAGAACAGCCTGAACCCCTGAGCATGGCACAGGTAGTTCTTGCGAGGTTGAGGCCTAGAGAACATCCAGAAGCCCCCATGGATGCTTTGGAAGCCAAAGCCTCCCGCCGGGGCTGTTTTGCCGGTGTGGTTCCCTCAAGGGCAATGCCAATGGCCTCTTGATGCTTAGTAGGAGAGCTACCCTTTGAGGACCGGCTTTTGTGTTTAGTTACCTGAGATCCATGGGAAGAAGAAGAGGCCCTTGACGATGTCGATGCAATGGATCTGGTATCTGAAGAAAAGAGGGTACCGAGCTTTGTGGCCCGGTTCTGTCTTCCTCTTTTGGTCATCCCCATGCAGGAGAGACATTCAGTTGGAGAATGATCAGGTCCTAAACATTTTAGACACCAATCATGGGTGTCAGTGACGGAAATAGTACCGCCACACTTAGTACATTTTTTAAAACCACTAGTTGGTTTTTCCATGATTTTGGAAAAATGGGGCCTAATGCCCAAAATGGCGCCTAGCACCACTACAGGAAAGTTTCTGAAAAGAAACAGTCTAAGTCTAAGGGGTTTTGTTTTGTTTTTTTAGTAAAAGAAAAGAAAAGAACCGGCGGTACCGGTAGGCGTCGTGCGGTAGGCAAACGCGACCACAAAAAAGAATTTTAATGTCGGAATTTTCTGCGGTGACAGGGAATAGGTCCTGTTGGCTCCACGGAAAACGAAGAACTGAAGAGGGACAGTTGAAAAGGCGGGAAGGCAGCGCGCATGTGCTGAGGGATGCTCCCAAAAGCGTTCCTATTGGACGCTGGGGAGCATTCCCGCGCAGGCTCCGTCGGTACCGACGATACCCATATGTGAGGACTACATTCCTGCTTGTTCCTGGAGATCATGGTAAACGTGGAGCAGATAGAGCAAAGTACTAATCTGTCTCTTAATCTACCCCTCCCCTCCTGTCATTTCAGGACAGCAGGAGAGGAGTGTGACTGACTGGAGCATGCATTCCATATCAAAGAGGATCTCCTACTGTCAATGCTCCAGTCCTTTTCTCTTCTATCCTAGATGAAGGAAAAACTTTTATTTTCAAGTTAGCGATTATAATGTGTGATCCAGTGGATGTATGCTCTTTGGAGCAAGCTGGATGCTCTGGAACACAGTGCAAAATCTGACTTGAATTTACCTCCTACACAGAATTTAAATATCGTGAATAGTTAGCTAATCTAATTTTTCTCTGGAGCATAAATATCTTGTAGGCAGGACAAAGCTCTGAGGTTTCTATATTAAACTAAAAAATATTTTGTAGTAGCAAAACTGAAAATGTGTTTTTAGGTGTAGTTTGAAAACAGATTACTGTCCACTGGACTCCCCTCATTCTCCCCATCAAACTGAACTATTGCTTACTACTAGCACTCTTCCCCTCCTCATTAGTAGGACAGTGGTGCTTATCACCTGTGTGCCTCCTCTGCTGGCTTCAATCTGGTGTCACAATGCATGGAGTCCTGCTGCTATCTCACATGACCTGCTGGCCTCATTTGTTCAGAGGCAAGACTGAATCCGGCAGAACGAGGTGCACACAAGTAAAAAAATTCTGCTCTCCTGCTGGTGGGAGGGACTGAACAGGGAGGCTCATATGAAATTTGGTTTATGTGCTTCAAGTACTGAACAAATTCAATACTGTGCTACAAAATGAAAAAAGGTTGGGAAGCACTGCTCTAACGGATGACATCAGAAGGCCTACACAAAATGGTCTAGATACTGCGATATAAGAAAAGAAAAACAAAGTTTTATCTGTTTGAAAAACAGCAGAATGAAAATTTCTTCCACTTGAAATATGTGTCTAGTAAGTGATTTCTTAGCAGCTATTAAAATGTGCTAGATAAGTTTCTGTTCTTGGCTTACCAGAGCCTAGGTACTCAATCTGCATAGTGTGAGGATTTGAGACAAAAGTCTGGATAAAGATAATGATCCTCTTCTCAATTTAATAGTGTTGAGAATTGATCATGTTTTCCAACTTCTGGTCTTTTGAGAAATGGAAGCCAGTTCTTTGAGGGCAATATGGTATTATGAGAATCATGATGCACTGACTTCACTGAAACTTGTCCAGACCTCTCACTATAAGAAGAATTAATGGATAGGAGTACAGAAAGGACCAGGTCCATGAAATCACTAGGGCATTTGGAGCTAGGGGAGAAGGGATGACAGAACAGTGAAGAGGAAGCTTTAAGTATTTGCAGCTGGCAAAAAGATAGACTTGAGGTATTCCCAATCTTGAAAAAGGGATTTTAGGAGAGATGCATCCAGGGACCGCTCATGAGGTCGAAGAATTCTGCTGAACCTGTAAACCCACTGGTTATGCAGATCCAGATGTTGGCAGATATCTTAATTATTGGCTATGGCAAAATCCTAAATCCTGGCTGCTTCCTGACAAAGATGGAGAGCCCATGCTTCATTGTTTACATGAAAGTCAGCCACTTGTCAGTCTGTCTGAATCAGCACTAATCCTGAAGATGAAGTAAAAAATTCAGAGCATAGTAAATTGCCCTGAGCTTTAAACGGTTAATGTGAAGACATCACATATTTTGAACACATCTCCTGCAAATGAAGACTTCCGAGATTACCCCCCCCCCCCCCCCCAACTTAGGTTTGACACATCTGTGGTCAGGGCTGGCCGGTGCTGCAATGGCGCAAAAGGAACACCTGCAACATCATGCAAAATCAAGGAGGTAGGAAAAAGATCAATGAGAAAAGCTACCAGTTTTTTTGCCACTGAAATTTGAGATACCACTGGGGGTGCCTCATTTTGAAATGCACCAAGGGGACTACATGAACTGCTGCCACCATGTGTACTAATATTTGCAAGTAGGCTCCGATTGTGACCTTGGGTGCAGTTTGTATGCCTCAAACATATGCAACAAGTGTTTGGATTCTGTCATTTTGTTATAAAGCTCAATCTTGAATGGTGTTCAAGAGTTCATCTATAAATGAAATGGTGCTCGTTGAGCTTAAAATAAGAAACAGGCTGCAGTAGGGTAACTGTCTTGCAATGATGGTTGAAGACTATGCTGGCCACCAAAAGACCAGATTATCCAGTTTGTGCAGGTAGGTGCCATCACTACGAGGAAGTTAATACCCTGAGGGCCGACAGCAGCCCAAGGTGGAGTACTTTATATTGAAAATAGCTGAACTCAAGAGTAAATCTGACATACTTCTTGTAATGTGGATGTATTGAGATGTTTTAATACGTATCCTTGAAATCCAGAGCATATAGCCAGCCTTCCCTGTTGAAAAGTGGAATAATGGAAAAAGTGTGTCATTTTGGATTTTTCCCTGTAAAGAAATTGGTTGAGGACTAAGATCAAAGATGGAGCAGAAGACCCCTGTCTTCTTTGCGATAAGAAAATACATGGAGTAGAAACCTCAAATTCTCTGTAGTGGCACAAGTTCTATAGCATAGGTTTGTAGCATAAGAGACGGGTCCAAGATAAAGGCCTATCCAGGGGTTGGCTGAGAAATTTGAAGCACTAGCCATTTCAGATTATATCGAGAACCAAGGAGTCAGTCAATTTTCTGCCAGAATGGAAAAAAAATTGAATACAACCCCTAACAGGAAGAACAGGATATATTATTTGAGAAACTGGAGGCTTGCATAACAGTCAAAAGATGATTGCTACAGGACCAGCAGAATCTTGTTTAGTTTAAGTCCCTCCCTCTGTTGTGGCTTTTAGACAACAGGGTGCTGCACTTGAGGCTTTTTCTGCTACTAGAACCTCTTACAGTAATAGATGCCTCTGTGATAATGGTTGAATAAGGTATGGCTTGCCAAAAAGCCCAATGAAGGAGGAACCACAGAGAAATATTAAAGCAAAAAGTAATGGTCTTAATTATATCCTTTTTCCCCCACTTTTTCTCCAAAAAGAAAATCTCCAGTACAAGGGGCATATGCCAACAGAGTGAAAGTTCTCACATAAGCCAGAGGCGCTTAACACCCAAAGGCATCTGGCCGCAATTCTAAAAGCAGAAATTCTGGGTATCATCTAAAAATTATAAGCAGTCCATACTCATTGACCTCTTTCAGTATGGCAGCTAAAATTGAGCGTAACAGGAAACAGTGGGCAAAAGCACTTGATCACCTGAAAGATGGTATACATGTGCAGAACTATAAAGAGCTGGTGGGCAAAATATTTGCAGAAAGGATGGCTCCCTGGAAACCTTTATTCCCCGAATGAACCAAATAGTCATGGTCTTTTCCCAAAATGTTGGAAAACTCTCTACACCTTTCAGCCTCTTATGGCTGCTTGAACAACTGAACAGTATTATAGCTGGATCTTACTGAAACCTGAAGCCAGTTGGACTTTTACATCCAATTTCTTGAATAGCTGAATGTTAAGTGGATTTTGCCACGTATGGTACAACTGGTCTTTGAGCCAAACATGAAGAGGAACCACATCAATCATTCCGGGTGTTTCTATATATCTGAGAAGGCCAAAGATATCTGTTCTTGGTTTTGCATCCTGCTGCAGAGGAAAGGGAACTTCTTTAGCCATTCTGTCAACAAATTCTGAGTAAGAGTTATCCTGAATTGGAGATTCATTCCTTGACAGTGGAGGAGAAAGGTCAGAGGAAGTTCCTTTAGAACCCTCCTCCAAATTATATGAAGAGAGAAGTTGGGGATCTAGGAGGCCCTCTACATCACAGCACAGATTTCAGAGAGGACATGATTGAAAGCAGGACCCTGCACAATCTAGACAAAAGAACAATAAGGTTCTGTGACAGAGTGTGTCTGCACTAGCCTAAGGCCTAGAGAAGGTTCTTAAGAACATAAGATATGCCATACTGGGTCAGACCAAGGTCCATCAAGCCCAGTATCCTGATTCCAACAGTGGCCAATCTAGGTCATACGTACCTAGCAGTTTCCCCAAAAGACACAGGTTCCGCAATGCTTGTACTGGGTCAAGCATTGATATCTTGGGTCCCTTCTTAATAATGGTTTATGGACCTTTCCTCCAGGAACTTCTTCTGAAGACTGCTGGTAACTAATATTGAGCCCTTCTAACTCAAACACCTGGGGAGGGGGGAAACAAAGAGGCTGCTCTGCAAGTGGCAGACACACAGAGAATGGGGATTCATCAGCCACAGTAAACAATATTGGTGGGAAAGATATGGGTGTTGCACTGAAGCAGGATGTTCTTCAGTGGACAGTTCTTTTGCCATGTTGGGAAGGTCTGTGCAGGATATACTCAAGCTATGCGGAGGTTATTCTGCAGAAAATCTGTGCAGCCTCTTGACCTAAGGAGATACAGTGCTCATATGCTTGTGTCTCTCTAGCACTTTAGAAGGGGTTGACAAAACCACCTTGCCCTTTGGCTTTTGCAAGCACTCTAGAAGTGGCTGCGCTGTAAGGCTGGAAAGCTCATGCAGTACATGCTCTAGCTCTGTAAGTATCTGGCAGCCCTTGTGGGTAGCTGGACAAAGTGACAGCACTTGAAGGCTGAGGGCCATTCTATGCAAGATTCTGCACCAGGGGTAGCCAACTCCAGTCCTGGTTCACCACAATCCAGCCTGATTTTCAGGCTGCTCCTAATGAATATTCATGAGATATATTTTCATACAGTGGGAAGCAGTGGATGCACATATACCTCTTGAATATTCATTAGGGACATCCTCAAAACCAGGCTGGATTGTGGTGCACCAGAACTAGAGTTGGCCACTCCTTTTCCAAACTCATGTAGTTTACAGCTTTCTACACAGAGGAATTTGTCGTCTGACTTTAACATGCTCTTTTGTGAAATGATCACAAAGGCAAATATAGCACTAAATGACAAGTTAGCTATGATGGTATCTCAGAGACATGGTGGAAGGAGGACAACCAGTGGGACACTGGGATACGTGGGTACAAACTATATCATAATGATAGAGCTGATCAAACTGGTGGAGGGGTTGCGCTCTATGTTAGAGAGAGCATTGAATCACAAAGGATTAAAGTTTTGCAGGAAACAAAATTTACTATAGAATCTCTATGGATTGAAATTCCATGTCAAAAGGGAAAGGCGATGGCAGTGAGGTTGTACTATCGTCCCGCCTGGCCAGAATGAACAAATGGTTGATGAAATGCTCAAAGAAATCAGGGAAGTTAAAAGTTACAGAACAGTAATAATAATGGCAGTGATGTCCTATAATGCTGCGCTCTTCTCAGCTCTGGATGTTCTCGCTCCTCTCATCCCTCGTCCTGTAAGGCGTTCCTTACCTCAGCCCTGGCTCTCTCCCACTATTCGCTATCTTCGCTCCTGTGCCCGCTCTGCTGAGCATACCTGGCTCAAATCCCGCTCCCCTAAAGATTTCCTTCATTTCAAATTCATGCTCTGCTCTTTCAAATCTGCTTTAGCTCTTGCCAAACAAGATTACTTTGTTCGCCTGACTAATTCTCATGTCTCTGATCCTCGCCGTCTCTTCATTGCTCTCAATTCTCTCCTCAAAGTGCCTCCGCCTCTGATCCCTCCTTCCCTTACTTCCATGATAAAATCCATAAGATCACTCTCCAGTTTCCCTCTAAATACCTAATTTCCCTTTCCTGCTTTCATTCTCTCGCCCTTCTCATCCTACCCTCTCTTTCTTCCCCATGATTTCTATTGATGAAACTGCTCTTCTCTCCTCCTCCAAGCTCACCACTTGTCTTCTGATCCTATCTCCTCCCATCTCCTCTTCTCTATTTCCTCTACCGTTGTCCCCTCCATTTCTCATATTCTCAACCTTTTGCTCTCCACTGCTACTGTCCCGGCTGACTTTAAACATGCTGTGGTCACGCCTCTCTAAGAAACCCTCACTTGATCCCTCTTGTCCTTCTAATTATTGCCCCATCTCTCTCCTTCCTTTCATTTCTAAACTGCTCGAACGTGCGGTTTACAGCCGTTGTCTTGACTTCCTCTCTTCCCATGCTCTTCTCAATCCCTTACAATCCGGTTTTCGTCCTTTGCACTCTACTGAAACTGCTCTTGTCAAATTCTCCAGTGACTTGTTCCTGGCTAAATCTAGAGGCCTTTATTCCGTCCTTATCCTCCTTGACCTTTCTGCTGCCTTTGACACTGTTGACCATGATCTTCTCCTTGACACTTGTGATAAGGAAGCTTATCATAGCTCAGGAAGGAGCTATAGAAAAGGTGAAGTGACTCTGAACAAGCAACCTGTCAGTTCTGGTAGAAATAAGAAAACAGAATTTTGCCATAAAAGACTACCAGTCCCAGAATGCACCAGGTTTCCAACAGCCATTAGAGGAGCTGAAGTGGGGAAACGTGTGTTCAATCAGGAGGGATATGAGGTAATCCCTAAGCACTCATCTCAAAGGGCAGGGCCTGATTCAGCACAGCTGCGCTGTGTTAGGGAGGAGCACTCATCTAAGCAGAATAAGAGTAGAGTTTGTTCTACAGATCTTCTTCATGATCACCTTGGATATCCAGAGCTATCCTCAGTATCCTGAGAATCAGCTTGAGTTTGATCATCAGTTTCATCTGAAGGATCATCAGAAGCAGAAGCCAAACCGGACGGACAGAGAGGGAAAGAGACCCTTTGGAAGAAGGAAAAGCCTTTGAGAGGTCTAAAAGAGTCCAAAGCAGTACGTATACTGGGAGGTATTCCAAGGGCCAGCATACACCATTGGACTGGGGAAAGCCAGAGGAATGGTGCTGCAGAGCTAGGAATCATCAGAGGCTACCTGTGAAGGAGAAGGCTGCACGTGGAAGGGACCCTAAGACCTGTGCCAGAAGGTATGTGAAGAGAGATCCAGTGTCCAGGGATCTGGATTGGAAGGCTGGACATAAGAACTGGACTACATACTGGCCAGGCTATATAGAGAGGAACTCTAGCAGCAATGGAAGCTCAGGTATGAACACTGATCTATGCCCTAGCTATAACCTTGAAAGACAGCAGGGAAACAAGTATTCTCCTGAAAATGCTCCATTGAGAGATTCATCTGTGCCAATCCATGATATTGAACCCATGCTTGTTAAACAAGGGGGAATAATAGCAGATGAGGATCCTGTTTATATGGACTGCTCTCTATCTAAACTCCGTTGGTAACTTTCTGTTATAAAGTACAGCAACCATCACAAAGAAATACAAATTTGTTCTTTAATCTACTCAGAAAAGCTCCTGAAGCAGGATTTGACCCACACAGTAGAAAGCAAGCCAGCTAAGGGGTTTCAGCTGGATAACTGCTAGCAATTAAGCCTTACCTAATTGCTCGTGAGCTAGGAGAGAATCACTTCTGTATCTATGTGGGAAGTAATCAGAAGTTAACCTGAAAAGAACAGTTTGTTTCTTGCTTTGTGGCTTTTCATTTGTTGTTTTCCTGATTTTGACTTTGTTTTTCCAAGTTAACACTGAAAGCAAGTAACCTAATTTATGTGCTACCAAGCATATCTGTGTTGGGAGAAATAACCCCATAAATAAATATCTTATTGGTTTTACCCAAGAGCACAACTAAATTATTGTCAGCAGCTGTGTCTGGTGTGAATGAACTACATTGCCCACAATACCTTGCAAATCATATAGAAATATGCACTTGCCAAGAGTGTGAAGATTCTCACCCAGGCAGCCGTCTGACACACTTTGTCTTCGCTTGGCTTCCTCATATCTCTCCCATTGCTTCTTTAGTGTATGTTCTGGTGGCTCCTCCTCCTCCGTTACCCCGCTCTCGGTTGGTGTCCCCCAGGGTTCAGTCTTGGGTCCCCCTTCTTTTTTCTCTCTATACCCAATCACTTGGTGCGCTTATTTCCTCTCATGGTTTTCAGTACCATCTCTATAACTCCCAAATCTCGCTCTCTACTCCTGATCTTTCTTCTGCTTTCCAGTCCTGGATCTCTTGTTGTCTCTCTGCCATTGCTGCCTGGATGTTTCATCATCGCCTGAAATTGAACATGGCCAAGACTGAACTACTTGTTTTTTCTCCTAAAATTTCCCCCTTTGTTGATGGCTCTGTTCTCCAAACTGTTTCATCTGCTCGCAATTTGGGTGTTATTTTTGACTCTTCGCTCTCTTTCTCCTCTCATATCCAACTCATCGCTAAGACCAGTCGCTTCTTTCTCTTCAACATTGGCAAAATCCGCCCCTTTCTCTCTGAGCTCACTACTAAAACCCTCATCCATTCCCTAATCACCTCCCGCCTTGATTATTGTAACCTCCTTCTTGCTGGTCTCCCTCAGTCTCATCTCTTCCCTCTTCAGTCTATTCAGCACTCCGCTGCCCGTTTGATTTTCCGTCAGCCTCGTTTTGCCCACATCACTCCTCTCGTCAGATCTCTTCTTTGCCCCTCTTCAAACTCAAGTTAAAAGCTCATCTTTTCGCCTCTGCCTTTGGCTCTTGATTTTGCTGTTCTCCTTCCTTCCCATCTTATTTCACCTTTTTTTCTTCCTCTTACACTTGTTCTTACCTCTTTCCTTTGTCCTGTCTCTCCTGCTCTTGTCTCTTTGCCCTTGTTCTGATCTTTTTTCTACTCCTTTTCTTGCTTTGTCATTCTAGATTGTAAGCTCTTTTGAGCAGGGACTGTCTTTTTGTGTTTTCATTGTACAGCGCTGTGTGCGCCTGGTAGCGCTTTATAAATGCTTAGTAGTAGTAGTAGTAGTAGTAGTAATAATGGGTGATTTCAATTACCCCGGTATTGACTGGGTCAGTGTCATGGCAGGACATGCAAGGGAGATAAAGTTTCTAGATGAAATAAATGACTGCTTCTTGGAGCAGCTGGTTCATGAACTGACCAGGGGGGAAGCCATTTTGGACTTAGTCCTTAGTGGAACACCAGATCTGGTGCAAGAGATAAGGGTGTTGGGGCCACTTGGCAATAGTGATCATACCATCATTGTGTTTGATTTAATTAATGAAGAATGAATGGTGAGGAAATCCACAACCTTTCAACTTTCAAAAGGGAGACTATGATAAAATGAGGAAAATAGTTAAGAAAAAACTAAGAGGAGTTGCAAAGGTTAAAGGCTTACATCAAGCTTAGGTGGTGTTGAAAAATACTATCTTGGAAGCCCAGACCAGCTGTATTCCACGCTTTAAGAAAAATGGAAGGAAGTCCAAAATACTGCCAGCCTGGTTTAAAGATGAGGACAGAAAGGCTGTTGTTGCCAAAAGAGCATCTTTCAGGAAATGGAAAAAAAGAGCCAAATGACGAAAACTGGAAACAGCACAGGACTGGCAAGTTAAATGCAAGGCATCGATAAGGCAGGCACAGAGAATTTGAGAAGAAACTTGCTATGGAAGCAAAAACACGTAATAAAGACTTTTTCAAGTACAATCGTAGCAAAAAACCTGTGAGAGTCAGTTAGACCATTAGATGACAGAGGGGTAAAAGGGGCAGTAAGAGGGGACAAGGCTATAGCAGACAGACTGAATGAATTCTTTGCTTCGGTCTTTACTGATACCCATGACTGCAGTGGTATTTAAAGGTGATACTGTGGAAGAATTGAAAGAAATAATCTATACACCGGGAAGATGTATTACAACTATTTGATAAACTGAAGAGTAGCAAATCACCTGGACCGGATGGTATACATCCAAGGGTGTTGAAAGAACTGAAATATGAGATTGCAGACCTGCTATTAGTAATCTGTGAACTATCATTTAAATCATCCTTAATACCTGAAGATTGGAGGATCGTCAATGTAACGCCAATTTTTAAAAAGGATTCTAGGGGTGATCCAGGAACCTACAGACCGGTGAGCCCGACGTCAGTACCGGGAAAAATGGTAGAATCCATCATAAAGAACAAAGTTACTCAACATGTAGATATAGTCATGGCTTAATGGGAGACAGCGAACATGGCTTTAGACAAGGAAGATCTTGTCTTACTAATCTGTTATGCTTATTTGAAGGTGTGAATATACAGGTAGACAAAGGTGAGTGGGTTGATATAATGTATTTGAACTTTCAAAAAGCCTTTCACAAGGTTCCTTATCAGAAACGTTTGGCAAAACTAAGAAGTAATGGGAGAGGAGGCAGCGTACTATTGTGGATCAGGAACTGGTTAAAAGATAGAAAGCAGAGGGTAGGACTAAATGGTCAATTTCCCAATGGAAAAAGGTGAACTGAGGAGTACCGTAGGGATCTGTGCTGGGTCCGCTGCTTTTTGACATATTCATAAATGACCTGGGAAAGGGCATAACGAGTGAGGTTATCAAATTTGCAGATGACACAAAACTAAAGTAGTTAAAACCCAAGAGGATTGTGGAAATTGCAAGAGGATCTTGATAAATTGGAAGACTGGGCATCCAAAATTCAGATGAAATTTAATGTGGACAAGTGCAAAGTTATGCACCGAGGAAAGAACCCACCAAACTATGGTTACACGATGCAAGGTTCCACATTGGGAACCACCACCCAGGAAAAAGATTTAGGCATCATCGTGGATAACATGTTAAAATCCTCCGCCCAGTGTGCAGCGGTGGCGGAGAGAGCAAATAGAATGCTAGGTATCATAAGGAAAGGAATGGAAAATAAAATAAAGGATATTATAAGGCCTCTGTATCATTTCATGGTGTGACCACACCTTGAATATTGTGTGCAATTCTGGTCGCCATATCTTAAAAAGGATATAGCATTATTAGAAAAAGTACAGAGAAGAGCCACCAAAATGGTAAAAGGGATGGAAGGATACTCCTATGAAGAGAGGCTAAAAATGTTAGGGCTCTTCAACCTGGAAAAGAGATGGCTGAGGGGAGATATGATAGAGGTCTATAAATTAATGAATGGAGTGGAACGGGTAAACATAGATCAATTGTTTACGTCATCCGAATATAAAAAGACTAGGAGAGATTTTTATTTATTTATTTATTTATTTATACATCTTTTCTATACCGCCACTTCCAGAGATCAGTGGCGGTTTACAGGTAACAAACTTTAATAATAGAGTACTATTATTTTACATAGAACAGATTTAGAACAAAGAACATTCAACTATTAAATGTAACTCAAAAATACAATGAGATAACAGGAGAGGTAGGAACGTTTGAACTGGGTATGAATTAGAAAATGTTTCAAAACATACTACCAACAGTATATCAACAGTAAAGGGAAATATTTACATTAAATTACAGTTATTCACATTAGCGACAAGCAATTGCTTTCAAAGAGTAAGCTTAATCTAGGTGAGCAATGTGAATGTGTGGGAAAGGTTTATGCCTTGTCTAGGTAGGGTCAGTGAGTGACTGATGATCGGTGTTTTTCTCTGTGTTAGGATTATCTTCAATATGGAGGTTATTGTAGTGCAGAGTAAATAGATGGGTTTTTAGATTTTTTCTAAATAATTGAAGATCTTTGATTTCTCTGATTTCAATCGGGAGGTTGTTCCATAACGTAGGGGCAAAGTATGAGAAAGCTGTGTTACTTGTCTTCTGACTTGTCTTTCGAATAGAATCAGGGACTTGTATCGTGTGAAGGTTTATTCAATGCAATGATGCAATGAAGCTACAGGGTAACCTATTTAAGACTAATAAGAGAAAATATTTTTTTCACTCAACATGTAATCAAACTCTGGAATTTGTTACTGGAGGATGTAGTAAAAGCTGTTAATGTAGCTGGCTTTAAAAAAGGTTTGGACAAGTTCCTGGAGGAAAGGTCCATAAACCATTATTAAAAGGAACCCAGGATATCACTGCTTGACCCAATACAAGCATTGTGGAACCTATGGCTTTTGGGGAGACTGCTAGGTACTTATGACCTATATTGGCCACTGTTGAAACAGGACACTGGGCTTGATGGACCTTGATCTGACCCAGTATGGCATGTCTTATGTTCTAATTAGCTCTGTTTGTGCTCTAGGAGACATTCCAGCACAATGCTTACATCCTAAATTGTCATCCAGACCCAAAGACACTCGCAATCAGTGTCAAAGTTCTGGATATTTTTTTTTTGCTGCACTTTGGGCAAGATAAACATCTTGACTTTTTTTTTTTTATTATTATTATTATTATTACACCTTGGCCAAACCCAGAGATGCTAGAACTCTCTTCAGTGAACAGCCTGAATCAAAGATCTCAAGGTTTCCGTCTAGAAGCAAATGATGTGCACATGCTCATTGACACCTTTGAGATACAGAATGGGCCGGAAGGATCTGTCCTTTTTAAGCACCATAAAATAGATGGAATACCTGCCCTTGCCCCGACTGCCAGGAAGAACAGGCACCATTGCCCTTCAGGAGCAACTACTTACCAAAGTGGTCAGCACAGCGGCTCTTTCGCAGACCGACAAGGGGAGAAGACAAAGGCTCCTGAGATCGGCTCTTTGCATTCCAATAGTCATACTGAATGGTGTCTAGCATCCAGTGATCCTTGGTGACCACGAAACCTGCCCACCCAACCAGAGGAACCAGGGAATGGGCACCCAAAACCTCACTGCACAGCCCAGGAGGATACTTCTCTGGAGGTGACAGATCCAGGACCCACATTCCCCAGGAAAGGACTGAGAACAAGCCCATAGTCTGGAAGCAAAGGGAGAGGAAATCTTTCCAGGCTGGCAGAGACAGGAGTCCCGATATCCCCTGGAGTCTGTTAAGTGTGCCTACAGGGAGCGGGCAGAGGCAGACAGGAAAGGCACTTCTGCCCACTTCATAAGCCCATTGGACCTGTCCTCTGGAAAGCGGTACGATTTCATCACACCCAGGATCCTTCACCCACTTTTCCAAACTGGCCCCAAAAAGAAGCTTCCCTTTAAAGGCTAGTTGTGTCAACTGGGCTTTGGAAACGTGTCTGCTGTCCAGTAAAGCAGCCAAATCCAACGCCATGTCACAGCAGACAGGGCATTATCCCTTGTCGCTAAACATATCAGTTCATACATGGCATCAGCAAAGAAATCCATAGCCAACTCCAAAAGAGGGGTAGTATCACCATGTGGAAGAGACTGAATCCACTGGAGCAGGGCTCAAGATGTCAGGCCTGCACATACCGCTAACTGAAAAACAACAGCCGCTACAGTGAACTGGGTCTGCAATAATAAATCCACCTTTCAGTTCAGAGTATCCTTTAAGGTCAATCTACCTTTCACAGGAATGGTGGTCCGTCTGGTAACCACCATGAACTGTGCATCCACATTGGGAATATCAAACCACACAATGCACTTCTTCTCTGGGACAGCATACATCATCTTATTCACTCTTAGCCAGGGAGTCAGGGGGAATCCCACTCTGACTGGATCATGCCCTTGAGCACCTCCAGGAATGGGAAGACAATAGTGGATTTCCACACCCCTTGTAGGAGTGGATGCACCTTTAGCTCCTGTCGTGTGCCTGGAACATCCACCAAGCTCAAGGTAGATGAGACCCTGGCAACCAACGCTGCCAGTTCCTCCTTCCGGAGCAGGCAGATAACGCCGGCCTCTTCCCAGTCCTCGAAAGGCAAGAGTACTTCTTCATCCACATCAGAACCCAAAACAGACATCTGAATCCAAGTTGCAGTTCATCCCCATTTCCAGGAGACACCCATCATCAGGAACGCTTAAGCTGTAGGCAATCAAACAGGGCTTCCACTCTCAGTCTGCCCCTCACGAGACTGTGCTGGGGGAACCCAGAGATTATAGGGTCTGATTTTCCCTACCAGATGACTAGGCCTGTTGAAAAAAGAAAAAGAAATCCAGGGAGGACCTCCAACAGGGGACATACTGGCTGCCCAACAAAGAGAGGACACCGAGCAGCCCACAGTCCAGTCGCTGTAACCTCTGGCCGGCTGGTCATCCTTTCCATAGTGCCATCCACCATCTCCTGCCCTGGAACAGGCAAGGCTGGACCAACTGCATTGCAGTATGTTTTTTGTTCAATTGTAAACCACACTGATTTTAATAGCGCGGTATATAAGAGAAATAAATAAATAAATAAATAAACTGCATCATCCTGTTGAGGGGGAGAAAATGGGCTCTCCAGGGACAATTCAGAAGCTGCCATGCAAGAAGAGCAGAGTCCAGAAGGCGTAGCTCGCTTGCCACAGATCCAACTGTTTCCTGGAAGAAGACACAAAGATTTAAGGCAAGTGCAATAGCAGCATGCGCTAAGGCTGCGGTGGCCATAAGGCACACATTAACATTGCTTGTACAACAATGTGCGAAACGGGCACTTGGGTAGGATCGTGCATTGGAGCCCCTCAGAATAGGACTGTGCAACCTCCAGGTACACAATAGTAAAAAGCACTAGTTAACGTGTTTAGTAAAGGAAAGGAAACCCTCACACCATGCCAATGGTCACCAGCGGTCTAGCTCAAATTGCATCCCAGACAGAAATAGAAGCTCCTAACAAGCATGAGGGCAAGCCTTGGTACTCACCCCCTGAGAGCCCCAAGCAGAAATCCATGCCAGGCTCAGCTCTACTCCCCTGAAACGGTTTCTTTGCTTTGCAGGCACTGCTTTTAATGTGGCTGGCAGGCAGATTCTGAGAGCCTTCTGCAATCTCTGGGAAAGAGTAGCGGGGACACAGGAGGAAGGAGGGGACATTGAGGCTGTGTGAGACTGCTGAACTCTTCTAAATCCTTTTAATACTTCCATTTTTCTGGCTGCTCAACAGGCCTTTATCAGGGTAAGAGCATGGAGCTGAACCAATTTTCTCTCCTCCTATAACCACCAAGAAGACCACAGTCTAGAGGAGCCTCCCATGTCACACTCAAGTGACAGTCACCCTCAAGGTAACCATTCCCAAGCATTTAAATCAATCTTTTCCTCTCAATTCTTCAGATTTTCTTCAGAAAGGGGAAATACATCCACCATCTGCTGGAGACAGAAATACTGAAGAGATCTCTGATGGCTGAGGTGGATAAAGGCATGCAAGTGATGTCACTGAAACCTGGGTTTTTTCATCGATTCTTCATCTTCAATCTGTTGGTAGGGGAACAAAACCCACTTGCCTGGACTGGTCTAGCAAGATGATATTAATGGGAGGATGAAGTGGTTTACTGTGTTTTGAAAGGGAGATTATGTAGCATGATAAATGGTTATTGCTATCTTAAAAAGTGGTCATTAGAATGTGGGATCCTGCAAGGGAGAAGTGGCCTAGTGGTTAGGACATGGTACCTCAGGCCGGGGGTTCAAGTCCCACCCGGGGACAGCAATCTCAGGCCAGAGGGACTGGGGTTTTTAGTCCTATAGGCACTCCTTGTGGCCGTGGATAAGCCATTTAACCCTCTGTTGCCTCAGGTATACATAGATTGTGAGCCCTTTGGGGACAAGGGAATGTATCCAGTACCTTTGTAGTGATTACATAATTTAAACTGCTTTGATTGAAGGATAAGGTGGTATATAAATAGTCTCTTATACCCTTCATAAGAACATAAGACATGCCATACTGGGTCAGATCAAAAGGTCCATCAAGCACAGTATCCTGTTTCCAATAGTGGCCAATATAGGTCACACGTACCTGTCAGGTTCCCAGAAGATATGTTTATGTTTATTAAAATACTTTCTATACCGCCCCATACCAATAGCGTCTGGGCGGTTTACAAAACTAAAAGAATAATTATATTACAGGCTGTTAGAAAAGTTAAAAAGAACGCCAATTAAAATATTAAAAGCGACAGAAAAGAGGCAGAGGATAGAAAACATAGCAAAATAGAAAAACATCAACAAAAGGAGGAAGAGGGAGACAAAGATGGGGGAGGGAGATCAAACGCCAGACTAAACAAATGGGTTTTGAGTTGCTGTTTGAAGGCATGATATGATTGCTCTGCGTGGAGGGGGGGGGGAGTGAATTCCAAAGCCTAGGACCCAGAAAATAGAAAGCCGAAGAACGTGTGGACTCCAAGTGGGCTTGAGAGGGAGAAGGAAGGGACAGACGATTAACGTGGATAGAACGGAGCAGGCGATGGGGAGTGCGGAAATGAAGAAGATCTGCAAGATAAAGAGGGGTACCTGTGTGAGTCACCCTATGCACAAACGTGAGGACCTTATACTGTATACGAAATGAAACTGGTAACCAGTGATGGTGCAAAAGTAGGGGAGTGACGTGGTCGTAACGAGAAGCACAAGATAATAGACAGACAGCTGCATTCTGGACACGTTGTAAACGGGAGAGTTGAGATTGTGGTAGACCTGCTAGAGAAACATTACAGTAATCAAGTCGGGACATTACAAAAGAGAGAATAAGAGTAGCAAAAGCAGAGGGCGAAAGAAAAGGACGCACGGGCCGAAGTTGTTTTAGGGATAGAAAAGAACGTTGAACTATTGAAGTGATGTGTTCTTTGAAAGAGAGAAGAGTCAAGAATAACACCAAGATACCTAAGAGATGAAACAAGAGGGATGGGCTGGGAAGAGAGGGAAGGAGCACAGGTGGGGGAAGGGCTCCCGAGGGTAAACCCAGATGGCAAAAGACTTAGTAGGATTGACCTGGAGAAAGTTAGAGGTGAACCAGGAGGCAACAGCAGAAAGACAAAGATTAAGAGGAGAAATATCGGGTGTGTGTGAATCAGTGTGGTGCAGGAGAATGATGTCGTCCGCGTAATAGTACGCGGAGATACCAAACTGCTGGATCACGAGTGCAAGAGGGGCCAGGAAGACATTGAAAAGGAGGGGAGCAAGAACAGATCCCTGAGGCACACCACAAGCAAGAGAAGTGGAAGCTGAGGAAGAAGATCCAAGAACCACAGAAAAAGAGCGACAGGAGAGAAAAGAACGAAACCAGTGAAGAACTGTACCAGAGAGGCCAGTGTCTTGAAGACGGGCAAGAAGGGTGCAGTGATCCACCAAATCAAAAGCTGCAGAAAGATCGAGGGAAACAGCAAGAGTAAAGAGACCATGATCGTGAGCAGCATGCACCTCGTTGAGAAGGGAAAGAAGGATAGACTCTGTACTGTGACCAGGACGAAAACCAGACTGCCGAGGGTGAAGAGCAAGAGAAGCCTCAAGGTGAGCAGACAGCTGAAGACAGACAAGTTTCTCGAGGAATTTAGAAAGGAAAGGAAGACTGGAAACAGGGCGCCAGTTAGAAAGAACTGTAGGGTCAGAAGTGCGTGATTTTAGAATAGGGCGAACAATAGCGTGTTTCCAAGGTGTAGGAAAAAGACCAGAAGATAGACTAGCATTGAAGAGGGAGAGAATATAAGGAGAGAGAGATAGGGAAGGTTCCAGAAGCCAACAGGAAGGAATAGGATCAGCAGGACAAGTTGTTTTCTGGATAGAGAGAAAGGTAGTTTGGAGAACAGCTGGGGAAATCATCTCAAAAGAAGACCAAGAGTGAGATAAGATAGGTACAGGAGGGAGAGGAGGTAAAGGGGGAAGCGGAGAAGGCGGGGAGGACCCTACTACAGGGGAGAGGAGGGGAAGGACAGGAGGGGAAGGACTGACGAAGGGTCTGGATCTTGGAGACAAAAAAGGAAGCAAGGGAGGAAGGGTCAGGGGAGGCAGAGGAAGGAGGGGGAAGGGGAGGAAGGACAGAGTGGGATGCTGTGAGGGAACGAAAAATAGTATATAGTTGCCGGGAAGATATACCGAGATTCCATGCTGCTTATCCCAGGGGTAAGCTGTGGATTTCCCCAGTCTAACTTAATAATGATTTAAGGATTTTTTCTCCAGAAACTTATCCAAAACTCTTAAACATAGCCACACTAAGCAGCTTTTACTACATCCTCTAGCATGAATTCTAGTGTTTGGAGAGAATATTTTTTCACTCAATGTATAATCAATTAGGCTTAAATATGCTACATTGAAGCTTCATTGAGTGTCCCCTAGCTTTTTACTTTCTGAAGGAGTAAATAACCAATTTAAGTTTACTTGTTCAACTCCACTCATCATTTTATAAATCTCTATCAATCTCTCCACCCTCAGTTGTCTTTTCCAAGGTGAAGGGCTCTACCCTCACAGAGTCATTCTTCCATCTTCTATCATGCAAGGTGATGGTCTCTTCAATCCTCCATGTTGAAAATAAAGGCCAGCACAGAGAAGCTTCCAGCCTGGAGATAAAGACAAGATTGTGTGGATGGTGTCAGAGAGCATTTTGGTTTCCTGGACCATAGGATGATGTTCCAAGGGCTGAAGCGCAGAAATGGCATCCATCTGTCCTAAGAAGGGTCAACATGTCTTCAGTAGCAGACTGGCTAACCTATTGAAGATGACTTTAAAATAGACTCATTGGGACTGGATGAAGAAAGCCACCAGGTAAAGTAAAGCATTAAATATTTTTACAGAAATATGAAAAAGGGGCAACATCTGGAAAGCAGTGTCTATAAATGCCTGTAGCATGGGAAATAAGATCCCAGATGTTGAGGCTTTAATGGGAGAGGCAGACATGGATTTAATGGCAGTTACAGAGACATGGCTCATAGACAACCATGACTGGGATAGGACTATACCAGGCAATACATTATTCAGAAAGGACAGGGTAGAAAAAAGGGGAGGACGACTGGCACTATATGTAAAAGATAACATTAAAACTATGGAAATAAAGGGCATAAAAGGGAGAGAGGAGGCATTGTGGATTAAACTAGAAAGAGAAATCCATTTATATTGGCATGATACACAGACCTCCATCACAGGGAGAAAACTGTTGGAGAATTAACAGAAGACATACGCAGCACTGCCAGGAAAAGGGAAGTGCTACTGATAAGGGATTTCAATATGCCAGATGATGATTGGCACATCCGTGCTGCAGTGTCATTTAGAAGCAAGGAGAAAGAGGCCATACTGGACTTGGGGCTTACCAATGGGGAAAGTGTTTCTGATGTTATAGTGGGAGATCATCTCGCATCCAATGATCACCAGATGGTGTGGGTTCAGTATTAGAACTGGGGCTGATAAATTCCATTCAGAAGCAAGGGTCTTAGACTTTAGGAAAACTAACTTTGCCAAGATGGGCCAATACCTCAAGCAGTAGTTAGCGGGATGGGAACAGCTGGGGAATATAGAAGAACAGTGGGCAAAACAAAGGGGATATTTTAAGGGCAATCAACCTTTTTGTTAGAAAGGTAAATAAAACGAAAAGGAAAAGGACACTATGTTCTCAAAAGAGGTAGCTGAAAAGGTGAAGAAAAAGAGGGAGGCCTTCATGAAATACAAGAGATCACAAAGGAAGACAGGCATTTATATTTGGAAAAACTTAGAGAGACTGGCAAAGTAGTCAGGAAAGCAAAGGTACAAAAAGAAGAAAAAATAGCCAATGCAATAAAATGTGTGTGGGGGGGGAATAAGAGATTTTTCTGATAGGATAGTGAGAGGAGGAAGGGCAAAAGTGGTATTGTCAGACTCAAGGATGAAGGGGAGGAATATATAGAAGCTGATGAAGATAAAGCAGAATTGTTTAACAAATATTTCTGTTCTATGTTCACAGATGAAGGGCCAGGAGCAGGACCTCAGACAAGTCCCAGAAACAGGAACAAAAGCAAAGGGCATCTCAAACGATTTTAAGAGGACTTGGTTCATGAGGAACAAGCTAAACTAAAAGTGGACAAAGCGATGGGACCAGATGGGATACCTTCAAGAATACTGAAGGAACTTGGGGACGTTCTAGCAGCTCCACTGACTGACCTTTTCAATGCCTTGTTGGAGTCGGGAGTGGTGCCATAAGACTGGAGAAAGGCACATGTGGGCCCTTTACACAAAAGCGGAATTAAAGATGTGGTTGAAAACTACAGGCTGGTTAGTTAAACCTCAGTGGTGAGTAAATTATTGAAAAAGCTGCTGAAAGAGAAAATAGTGAGGTTTCTGGAATTCAACAGATTGCAGGATCAGAGGCAGCATGGATTCACCAAGGGCAGGTCTTGTCAAACAAATCTGATTTTTTTGACTGAGTGACCAGGGAGTTAGACACAGGGAGACCCCTAGATGTGGTTTATTTAGATTTCAGTAAAGCATTTGACACTGTTCTGCACAGGCGACTTATAAACATACTAAGCACCCTAGGGATGGACCCTAAAGTTACTGCTTGGGTTAGAAATTGGTTGAGTGGGAGGTGACAAAGGGTACAGGTAAATGGAGGTGGTGGTTACCAGTGGAGTGTCACAGGAATTTATAACATCTTTGTTAATGATAATACAGAAGAGCTGTTGGGTAAGGTTTGCCTCTTTGTGGATACCACCAAAATCTACAAAGTAAACACTCAGGAAGATGTAGATAACATGAGGAGGGATCTAGCTAAGCTGGAAGAATGGTCTAGAATTTGGCAGTTGAGATTTAATGCTAAAAAATGTAGGGTCATGCATTTGGGCTGCAACAATCCAAGGGAGCAGTACAGTATAGGGGGTGACGTACTTCTATCCATAAAAGAAGAATGAGACATAGGCATGAATGTGTTTGATGATCTTAAAGTAGCTAAACAGGTAGAAAAGATGACGACAAATGCTAGAAGGATTCTTGGGTGCATAGGAAGAGGAACGTCCAGCAGAAAGCGAGAGTGTCTCTTTATAAGTCTTAGGTGTGACCTCATTTAGAGTATTGTGTGTAATTCTGGAGACCGCACCTTCAAAAGGATATAAACAGGTTGGAGTCTGTACAGAGGGTGGTTACTAAAATGGTTAGTGGTCTTTGTTATAAAGCATATGAGGACAGATTTAAGGACCTTAATATATATACTTTATAGGAAAGGCAGGACAGAGGTGATATGATTAAGACGTTTAAATACCTCTGTTGCATAAATGCACAGGAGGAGAGCCTCTTTCGACTGAAAGCAAGCTCTGCTACGAGGGGACATAGGATGACGGTGAAAGGGGATAGACTCAAGAATAACATGAGGAAATATTTCTTTATAGAAAGAGTGATAGATGCATGGAATAGCCTCTCAATGGAGGTGGTATAGATGAGGACAGTATCTAAATTTAAAAAAAAAGAATGGGACAAATACAGAGGGTCTCAAAAGAAAAAAAAAAAAAAGAGAGAGGACTGTTGTAGTGGTTGATATGGTAGGGCAGACTTGATAGGCCATGTGGTCTTTTTCAGCTGTCATGTTTTTGTGTTTCTATCATTTTGATCAGTCTACTCTATACATTCTCTAACTCCGCTATATCCTTTTTTAGATATGCCGAGAATTGCACATAATATTGAAGGTGCGATTGATATGGAAGGACAGACTAGATAGGCCATGTGGTCTTTTTCTGTCATCATTTTTCTCTGTCTCTATGCACCATGGAGTGATACAGAGGAATTATAATATCCTTTGTTTTATTCTCCATTCCTTACAAATCCTAGCATGCTATTTGCTTTCATGGCCACTGCTGCACACTGGGTAGAGGGTTTCAATGAATTATCCACGATGACGCTTAGACCCTTTTCCTAGATGGTAGTTCCTAATTTTGAACCTTGCATCATGTAACCATAGTTTGGATTGTTCTCAATTCAGGGCTCCAAATAGCCCAGGCACCAGACAGCCAGGGCAACCAAAAAAATTAAGGCCTGGAGCTCAGAGCTGAAAGAGCTGTGATTGCGACAGGGAGAGCTGGTGTCTGCCCAGTGGGATCACATCCCCGTGGGAATTAGTGCTGAACAGGAGCCAGTGTCTGCACAGCCTTAGAAAAAATAAATTAAATTTAAAAAGGGCTAGTAAGCTTGCTGCACAAATTAAAGGGTCCTTATAGTTTATTCAGTCATCTGTGTGAATGGTGGGGGGAATGGAGGGCAGGGGGTGAGTGCAAGAGGGGGAGATTGAAGGGAAGAGTCTGGGACAGCAGGAGAGAGATTGGAGTGAGGAGGGAAAGGATGAATGCATGAGAAGTAAAGGGCACAACATGTATGTACAAGCAGCACACCCCCACCTCTGCATCACACACAGACACCCTCGTCTCCGCACCACAGACACACAGGTATAGCATAGTTACTCACCTGTAACAGGTGATCTCCGGGAACAGCAGGAACTTAGTCTTCACATATGGGTATCGTCGGTACCGACAGGAGCCTGCACGGGAACGCTCCCCAGCGTCGAATTAGAAAGCTTTTGGGAGCATCCCACAGCACCTGCGTGCTGCCTTCCCGCCTTTCCCAACTGCCTCTCTCCAGTTGAGTTTAAAGCTGAGACAAAGAGAGAGAGAGAGAGAAAGATAGATAGAGATACA
Source organism: Ichthyophis bannanicus (assembly GCA_033557465.1). Taxonomy (NCBI): domain Eukaryota; kingdom Metazoa; phylum Chordata; class Amphibia; order Gymnophiona; family Ichthyophiidae; genus Ichthyophis; species Ichthyophis bannanicus. The sequence continues at coordinate 33,951,096 of CM066049.1, forward strand.
CAACTCCTAGGGAAGGTGGGTGGGTTGTGAAGACTGAATTCCTGCTGCTCCCAGAGATCACCTGTTACAGGTGAATATCTATGCTATCTCCAGGAACAAGAAGGAATGTAGTCTTCACATATGGGGACTCCCTAGCTTTAGATGCCAGGGAGAGACCCCAGACGTTGTGTCTCCCTGTGAAAGGGCTCCACTTCCCCCCCATGGATCTCTGACATCCAACCAGGGATGGTGGGTAGGAGTTGATTAGGTATGGAACAGGTGTTGGAGAACAGCCTGACCAAACAAGGCATCGCGGCAGGAGTCCCTGTCCAAGCAGTAATGGGCTGTAAAGGTATGAACTGAGGCCCAAGTGGCTGCTCGACAGATGTCGTCGATAGACACCGAGTGCAGATGAGCCATTGAAGCTGCCATGGCTCTCGCATTGTGAGCTGTGACATGGCCCTCCAGAGGAAGATTCTTACTCTGATAGGCAAATGAAATACACTGTGCAATCCAGTTGGACACTGTTCTCTTGGAGACTAGAAGTCCAAAATGAGAAGGATCAAAAGCAACAAAGAGTTGAGAGGACTTTCTATGTTGCTGTGTTCTTTGTAAGTAAAAAGCTAAAGCTCTTTTGCAGTCCAAAGTATGAAGATTCCTTTCTGCATTTGATGCATGAGGCCTTGGAAAAAACACAAGCAGGTAGAGCGCTTGGTTCAGATGAAAAGGTGAGACCATCTTTGGCATAAAGTGTGGATGAGTCCTAAGGACTACCTTGTCATGATGGAACCTTGTATAAGGTGGATCAGCCACTAGTGCCTGCAACTCACTGATGCGACGTGCTGAAGTGATTGCAATGAGAAAGATAAACTTTCCAGTAAAGGAATTTCAACGAAGTAGTAGCTAAGGGCTCGAAAGGTGGCTTCATGAGCTGGCCAAGAACCAGGTTTAAGTCCCATGCCACCGGTGGTGGCCTAATGGGAGACTTAGTTAGAAGAAAGCCTCCCATAAATCTTGCTATAAGAGGATGAGAGGAAATAGGTTGTCCATTTAAAGGCTTGAAGGAAGCTGCAATAGCACTCAAATGGACACTTACTGAGTTAGTCTTAAGTCCTGCATTGGATAAATGAAGGAGATACTCCAGTAATGATTCCAGAGGTATCGCTAGGGGCTAACACCCTTCTGCGAGCACCATATGGTAAACCTTTTCCACTTCAAAGCATAAAAGCATCTTGTGGAAGGTTTTCTGGAAGCATAAAGGATATCCTTTACTTGCTGAGGAAGGTTAAGATCCTGAAGATCTAGGCCTTCAGCAACCAAGCCCTGAGATGCAGAGACTGGGGATTGGGATGCCATAACCTTCCGTCCTCCTGAGACAGGAGATCTGGAGCAGACCCTAACTCCAAAGGCGGAGCTTGAGAGAGATGTAGAAGTAGAGGGTACCACACTCGCCGTGGCCAATGTGGAGCTATGAGAATCATACGGCCTCTGTCTTTCTGAAGCTTGAACAGGGTTTTGGGAATTAGGGGAATGGGTGGAAAGGCATCAAGGAAGTCTTGACCCCACAGGAGGAGGAAAGCATCCCTGGTCTGAGAGCCCTGAGCTGGAATTCTGGAACAGAACCGGGGAAGTTTGGCATTCAACGGACTTGCAAAGAGGTCTATGTCCGGGGTTCCCCAAATGTGAAAAATCTTGGCCACCTGGTCTGCATGTAGAGACCATTCGTGTGGAAGCAGAACTCGACTGAGTCTGTCTACCCAAGAGTTTTGGATGCCTGGCAGATACACTGCCAGGAGATGAATCTGATGCTCTCTGGCGAGGGTCCATAGTCGCAAAACTTCGTTGCAAAGCGACAGAGAGCCTGTTCCCCCCTGCTTGTTCACGTAGAACATGGCTACTTGATTGTCCGTATGAATGAGGACCGTCTTGTAGATGAGAAGGGTGTGGAACACTCGAAGAGCAAGGGAGATTGCTCTGAACTCTAAGAGATTGATGTGTAGATGAGTCTCCTGTGGCGTCCAAGTGCCTTGGGTGGAGAGGTCTTACAGATGAGTTCCCCAACCCATTGGTGAAGCATCTGTTGTGAGAGTTGCCTGGGGTAAAGGTTGTTTAAATGTGGACTCACCAACAGGTTTTGAGTGGACTGCCACCATTGGAGGGACAAAATATGGTGCTTTGTGTTTGCTATTTTGTCTGACAGGCACCCTGATGCCTGTGTCCATTGAGTGGATAAAGTCCACTGGGCTGCTCTCATATAGAGGCGAACATAAGATGCCATGTAGCCTAGTAGTTGTAACATTTCTCGAGCAGTGAGATGAGGCTTTAGCACTGCTTGAGAAGCTAACTGCACCATGCAAAGGCAATGGGCCTGGGGAAGATAGGCCCTTGCTTTTCTGGTATCCAGCAAAGCTCCTATGAACTCTAGAGACTGAGTGGGAGTTAGACTGGATTTTGGGATGTTTATGAATTTCTCTTTGAACAGAAATTTGTTCAATTCTCTGAGGTCTAAAATAGGTCTGTGTCCCCCTGTTTTTTTGGGATAAGGAAATAGGGGGAGTAAAACCCTGTACCCTGTTGAGGAATGGGTACCTCTTCTATTGCCCCTTGGGCAAGAAGCATAGTGACCTCTTGATCTAACAGGTTGAGAGAGGTCTGAGAATTGAACTCTTACCATTGTGGGAGGGGGCATGCAGAGAAAATGAAGCTTGTGCCCCTCTTTTATAATGGAGAGAGTCCAATGTTCTGCTGTTATCTGCCCCCATCTTGGGGCAAAGTGACACAACCTTCCTGGAATGGTGGAAGGCTCTGGTCTGTTGAGGGCCAGGAAGGCTAAGTTCTCTAGACGGAAGTCAAAGGCCTTGTGGAGGCTGAGACTGCTGAGACGGTTAAGGCATAGCAGTCTTTGCTTTCCTTTGTTTAGGTGGTTGCTCTTTCGGGCAGGTTGACCTGCAGAACGTCCCTGCTGGGAATAAGAGGGGTAAAACCTCTTCTTTTTGGAAAAGAATTGATTCTTGAAAGATTTATTCCTTGCAGGATCAGCTGTGGCTTTGGATAATCTATCCAAAGTGGAGTTGTCAGCATCCAGCTCATTGGCTTTCTCTTGCCAATTTTTGCCGAATAGATTCTCACCTGTACAAGGGATATTGCCCAGTTTGTCCTGTACACCAGAGCTCCAAATCGTATGCCTGGAGCCAGGCAATTCTACGTGCACCTATGGCAATGGCAGAGGTTCTGCTTATGCACTCAAAACAGTCAAAAGCTGCACGATTGACAAACTTAGAAACATCCTGGGCATGTTTAACCAGTGTGAGAAAATCCTGCCTCTTATCAGGATGGAGAGGGCTTAAAATCTCCAGTGACTTCTTTAAGGATCTACCCTTTGAAGACCGGCTAGACTTATGTTTAGTTACCTGAAATCCATGGGAGGAAGGCGAAGCCCTGGAAGAAGTCGATGCCACAGAAGCTGCATCGGAGGGAAAAAGGGCGCTGAGCTTAGCAGCTCGGTTTTGTCGACCCCTCTTGGACATCATGGCACAGGCCATACACTCCGAGATGGAGTGGTCAGGACCTAAACATTTGAGACACCACTCATGGGTGTCGGTGACGGAGATGGTATCACCACACTTGGTGCACTTCTTGAAACCCGAAGCGGGTTTTTCCATAGTGGAAGAAATTTTGGGCCTAAGGCCCAAAATGGCGCGTGCACCTGAGGAAGAAACGTTTGGAAAAAATGTATTTATTTATTATTATTTTTTTAAGAAAGAAGAACTGGCGGTACCAGTATAGCGTCGAGGAAGGCAGACACGACCACAAAAAAGAAGGAGAATAGGAAACATTTTCTGCGGTGACAGGAACGACGACCTGCTGGCTCCGCGGAAAATGAAGAACTGGAGAGAGGCAGTTGGGAAAGGTGGGAAGGCAGCATGCAGGCACTGTGGGATGCTCCCAAAAGCTTTCTAATTGGACGCTGGGGAGCGTTCCCACGCAGGCTCCGTCGGTACCGACGATACACATATGTGAAGACTACATTACTGCTTGTTCCTGGAGATAGCTCAATCAGCCAGTGGGGGTGGTGGAAGAGGGAGGAGGCTTGGGTTGGCACCTTGCAATGTCCCATTAGCCTGATTTATTAAGTTTTTTTCCCCATGAAAAACAAACAAAAGTCTTAGTAAATCAGGCCCTAAAAACGAAAACATAAAATCAACTGTTATGCACCTTTTTGGGGGAGAGGCGGAGCATACACTGTGACCTAGGTTTCGGCAGTCAATTCCTAGATTTTTAGGCTGGCTACTAGATGCCAAGAAAATTGGTCAAGGCCTGCCTTAAGCACATAACTTTGAACTCGTCCACATTAAATTTGATCTGCCCTTTGTATACCCATTCTCCCAGTTAGCCAATGTCCTCTTGCAATTTTTCACCATCCTCTTGTGTTTTAACATTAAATAATTTTGTCACATCCGAAAATTTGATCACCTAACTCATTATTCCCATTTCCAGGTCAAATATTTATTTATTTGTATTTTGCTCACACCTTTCCAGTAGTAGTTCAAGGTGAGTTACAATCAGGTAATGTATTTCCCTGCTCTGAGGGCTTACAAAGCCTCAGTTACAAACTTACAATGGAGGGTTAAGTGCCTTGCAAAGGCCACAATGAAGGTCAGTGGGATTTGATCCCTGGTTTGTCTGGTCCCAGGCTGCTGCCTTAACGAGCACAGATCCCTAGGGTACTCCACTATTCTCTTCTCCATTGAGAAAACTGCCAATTAGCCACACTGTTTTCTTTCTTTTAACCAGTTATCAATCCACAACAGGAGGGAGGAGTAGCCTAGTGGTTGGGGCAAGGTACTTCAGGCCGGAAGGTCGGGGGTTCAAATCCCACTAGAGGACAGCAACCTTGGGCCGGAAGGACTGGGGTTTCTAGTCCCACAGATGCTCCTTGTGGTCTTGGGTAAGCCATTTAACCCTCCATTGCCCATGTTCCCTGTAAGTATTAGTGTATGTGTCTCATATCCCCGTGTGTTAAATGTATCCCCCGATTGTGTTGTGACCGCTTTGATTGAAGGATAAGGCGGTATACAAATCTGTCTAAATAAATAAATAAATAAATAAAAACAGTGAACTGCCTCCTATTCCAGGGCGTTCCAGTTTCATGAGGGATCCTGTCAAAGGCTTTTTGAAAATCAAAATACACTTTCAGGGATCTCCAACTCCATTCCTGGAGGACCGCTAACCAGTCAGATTTTCAGGATATCCTTAATGAATATGCATGAGATAAATTTGAATACAATGGGGGTAGTGCATGCAAATATATACCTGGCATATTCATTAGGGACATCCTGAAAACCTGACTGGTTTGCAGTCCTACAGAACAGAGACCCCTGCAATATCAACCGGCTCACCTTTATCTAATTGTTTATTCAAACCCTTCAAAAATAAAAAATAAAGATTAGCGAGACTAGACTCTCCTTGGCTACATCTATGTTTGATTTCTCCCATTAAATTATGACTATCTACATGCTCGCCAGTCACTAACTTTGAGCTGCTCCTGAGTGGCAGATAAGCGCAAACAATGGATAAAATTAGAAAAAGATGAGTTGGGTGGTGAAGCTCCCAGATATAAACTAGAAATATGGGCTGACAATAGGAGGAACTCAAATAACCCTCTTATAAAAAACTTACTATACAGGCTTGGCATATATGGAGAGAGAAAACAAGGATCAAGAGGTTCTCTAGATATATTCCCCTAAAGTAGAATATCCATTTCTCTCCAGACTTTACAGACAGCATAGTTACTCATCTGTAACAGGTGTTCTCCAGGGACAGCAAGAACCAGTCCTCACATATTGGTGACGTTGATGCCGACTGAGCCCTGCGTGAAGCATCTCCCCAGCTTTCAAAGAAAGCCTTTGGAGATGCAACCACGTATGCGTGGTCCCCTTCCTGCCCAAGGGTGCCATCTTAGTCAGGTGCCATAGCTAGAGCCCAATCAAGAAGATGTCCAAAAATTACAGCAACTCCAAGGGGAGAAGGGAGGGAGGGTTGTGAGGACCGATTCCTGCTGTCCCTGGAGAACACCTGTTACAGGTGAGTAACTACACTTTCTCTAGAACAAGCAGGAAGTCAGTTCTCACATATGGGACTCCCTAGCTCCAGGCTACCTAGGCCTGGCATAAAAAAGGGGCACGGCCCAGAAGTGGGCAAACGCAGGTGATGACAGACTCGAGGGGCCCCAGTGTCCAGGGAGAACCATGGCTCTGGTAGCCTGAACAAGAAGGGTCGGAGAGCAGGAGTTGCCTAAACTCCGAAGAAGTTACAGCCTGGCTGAAGGTGCTGTCATGTCGGGACTCCCTCTACAGGCAGTAGTAGGCTGCAAGAGTGTGGATGGAAAACCAAGTGGTGGCCCGGCAGATGTCTGCCGAGAGCATCGAACAGAGACCGGCAACTGATGTCACCATCGCCCAGATATTGTGCGCCATGACTAGATGCTCCAGAGGGAAACCAGCTAGTCTGAGAGCGAAAGTGATGCACTCTGCCACCCAGATGGATATAGTCTGCTTGGTGACTGCCAGCCCTAGATGGCTGGAGTGAAAGGAGACAAAAAGCTGTGAGGCTTTACAGTGGCCCTGAGCCATGGAAAGAAGGTAGGCAGCACTACCTCCTGATTCAGGTGAAAGTCGGAGACCACCTTCAGGAGAAACTTCAAGTGAGTGCAAGCACAACCCTGTTCTTGTAGAATCTGGTACAGGGTGGCTCGGCCACAAAGGCCTGAAGCTCATTGACCCTGTGGGTGCCACCAAGAAAGCTACCTTCCAGTAAAGGAAGTGCAAGGAACAGGTAGCCAAGGGCATAGTAAGCTGCGCCAGAATCACATTGTGGTTCCATTCTGCCAGGGGTGGCCAGATGGGAAGTTTGGAGAATAAGCCCCGCATGAATCTGGTGATGAGGTGCTGCACCGACAGAGGCTTGCCCTCCACAGGATGGTGGTTGGCGGAGAGTGCACTCAGATGGAGTTGGACAAGTGCAGACCATGAGAGGTGGAGGAGATATTGAAGGACCGAATGCACCGGGCAAGAAAATGGGTCCAATCGGTGCTCCATGCATCACATGGAGAACCGGCTCCACTTGAAGGCATAAGCGCGTCTTGTGGAGTTCTTACAAGAGGCTAGAAGGATCTCCTCTGAGAGGTTAAGGGAAGTTAATGCGAACGGTTCAGCCGCCAGGCCGTGAGAGACAAGATCCCAAGCTAGGATGGAGGATCAAGCCCTCTTCCTGTGTCAGAGGTCCCAGGGAGCTCCCTAGAGGCACTAGAGGTTCCATCGAGAGACAGAGCAGCAAGGGGAACCAGAGCTGCCTGGGCCAATTTTGGGCCACGAGGATCATCGACACCTTGTCCCAGTGAGCCTTGAGGGTGGCCCGGGCTATCAAGGGCATGGGAGGGAAGGCATATATAGCAGGCCTCCCGACCACGAGATAAGGAAGGCGTCCGCCACCACCTGGGGACTGCAGAACCGGAGCAGTTGAGCAAGAGTCAGGCTGGCAAAGAGATCCAGATTGGGGGAGCTCCACAGCTGGAAAAGCCTGCGCATGCCTCCAGGTCCAGACACCACTCATTCGGCTGAACATAAGAAATACTATACTGGGTCATACCAAGGTCCATTAAGCCCAGCATCCTGTTTTCAACAGTGGCCAATCTAGTTCATAAGTACCTAGCAGTTTCCCCAAAAGACACAGGTTCCACAATGCTTGTATTGGGTCAAGCAGTGATATCCCAGGTCCTTTTTAATAATGATTTATGGACCTTTCCTCCAGGAACTTGTCCAAACCTTTTTTAAACCCAGCTACAATAACAGCTTTTACTACATCCTCTGATAACAAATTCCAGAGCTTGATTACATGTTGAGTGAAAAAATATTTTCTCTTATTAGTCAAATAGTTTACCCCGTAGCTTCATTGCATGTCCCCTAGTATTTCTATATTCTGATGATGTAAACAATCAATCTATGTTTACCAGTGCCTGTCTGCCAAGATATTGATCTGGCATGGTAGGTAAACTGCCTTCAGGAGGATTCCATGGCAGATCGCAAAGGAACAAAGGGACACAGCCTCCTGCCAGAGGCGGTAAGAGCCCATGCCGCCCTGCTAGTTCACGTGGAACATCGTCACCTGGTTGTCCGTCTGGAAAAGCACTGACCGGTGCTTCAGGTAGTACCTGAAGGCATTGAGAGCGAGGAAGACTGCTCTGAGCTCGAGCAGATTGATCTGCTGCTGGCCCGTTTCAGAGGACCAAGCTCACTGAGTGCAGAGCTCTCCGCAATGGGTGTCCAAGCCCATCAGGGAGGTGTCTCTGGTAAGGACCCTCTCAGGGCTCGGGAGCTAAAAGAAATCCCCACTTGCAGTTGCTGAGCCACCAGGTAAGGAATGCCGTCAGCTGACGAGAAACTGTGACTAAGAACATAAGATATGCCATACTGGGTCAGACCAAGGTCCATCAAGCCCAGTATCCTGGATTCCAACAGTGGTCAATCTAGGTCATACGTACCTAGCAGTTTCCCCAAAAGACACAGGTTCCATAATGCTTGTTCTGGGTCAAGCATTGATATCCTGGGTCCTTTCTTAATAATGGTTTATGGACCTTTCCTCCAGGAACTTGTCCAAACTTTTTTTTAAACCCAGCTACACTAACAGCATTTGCTACATCCTCCAGTAACAAATTACAGAGTTTGATTACACGTTGAGTGAAAAAATAATTTTCTTTTATTAGCCTTAAATAGTATACCCTGTAGCTTCATTGCATGTCCCCTAGTCTTTCTATATTCTGATAAACAATCGATCTACGTTTACCCGTTCCACTCCGTTCATTAATTTATAGACTTCTATCATATCTCCCCCTCAGCCGTCTCTTTTCCAGGTTAAAGAGCCCTACCCTTTTTAGCCTTTCTTCATAGGAGTATCCTTCCATCCCCTTTACTATTTTGGTGGCTCTTCTCTGAACCTTTTCTAATAACGCTATATCCATTTTAAGATATGGCGACCAGAATTACACACAATATTCAAGGTGCAGTCTCACCATGGAACGATATGTTGTTGTTAAGTGCCGTCGAGTCGGAGTCGACTCATGGCGACCCTCTGGATAGCTATCCTAAATTGTGTTCGGTCTTCAGTCAGGCGGCTCATTGTTGACAGATTGGTACCCGTAGCTGCTGTTATTGTATCGATCCATTTCATTGCTGGCCTTCCTCTTTTGCGTTGACCTTCTATCTTGCCAAGCATGATGTCTTTCTCTAATGATCTCTCTCTCCGCATGATGTGTCCAAAGTATGAAAGTCGAAGTTTTGTCATCTGAGCTTCTAAAGAAAGCTTAGGTTTGACCTCCACTAGTACAGACTGGTTTGTTCTTCGGGCAGTCCATGGTATACACAGTATTCGCCGCCAGCACCATAATTCAAAGGCAATTAATTTTCTTCCTGTCTATCTTTTTCACTGTCCAGCTTTCACATCCATATGATGTTATTGAAAATACCATGGCTTGAACAAGTTGAATCTTTGTATGGAGAGAGACATCTCTGCTCTTCAGAATCTTATCTAGGTCTTTCATATCCATTCTGCCAAGAGCAATGCGTCGTCTGATTTCTTGACTGCTTGTTGCTTCTTTATTGATAGTTGATCCAAGTAGGTTAAAGTTATTCACGATTTCAATTTCTTCTCCTTCGACGATGAACTTGTTGATTATGCCAGTTGTCATGATCTTTGTCTTCTTTACATTAAGGTGCAGGCCCATTTTGAGACTATGTTCTTTGATTGTGAGAAGCAAATGTTTCAGATCATCTTCACTTTCCGCCAGTAATGTGGTATCATCAGCATAGCGAAGGTTGTTGATGAGTCTTCCACCAATCTTCACACCTCTGTTGTCTTCAATCCTGCTTCTCTGATGATTTGTTCTGCATATAAATTAAACAGGTAGGGGGAAAGTATGCAGCCTTGTCTTACACCTTTGCTTATTTTAAACCATTCTGTTTCTCCTTGTTCCGTTCGAACTGTTGCTTCTTGATCAAAGTACAGATTGTGCAAGAGAATGATCAAGTGTTCTGGTATAGCCATGCTTCTTAATGTGGCCCAGAGTTTCTCATGGTTTACACAGTCAAAAGCTTTGCTATAGTCGATAAAGCACAAATAGATATCCTTTTGGTATTCTTTAGTCTTTTCAAGGATCCATCTCACATCCGCAAAGATGTCTCTCGTTCCTCGCCCTTTTCTGAACCCTGCTTGCACTTCAGGTAGTTCTTGTTCCAGGTATGATTGTAGTCTCTTTTGAATAATCTTCAGTAGAATCTTGCTGGCATGTGGGATCAGAGCGATTGTGCGATAATTTCCACAGTCAGTTGGATCACCTTTCTTTAGTATTGGTATAAACACAGATCTTTTCCAGTCAGTTGGCCATGATGCTGTCTTCCATATTTCTTGGCAGAGCCTTGTAAGTACGGTAACAGCTGCATCAGATTGCTGTAATACTTCTATGGGAATGCAATCAATGCCTGGTGCTTTGTTCTTTGATAAGGCTATCAATGCTGCTTCAACTTCTTCTTTCATCACCAATGGTTCCAGATCATAAGGTACAGGTTGAAACGGCTGTTGGTCCACTTGATCTTTATCATATAAAAACTCTGTATATTCCTTCCATCTTTTCTTGATCTTCTCAGCATCATTCAACTTAGAACCTTGAGCATCTTGTAACATTCCAATTCGAGGCTGGAACTTTTTCTTTAACTCTCGTAGCTTTAGGAAAGCTGATCTTGTTCTTCCTCTAATAGTTTCTGCTTCTATTTCCTTGCATGCGTCATTGTAGTACTTTTCCTTGTCCTGTCTTGCTGCACGTTGGAAATCTCTGTTGAGTTCTGTGATTGTCTTTCTTTCTCCTCTGGCTTTAGCTTCTCTGCGTTTCTGGGCAATTTTCAGAGTTTCTTCCATCATCCATTTTGGCCGTTTTTTCTTTTTTACCTTTTGTAGAGACTTCTCGCTTTCTTCCAACACAACCTTCTTGATGTCATTTCATAACTCTTTTGGAACTCTTATCATTTGTATCTAAAGCAGCAAATCGATTTTGCAGGCAGTCTTTAAATTCCAGTGATATATTATCAAGGTCATATTTTGCTGCATTCATGAGTGGTTTGCTCTTTTTCAGCTTTAGCTTGAGTTTCCATACTAGTAGTTGATGATCTGTACCACAGTCAGCTCCAGGTTTTGTCTTTGTTGATGTTATAGAGCTTTTCCATCGTTGACTTCCACAGATGTAGTCAATTTGATTTTTATACAATCCATTGGGTAAAGTCCATGTGTACAGTCGCCGCTTGTGTTGCTGGAAGAAGGTGTTCAAGATGAATAGATCGTTGGTCTTGCAGAATTCTATCAGTCTTTCTCCAGCTTCATTTCTGTTGCCAAGTCCATATTTTCCAACTACTCTGTCTTCTTTGTTGCCAACCTTTGCGTTCCAATCACCCATGACTATCAGGATATCCTGTTTGCATGTTCTGTCAATTTCAGCTTGTACTTGTTCATAGAACTCTTCAATTTCATTCTCTTCTGCAGCTGTTGTTGGGGCATATACTTGAATTATAGTTGTGTTGATAGGCATTCCTCGTAGACGAATAGAGATTAAGTGTTCGCTGACTGCATTGTATTTCATTACAGTTCTTGCAAGTTTCTTCTTTATTATAAATGCAACATTTCTTCTTTGTCTTTCATTTCCAGCATAGTAGACCATGTGATCTTCTGATGCAAAGTGCCCGATGCCAGTCCATTTCAGTTCACTGACACCCAACAGATCAAGCTGTACATGTCCCATTTCATTCTTGACCACCTCCAACTTCCCTTGGTTCATGCTTCGCACGTTCCATGTTCCAATGTGTAAGACATCTTTACAGCTTCTGACTCATTTCATGCGCAGCTACATCAGCAGTCAGACGTCCTGAGGGCTTTGATCCAACCACATCATAAATGCTGGCTTTACTCTGAAAAGTCTTCAGCTCTTCCCCAGTAGCTAGTTGAGTGCCTTCCTACCTGGGGGTCTCATCTTCCAGCACTACAGCACAATTTGTTTTGTTGTAACTGTCCATTGGGTTTTCATGGCAAGATACAGAAGTAGATTTCTGGGCCTTTCTTCCGCAGTTTAAGTTTGGTGTTGTTGCCATTGTCACAGAAATGTGATCCTCCGCCGTCAACACTATCCCATTCTGCTGCTGCCCAGATGGGTGGTTTGTCTTGGTCTGGCATCTCAGCTGAGACCTGTCCATCTTGGGAGACCCTGCCAGTAGTTATACTACCGATAATTTAGCTCTCAGCATCACTGATGCACACAAGCCCTCACAGCATGACAAGCTGCAAACCAAGTGAGGGTTGGAACGATATAGAGGCATAATATCTTTTGTTTTATTTTCCATTCCTTTCCTTATGATACCTAGCATTCTATTTGCTCTCTTGGCCGCTGCTGCACACTGGGCCGAGGGTTTTAACATGCTATCCACAATGACGCCTAAATCTTTTTCCTGGGTGGTGGTTCCTAATGTGGAACCATAGTTTCGGTTGTTCTTCCCTAGGTGCATAACTTTGCACTTGTCCACATTAAATTTCATCTGCCATTTTGATGCCCAGTCTTCCAATTTATCAAGATCCTCTTGCAATTTTCCACAATCCTCTTGGGTTTTAACAACTTTAAATAGTTTTGTGTCATCTGCAAATTTGATAACCTCACTCGTTATTCCACTTTCCAGATCATTTATGAATATATCAAAGCAGCAGACCCAGCACAGATCCCTGGGGTACACCACTATTCACCTTTCTCCATTGGGAAAATTGGCCATTTAGCCCTACCCTCTACTTTCTATCTTTTAACCAGTTCCTGATCCACAGTAGTACACTGCCTCCTATCCCATGACTCTTTAGTTTTGCCAAAAGTCTCTGATGAGGGACCTTGTCAAAGGCTTTCTGAAAGTCCAGATACACTATATCAACCGACTCACCTTTGTCCACCTGTTTATTCACACCTTCAAAAAAACGTAACAGATTAGTAAGACAAGATCTTTCTTGTCTAAAGCCATGTTGGCTGTCTCCCATTAGGCCACGACTATCTACATGCTCAGAAATATTGTTTTTTATGATGGTTTCTACCATTTTTACCGGTACTGACATCAGCCTCACCGGTCTGTAGTTTCCCGGATCACCCCTGGAACCCTTTTTAAAAATTAGCGTTACAATGGCGATCCTCCAATCTTCAGGTATTACAGATGATTTTAATGAAAATTCACAGATTACTAATAGCAGGTCTGCAATCTCATATTTCAGTTCTTTCAACACCCTTGGATGTGTACTATCCGGCCCAGGTGATTTGCTACTCTTCAGTTTATCTAATAGTTGTAATACATCTTCCCGATGTATCGATATTTCCTTCAATTCTTCCGCACCTTTAAATACCACTTCAGTCATGGGTAACCTCCCTACATCTTCCTCAGTAAAGACCGAAGCAAAGAATTCATTCAGTCTCTCCGCTATCCTCTTAGTACCCCTTTAACCCCTCTATCATCTAATGGACCAACTGACTCTCTCACTGGTTTTTTGCTACGAATGTACTTGAAAAAGTCTTTATTTTGCGTTTTTGCTTCCGCAGCAAGCTTCTTCCCAAATTCTCCCTTTGCCTGCCTTATCAATGCCTTGCATTTGACTTGCCAGTCACTGTTGGAGTCATCCGGTGGCCTGGGACCACTGAGACTGGAGGCACACTGAGCTGCCCTCATATGAAGGTGGGCATCAGGAACCATGTGGACCGTGAAGGCCATGTGGCCCAGGAAGGGAAGCAACGTCCGGGCTGATACTGCGTGGTGTCACTGTACCTCAACTGCGAGGGCCATCAGCTGATCCGCTCTGTTGATGAGGGGGAGGGAAAGCCCTGGCCTGGGCCGGGTCTAGGCAGGCACCGATAAACTCCAGCACTTGAGTCGGGATGAGCTTGGATTTCTGACAGTTGATCATGAAACCCAGGTGCTGCAAGACCTACATGGTACAGCCAGTGGCCTGCCTGGCTTCCGAGGCCGTGTCCCTTTTACCAGCCAATCGTCAAGGTAAGTGAAGACGCAGGTCATTTGGAGGCAGAGGTAGGCCACCGCCACCACTGCCAGACACCTGGTGAAGGCCCTTGGAGTGGAGGCGATGCCAAAGGGAAGGACCCTGTACTGGTAGTGGTTGCTGCCAACCACAAAACGTAGGTACTTTCTGTGACTGGGGTGGATAAGCATCCTTTAAATCCAAGGAGCATAGCCAATTTCCCTGCTGGAGGTAGGGCAGCAGTGTTCCAAGAGAGAGCATCTTGAACTTCTCGCACATCAGGAACTTGATGAAGTTCCTCAGGTCCAGGATGGGCCTCAGGCCCCCCATCCTTTTCGGGACCAGGAAGTATCTGGAATAGACGCCCTTTCCCTTTGAGGGGGTAAGGCACAGGTTTTACTGTCCCATCCTTGAGGCAGCCTGTGAGCTCCTGCAGTAGCAGGGCCAGGTGTAGGGGAGACCAAGGGGATTCCCCGGGAAAAAGGGTAGAGGAGTCTGCTCCAGGCACAGAAGGTAGCCCTCCAGGACAACATGGAGAGCCCAGGAGTCGGTAATGTGGACCCTGTGGGGTGCAGGTTCTCCAAAGGAAGAGAGGCTATGCTGATGGCGTCAAAACCTGAACCCAGGCTGGGTTGGAGCCAGTGTCTGGGTCTTCTGACCCTTGGATTTGTGCGGTCCCTGGCCTGTGCCTTTGCTTTGAGGATCCTGCTGAGGGGAATGGACAGCTGGGTAGGCAGCGTTGCCCCGATCATGTTGACTCTTTCAGAGGAAAGGGGGCTTTTTCCTCTGTGGCTTCTTCCTGAGAATAGTGAAGTCTTCCTCGAGAGATAGGTTTGAGTGACACTCTCTTTCTTGATCTCGGCCGCCTTATCCTCCATTGGCTTGCCAAAGAGCTGTTCGCCGAGGCATGGGACATCCAGGAGTTTTTCCTGCACCCACTGCTCAAGGTCTGATGATTATAGCCAGGCCTGGCCTCGAGTGCCAATGCCAGTGGCAGCCACTCTAGCACTAGCTTCAAAGCCATCGTAAGCAGCTCTGAAGAGGTATTTGGAACACTCCGTGGCAGACTTCGTTAGAGCCTGGAAAGGTCAGAGATTGTCCCCATCGAGGCCACCAGCGTAGCCGCTGAGCTCCTTGCTTAGGTCTCGCAGGAACATGCCAATGTAAAGTTGGTAAGTCTGAATGTGGCAAGCCAGCATTGAGCCCTGGTAGTATTTGGGCCCCAGGGCATGGAGTGAGTGGGACTCCCTGCCCGGAGGTACCGAGGAGTGTCTTCGGGCTTTTTTGCCAGCGAATGGCCAACTCAACCACCATGGAGGTGTGTGGGAGCTGCGCCTTACGGAACCCTGGCCCCTGCTGGACTCGATACATCATGTTGAGTCATCTGCTCACAATGGGGACAGAGACTTTAGTCTCCCCCTTCCAAAGGAGCAGCCTAGTGAGAATGGAAGGCACAGGGATTGTTAGGGTCTCTTTCGGCAGTGCCTAGTACTGGAGGATGTCTAATTTCTCTGTATGCGGGTTGTCCTCCGACTCCATCATGAGGGAGAGCGCCTGTGCCATATCCCAAACCAACTCGAGGAAAGAAGTATCTTCGGGTGGGGAAAGGCGCTTAGCAGCCGAGAGAGATGGGTCCGAGGGGAGGTCCCATGGGCTCGGGACTCCGGAGACGTCTCAACGTCAGACTCCCAATCAGAGTAGTCCAAGGAAGATTCCAATTCCTCTGGCTGCAGGAGGGCCAGTAACTCTGGTCCCGGATGCTTTGAGGCGGGGGCATGGCGGAGCCAGAGGTGCTCACCTGCAAAGATCTCACCCCCAAGGATCAGGAGCGAGAACAAGACCCTCGCCAAGGATCCGCCCGAAGCATCTGGCTCTCAGCGATTGCAGCAGCAGCCTGGGGAGTCATTGAGGTCCCTGCAGTGTCAGAGGGGCTGGGGGTCAGCACTCGCTGTGATGAGAGGAACACAGAAGCGCTGTGTTCCAAGGCCAACATACGTGCTTCCCACTCAGGGGTCGCAACCATGGACTCAGACACTGGAGTGACCGGTCAGGCGTCAAAAGAGAGAGGGTGGTCCTCAACAGGACATGCCTTGGGAGACCGCGATCCATCGCCAAAGGCCGCAACCTCGGTCCTGGACACCTTCAGAGGGCATTCCTGCTCCGGTTCCTCAGGAGCTCGGTGGGGACTAAGGAACCGGGCATGGATTTTCCATGTTTGTCCTCTTCTCCAGACAGGGCTCTTGAGGTCTTCTTATGTGCACACTCCAGCAACCCTTGCTCGGAGTGCTCGACGGGGTTGCAGGAGCCTTACCCAAGTCCAAGGATCTGTGTTCAGCCTTTGAGCGTGAGGCTACCAGGGAAACCAGGGTTGAGTCTGCCTTGTGGAAGATGACATTCTGCTTAAACAGACGGCTCTGTATGGCCTTAGTGGACATTTTCTTGCACAAGGAGCATTCCTCCAGGTTGTGGTTAGCGCCCAAACACCAGAGGCAACAATCATGAGTGTCTGAGTGACATGCTTTTGGAGCACAGATCACATTTCTTAAAGCTGGTGGCCATTGTGGGAAAAAGCACTCCAGCGATGTCGAAGACCCTCGATGCAGCCATCGGTTAAAAAAAGGTGCAAAAATGCTGCGATGGGAAAAACAAAGACAAAAATATATTTTGAGGCCCAGTGCATTTGCAGCGGGTCTTGGGCAGTAAAGGAGCCTGCGCAAGCCGTAAAGCTTAAAAAAAAAAAAAAATAGTACAAGAAAATCAACTTTCTTCTGAGGGGACAAGACAAGCGTCTGTAGGGCTCTGCGGAAAAAGGGAGAATGAATAAGAAGGCACCCTTGGGTGAGAAGGGGACCACGCATATGTGGTGGCATCTCCCAAAGGCTTTCTTTGAAAGCTGGGGAAATGCTCCATGCAGGACTCCGTCAGTGTCGACATCACCCATATGTGAGGACTGACTTCCTGCTTGTTCCTGGAGAACAAACATTTGATAGGTGGGAGTAAAGTGGGCTGTGATGGATAGGACAATTTATAGGAGACTAAGATTTTTTTAAACTTTGAGAATTTTAAAGGAGGCGTATAGGGTAAAAGACTAGTACTACACTCTGATGTTGAATCTATTACAACACAAAAATCATTCAGGTGGAGGAATTCTTTGTTTCTGAAGGAGTGAAGGGGAGAATTCCAAACTCTATAAATTGATGGAGAATGAAAGTGGAATTTAGTATTTGACTCAAAGGAAATCAAAGGAGGAATTTGGGGTGACATGGGATCAAAGAAAGCATCTCCAAATCTGAAAAGTTATATAAAGGATTCATTGATAGTAACCTGGTTGAACAAAATAATAAGATGTTATTTAGATGTTATTATACTCCAATGAACATTTGGAAGATTCTAGAACTAGGCCCCGGGGTTTGCTGGAGGCAATGTTGGGTTGGATGAGTCCTTTCTATACATTTGGTGAAAATGCCCCAAAATTAAAATGTACTAAAGAGAGGTTTTTTTGTTATTTAGGGAAGCTGAATGGCAGGGGGAGGGGTGTTAAATGAGCCACAGAGAGCACACACTATTAAATGGTAAATCAGGGCTGGTGACTAAAAGAGAGGGTCCCAGTTTATTCAGATAGGATGTATAGCTGCCAGACTAGGGGTTACTCAAGCTTGAAAAACGGCATAGTTACTCACCTGTAACAGGTGTTCTCCAGGAACAGCAGGAATTAGTCCTCACTTAGGGTAACATCGGCACCAACGGAGCCTGCATGGAGCAATTCCCCAGCTTTCAAAGAAAGCCTTTGGGATTGCTGCCACACATGCGTGGTCTTTATGCCCAAAAGGTGCCATCTTGCTCAGTCAGATCCCTTAGCTAAAGCCCTACTAAGCAGATGCCAAGGGAAGGACAAAAAATTAGCAACTCTTCAGGGGAGGCAGGAGGGTAGTGAGGACTGATTCCTGCTCTCCCTGGGGAACACCTGTTACAGGTGAGTAATTACACTTTCTCCAGGAACAAGCAGGAAGTCAGTCCTCACTTATGGGATTCCACAGCTACAGGTTACCGAACCTGTAACCCAAAAATGACTCCGCGAACCCGTGAGCAGAAGTTGATGCCCAAAGGAGCCCGGGTCCCTGGGGTGAAGCTCTCGGTAGCCTAAGAAGGGTCAGAGGGCAAGAGTTGCTTACACCCCAAACAGATTACGGCAGGGGTGGGCATTTCCGATCCTGGAGGGCTGCAGACCAGTCAGGTTTTCATGATGTTCCTAATGAATATTCATGGACCTATTTCCATACAATGGAAGGCAGTGGATGCAAATAGATCTCATGAATATTCATTAGGGACATCATGAAAACCTGACTGGTCTGCAGCCCTCCAGGATCGGAAATGCCCACCCCTGGATTACGGAGTACAGCCTGGCCGAAGGCGCTGTCCCGGCAGGACTTCCTCTCCAGGTAGTAGTGTGACACTGAAGTGTTCGCTGAAGACCAGGTCGCAGCCTGGCAGATGTCCGATAGAGGCACTGAGTGCAGCGAAGCCACCTTGGCCCGGACACCATTTGCGGTGACTCACCGAACCAGAGGGGCACCCAGATGGAGAGTACACGCTTGGTGACTGCTTGCCCCAGGCGGTTGGGATCGTAGGCAACGAAGAGCCGATTGAACTTGCGATGAACCTGGGTGCGCTGCAGGTAGAAGGCGAGAGCCCTCTTGCAGTCGAGTGTATGCAAGACTGTCGATGGATGATTATTTAATGCCCGTTTATACACTGTATGAATCAAACTAGAAGGATATCCTCTATGTCTCAATCTGTCTTCCAAATCCTTTGCATGATTGCTTGAATTCAGACAATGTGGTACACAGTCGACGTAACCTTAAAAATTGACCAAAAGGAAGACCCCTATTGCTGGGAACTAGGATGATAACTTGAATATTGTAATAAAACATTACATTGTACTTCCTTTCTACACAATGTAGTATACAACCTTTTATCTTTATAAATCAATAAATCCAAAAATTTACTGAGTCACTACTACTACATCCATAGTTAAGTTTGATTCATACAGTGTATGAAAGGGCATTAGCAATCACCAATGAATAAATTTGTAGGAGTTCTCCCGTACATTCCGAACACAGCGGAAGTAACTAGGATCTTGAAACATCATTGGCCCCTCTTATCTTTACACACGTGTTTCCAAAAAACTTTGATGGTAGCCTATCACAGAGCATCCAATATTGGTGATTTGGTGGTTCGCACCTCTTCACCTCAATCGTGTGAGCCAAAAGAACACCAGTTGGGCCATTTTGCTTGTGGCTCATGTGATTTTTGTGCTACCACAGTTGAGGGTTCTCTGTGGTGGATTCAAAATCGAGGATTCAATATCAACTGCATTTTAGATCATCATGCATGACGTCATTTGTGATTTATTTAATCATTTGTCCATGTCAATTGCAATATGTGGGAAGAACCTCTCGTCCAATACGAAGACGTTTGTTGGAACATCGGTGTCACATAAATACGCTGGTTTTGACAGCTCCAATGGTCACGCATTGTTCCCAATTACAACATCGGTTTGAGGATTTAAGGTTGTTGGTGATAGACCACTTTCCCCTTAATGTCAGGGGGGTTGATCGTCTTTCCAAATTGCAATTGAAAGAACAGCGATGGATCTTTAGATTGAATACGATTGCACCAAATGGACTTAATGCAGAAATTGCTTGGTGGTCATTACGTTTTTGAGGATAATATTGATAGTTCTTATATGATGCCGACTAAGTGATTAGTTCGTTCACCTGTGTTTTCAGCAATACATCATAGATAAATACTGGAGCTGGATACACGACCAGATTCATTAGCTTGAGGAAGAGCCAAGAATTTACAGAGCTTGCAACACTATGTGGTGTCACGGTACCTGGTCATTATTCTTTCTGCCTTCTTTCTGCTGAGGAATGAGGACTGATGGACCTAGTTATGAGTCCTGAATGGTTCGAATTTGCAGAGGACTGATATATAGAAGACGTCAAGTGGTGTTTGTTCAGACGCCTCAGTGAAACATCTGATCTTCAGATATCTTCAGATAAGTGGGCGTGTATTAAGTTACTTTTTTGAACAGTGAAACACTTGCAGGGACGCTTCATTTTTATGTATTTTGGAACAGCATGCTTGTATGCGGCAAGTTCCATCAATTTGGAGACTTGAGAGTCTTGTTTTAAAACTGATTAAAAAGGAGGATCCACTGCAAGAGAGGTTTTCTTCTCAAGGTGGATGATCCGCAAAAAATATAGTTTTTCATGTTTCTATGATTTTAGGGATTATGAGCAAGAGTGACAGTAGGTGAATTGTGAGTTTAGTAAATAATCTTATTATAGGAATAATCATGTCCTGGCAATGTCACAGTTTTCTACTATTTCCTTTAATTAATCTTGTTTTATTTGATTCTTGTGTGTCAAATATGTGTGCATATATAGTTCAAAGACTGTTGTGGTTGTTGATATGGAAGGACAGACTAGATAGGCCATGTGGTCTTTTTCTGTCGTCATATTTCTATGTTTCTATGTCATTTCACTGGCCACTTTATTTTTAGGAGATATTTGACTTTAAGGGTGCCAATAATGTTGATCACAACTGTACTTTGTCTTGTTATAATGAAGGGTGTATCTTAAAGGAGTAATTTACATACCTGATAGTTTTCTTTCCTTGAATCCTGCTGGACCAGTCCAGACAACTGGGATATGCTTCCCAGCTAGTAGATGTAAGCAAACTACAGCAACTTTAAGTGATGTCATCACCAATATATCCAGTGGCACAGCACTAAGAGAAGCCAGTATGGTATGTCCCTCACAGTAAGAGACCAAAAAACTCAAAAATAAGAAAAACTACAAAAGTGTTTAACCATAACTTGGAATATACATTTGGAAAACACATTTGGCTCTCTAACCACAATTGATTCTGCATTAGACACAGGTATTAACAATTCAATTGAGGCAGTAGGGCTCCCAAACCTTAGGAATAGTCTTCCAGGTGCATCTTAGTCTGGCAGGATTCAAGGAATAAATATTTCCTCATCCTATTACACCAATCCAGACAAATGGGATGTACCCAAGTAGTCAGTACCCAAGAACATGACACGTTGGATAGAACTGCCTTGTCAAAGGCACTCTCTGCACTAAGTCCCACAGGCAATCTGTAGTGTTTCACAAAGATGCTCAGAGATGACAAAGTAGTTGCCTTACAGACGTCCTCCACAGACACCAAGGCAGACCACTCAAGGAGGCCAGTGCTCTAGTGGAGTGAACCTTGACACCCTACCTTACACACTTTTCAGAGAAGGTATGCTGAACCAATAGCCTCCTTAATCCAGAGGACAGTCAAGGACTTGGCCACTGCCTGTCCTTTCTTCAGACCATTTAAAAGATAGCCCAATTGACCAAAGGAATTAGTCACCTCCAGATATATAATTTGATGCCCTGCCTCATATTCACTAGATACAGCAAATCTACTACTAAAGGTCCTCTAAGGAAGAGGGCAGAACCACCTCCTGGTTAAGATTGAAGGGAGACAGTATCTTTGGTAAAAAAGACAGCATAGTTCCTAAGGACACCGATAACATCAAGATCACCAAAAAAGGCTCCTTGCAGTACAAAGCCTGAAGCTCTGACACCTACCTGGTGGATAAAACATCCACTAGGAAAACCATCTTGAAGGTCAAATCATTAGGAAAGGCTCAAAAAGGGGACTTTTTAGAACTTTCACCATCTTAGAAAGGCTCCACTGAGAAGTCTACTTCATTCCCCTAAGGAAAATGGAGACATAAGCATGTGTCGCCAAGGACATCCTCT
Organism: Ichthyophis bannanicus; assembly: GCA_033557465.1. Taxonomy (NCBI): domain Eukaryota; kingdom Metazoa; phylum Chordata; class Amphibia; order Gymnophiona; family Ichthyophiidae; genus Ichthyophis; species Ichthyophis bannanicus. Next base: position 33,972,989 of record CM066049.1, read on the forward strand.
GTTTACACCCTCAGCAGCATGTTAGGCCTGCCCAAAGCTTAACATAGTAAATGATGGCACAAAGGAACAGCATAGTCCATCTAGTCTGCCCAGTAAGGTAGCCAGAGTTGTAGAGTTGCACCTACTGCTTCAATCCTTTTAAGGTTGTACCTGCCGCTCCATGCAGATTACACTCCTCTATTAATGACGTTATTTAAGTTGCTTTGATAACATCCTCTTGCCATAATAATGATCCTCTATGCCAACCCCTGGTCCAAACCATACTAGGAGGACAACAAGATGCCAACTAATATCTGCCTTCTAGGGCCAAGAGGAACATCACCTCTTGAAGACTTTCTGGAATCTCAAAGGGCAAGGAAGTTAGAGGCCTTCTGGGCCTTGAGTAGCTGTGTTTAACTATAGTCTCAGAGAAACCCTTCTTTGTTAGCCTAATCTTCTCAAGGGCCCAACCATAAATAAGGGGCCCTTAATACAGAACCACCCTCTTTTGAGGAATCAAGAGAACAGATCACACAAGCAGCTCCAGAGATTGTAATTACAGCCCTGCACAGCTAGTCTGGTGCCACGAGATTCACCAGGTCTGGGCGAGACCGAATTCTGCACAAAACATGGCTCACCAAGGGTCATGGACAGAAGCCCCTCCTGGAGCCACACCTTCCAACAGCTGAAACAGCTCTCCATTTGGAATTCTCTTGTGTGGCCATCAAGTCAAATACTGGAAGGCCCTACCCTCCTTACTATGAGGTCGAATGCATGAGGACTCAAACTGCGATACACCAAAATGTATGGAGATCAGAATCAAGAAGCCTGCACTTTGACGATGCCTATTATATGGGCTGCTGGCAGAGCAATCAGATGCTCCTCTGCTCAATGGCATAGCTCTGCCACCTCAATAACAATCTCAAGTACCGAGAGTACTGCCTCGCTTGATGAAAACCACACCTGTGGCACTGTCTAAGAACATGCAGACTGCATTGCTCATGTAGTCCAGAGCCGGAAAAATTGCTCTGGCTTCCAGTCCGCTGATTGGTCCCCTCAGGAAGCCACCTGTTCAAAGTTCCATGGACAAAATAACATAGAATTTGAGCTCCACTGCACTTCAGGCTAGCATCCATAGTGGCTACCACCCAATCTGATTCTTCAAGAGACATCCCATCCAACAGATAGTGAGACTACAATCACAAACTGGGAGCAGGGAGACAAGCAAGTCAACCAATGCCTCTGTAGGTGATGCTTGTGTGCCCTGATCCATGGGGCCAGTTCCAGAGTCGATGCCATGGACCTAAGGAGTTTCAGATTAGCTCCATCATCTCACTTGGCCTGGGACAAACTCTTCAAATTGCCTCTGCATCTTGAGCAACCTGACTTGAGAAACACTTGGCCAGGAGAATGCTGAACCAAGCTGCAAGATATTTCAAGTTCTGGGAAGGAATCATGGTGCTCTTAGTTTTATATTTATTGTTTAATAAATTTACACATCAAACAGAAAAAAAAAGAAAATACTTCTATACACAAAGAAAAAAAGAAAAGCATCTTCAAAATTACATCACCAAAAAGAAAATGGATTATTAGCCCACATCAAAGGGAGCATCAGAAAAGGTAATAAAAGAAAGGAAAAAAGGGACAAAACACCCCACAATAAGCTGCAATATACAATCACTCCTGATCGATACCAAATATAAAATATATGGCTATTGTGGACCCCTCAACCATCCTCAGCTACAGGTGAGCTTACCTTTTTACTCATCAAAAGCTTTTCCAAGTGAGCTGGATACAGGAAAACATAGTTCACATCCATCAATGTAACTAGACATTTACAGGGAAAAGATACATAGAAGGTGCTGGTTAACCCCAACACCCAAGATTTAAGAGACAAAAAAAGCTCTCCTCACTTGGATAGCTTTGGAAACATCAGGAAACAATTCAAGTTTACCTCCACAAAAAGAGGCTTTTTTATGTCAAAAATAGCTCCACAATACTGATATTTTATCACCATCATTTATAAAGGTAACAACAAAAGTAGCCCTTGTATTAATATCATCTTGTGAATCATCAAGGAAGGCAGAGAGGCTGAACTCTAGCTTAGATTCCAGAATTCCCTCACTCTCCTGCTCCAAGGATATCTGCACTATCCTATTGGAAATATAATACATCCTAGAAATACCTATCACATCAGCATTAGTCAAAAGCAATGTCTTTAAAGTATTTCTTTAACAGAATAGCAGGTGACAACAAATGTGTTTTAGGAAAATTAACAAACTGAAGATTCTTACTACGAGACATATTTTATGACTCCAATTTATGACGACGCAGCAGACTGTCCTTAATAGAGGACACACCTACTGAAGAGGCCACATGAGCATCCAAGTTGGAGACCTTTTTCCCTGTAGGCCCCAAAATGGTGTCCACCTGCTGGAACTTAGCAGCAGTCTCCTGGGAGAAAGTGCAAAATTGGGGAATTACAGTTGTAAGAAAGGCTGCAGTGCATGATACCACCTGCCATATATCTTGCAAAGAGACAGAGTCCACTACAGATGCAGGAACTCTATCAGTATTACATTGTACAGGTTTAGGGCAAGAAGTCTAATCACTGGGACCTAATAAAAAGAAAGAAGATTCTGTGCCCGCTCCTGCCCCCCCCCCCCCAAGAGTCCTCCTGCAACAACTGCTAAGGAGGAGGGGGGCGGAGCCACTCTGGGGAGCTTAAAGATACTCCCTCACCCGATGACACCAACTGCAACGCTTTCTGTTGTATATCACCAGTCTTTGCTACCAAGTGTTTATCCGTAAGACCACATCCTATGAGCGCCTTGTCAGCTTTTGCTTCTCTTTTCCCCGGCGTTGTATAATAGGAAAAACTTCCTTACTTTGCTCTACTCCATAGGAAGAATACTCAGTGATCACCAGTGTTCTTCTAAGTACTCCTAAGGGGCATGAATGCCCCTTGCTGCACACCCCCAGCCATACGCCAATGGCTGGGAGCCTAGGAGAGTCCCAGCTTTTTATAGGGCCAAGGGAGAGTAGTGATAACTGTGGCAATGCCAGGCTGCAGGCAGGCACACAGATCTTTCCAGCAGCAAGCAGCAAAGAAAAACAGCTCCAGACGACAACTTGCCGGTCCCAGCTTTTATAGAACCCAAGGGAGAGCAGTGGTAACAGCGGCAATACCGGGTTGCAGGCAAGTACACAGATTATCTTTCCAGAAGCAGGCAGCAAAGAAAACCTTCATGGTATTCTTAGAACAGCTGATCATCAACCCCGGTTTTTCCAGCCAGTGAAGCACCAGGGCTGTCTGATCCCTGGACTTCTCAAAAGGGGTCCGATTGGTTCACTTATATCTGGATGACTGGCTGATTCAAACACCTTGCAAGCGCAGGAATACCACCACCACCACATCTTTAAGATGGCCAAACAGAGCTCAAACCTGGAAATGGCAGCCCAGAACTCAAGAAGCAGAGAAACAAATGGTGTTGCTCCTGGACAGGAATATGAAAGTACGCTTTGGCAAGTCCATGGAGGTAAAATACCCCTTGCTTTTTTTTTACTTTTGTTTTCTCACTGAGACGCCAAATGCACATGCGAGAAGTGCTTTGCACTTTCTGCAACTGCCAATTTTCTTCTGTTTCTTTTATATTGTCACTGGAGACTGTATACGATTGGTTCTTAAGTGACCCCTGATGCAGGCTGACAACCGAAACTTGTCCAAATTGGGTCTCGAACCTTGAAGGTCTTCTTGAAATAAAGGTTTCATTATTTTAGTGGTGTGGCCATGTCTCTCTTTCGCTGTTTGTGGACTCGCAACTACCACCACTGCCATGGACTTGGAGGATATTCTGATCAAGTCACAACGAACATCAGCTACATATAAAGCTCGAGACTCCAACTTTAATGTCTCTGGTCTGTCAGGCATTCAAGCCATGTTGTGTGCAGATTTGGCCCAAGCACTCATTTATGTAGTTATTTTGTAGCAGCAGTTCACGGTGAATTATGATCAGGTACAGTAGGTATAATCCTGTCCCCAGAGGGCTTACAATTTAAGTTTATACCTGAGGCAATAGAGGGTTAAGCAACTTGCCCAAGGCCACAAGCAGTGCCACTGGGGTTCAAACCCTGGTCTCTGGTCATAGAGCACTAGGCTACTCATCAAGTCATACACTGATTAAGCAGCTGCTGAAGGCTAAAGCCACAAAGGCATTTTTAAAGGAGGATGTCTATCCTCCTATCAAAAGACTCCATCAGCGGCATCCCCTTCTACCGGGATGGTCATGCATTTTGGTCACAGCTATGAGGGGGATATCCATCCAAGGGTGCTCGAAAAGCTGATCAAACTTGCTCTGGGGGCAAAGGGTAGAGCAGCTCCATTTATCTCCCACTGGGAGGCAAGCTAACACAGATGCTTGGGTGGGGAAGGGGGGAACTGAAGGATATCACAGACTCTCAGGGTAGAATTAATCTGCAAAGCTTTTATGGGAGCAAGCTCTACAAAACGCAAGGCATCATAGTGTCACAGAATGGAGAGTTCCTTCCTGTGAAATAGGTGAATTACAGATGGATCCTCACCTTCTGCCAGTGGAAACCCCCTCCTCCTCTAAGGGAATCCACTTATTTATCCAAACCAATCTCTATAACGCATAAGACGGAGCTGCCGGAGAACCTAATGAGCCAAAGAGCAGAGTAGCAGTGCTTAACTCCATTGCTGCCAGCAAGAGAAGCACCCAAGGGCCAAGAGTATCCTATATAAGGGGGCCTGGGACTCAGACCCCCCCCCCCCCATGAGTGAGACTGCCAAACTACTAACAGAATGATAACAGCCCAAGAGCTGTTTCAGAAGCTACTGCTTAAAGATGAGAACGGACCTGGTCTCCTCAGCATGCTCCCCCTCTACTATTCCCACATGTGGGAAAATCATGGGGGATGCAGGAGAGGCATTCAAGTTCCCCTCGAGAGCACAAACTCCTCACCATGAGGGGGTCCAGGAAATGCCAAAAATTGGAGCCCATGGCGTCCCCATTGCATCCAGGTCAAAAATGAGCACACTTTAGAGCTGGCTTGATGGAAGCCACAACACCAAGCACCTGGCATCACAGCAGAACTTCATACAGCAAAGAAAAAAAAGGCAAAAGACAACAAAAATAAAAAGGACTTCTAAAAGGGAATTTTAGTACCAATCAAGGCTGCCCAGCCACCAAGGCCTAAGAGGGCTGGCTGCCTAGAACACACTTTTTTTTTTAAGCTTGAAGGTGCTTTATTACAAAACAAAGCCATCTGACAACAGAAGAAAAAAACTAAGGAAAATTAGGAAATAAACTGAGCTCTTTGGCCCATTAGTGCTAGAACCTGTGGGTAACAGTGCTGGACACAGCAACTGCCAGCTCAGGGAGATAATTGCTTACTGGAGCTCCAAGTACACCTTGGAACAACTAGCTTCAATCACACAAGCCACAGGACAATGGTGTGGACCAGGGTAGACAGGC